>OY735248.1:39275782-40475782 GCA_963457695.1 Neria commutata
ATACTGTGGGGAGGAGTTTATAAGCTTTAATGGTGGAAATCCCTAATTTTGGCCTTTTCGCGTGCCACCGCGATAGTTGTGAAGATGGCAGGAATGCCGCAGTTTAAGTTCTAAATGAAAACAAGGCAGATGTTGCCGATTTGAGTTTCAATTAGATCTTATCTTTATTCAGTTAAAACAGTGGTTTTTATACACTATCAGAAAGTATTATACTAACTGTTATAATTATTCAATTCTATATCTACCCTACTTACTCTATCGATAATGTTCAATGTACATTTCCCTCTCTATTTACTCGCATGGCCTACATGCACGAAATTATGCTGCATTGCATAAATAGGTCAGCGAATAGCCGATAAGCAGCTCATCAATACATTGAGTGGCTTTGTTGTTGTCCACTCAATGCACTGCTAAGTGCAATGTGCTGTACGCTGGCCTTGAGTGCATTACTGCAGCGTTTGCATATTTCGGTTACCCGATTCCTGCATGCAGGCCGTGCACTTGACATTGAGTTTTGGAGTTAAGGTGACCATGGGTGCTCCATGTGATTAGAGTGACCATGGGTACACTACACCCCTGCCCTCAAGAAAAAATTATCTCTGGGAAATGACTTATTTGCTAGGGAGAATTTTTAAAATGTTTGTATAGTAAGTATGTTAAATTTTTGTAGTTTGAAAATATAGTGAATACTTTGATTAACTGAAATATAATGATAATGTATGTAATGTAAATATCTATTTTATCTATTTTTTTTTTTATGTAAAATTTCCTAAGTATTTCTTAAGATTATTATTATGTAATTCTTTTGTTTTGTTATTTATCTCTATAATGGAATTTACTCCTTTTCTACTTAATATTTTATATGGTCCATGATAAGGACTTTGGCTCTTTTTCCTAGATTCTAATCGTACTAGCACTAGATCTCCTACTTCTAAATTAGAGCTATTTGTGTTTTTGTCATATTCTATCTTTCTTTTCTTTTTAGAATGTTCTATTAATTTTCTGGCTTTTTCTATCGATGTTTTTAGTCTAATTTTTAGTTCAATAGCATAGTTATCTAAGTCATAATGTGTGCGTCGGTCTGTCAACTTATCGCTCGGAAGGGATGGCAACCTCCCAAAGACCAATTCATATGGCGAGTATTCTGTTTCAACATGCGGTGTTGTGTTATAAGCAAAACAATAATAAGAGATCCATTTGTCCCATTCTTGGTCGTCTGCGAAAGAAAGCAAAAATTCGTTAAGTACCCTGTGGTTTCTTTCAAGTGCGCCTATCGTTTGGTGATGGTATGGGGTTGAAAATATCTGGCGTGTGTCTAACAGTTCACATATGTTTCGCATTAGTTCATTTGTGAACTCCGTGCCTCTATCAGATTTAAGTGTTTTGAAACAGCCGTACTTGAGCACGAGTTGCTCGACTAGGGTGGTCGCGACTGTTTTGGCATCCTTGCTCTCAATTGGATGCGCCACTACAAATTTCGTCAGATCACATTGCATCGTCAATATGTATCTGTAGCCGTTTGACATTCTCAATGGGCCTACAGTGTCAATTGCTATCGTCTGGAAACTTGATGTTGGCGTGTCGGTCACAGCCATTTTTTCTTTAATGTGACGGGTGATTTTGTTTTTCCCACACTTCTCGCAATTGTTTATGACCTCTTTTACCATTTGCCGCATATTTTTCCAGATATATCTTTGTTTTAGTTTGAGGGTCGTTTTTCTGATACCTAAGTGACCTGCAGTGCGTGAGTCGTGATACTCTTCTATCAGCTTGTATTTTTGTAACGTACTTTCTATCGGAATTGGAGCATTGTATATTAGTATATTAATTGGCGAGTCTTCATTACTTTTTAATTTATTGTATTCTTCTCTGAACGCGTTCATTTTTATATTTTTAAAACTATAATCAGTTTTCTTCAGGGCTAGCTCCTGGAACTTCTTCTTTTTAAACTGACCATGTAGCTTCTCCAACATCTCACCTAGGCAAGAAGGGTCATCACTACACGTCACGTGCACCTCGTTATCAATTATATTAATGGTTGGCCAACCTTTTTCCTTGATAAAAATTTTCAATTTATTTATATTCTTGACGTCGTTTATGGACGTGCATTCCCAAATGTGGAGGTCATGACTCTCCTTTGGGGGTATGCCGCTCATTTTTACGCGTCTTTGGGTACCCTTAACGTTCAATTGCTCGCTCTTTTTATTTTTGCTCCTTGTTACTATTTTAATTTCTTTTTGCTCGACTGCTTTTTCTTCACGCACTGGTATCATTTGTTTGAGTGTGTCGCTATCTATTTTGATGCGCGACAATGCATCTGCATTTGTATTAATTTTTCCTTGTTTGTAAACTATCTCAAAGTCGTAGCCTGAAAGGTCTAGACGAATTCTTGTCATCTTTGACGAAGGATTTTTGTGAGAGAAAAGGGACACTAAAGGCCTGTGGTCAGTGACAACAATGAATTTTCTACCGTATAAGTATGGATTAAAGAAGTTTATTCCCCAGTGAATCGCTAATAACTCTTTCTCAATGATTGGCTTGTTTACGTCATGTTTTTGCAGTGTTTTGCTTGCATAGGATATTGGCAGATCGTGACCAATTTCGCCTTGCGATAGCACTGCTCCTAATGCAAAATCAGATGCATCTGTAGTAAGAACAAATGGTTTTTCAAAATCTGGATACTGCAATACTGGAGGGCTGACCAACTTTTCTTTCAGCGTGTTAAATGCTTTCTCACATTCTTCTGACCAGATGAAAGGTATTCCTTTCTTCAGCAGAGAATTGAGGCATTTCACTATCAACGCGAAGTCTGGTATAAAGCGCCTGTAGTAGTTGCAGAATGCGACAAATCTTCTTACTTCATCTGCATTGACTGGCACAGGGTATTTGGCTACTGCAGCGCACTTGGCTGGGTCGGTTTTGATGCCTTTGTCTGTTATCAAATGCCCTAAGTAGATAACTTCTGACTGCAAAAATTGACATTTACTTGGATTGAGTTTTAAATTGTGCTGCTTTAGTCTGTCGAAAACTTTAATGAGGTTATTGTTGTGGTGTTGGAGAGAACATCCGAAAACAATTATATCATCCACATACAAAAATGCTTCTGCATTGAGACCGCTTAATGCAATTGTTAGCATCCTTTGAAAACTATTGGACGAGATCTTTAAGCCGAAAGGTAAACGTTTGAATTGATAATGGCCATCTTGCGTTGAGAACGCTGTTAACGGTCTTGATTTTTGATCCAACGGAATTTGGTGAAATGAACTTGTCATGTCGAGGGTTGAAAAATATTTCGCTCTTCCCAACATGTCAAGTACATCTTCCAATCGTGTTAGCGGAAATTTATCATTAACGATCTTTTCATTCAGTTTCCTGAAATCTACCACTAGACGCCATTTCTCCTTGCCATCACTGCTCTTCTTTGGTACAAGTAACAAAGGAGAGTTGTAAGGGCTTACCGAAGGTTCAATGATGTCGTTCGTGATAAGATCCTGGACTTGGCTGTTTATCTCGCCGTGTTGTGAATGTGGTAATCGATAGTTTTTGATATAGACCGGTGTTTTATCAATTAGGTTCAAACTTTGTGTATAGAAATTGTTTACCGTGAGATCATCTGTATCAAGATGAAAAATGTCTTGATAGTTTCTTATGATGTTTTTCAAATCATCTTCGGCATTTTTATCTAAATTGTTTAAGTTAATCTCGTCCATCAATTTTTCAAATCTCGAATCGCTATTGTCTCTGTTTTTGTATGCATGCAGAATGTGGTATTTGCTAAGTTTTTCTACTGTTGGATTTATTTCTCTCAACGTGACCTCTTCCTCATTAATGTTTATGACTTTAACGTGGCATACACCTTTTGCGGGTGTGATGGAGTTAGCTAGAAATACTCCGTTTGCTAGTTCTTGTTGCAAAATTACACTTTCTTCTTTAATGTTCAAATTTAATGGAAATATTATCTCTGACCTTGGCGGGATTTTGTAGCTTGCTACCGTGGGAATTTTCGTTTGCAACGGGATTACATAATCGTCTTTTTCGAAACTTACGGTGATTGTAAATGTTTCGTAGTCTATTTTGCACATGTATCTGGACAAAAAGTCGCGACCTAGGATTGCGTCGGTTGCAATCGGAAAATCTTCAGTCACTGCCTGGAATTCGTGTGTTGCACTATCTGATCCGAATATTAATGTTAGATTTAGTGTTCCTAACGATTGCATTTCTTCCTGTGTAATTCCCGAAAATTTACACTTTCTTTCTTCGCAGCATTCTTCTCCCATTATTGTTTCGTTATACTTGCAGATTGAAATATCTGCGCCTGTGTCTATTAGAAAGGTTAATGTGTTATTTGTGTTCTTGCATTTTAGTCTGATATAATTTGTTAGGTTGTTAGTGAGGGTAAAAATCTTATGTTTTAGCCTTCTGAGGGGTATTCGTTCATATCCCTCTGGCTCGATCCGTTTCCCTGTATGAAATTTATTTGCCTTCTAAAAGGGTTGCTATTGTTATTAAAATTTTGCCTGTTGCTTCCTCTATAATTGTTGCCACCTCTAAAGTTGTTGCTACCTCTAAAATTGTTTTGCCTACTGTTGGTAAAATTTTGGCTATTATTGTTAAAATTTTGCCTATTATTATTAAAATTTTGTCTGTTAAAATTTCTATTTTGATTGTTGAAATTGGCATTGGAATTCCTGCGCGGAGATCCAAAATTGGGCCTGGAATTATAGTTGTTGTTGGCATTATTTTGTCTATAGTGCATCACCATGTTGGGTGTTGCACTTGCCTCACCTTCCAATTCGAGGGCCAATTCTGTTGCCTCATTCAGGTCTTTTGGACGCGCGGCAAATATTGTTGGTTTATAGATTTCATTAAGTCCTTTTTTGAAAGTTTCCAATGCCAATTTGTTGTTAATTTTTGTTATGACGCTTTTTTCTATTTCTGTTGCATCTGTGCCTAATTCTTCTGTACCTATTCTGTTCATGCGTTCTATAATAGTCAAGATTTTTTCTTTGTAGCTGTGCACACTCAGATTCCTTTGCATTAAGTTTCCCAATTGTGCCTGCAACTGTTGTATAGTTGTGGCGTCTTTGTATCTCTGCTTAAGGAGATTATTAAGCTCCTCTAAAGTATCTGGGTGCGTGCAGCTACCTATTGACGTTCTTACATTTGCTGTAAGTTTAGCATGGAAGATATATTTGATTAGGTCTGTTTTTCCTTCTGCGGTCAAGGACTTGTTTATTAATTCTGCGGTGATTATAAAACTATCTAATTCCCTGTAATTGCCGGAAAATGTCGGCAGTGCCTTGGAGGCTGTTTCTAAGGAGAAATTTGCCATTTCTTCCGAGTTAGTTTTGTCCGTATTGTCCGTGAATGCTATCGAATTTTCTACTATGCTTTCCTCGCTAGTTGTATCCTCAACTTTGTTTTCGCTTAATCGACTGTCTTCAGCAGTTGTTTGTTCTGTTCTGCTGTCTATGGTGTCGGTTTCTATATCTTTTAGTTGTTTTTCTAAAAGTTCTTTAGTTGTATTGTATGTTTTTTCAAATTCTAGTGCTAATGCTGGGTTTGGTTCTAAATTTTTTTCTATGTTAAATTCCGCTTTCAGTTTTTCTACTATTTTTAATTTGTCTAGCACTGTTTTTCTTGTATAAGGCCTATTCGTGCTTTTCTTTAAATTTGCTAAGATAAACCTCAAACTCTCTAGTGAATTTTCCATTTAGTAGTTATTTCATTTACACAATTGTATTTGTTGTATTATGTTTTTTAACATAAGTCTTAAAATACCTATTCATTTTATATAAAATTAACAGAATAATAATGATTGCGATGATTGTCATTACTGATTCCGGGATGGCTTCTTCCATCGAAATTGACACCTGCTGTTGTGAAACGTTGTTAGTTTCCGGCTTGCTCTGACTTTTTCCCATTTTTTCTCTCCCAGTGGAGCTCTCTTATTTTGTTCAGGATGTTGTTCTTATTTTCTCCTTTCGCTATTGGCACCAGCCTGTGCAGTTCCGCCAATTCCTGTCGTCGTTTGACAGCTTTCCCACCTCTCTTTTTCTGTTTGGGCTCGTTCTGTTTGTAGAACGCTCTTCTCTTCTCCTTTTGTTCTTCCAGGCGCAGTCGGTAAGCTTCTATTGTTAACGCCTTTGGTCCGGCAGTTTTCGGTGTGGCAGTATACTCAGGGGCTTCTACGTTTTGGTCGTTTGAGGGTATGTATTCTTCAATTGTTGTATCCTCCTCTGGGTTGTACTCCCAATGTCTCTCATATGCTTCTTGCAGCTCTTCTGGGTCGTACCTTTCCATTCGTCTGTTTGTTGCCTTTGTAAGCTTTTTGTAATTGGCCGGAATCAAGTTTTCAAATTGGTCGTCTCAAATTTGTCTTCTCTCGGTTCGGGGCATCAAAAGGTCCTAAGAACGTATCGGCAGGATCGCCATGTGGGGAGGAGTTTATAAGCTTTAATGGTGGAAATCCCTAATTTTGGCCTTTTTCGCGTGCCACCGCGATAGTTGTGAAGATGGCAGGAATGCCGCAGTTTAAGTTCTAAATGAAAACAAGGCAGATGTTGCCGATTTGAGTTTCAAATTAGATCTTATCTTTATTCAGTTAAAACAGTGGTTTTTATACACTATCAGAAAGTATTATACTAACTGTTATAATTATTCAATTCTATATCTACCCTACTTACTCTATCGATAATGTTCAATGTACATTTCCCTCTCTATTTACTCGCATGGCCTACATGCACGAAATTATGCTGCATTGCATAAATAGGTCAGCGAATAGCCGATAAGCAGCTCATCAATACATTGAGTGGCTTTGTTGTTGTCCACTCAATGCACTGCTAAGTGCAATGTGCTGTACGCTGGCCTTGAGTGCATTACTGCAGCGTTTGCATATTTCGGTTACCCGATTCCTGCATGCAGGCCGTGCACTTGACATTGAGTTTTGGAGTTAAGGTGACCATGGGTGCTCCATGTGATTAGAGTGACCATGGGTACACTACAATACAGACTAACACACAGTCAGGCCCACATACACCCACGCACACGCAAGCAAATGCCTTTTTGCGAGATTAGGCACAACAAAAAATATCGTACAAGCTTTTAATTAAAACAAACTCAGCGCCAAAGTGCGGCCGACAAGTACAGAACGAAAGCAAATGGCAGAAAAGGAAAAAAAGAACAGCAACAACTCAACTACGACAAAGTGGCAATAATTATTTGGGAATACCTTTTATTAATCAACCAAAAACATAAACATTTATTTGATTTCGAAATGCAAACCGAAGAGAGCAAATGACAGTATGAGAGAACGCAAACAGAGAAAGAGAGAACTTGTAGGCAGCGCAAAGCGAGAAACAAGAGACTGAAAAGTTGTTTTATTGCCAAATTTGGCGCCTCTTTGATCCGGTGCCGGTTTTTTATATTTGTTTATGTATGCTAGGCTTAGGCCTAACATTCTCGCATTAGCTAGTGTGTGCTCGTTCTCTTTATACGAGCTATTTACCTTTTTTTAACAACCTTATATTTAAAACTCTAAAATACCCTTTTTTCCTTTTTCACAACTGAGGACATTTCTTAACCCACCATAAAATTTTTAGCGCCAGCACTGCTCAGAGCTTGGCACGAGAGAGAGTGTATGTCAAAGGCAAAAAGAGTATATTTCTCGCCAGCAGGAGAGAGCAAATTGAGAGAGCGTGGCGCTGATAAGCAGGCAAAAAATTCATGATTTGGTTTCGTATTTTATGGTCGCTTAGTGTACTCAAGGCAATTTATAAAATGTTTTTCTATACTTTTTAGCACGTATTGAAAATTGAAGAACCAAATTAGAAACCATAGGAAGAAAAAAACCATGCAAAGATAAGATAAGACAAGCATTGAGTACGATGGGAAGTAAATATAAAAATGTACAGATGGAAGTTATGACGGATTTGCCAAGAGCTTTCATTATTAAATTTTAGCAATTGCAATAAATAATTTAAGTTGCGGCACAGATTTGCAAAATGATTTCAATATTTGATTAAGGCAAATGCAATAAGGAACTCACGACTTCAAGCGATTCCGCTCGTGCTCATATCAAAGGAAATATCCTTGTCCTTCCGGTTATTTTTATAATTCCAGCACATTGAGCAAAAAAGTTTAGAAGCTCAGAAGTAGAAAACGCATGGAATAAACGAATGAAAAGTGCTGCTAAGATGAAAAGCAATCACACTTGAAATGCACGCCTCCTGCCAGTGGGATTGCAGCCCCAATCCTTGCGTTACCGCCGCCAGACAATGATTATTATGCCTGCAACAAAAAAAGTGGATAGGTTTGAATTTACGAGTGCACAAACTCAAGTGCAAAAGTACATCCGCAAAAGCAGCAGCGGAGGGGAGCGGTTGGGGGAGCTAGCCGAGATAACTGAGAGGAAATGAAATGCCGCTGCAGGGAAGCAGAAAATGAGTAGAGACGCAGCAGTTGTCGAGGAAGGAGGCAGTGTGTGGCCGACAAACATTTGAAGGTGAAGGAAGAGGTCGAGTCGTATGTATGTGGGCGTGTTGGTAGCCAACCAAGAGGCGCGAAAATCACACGACAAGCCCAAGTGAAGATGTGCAGGCGGCAAGTGGGGTGAATGGATGACAGCTAATGACATGAGTTGAAGAAGTGTTCGTGTAGGTGTTAAACGGAATACAGTGTTACCAACCTAAGGGAAATAGAAAGAAGAGTTGTTTAAACAGCGTGTACATAATTAAAGTCCATAGAAAATTGGCATGAATGCTAGGAAGTCGGCAGTAAGGAACGACAAACAGTCGGTATTAAAATAGACAGACTACTTATTCGGGCTTATTTTGACCACCGTTTCTGAAACAGAATTGAAATTCGACTCGAATTTAACAACTTGTATTGCATTTCTATTGGAGTTACTGCTTCTGAAATGAAATCGAATCCATAGTCAAAATATATAGCTCAGCCAATTGGTTCCGATTTCAACAGAGATGATTTTGATTTTATTTTCGAATGGAATTTAAATCGATCAGAGCTTAAATTGCAATTATACTACCGGCTGATAATACGAAAATCAATGTTTATTCGAAACTCGACTTTTGCAGATAACGAATTAACTCTTTAATCGCAATCAAGACCAATATCGCTACAGATTTTGACTTTGAAGAGGTAAGTAGCTTGTTTTCGCGGATTTATAGCAGATCGATTAAACTTCACGGAACACAAGCGCTCACTCTATACAAGCAGCAGCAAATAGCCTTGAACCCAAGTTTATATAAAGCAATTTAAGAAAGTACTTTGGCAACTCCGATGCACCCACACGTAGTATTACGTACTCGCCAGTAATTAGTGCTATTTTGTAACTGTAAATAAAAATCAGTTTGCAAGTGCATTGCGTCAAGAGGGCGTGAGTAAGTGAGTGCATGCATTTATGAAATCAGTGAAAGAGCAGTAGGAGGAGGTAAGAAAAGAAAGAAGAAAAAACAAAAACTGCAAGGATGCATTAACGGTATAAGTGGTACATATTTGCGGCACGACGAGACAAAGTGGATTCGAGAGTGTTTCAAGCGACACAGAAGAGGGCGCCAGAGCGGCGAAAAGAGAAGGGCGGACACACACAAGGATAAGTGAGGTCGGCTGTTGGTTGGGTGGCCTGGCCCGCCTGCACGACAGATAGGGCACTGCGGGTTGTTGCGTTGACAACCGACAATTGTCGGCAAAAGTGACCCACTTTTCTAAGGAGGGTCGTTCGTTCGTTGCTGTCGGTTGCACTGGCAACGAATAAAATTGCACTGCACTGAGGACAAGAGCACGGCACAGATGTGCAGTTTCTTGCTTGATGCCACCACATTGGGTCAAGTTAGAAAGTAATTAAAGACGTGTTAAGTGATATTAAGACAAATAATTGCTTAAGTCATTTATGAACTGTTGGAAAAAAGTGTTAGTAAAAAGAATTCATTTGGAATATAGGGACGGATAGTTGAAGTTCATAGACGACTTACGATTGTAACAATTTTGTAGAAATACCAGACTGCTGGAAAATTTATAAATATATGCACATATATAGTCGACTAATCGACTCACGATTTACAGCAAATCTGCATGACGTATGTATGTAGGTATGTATGTACATATGTAATTATACGGAAATACGTATAGACAAAAAGTAACAATCAATGCCATAGAAAAACGCCTTTAAACGTTGTTAGTTGTAGTAACAATATACATATGTAACTTACAATAACCAAAAGTAAATTAACCGAAAATAGTCTAAAGTCGACTTTCGACATTTGCAACGGTCGACTTTCAACAATCTGCAATTTTCGACTTTCAACAATCTTCAATAGTCGACTTTCGACTATCTACAATAGTAGCCACTCAACAGTCAGCGATAGATAACAACTTGGCGCTTAACAGATCCATAAATATGTATTCTTATTAGAATGATTTCCGACGATTCCGGGAGGAATACGCATACGAACAAGAGTCTCGCACTGACCAAGATATTCGTACAAAAAAAAACGTTTTAAAATGTTGCAGATTTCTCTCGGAATACGCATTGAAAAGGAACAAATATGTAAACTTTAACTGATTAGATAAAAACCGAGACAAATGACAAAATATGCAGTCACAAAATGAAAAAAAGGTACTGGGTTTTCTTAGTAGAGATTAGCAGCAGCACTCAAGAAAGTTAACTTATCACAAATTTACGCACAGTTTTAAGCGGCGTGAACTGGAATGAATAGAAAAAATACGACGAGATAAGGGATTTATTAAATTTGAATTAATCAAAATGGGCAGTGCCCAAATTTGCAAGGTTAGGGCAGAAAATTTCAAGTAAATATAAAATAATATAAAAATATTTATTTGCCTCAAAGTTTATAGTTCAAAGATAATATTGATTATAGCTTAAGCAAAAGCTGGGATAACTGAGTTCGAAGGCTTACAAAATGAATTGGAGTCAAGCATAAACCAATTTAAATACAAAACCCAAGTTGTCTTCATGCTCCAATTGGTTAAATTCGATTGTGCACCGTTTATTTGCCACAATTGCTTGCCGATGTAGCTGCAACAAAACCCAAAGAAAATCTGGCAACATAAGCCGGAAGTATCCTAATAGGATAATATATGCCAAAAAGTGATGCTCTGACGGGTGTGCTCCATAATTATGTGTATATTCAATTTAGCGCCCCCATGGTGGGCGGACCAGGCCGTCTTATAGACAGATTGTGGACGGTTCCTTCCCGGAACTTAAACTAAGTTAAGATTCACTGTTACTATGTACCAAATTTAGTTCAAATCAGACAACTGATCCTTACTCTCCTGCGACCACAGACGAACACATAATCGGAATTAGAGACAGGCAGAAAGAGATTCTTATATCTATACCTCGGAAAGCTCCTTTAAGGTGTTAAAATTTTCGAAAAAAGTTAATAACCATAAAACAATAGTTTTAGGGTATTGCAAATTCAAACAGCTTTGTTATTTGGCAAGTGTTTTTGCAAATCTTTTACTGTGGCTTTGTATTTTATTTTTGCGAACTTTTCTTGTGGCTGCTATTTTATTTTTGGGCAGAAATGTTTTGTGAATTTTGCTTAGAAATAATTTGAGAATTGATTGATTGATTGTGTAAATAGTTTATGCTTGTATTTGGAGGGGATTTGGTAGCATTGTTTAAAGAACATCTACAGAAAAATCAGCCGTTAAGTAGTTGTAGTTAAGTTATAGTAGGAGCAGTTAAGCAGTAGTAGAAATTTAGTAATAGTAGTAGTTAAGTAGTAGAAGCAGTTAAGTAAAAGTAGAAGTAAACTTATTTGTTTGAAGCATGTGTGGGTAGAGTTCCGTTTTCCTTGTGGAATATTGGTTCACTTTGAACTCGACTCCAGAGCACATCTAATGTCTTCGGTGCAGTATCGTAGCATGCAAGTCCTTTCTTCAGCAAAGTTAATACATTTTCTATCGGGTTTAGATCTGGGCTTTAAGCAGGCTAAGGCATTTTTTTAAAACGTTGGCTGTTGAGCCAGTCCTTGACGATTTTCGTCGTGTGCTTTCCATCTCCATTCTAATAAAAACTACTTCACATTTGGGATCATCTACAAAGTACAGTACAGTACAGACTAGACTCAAAAGTATGAAGCTAGTGTTTCTTTTTCATTATACCATCTAATTTAATTAATGGACAGTAATTTTGACTTCTGGTACAATCTAGTGTTAAATACCGAAATCCCAGAACTTCTCTTAAGAATTTTCAGCAACAAAAATTATTCCCGGTATACCGGTGTTGACAGCACTAGGGTGGGTGTGTGTTTGTGGGTGTGTGTTTGTGTGTGTGTGTGTGTGTGTGTGTAGGATGAGCGGGCTAATAAAAGTGAAATGCTTGCTGACAGCTACGCCCAATTAAAGTAAACATTGCAGTGCGACTTTTGGCCAATTTAAAAGTATCTTTTATTGGCACTTCCTTTTGGCACGCTGCGGTAAGCGGGGAAATGCGAAAGGTAAGCATGACAAAAGAAAACAAATAAATTACGCGCTTGTCAATGCGGTGCCTGCGTGCGATTATCATGAATGATTACTTACTGGCTCTGACTCTGCCTGGCTGCCTGGGCTATTTGTTAAAGAAGTCGTTGATAACAAGAAATGAAGTGGAGTGAAGTGGAGAGACAAAAAAAAACGCTTAAGTAAGCAACTGATATTGTGGCAACTGGCAACGCGCTTCTCATAAATTATTATTTTTGTATATTAGTATTTGCCGTAAATAGCTGACATTTTCACAGGCCATTTGCGTGCGGGCGTCGAGGGACCGACCACCAGCGATAAGCGCAGCCCTGCGCTCAGGCACGGGTTTTCATGCACTCCCGTATTTTATTTTGTATTTGATTAAGTTGTAAATTTGTACGCTTAATTGGATTTTTTGTTGTTGCGATGAGTGAGTAACTTTGTGTGTATGTGTGTGTGTGCGTTCGTGATTTTTTTTAACGGCTTAACGCTGTCGCACAAATCACGTGAAGTGACAAATCGTGTTTTTCCAGCTGACACTTTACTTTCTTGCCTTAAACTACGGCGCTATTGCTTATTTTTGGCAAAACTCTTTACTTTTCAAATTGGTTTTTGCTCGCACGCACAGCTAGCACTCCCGTCTACTCTGAAGCGTTTACAAACAAGACTGAAGATAGCAGAAATATGGCAAAAGCCACAGAGCTAGCAGGCCAAAACACAGCAGTCAGTAGCCATAAAATATGTGGCAAGGGCAGGCAACGAGATAACACACAAGTGAGAAGAAGGTGCCGAGAGAGTAAGTGAGCGAGAGAGAGAGAGAGAGAGATACGAGAAATTGCAAACAGCTGCTTGGCAGTGGCAGTTTGAAAATTCTGGCCAGGAGCAATAAGTCAGGGAGCACGCACATGCATCCAAGCCTCTGTTACAGTTGTCTGCGGGACACCTCAGTTGTTGTATCACATTGTTGCCATTTGAAAACTATGAGCACAGCATGTTGCCAGCGCTAATTCGTTCTGAGCCAAAATTGTTTACAGTGTTTTCATAGCAGAGTTGCCAAGCTGCAAATAATTTTTCAACTAGCTTGAATTTTATAGAATTTGCCAGTTATACATATGTACGTACCATAAATTTCAGATAGCAAAACGTGTTTTGTGTAGAGAAATTTCGTCGTGATATAACATAACCTCAATAATAGCGAAATAACGGGGTTTTTCCACATTCAAATCTCTTTAAGTGTGCTGAAGAAAATTAGATGTCCGATTTGAATTCATCGCACCAAAATCCTTCGGAGAGTTTGGAGTATATTATGGTTTCCGGTTCTGTAAGGGATGGTTAAAAGTACATTATAATTTCTAGTTCTGGAAGGGATGGTTAAAGAGATGTTAAATGCCTTAAAAGCTTCTTTAAGTTTATTTAAAAAACCGGTCCTTCAAGATTTTTGTTGATGCGCGGAATATGATTAAGAATCAGGTAATTCTGTAACGTAAACCAGTAAATGTAAAAATATGGTTGGCATCTCTGACGTAGATTCCAACGAGCTTCTTCCCAACTCGCTCAGCACATTGGCAAAAAAGTGCGCAAAATCAATGTTGCCATATTCACAGTTTTAACTGTAAATTACAGTTTTTTAGACAAGCTCACAGTTTTTAAAATTACCTCCTAGTACAAATTACAGTTTTTTTTAAATTTCAGATTTGAAAGAATAAATTAAAATGTCTAAAACAAAATGAAAATGTGATTTAAATCGTAGTACTTTCGTATTTAAGCTTGTTATTTTATTTAAAATGAATTGTTTTGTGTTATTTTTGTTTAATAAAATTTAAAAAAACCGTATTTTCACAAAAATCTTTTCGGTTTTGAAGGTTACAGTTTTTTGGTTGAACATACAGTTTTTCTTTTAGGAATTTAGTTTTTTGGAAAAAAAAATCTGGCAACATTGCGCAAAATAACAAATACAAACCGCTCTAAAGCCTGAGCAAAGAAAAGAGCTGGAGCAGATGGGGATGTGGCGGAAGTGGAGCTGAGAGCGCGTACATACGCAAACGGAAATTCACCTTATTCTTTGAGATTTTTATGGGGTGTTGAAATACACTTTTTAAACAAACCGTTGCATTGTGTTTGTTTTTGGTTTCACCACGTTGCCATTGTTGTTGTTGGTTTGTTAGGTGTCAACATTTTATAAACAGCAGCAAGGGCTAAGGTTAATTGGGCTACGTAGCTAAAATTACCAACATTGTTTCTGTAAACATTTGTTTGTGGGTGGATGTGATTGGCTACATTGTTTATAAACACGCAGACACTGGTTCTATGAATCTATGAATGAAACAAGAAGTCTTGCGAAAATGAAAATATATTTTTGAATATTACAAATTTTTTAAATTAAATATATATGTGTCCGTCGTATGAGCCAGAGGTGGGGCGGGAAACAAAAAAATCATTTTCTGTACGGAGTCGATTTTGTTTCATTGCGTAAAAAAGGCATTAACGGATGCGAATTTCAGAAAAATTGGGCGGCTTTTTTTGGTAGAACATCTTTCAAAAGTCATCTTATATGTTATAAGATGCATTGGATCTTGGTGATGGAAGCTCTAAAAAGGTATTTAAAAAAAGGACAAAACCATACCGCCTGAATTCAGTTAATCTCAGCAATTTGACAAATTAGATTAATTTAATAAGACTATTGACTTTCTTTTCTTGAATGTACGGAACCACATTTTACGACCTACCGACATTTTTCGTAAGTGCCAGAACATTGCTTCTCAAACTATTCGCATATTGTAATAGCTAACATTGTGGGATCTGTTAGTTTGTCAACTTGTGTCAGAGGTGAAGACAAGAGCAGATTGCTGTGGTAATAATTGAAACCACGATAACAGATGATATCAAAAATGGCGTGTATGCAGCGCGATCATCGAGGCCAGCCAGATTACGATGCCTATACATTAGAGATTCCTATTGCCAAACGCTGCATTGCGATGTGAAAGTAACTGCGATTCGAAAGTACAATTTTAATGGAATGTTTCTTTGCATTTGGAATTAGAATGCTAATAATACAGAGTAGCCCAGCAGATGAATGGAATTTTTGTTAGAATCCGGTTTCGCACGTTTTTTTTGTGCAAATCAAATAGTTATACGATCCTATGAATTATACTAATCATATCCAAATAAAGTCAGTAAGTATATGCATATGAAAATGTATAGCTACTTTAAACTAGATGTTAAATGCAATTAGAGCATATTTATAAAATTTCCACAGCAGTATAAAATTAAGTTATAAGCTTTGAATGCTGCAAGCGATGCCAATACTCAAAGTTTTAAAGGCAATTAGCATGAAAGTAATTAGCAATAATTAGCATTGAAATCAATCGAATTGATAGCGATTATTTACAGATATGTCTACGTGCTGCCTAAATGCATATACAGAAGATATGTCTAACATGCTTATATGAAGATTATTCTGTCGTAATGATAACGCATGTCAAAGTGAACGGAAAGACGTCGTAAATATTTATACGTCGCATAAAAATTACGAAAAGACATTCCGAAGCTAGAGGATGACAGTGAAAATGTTCATAAGAATTAAGAAACCACTAGAGCAAAAGTTATAACATAAATAATAAACACTTGTTAAAACAAAATTCAAATTGAATTAAATAAATAATGTCGTTACTCAATTTCAAGTTTTCATATTTATGATAAATATAGCATTGCGTGTCATGTGAGTGTGTAGTAGTGATATCATGTGCCAATTATAGCGCCAGAATGTTGCAGCAATAAAAGTTATGAGCTATGAAAAATAACAATAATTAATAATAGACAGTAAAATAACAGCAAACACAGCAACGGCGAATAGCCGCAAAGATAACAATACACCAACAACAATACATGCCGGCAACAATAAACAGCATACTACCATACAACAACAACAACCTTAAATTACTTAAGATTACAACAAATGATAGTAGGGAAAAGAGCAGAAAAAAGCTGGTAATTAGTGTAAGCAAAAGCGAGAAGATAAAATGCGCACATGCCGGTACGCTGAAGCAGCCCCAAGCGCTTTAAAAAGCAGAAGAAATGAGCATCAGACGAAATAAAAGAAGCAGAAAATAAGTGCCTTCATTGAAAATCTTGCCACACTTTGTGATTTTGCTGATACTGTGCAATTATAGCAAATCAACAAAGTTAAGCATTTGGTTTATGGGATGCCAGCAGCAAATTTCGCGCGAAGCTGTGTGCACATTTTGGCAATACTCGTACTAAAAATCGCCGAAAACGGCCAAACAAATCGAAGCTTGATAAACAAATTCGTATCAAGGAAAAGAATTTTTAGACTTCTCTCTGAGAAAAGAAGGCAAGAGGCGAGAGCAAGAGCTTGGCAGATAGCGCTGGGAAAGACAGGTAGGTATTTGGCGCTTTTCTGGTATCTCTAGATTTAAAAAGTACCCAAGCACAATGCCTACGAATTTATAGCATTTTTAATTCGACAAAAATCTACAAAAGAAGACCCAAATCAAAAGAGCTGTTCTATTTCTTTCAAGTTTTGGATATCTTCAGCTTGTATTCAGCTCTCGGAAAAACGTTGAAGAACAATTTTTCATTGTTCCTTGAGTGCTAAAAAGTAGTAGAGAAGAAATATTGACAGTAACACGCATATATTTACACAAGAAAATTCCTGGAGCGAACTTATTGTGAACTGACTACAGGATTTTATGAAGTAAATATTGATAAGCTAATTATTATTATAAATCACCTTTTGATTGGTAATGAAAATGCAAAAATTTTAATCCTTTTCGGAGCACCGTCGAAGCGTGGAATCTTTAACCCTTTTCTATCATTGCTTTAACGGTCGATGCACTGCTGATATAAGACATCTTCCACATTTCGACAAAACTCAAAAGCACCACGCATTACAGAAAATTCATTCTTCGATCTTACATCCCGGCTGTGGAATAGTCTTCCTGCGGCAATTTTCCCACGTCATTACAATATTCGCGGATTCAAGGCAAACGTCCATCACCACTTCTCTATCGCCCCACCCACTTGCCAATAGTAGTATATTCCAAACCAAAAAAGTGCTTGGCATCCTCTGAGCGTTGGTTTAGGCGAAAAAAAAATTTTGATTAGTAAATAGTGAATCGATAAAAATTTACCGAACTGAATTCCCAATCATGTTGCCAGCATCTTCAGACGACTTTCATGCCGCTCTCCGAATTCGAAACTTGAGATTCAGTGAGAGTTTGCAAAAAAAATTGTCACTTCACGAAACGCGTCTAAAATCGCAAATTCAATAAATATACTTAGATAATTTATGCGCCAATAAATAAGTAACTATGTATCTTGTGCAGCTATGCAAATTGACAATTTGACGATTGTGGTGTTGAAGTTGTTGTTAATGGCGACCTCAATACAAATTGAAATTGGCCTTTCGAAACGTGTTTTGCTAATTTTACAAACAACAAAACAACTTAGCAAATTACACAGTGCTTTTGAAATGAAAAACTCGAAACTGCATTTTGCTACATAAAGTTTTTATTGAGAACGATCATAAAAATCACAACAAAACGAACTACATTATAACCATATGCGAGTTGACATTGAATAAAGTTTTACGACACTACCAATCGATCGATCAATCGAAAAAAATACGCGTTTTATTCCAAACATAGAAAATCTATAAGCAAACATTTTGTAATCAAAATTTTGAGTGTGAAATTACTAATTAAAAATCAAGAGTAAATTCTTAACTTTTTGTATTTTCTATCAAATCTTTACAGCTTATAGTTCGAGCTGATTCTGCGAAATAGATCAACTGTCTTTATTAATTCGAGTTTTGATTATGAATTTTCTTATCTCCATAGTTTGCTTCAAATCAGCTGCAATTAATTGATTCTACAAAACAACACAAAATCGAACAAAACGTATGTAAAAAATAGACCAAGTAGAGACCACAAACTTTTTTCTAGTTCGCACGTGTTCTAGACATTTACGAATTTCGCGACAAACTGCAGACAGACAAAAAGACAAAAAAGAAGAGCGCATAAAACGGCTACGCTTTACGAAAACCACTTTAGTAACAATTACATTGTGCCCATTTAGGCGATAGCTAGCTAAATAGTAGTTCGGCTGTGACGCGCGGCGAGGTGAGGTAAGGTAAAGTAAGTAAGTAGTGTTTTTCATTTATGCTGCGTTATTTTTAATCCTATTAGTTGCTACAATTAGACCGGTCACGACTGCTGTTCTATAGCTGCCATGCCAGCAGGCAGCCAGAATGGCTGACTCGACTGTGACAGTCTGACAAGACATGAGTGACCATGTAGTGGTGGTGACGACTGCTGTGACTGGGCGACGTTTCTAAAACTGGAATAGCAGGTGATTTGCTTGTTTTTATTGTTGTTTCTATTTGAAACTTTTTTTTGGGGTGTTGTTAGCATTTCTCAAATAAAGTTGCTTAACTTCTTTTTGACTTTTTATTTCGATGTATATGCGCTAATCTTTTTCGATTTGGGTGTAAGACGTTGCGTATTTATTTAGAAATTTAGGAATATTACACAAGCAAAATTTTTGCTGAAGTTAGTTTTTGATTTATATTTTGGCTACTGTTTGGATGGCGCACAGTGTTTCGAGTAGAACAAGCTAGCTGGAAAAAATTATTTTACACTGGAAATGAATAGATACGATTGAAATAGAAATAAAATCGTTCTAGAGAGGGGACGGAAATGATCGGTTTCCATGCTGTGAAGGGTTAAAGGTATTTATAGACTTTCTTCATATAAGAGCCTATAACTTTTTCAATTGAAGAGGTATTAATATGAAAAAAGTTTAGGTTTATTGAGGACTAAAGCAGCTTTCCAACGCTATATGAAATGTGAAGCAATATTTCTTCTAACAAATATTATAAAGCCTTGAAATCTTCATTTTATGATTCTGAACTAAAATATATTTTGTTTTAATCAGTACCAAATATGTAAAAGACTTTGTATTGATTGCACTCTTCAAAATAATATAAACATGCGATATATGTGCTTTAAGCAGTGTAGACGGAAAAGTAAAGCTCAGGTATTCGCCCATCCAAAAGAAATTCAAATTAAAAACCTTTCATGAAATTTCTTAAATAATTAATACTACCTCGAAACGTTCTTTCTCGATAAAAATTTACACAAAGCAAGTATATAAAATGGTATTTAATAGAATGTTATTTAATAGAATAACTTCATTTATTAAAGATAAATTTCAATTAGAAAACAATGTGTAGTACATGAAAGTTTGTAGAAATTAATTAAAACCTGTCCTATTAAATAAAATTTGTATATCAAATATATCTTTTTAGCTTTAATTAAATGAAATATATGTATCAGAATCAGATTCAGAAAAATCTGAAGTAATATCTTAGTTATATGAATTCCTGACAATTGCTGTTTCTGAAGAAATTAGTAAATTTTCAAAAATAAAAAAAAAATAGTTGAACACATTTGAACAGCCTAATATTTCTAGGATACGAAGTACACATTCACATCTGACGCAGAACAAAAATTCAGCCGAGATACATGAGGCACACAAAAGTTTCGATCTAACAAAGAAAAAAAACGTTATTTTTTTACACCAAAAGTACCACATTTTTGAAAACAATTTACTATAACAACAACACGTGCTCAACTCAAATTCCAAATGTAAATAACACTTGTACACAACTTCTCTCTTTGATACCTCATTACTCAAAAGTTACCGTTATGTTTCAACTAAAATTTATTATTTTCCTCTATCTAGACATTTGTTTAAAAAATTGTGTTGTTGTTTTTGAAATTTGAGAGAATGACTTTTGTCCACTCGAAACACTGTGTGGCGGCACAGAGGAAATGACGTGCTTACATCCTCCTTTGAATAGTGGCAGCAAATTTTCAAGACTTATTGCAATTAAAAATCCAAAGCACGCCGCACTTCTACCGTCTAAAATCTCCTTCTATTTGGAGACATAGAATTAGACCACTTTAATTATGGGTCATTTTTTTATCTCGGCCAAAGAATCTTTTTGTAAGATGTTGCTGGATTTCTAAGATCTCGATGTCTTTTGTTAATTCTAGAAGATGTATGAAAGGTCCATGGTTAACCATGTCTCCCCAATGAAGTGTACTACTTCCATCTCTCTCCTTTGAGCAAGAGGAGCGCATTGACACACCTTCACACCACCGTTTCTATCTCATCCATGCGTATTTTATAGGTATCATCTATTATTTGACAAAGTATAGCAAAGTTTAGTTGAACTTGCAGAAATTCGAAGACAGTCATTTGTTTTGCCAAAATGTTTGCCTCATTTTTCGTTAAAATCCACCCACATGAGGGTGAGCTCACTAATTCAGCCTTAGAACGTATTCCAGTGCAAATTTTGAGCCACGGTCCGATGCATATACCAAATCACAGCATCATAATATGACATATTATGGCTTTCGTTTAGCTGCTTGCGTTTCCTCATTTTGCTTTCGATCTTTCTTGTGCTCACTGCTGACACCTTTCAGTTGCCAATCCCGTTGGCGAGCGTAATGTAATCAACAACAACAGTTCAGATTTAGATTGCATCTAAATATGTTTCTATTTCTAATGGCAAAATGTAGATATGAGGAACTAGTATGGCAGATGAGCTAATCTTTTGTAGCGGCACTGGGCACATGGAGCTGCAATGAGTACAGTTAAATTACATATACTTCGAATGCAACTTTCAGCAAGCCTTTCAAGGCTATGGCCAAGGTCGATGAGGTCAATGTAATGTGTTGATCTTGCAAGGCACGTTTCATACAATAAAACGAGGAAAATGCAAGTCTAGTTTTTTTTGCATAATAATTTCAATAAATGTCTTTACAAAGCAAGCGGTAGCCGTCGAGCGGTAGTAGAGTATACAACAAAGGCGCACTTAGAAACGCTTCAACGCTTTCAATACATCCGCTTAATGTAGAATTACAATGTAGAAAATTGCATTTACAAGCAAAGCTACTTGAAACCCCTTCCGAACCAGGCATAAAAAGTTAAACACTACTAAACCAAATAAAGAATCAAATTGGAACATGCTGGTAAAAGGGTTGTTCTAAATTCGAAGTCGTTATAAATTGCAACCGTAGAAGGGTGCAATATTTAAAGCGCACCGTGGAGGTACCGAACTTTCAATTGACCTAATATCAAAGCTGAAAATTTCAAATTGGCTGATACTATATCTCAAAAATTAGTAAGATTTGTATGGTATGTTCATCACATTCCTAGTTCCAGAAATATAATCAGAGCGTCTACTTCTAGTAGAACAAAAAATGCATGAGCACCATGTACTAGCATTACATGATCTAGCTAATAATTGATATAATTAAAACAAATTGAACTTTAGCTTTTAACATTAAATGGAGCAATCTGTTTGTACTTCGACAGCGCATAAAAAAATTGTTCCATATATCAACAACTAACGAACTGAATAGCTGGCAATGAAAAGCGAATGGCAGCGGATCCCCAGAGTGTGACCAATCTTAGAAAGCTCACAGAATCAAAATACATATAACAATTGAATCATTTTATTTTTGGAAATTATGAGTGTACAATGAAATTGAATGTGCTTGCGTGATTTGGCGCAGATTCGAAATACGCGGCATTTCAAGCGTTCTCAAATGACATCAAAAGAATGGAAATCATATGAAGCTTAATTGGCGAAAGAGGTGAGGGGAGGGACGGGAGTACGGTATGATGGAAAGAGCATTGCGCGGACGATGACATGGAGTGTGTCGAAAACGTAAGTATGAGCGGGGAATGTGAGCTTTTGTGTGTGCTTGAACGTACAACTAATTTGCACTTAACTAATTCAATTAACAAAGTATAAGTAAATTTAATTTATTTTGCTGTTTTTAATATGAAACGTAATTGCAGACGTGTCAGCGCAGACGAAACGAAAACGAAGTGCACTACCAAAACAGCAGCCAGCTAGCAATAAACTAGTGAAATTTATTAATTTTATACAAAAGCGAAATACGAATATAGCGCAATGATAACGAGGCGAAAGTCAGATAAAAACAAAAACAAAAGCAAAACCACATTTCAATTGAAATAAACCAAAGATGCTAATTAGCAAAAGTACACGAAAGACGCACACGCAAACAAACACGTACAAATTGGCTAGAAATATTTACATACACACATTTTTGTATACAAAAATAAGAAGCCGGGAGCTAGGGGGAAAGCTACAGCGGTATTACGCTGACAGTTTCTCACGCTGCAACAAGCGATCGAAATCAATTTTCAAAGAGCGAGCTATAGAAATGTTTGAGTTATGTGCAGACATGTAATTTATGGGATTTTTCGAATTTTTACATTTAAATGTAAACAATTTTGATATTTTTATATTTCGAGATTGCACACCAAATGACGCTTTTCATTTCCTGGAATTCTCAAATGTAAAAACTCACTTTTTGGGTTCTGTTCATTCAAATCGAAATTGCGAAATCATTAACTAAATTTTCGAAAAAGTTACTTTTACTAGAGTTTTAAAAGTCACAATTCTACATTTTGTATTAAATGATATTTTTTGCTATGAAAATGAAATAGAAGTGAGATTCTTACTAACTTGAACTGAAGTTAGACACTGAAGAGCACTTTTTATTTGTATGAGCTTCGGCAAGTTGCATGGCTAAGAGCCCACCTTAAGTGATGTTTAATAAAAACAAGCCATATTGCATCATAGTTTTTATATACCCACTCCCAAAGTGTAGAGTGCAATTATACAAAAATGAAATTAATTCAATAAAGTAGAGGCTAAATTGTAAACTATGAAAAGGTGCAAATATGTAGTAAACAAAGTATTAACATTTCAAAGCCAAAGCCATGAAATGGCGGAAAACATGTCAGTGTGTCAAGGATTAGATGCAATAGAATGAATGAATGCCAAGAAGAATGCCAGCTCGTTCATGCTATGGAAGAAAATCCAGTTAAACTGGCAAAGGAAATAGGCTATTTCAAATAGCACACAAAGTTGCAGCGCGGCAGAGCCAGGAGCAGTTTGGAAAGGGGCTAAGAAAATGTTTAAATATGTACATATAAACACTCACGTATGCTACATGCAATTACCAAAAGCGGTATGTGCGATTCTAATGAAATGGTGAAAAAGGCAAAGAAGGAAAAAATGCAGTCATTAGTAGAAAAGGAAATTTTCTTAAACAGCAAAAAAAGAAAGAAAATATATCGAGGAAAATGTGGCAAATGTTTGATTGCATGTCTCCGTACGCATGTGTGTGTGTGTGCATTAAAGTTGTGGCTACTGTTGCAGACATTTGTAGAGCACTTGTTTGCTTAGTTGTTGTTATTGCTATTTTGTGTGTGGCTGGGGCTGTGGCAGCAATGAAAGTGTACAGCGGCAAGTTGAACGCAGGCGCAGCGGCCAGCAGACGCTGTCGCCAGTCGCACTCAATGCTTTGCTTTAGTTCGAGCTTATGGAGTTGGATGGGGTAGTGTTGTTGTTGTGTGTGCTGTTGTTGTTGCAGCATGAATAGCACAGGCGACGTTGGTGCCTGCCTGCTGTTGTCGCTGCAGCTTTTGGCTGTGGTTGGCAGGCAAGAATTGGTTAAATGAGCTGGAACTGGTTTTTCAAAGTTGGTAAGCAGCAGCAAAAAGTTCTGCTGCATATTTGCAGCGTCGTGCGGTGCTGCACGCTGCGGTTGGTTGCAGCAAGGAGAGCTGCCACATTAATGATATTAAGCTAGCACAGTGGAATGAAGACTTAAAATCTTGGCATACAATTTTATTTGGTATGGGCATAGGTAACTGTGTGTTCCAAGTCGAAGTGCATGCTATTGAAATTAGCCCCAGAAAATATGTTGACAGAATGCCATGTGGTCTGTCGTGAAGCTCCATTAGGCACAACATAAAAATCTAAGAAATATGAAAAGTCACACATTACTGAAAGGAAACGGAAGGTAACAAACAGGCGAAATCATTTATGCCAGCGGCTTCTCAGCACAGAACAAACGAGCTTGTAAAGCTAAGCAGATATTGTGGACAGATCTCCAAAGGAACTTGTTTATACCTCTTGAAACTGTGCATCCATTAGGAACTAAAAATATGGAGAATTGCCACAATAGGTCTTTCAGTCCATGGTGGCTAGGAGACTAGTTCCCTACTTTAAATACAATCTACAATAATGCATTTCAAAGATCGTGTTAAAAATTTAATATCTAGCACAGTTTTGAAAATGTAATTTTAATTTACATATTTTTTACACGATTATTAGCCGAAAACAAATTTTTTGTTTCTTTAGACTCTCTTACTCTTCCTTTATTTTACTAGCTTGCATTTTAATGATTTTTTTGAAATTAGCTTTCTTCGAACATTAAATTAAGCGCTTGCTAACTGACTTTGCTCCACTGTTCGCATCTATGAAACGTGGGTAATTGCATTGAAAAATAGCAAAATGTAAAAAAGTAAATCATTTCGATTTGAATTTACATCGGAGTAGAAATTTGAAGAGAAATTCACATCTCAACGCAAATGTTAAACATTTTTGATGGCAATTAAACACAATTTGGCAGTCAAGTGCAGAGCATAAAAGCAATTTAAGCAGAAAAAGGTAAACAATGCGCCGTTAGCCAACGGCAAGGCGAACATTGTTGGAAGGGGGGCCCGCGGCAAATGTCGGCAGCGCAGTTACACGAAGAGAAAAAACACTTTCCATGCTTGCTTGAAAATAAATTTGCATATTTTCCCAGACACCTACAAAAGAAAATCATTAAAATATTTTGGAAATTCTCAAAATTTACTCGCGATTGCTGCCGCTTCTCCTACTGTGCCCTAAAAAGTGCACTCGACTAAAAGATAATTAATAAAAAACTTCCGCTTGTTGCGCCTGCGCCGACAGCGACCGTATCGTATGTACGTTGGCGACAACGCAAAGAACATCTGCTGGCAGTGATTTGCGCTTCACTGACCGGACACAGCTGCACGGCGACGCCGGTGCCAATGATGGACGCATACCAAAAATAAGCGGCCCAATTCATGTAATATTTTTGTTGCTGGTGCACGGTTGCGGCAGGGAAGCGAGTCAACGCAAGTGCATTCACCACTATTCACAGCTCCACTGTTCTCCGCTCTTTACCTTTAACAGCGCTCCTCACAGATCATGATTCCCTGACCATTCGGTGCTTGCATTTTGGCCAACTTGTTTCTCCGATGCTCCTGCTCAGGCTGCTGCGGCGAGTGCATTTTCACATTTTCCGACGACGACAATTCTTGGTCATTTGCTTTCAACTTTCTTTTCTTATAAATTCTGTTACCACTGCACTGCTGCTGCTGCTTATATTTTTCAGGTTTTTTCAATTGCAGCAAATAGTACTTCTACATAATTTACATGCAGAAATCATAAGCTACTGCTCACTTTTATAATTCCATATTTTAACATTTTATTAAACGCACAAAAAGATGAAAAATTATCATAACCAATTCAATTCAAGAGGAAAACACTCCCGAGCAACCGAGCAACAACACAAACGAGAGCAGCGAAACAAGTGAAAAGCGTTGAAAACGAAGATCGAGCGCAGGGTTGCATAAGTTAATGAAAAGCATTGCCATATTGAAATTTTCGTGCAAGCGGTGGGGAACAGTGAACGATCAAAATTGCAGAAAAAACGTTAATATTCAAAGGATGCCGAAATGCAATTAATTTTAATATACATATTGCGCAAAAATTCAAGCCTCATGAGAAATTAGTATTAATAGCATAAAAACAATGAAAATGAATTTACAAATTTATTACTGAAAAGCACACTACCTAAAAAATTGGAAAAAAAATTCTCTTTAGTTTCTATCGATTTCTTTTATTTGTTTTATTTCCACATTGGCGGCTACAAACACGAAAACTTTCTTATTTATAAATGCGATAATACAATATATTTAAGGTTACAACCTATTAAATTGTCATGGCAAAATGTTAATTATTGCTAATCGTTTATTTTCTAAAAAGCACAAATTTGCAGAAAAATCATTCTTAAAAATATTTGGCAAAACATAGATGATGGAAAAATTTCTAAAAATGCAAGTATGAATATAAAAGCAGTTCGAAGGTATGAAACTATTAAGTATTGTTCCAAATAAAATCAAGCAAAGAGCTTATGTGAAAGGTAGAGCATAAAATTGGAAAATTTACTAAAAAAGACAATGCAGAATGTTTGCAAATGAAATGATTGATTACATGAGCGTGCTAAATGGGAAGCATGAGTGAGTATCGAATCATGGCAATCGTTTTAAGGCGCAGGCGGGTAACATTGCGTTAGCAGTCTCATTTATCACCACCGCCACCAACAACAACAGTGGCAGCATGCAATATAATCAATGCACTTAAAAATACAAATTTAAAATTTCCTCGATATCAAAGAAAAACTTACATATTGCAAAAATTTAAATTTTCAAACCTCAGCATATCGGTTCATTAAAATCACTAAAAATATATAAAAATAGGAATGCAGCGCTTCAATAGTGTAGAGTCAAAAAGCCGTATTGGAGGTGGCGCTAATTGGCGACTCCCCGCATTTCGAGGGTGTGGAGCAACACACCATGCTCACATCTTGTTCTTGCTGGGCGCAGCTTTTCGGTGAAAAATGCTGCTGCTGTAATGCTGAGGAGCAAGATGAACTGGTCATCTCATTGAACCCGCTGTCAGTGCGGTAGAAAGTAGTATGCGTGGATTCTGCGGATAGTTTATTGTTTTGCTTTGTTACAACATCCGTCGCAGCGTTCTGGTTCTGGTTCTGCTCCTGCAGCAGGAATTCATTTATTTTAGGTATGGTTACTTTTACCAATTGTGTCTGCTCTTGTTCTGTCAGCGACAGCATGGCTGCAGCCTCCTCTTCCGCCTCTTCTAGCCAATTGGCGGAGAAGGATTGCGAAAGGTTTTTGCGGCTGGCCGATCGACGTTTTCCACGTGGCGTGTCCGAATTGATTGAGCTACAGTTGGAGCTCTGCCCCGAGAGCTGTGACACCTGCATGTCATCTTCATCGGCCTCAAACAGCTCAACGGTGTCGTCTTGCGCGAAGAGCTCTACTTCCGAGCTTCCAGCAAAGAGTTTACTGCGTGCTTTCGCATCAGTCGAAGAACACTTCGAGCTATTGACCACCAGGCGGCTGACCTTCAAATTAAAGCTGCTATCTGTGGAGAGTTCAGCGCGTTCTATAATAGGCAGCATGGGAGAGGAGCTACGATCAGGCGTGAATTTATTGTCGCCAGAGTCCTTTTTTAGGGAAGAGCTGGGAGAGCTGTCGCCAAAAGTGTGTCCAATGGTGTGATACGCTTCCGTGCGATATTGCTGCTTCGAGTGTGGTTTGCGTTTGCTGGTCGTACTACTCGCCGGTGGAAGTATGGGCGAAAGTTGTTCCACTTCCTGCAGCAGGAAGCTGCGCAGTCGAGATTTGCGTTTAGAGTGGCTAGAATGTCCACTTGCTGTGCTATCCTCCTGTAGCAATGGCGATTGCGAAGCGATGGACAGTCCATCCGTGCCTGAAATCGGTGAAAGCGAACCGAAGGAGCTCTTATCCATCGAATCTGAAAGTATGCCTGCGATGGCAGTGTGCTGCAGCGCAGTCAGTGACAACGGACTCGAATTGGATTGAGCGCGGCTTGAGCCGCTGGCTATCAGCGGCGGAAACTTGCCATCATTGTCAAGTACGACGATGTTGTGTATGTCGAAAAGCTTGCGACGCAACGACACGTCTTTGTTCTCCGTTGCCGAAATGGAGA
Organism: Neria commutata; assembly: GCA_963457695.1. Taxonomy (NCBI): domain Eukaryota; kingdom Metazoa; phylum Arthropoda; class Insecta; order Diptera; family Micropezidae; genus Neria; species Neria commutata. The sequence goes on from OY735248.1 coordinate 39,304,008, forward strand.
AGCCAGCACTGTAGCGTTCCGTTTGAAACTCTCCCATGCAGTACTCAGCCACAGCCAAATGTGGCTGGAAATAGGGACGCAATGCTTCCTCTAACGCAGCCGGCAATATGGGTGGCAGTGTAAGCGCTGTCTGTGTGCCGAAATCGCGAATGCGACGGCCTGGCTTCGAAATGGGCGTATTGCCATTCAGCTCGGAGAGTATAATGCGTTGATTGCGCAGTGGGCAGTCCACTGGGCTAGGCACGATCTGCTGCTCCTTAAAATAGCTGCTAATAGCCAATTGTGCCTTGGCCTCGTAGTCCGCATCGGGCGAATTCTGAAATTGCGTTTCGTGCGGCTCCACGTTAGCAGGCTTCAGAGAAGACACCTCATCAATAGTCCACTCGAATTGTGTGGAAGACAATATCGGTGTGACGGGACGCTGAAAGAGCGATGGGCTGCCAACGCGTAATCATTTAATTTTACAAGCGTTTTCATATGTACTTCAAAATATCTCACTCACCTGCCTATCAAGGGAAGATGCAGCCGCTCTGCCAGCGCAGTCTCGAAAGGATTGCGCACACGCTGAAAACGCTTGGCCGGCGGCGTACCTATCACAGAACTGGATTGCGAGAGCAAGTGAAAGGAGGAGCTGCTGCTGGCGCCAGTGTTGTATGAAGCTGATGCTGAGGTGGCAAAACTACCACTACCACTGCTACTGCCACTTGGTGTGCGTGGATGCAGCACTTTCCTGTTTTCGCTATTGGTGCTAGTCGCGCATTTGTAACTTCTTGGCGTTATTACTTCACTATTGCCGCTAGATTTGCCACTTTTTTCCAACATCTTCAGCCACAATGTTTGCGTGCTGCACTTCTGTGGCGTTTCTTCCTGTGCTACTTCCATCTGCATTTAGTTAAATATCTAATTTTCTCTGCACTTTCCTTTAATTTTCATTGAAAAGGATCTTCGCTGAAATTTACCGTTTTTCCAGGAGATGGATGCTGCGTTTCAGGCGGCGACTGCGCTTTGACGGTTGTCAAAATTCAAATTGCAGCCTGATGCAAAATTGCAGGCAGGTACTGCCAGCAAAGAAGAATGTGGGACAGTGGAATGAATTAAAGTGCAGGGTTGTAATGAGCGGTTGTAAATGGTGTTAGTGGTTGAATTGATATTCAATTTCTTTGGTAGTAACTTAAAAATGAATAATGGTCAGAAAATATTATTTAGTGGGAATGGTTGTAAATGTAATTGTAATTTTTCCGTGTAGCCTATAACGAGGAAAGGACCTTTTTTTTTGCTCATAAAAGCAGGGAAGCACTCACCCCTCATCGAAGAGCTTTTTATTCCCAGGGAGGACCTTTTTTTTGCTCATCAAACCGTACTCGAAGAAGAACTCATCCCTACCCAAAAATTTGTATTCCTAGTACCAAATTTATGGAAAAGGTACGTTTTTTTCAAAAATGGGGTACGTTTTTATTTTGGCCCAGCCCAACCCTGAGAGCAAGAGTAGTGGAATTGAGGAACAGGGAGAATTTGCAAAAAGTTTGTGAAAATGAAAATTTTGGAAATTGTGTTTTATTGATTACCCAAAGTTCCTAAAAGTAAAAGCAACAAAATTCAGCGAAAACGGCGAAAAGTCGACAACAAAACTGCGCTACCGACGAGGAAGAACGAAAAAATTGAAAATACAAAAGGAGGAGTTGGAGGCGGTGGAAGTGAAGTTGGAGTTACTGGCGGAGGTGGTGGTGGTGCAGCAGCCTTCGTCGTCGCCGGCCGGTGTGACGCAGCAACGACAGCAGCAGCAGCACTTGGTGCGAGAGCAGTCGGTGGAGGAAGCAGAAAAGCTGGTGCAGGCCATTGCGTTGGAGCTGGCGCGACGGGTGGGGGTGCTGGAGGGGCTAGAGCAAGCGCAGAAGATTTGACCTCAGTGAGACCGGCACCGGAAACAGCGGCGCAGCCGACGTCGCCAGTGGCTACTGCTTCGTCATTGTGTAGAACGCGCAGTCAGCAGCAGCTGCACGATCAGCACGAATTGCCCGCGGCAGCAGAGCAGCAGCAGAAGCAGAGGACAAAGGCCGGAGGCAGTAACGGTAAGACAACGACTGCGGGCGCAGTTGACGCACAAGCTGGAGACGCAGCTGGCAGTGCAGCTGGTAGTGGTGGATCAGCTGGTGGCGCAACTACTCTGACGACCATGTCGGAGAATGGTTGCAAACATTTTCAGGCTTATGTCAAAGAACAAAGCCTGGACACGTATCGCATTATAGATGCATACTTTGCGGCGTGCATTAATAAGGATGCGCGTGAGAAGAAGGTGAGTTGCCAGCTCTGCATTTTCGGAATAATTTCATTTGTGGAATTAAAAATTTCCCATGCGGGAAAAATTCCCAACTTTAATCTCTTGCAGGCGCTATCCTGCTCCTGCTTTGAGTGTGGCAGCTACGGGCTGCAAGTGTACGCCTGTCTGCACTGCATTTACTTTGGATGCCGGGGCTCGCATATTGCGACCCATTTGCGTGCCAAAAAGCACGCCATAGCGTTGGAGCTGTCGCATGGCACGCTATACTGCAACTCCTGCCGAGATTTCATTTACGATAGCCGCTGTCGTGAAATCGCTCTAGTGAATCGTAAACTGGAGGCGAAGGACTTACAAAAGAGTCTGAGCTGGCAACCCTGGATACCCACGCCAAAGGAGACGAATCTCATGCTGTCAAATCCACGAAGGCGGCATGTGCGAGCCAATGAGACAATTGGACTTCGTGGTCTCATCAATTTGGGCTCCACCTGTTTTATGAATTGCATTGTGCAGGTAAGTGTGTGAGAAAAATGTTCATTGAATTTTGCTAAAGTGAAATTTGAAACTGAAAAAATGGAGCTGGCAATGCTAAAACTTTTTTACATGCTTCGCCTTTGCTTTCGCTCCGACGCACGCACACACACTTTTACGCAATTTCTCACCTGTACTCGCCTGTTTTTTTCATTTTGCAATTGCAGGCACTCATACACACGCCACTCTTGAGTGACTATTTTCTGTCGGAGCGACATGAGTGCAATGCGAAATCGTCGCTGAAGTGTCTCGTCTGTGAGGTCTCGCGTTTGTTTCAGGTTGTATACAACAAGAAAAACTGCACAATTTCGATATAATTTTTAAATATTTATTTATATATCATTTTAAATATTATTACACTAATCAACAGCAAAAATGCATATAATTTGTATATAATTCGAATGCTTGCAAAAGGGTCTCTTATTTCAGCATGTCATATTTTTGCCAAAAATGCAATTGAAAGTATAGTTTATTTCACTGACTGTCTAACTGATTTTCTTATGAAAAATGAAAATTCTTGTCAATATGGTATTTCATAGAAAAATGTGATGTGCTGAAAAAATATGTTTCACGAGCGCCCTCTCTAAAGAAAATACATACATATATAAATTTAGTAATTCACAATTTTTGTAAGTTGACTGGTGGTCTGCTATAATAGTTTCTTATTCTATTTAATGATTGACTATTTGTAACATGATTTCTCTTGTTCGTCCACGCTTAGGAATTCTATTCCGGCTCACGTTCTCCACTCTCATTGCATCGGCTGCTGCATTTAATCTGGAATCACGCCAAGCATTTGGCCGGCTATGAGCAGCAGGATGCGCACGAGTTCTTCATAGCCACACTGGATGTGCTGCATCGGCACTGCATCAAGGCGAAAACGGAATGCGAAAGTGCCAACAACAAGACGACTGCCTCCAGCAGCCACACGAATTGTGCAACCGAGTGCAATTGCATTATAGATCAAATATTCACCGGCATGTTGCAGAGCGATGTGGTGTGTCAGGCGTGCAAGGGCGTCTCCACGACCATCGATCCCTTCTGGGATATATCGCTCGATTTGGGTGAGGCGCACGGTGGTGCGACACCGAAGACGCTCATCGACTGCTTGGAGCGATATACGCGTGCGGAGCATTTGGGCTCGAGCGCAAAAATTAAGTGTTCCACCTGCAAATCGTATCAGGAGTCGACGAAGCAATTCAGCCTGCGTACGCTGCCGAGTGTGGCGAGTTTCCATTTGAAGCGTTTCGAGCATTCCTCGTTGATCGATAAGAAAATTTCCACCTTCATTTCATTCCCGGTCGAATTCGATATGACGCCGTTCATGTCGGAGAAGAACAATGCGTATGGTGACTTCCGGTACTCGCTGTACGCGGTGGTCAATCATGTGGGCACTATCGATACGGGCCACTACACCGCCTATGTGCGCCATCACAAGGACACGTGGGTAAAGTGTGACGATCACATCATAACGACAGCCACGCTGAAGCAGGTGCTGGACAGTGAAGGGTTAGTTGGACTATTGGGTGTGTGTTCGAGTTGCTGGATTTTATTAATTGCACTTTTTTTAAATTACAGCTATTTACTATTTTACCACAAGAACATTTTGGAATATGAATAGACTGTTTTAATTACCACAACTACAACAACAACAACTATAATAGTAATTAACAATACTTAATTATAACAATTACAACAGTAACAACAACAACAACTATTTATAATTATAAATAATTAATTAACATTAACAAATTGAAGCGAAGCAGTATGCCGAAAAGCAAATTATAGAAAAGAGCAAGCAAGCAAGAAGCAGAATTTAAAACTTAAATCTAATTTATTTAAATCATTGATTTATTTCTAAATTAATATGATTTTTACTCGCTAAAGAAAAAGAAAACAAAACGAAACGAAAACAAATTATTTCCCGCCTGTTTAATTTTTAATTTATAAATTTAGATTTAAAAATATTTTTGCTTAATTTGTTTTTAAATAATTTTGCTCAATTTTTGTGGTTTTTTTCTTTCATTTATTTTACATATATTTACAAAAATGTGTAGCTATAAACTATGTTTTACTGTAGTACAACAGGAACTATATAATTCCAACTCAAATAATAGTTTGTTCGCTTTAATGGAACATTTTTCTTCTTTAACAATTTACAACATAAAGTTATACTGTGTTTCTGTGTCTCTTTCCATCCAACTGTTTTCTCCAACTTTAATTTATTACAATTTAAATAAAAAAAATTTTTATACTTGCGCCTAGAAATATATTTTAAGTATGTAACTTCAAAACGTATTTACATTATTTATTTATAAATTTAGTATATAGTTAAAAAAAATAATCAATGTAATTGAAAATTAAAAACAAACAACCAAAAAACAAAAGTGAGAAAATGTAAACTTTGACACACTCGGAATGAGCATCGAACCAGGAAGCTGCGCAGTGGTTTTCCAATTTTCGGGAATCTTTCACATTTTATCTGAGACACTTAATTTTTTCTTGACTAAAAGGTGCCGTCACACTATGCAAGAAAAGTATTGGCTGAAAATGCACGTGCAAGACCATTCCTTGAAAGAAAAAATACCTTCGAGAAATACTTTACTTGCTCGTGAAAATGTTGGATAGTGTGACTGCTGAATAGCAATTTTCACAAAAATAGTTCAAATATGGAAACTAAAATAAAAAGTTAAATAAAAAAGCTTATAGAATAGAGTAAAAAAGGGACAAGCCGGGCTCGTCCGGGAATTGAACCCGGGACCTCTCGCACCCGAAGCGAGAATCATACCTCTAGACCAACGAGCCATACGTGGTGCGTTGACTAAAGCACATAAGAACACAACAGTGGTAAGCCGAAAATGTGTATATGCTCGTGGTGACTTTTCACGCCTAATGTGGAGAATTTGTTTATTTTGGTAAGTCAAATTGACGGGGTTGCATTTGAAGCAGTACTTATTGAAAACATCATACTATTATTACTTTACCTTTAAAACTTTTTACTTAACCGTTTGGTAAACGGTACATACATGCTATGCATTTTAACAGAAAAATTATATTACAGAGAAGACGCAGTCCCAAATTGGAAGTTATTCGGTTGAAAATTATTAGGTGTGAAATCTCTGGTGCTTTTTAGTACCGCATTACCGACATTCAACCATGCCATTGAAGGTAAAAGTGGTGCAAGTACTTACTTTAGTACTAAGTGTATCGCAACCTTACTTTTTACATTTAGGTTGTTACATGTGCTTAAAAACCAAGCGCAATATCTCCAAATTTGATTGGTTATCCTCAAAACCAAGCGCAACAGGAACCAAAATATATATACAACCAAAAAGTTTTTTAAATCCCTTGTTCCACGAATTTATATGATTAAATAATGTAATTTGCTTGTCAAATATATTATTTATTTATGCAAATAAATGTATTTCAATTTATTTAATAAATTTCAACAATGTAGTTTTCTTTCACCTTGCGCTATTGAGAGCGTGAGTCATGCAGAGTCTAGGGACCAAAGTTAATATTCTAAACTAAAAACGAGTACGAAACGCATATTGGAAACAACGAGTATTAGTAGAGGTTAGTCTTTCTTGAAAAAAAACACTGTCTCCTAAAAAAAACGAAAAAGAAACCCAAGATGTAAAGCTAGCTCATGGATAAACAATTGTTCATCCGTTTGGCAATTTTGAAAAAGTTATTTCAAAATTATTTAACCGAGACCGAGACCGAACGTTCGGTCGGACTCTAGTTCTTGTGCTTTCCTCTTAAAATTTGAATTTTCCAATTAAAATTGCATATTTCTATTAATTTGATTTCAATTTTCTTTGATTAACTTACATTTTTATACAACTACCTTCATTTTGACTTATTCTCGATCTTACGTCGTTTCGATGTCATAACATTTTGAAGCTGTTCACGACGAATCCAAATACTACAGCGAATTAAAGCTGGCAGCTCCTTTTCACGAAAGAAGTACCGTTGGATTTCAAAAGTAGATAAGAGTGAATTGCGTTTTGCAGCCTAATAAAAATTAAATTATTCGATTTTTAAGGTTTTTTTTGCGGTCAATTAATTTAAGAAGTGCTCAAATTTCTCGTTTCTTCCAGTCGTCAACGAGTCGTGTTCTTATTCGGGCTATCTTTATAAACGTTTCAATTAATCTTCGCCGCCTTCGTTGACCTTGGTTCTGAAAGCTGAAAGAAGCAATTATGAATTCCTCAAGAAAAATGTCGAAGTCTGTCAATTCACGCATGGATTATGCACGTCTGAATAATGAAAGCCCAGCTGCCGCATTGCTGGTAGAAAGGAAAGAAAGAGCAGGTGCAAAGGAGTACACGACACCGCGTTCGGTGGATAATTTGTCAACGAAAGGCAAAATTGTAGATGAAGATGAATTCGCAAATTGTATTTGTGGCCGCGGGCGCAGTACACTGCGCTGCACCAAATGCGCCATGTTTACATATGGTCGCGTCGCGGAACATTGCACTAAGCACAGAAATGTACGTTGGAAATGGTAGGAGAACGCAAGCAACAAGTCACCGACAAATGGTTAAAGATTTGGTTAGGAATTTTCGTAGTTGGTTATTCATTAGCTCTTTTCGAAATGTACATATGTAGTTTGTTAAAAATAAGATGAAAAAGTCGCATTAGTGTTGAAAGTTTACAAAGGGATAAACGATGCGTATATGTATAGAATCGAAGTATGTATATTCCGTGGAGTACAAGAGTATACCTTCAGAATAGTTAACCAGTATTAGTGTAGATTGTGTCGAAACTTGTTGCATTTGTTTAATTTTTTTTATAATAATAATCATTTTCTGCAATACATACTTAAACTTTTACTGTTATAGACAATTTTCTTGATGGATTTCACGTATTGTCCTAATTGCTTGGCACCTAAGGAATACTTGAAGAGTATTGAATTCAATTCACGAAGCTATGTGCAATTGAATGCACATATGTCGAACGCGCTGCGCGGCGTTGGCGCAAATAGTACAGCATCAGATGATCGGATGAGCTTCAAACAATAACGTGGATATTACTTGCTTCAAACTGCGCAATTCGTAAGAAGAAATGTCGACAATGAAGTACTCAAGTAAACTTTTGTTCAAGAATATACATATGTAGTTGAACTACTTAATCAACACTAAGAGCTGTTAACATAAACAATTTCCATTTTCTTTCCATTTTCATGTGTTTCTTTTAACTCTATTCTATGCAGATAACGTCAACAATCTATGAAATATAAATTTCGGTTTTATAAATTCATTCATTCAATATGTCATTACTAAAATATATTAATTAATTAAATTCATTAAGTAATGCATATGTATTTGTTTTTATATTTGAAATTTAACTGAATGTATTTAACAGGCCAGCATGTTTCTAGAAATTGGGAAGTTTGGATATACAAAATTTCATAGGCAAATGTAATTGAATTGCAGCAATTGTGCAATTGTGGCTGACCAACTTTAGCTGCAATTGCAACTGCTGCTGCTGTGGGAGTTTACTGTTAGTACACTGTGTTTTAGATACTAATTAAGAAACGTAAACTCGACTTAAATATTACTTTTAGTTGTATGCCTAATATTCTGATGCCAGAAGATGAGCCTTTAACATTTTAGTTTATTAAAAAGCTTGGCTTAAATGACTGCAGGAAGCGAACGAATGGTTGAATTAAAAATTCTAATGAACTGTCTCTGGTTTAAGCGTGCAAATCGTGCATTTTTCCAATTCAAAAGGGGCTATCTTGAGGGCGCTACAATTCGCAGTGTAGCATACAAGGCAGTCGTTAAATATTAAACTAAACACTGCACGTTGCACACACACGCACCCATTCTCTCTTACACATGCACATTCAAACGCATTCATTGCACACTGACATTTCAAACGCTTTGTTCCATTGGGTTGCCTGCTCTGCTAGGATGGCTGTAGAATAGCCAAGTAAATTGGAAAATATTGCAAACATACGCGCATTGTGGAAATTGTGTCAAAAGCTGCCACTTGCCGCTTGCTGTTTTCTGCTGATGTTGATGTTGTCATCAAGCACATCCATTTTCCAATCCCGAAGTGTGCATGCATGTTTTTAGTTCCTCAGTTTGCCAGCTACTTCACACATATCTTCTTTTCAGCTCTCTGTTTTAAAGCTGAACTCATATTGACATTGACACTAGCACACTCCAGTGCGCCACTCCGCCAGCACATTCGAACATGCTGTGGAATCGTCTAAGCAGCGCATATATATCCTTAGTCATGGTCGTACGCAAGATGTTATTTCGGAGGGAAGAGACGCCTAGATGGAGGAACTAAGTGGAGCAAGTCCTTTCATAGCTTGGAAACAAAGAGAGACCTGGTGCATTAGGCCTGTATATGTACATATGTATATGGAAAATATTCGGAAATGCGCGGAAGATTGCTCAGGAAAAATGTTTCAGGCTGGCCGCAGGTTGGCCACTCCTAATTTATAACATGCATAAAAAGTTTTAAAATCTTAAGAAATTTTATCATCTAATATATAAAAATGAATGTTTGTTTGTCTGTTTGTCTGTCTGTCCGGCTATACAAAGCTACACGCGTTGACCGATTTCAGCCAAACTTTATACCAATATTGTTGAAGACCAAAGGAAGGCGACTGTATATAAAATTTTTCGATTCATCAAGAGGGCGTGGCACCTCCCATACAACTTAAATATTTGATTTGGTATATCTTTAAAACCACATGTCATACAACGTTAAAATTTTGTATTCTGTTAGTATTTAGTCGTGCTCTCTGGCTTAAAAAAATTTAGGGGCGTGGGACAAGGGGGAGTGGCACTCCCTATACAACTTAAATAATTGATTTGGCATATCTTTAAAACTACAAGTCACGCAGCATTGAAATTCCGTATGCAGGCCCCTCTTAGATGCTTCGTCCCACGGGTAAAATTTATGGGCGTAGGACAAGGGGCGTGGCACTTTTCAATCAACTATACATTTGGGTATAACTTTAGAACTATACAGCACACATAAATGAAACACGATACGAACTTACTACATGTCCGTATCCTTCAACTCGGAAAATGGGACGGGCTGGGCAAGGGGCGTGGCACCTCTCATACAACTTAAATATTTCATTTGGTATACCTTTAAAACTACATGACATACAACATTAAAATTTTGTATTCTGTTAGTATTTAGTCATGCATTCACGTAAACATTTTTACATAATTTGGGTTTTATATATGTACTAGCTGTCCCGGCAAACGTTGTTCTGCCTAAAATAATTATTTTATTCCAAGATTTGTTTTTAAATGTATTTCAATAATGGTAGGAATTTTTTTGATAATATGAAAATTATGTACAGGAAGAATAGGTTTTCGTGAATAGGTAATCTACATACACAGATTCCCCGTATGATGTGGCACTCGGGTAAAGCCGGGTGAATCAACTAGTTATAAATATAATTTTTTTTCTAATTGAAATTAAAAAGCACTCAAAATGACTTCTTTAAAAAAATCAGCACCTCTCCTGCTCCCACCCTTGTGCGCCCATGCACATAGTGCCACAGCAGTGCTGCAATGCCAGTTGAAGTGCCTTAAGCCAGCGTAGAGTACGAAATTCCACCGCTCTGTAAGTGTGAAAACATGATTGTTTGTATGTGTATGTGCGTATGTGTGCAAGTGTGATACGCTGCTGTATATCTTCACACCAGTTGCCTGACATGATACTGGAACTGCGTCTGTGGCCCTTACTGTTTTATTTGCAATAGCAGCATTTCATAAAGTGTCGTCTGCTTTGAGTAGGTTTCTTCTGGCTTTATGGTTTCGAATAGCTTACGAAAAATTCATACATTCGACGGCAGCGTGACAAACTTTAAAACGAACTTATTGCCCAAAATTTTAATTAAATTGTTATTAGTTACTAAGATATTTTAAATTATATATGTATTTAATTATTATTCATTAAATTGTTAATTTAAATCGCATGATGCCAGTGCAGTAACCATAAGGTTCTTACCTTGTTGCACTGGTATAAAAACTGTTGGAATTTAAGTCTTTATTCTAAGATGGTTACACAGGAAGTGAAGTCAAAAGATTAGAAGTTACAATATTAAGTTGGTTGTGCTTATAAATTCAGTGTTATAACATTTCGTATTAATACAATGTTGCAATTTGCGTACTTGAACATTAACTACTTTGCTAGTTACAACACCTCCCCTCAAAGTAGTAAATTTCAAAATATTTCGTTGTTAATTACAATAAATTGATTTTAACAATTCCTAGATTTCCTACACAATTAGTGTGCTTGATTACTGGCAGCCCTTTTGTTAGTACATCTGCTGGCATGTCGGCTGTGGGCATGTAGTTCACGGAAATTTCTCCGGTGTGGTATTTCTCACGTATAAAGTGGTGTCGCACATCGATATGGTTTGTGCGCGAATGATGACCACTATTCTTCATTAGCTTCTGCGCACTTTGGCTGTCGTTGTGTAAGATTACCGTCTTGCATGCCACTCGAATTTCACCCAAGAAACCGTTGAGATGGACTGCTTCTTTTGTAGCTTCAGTTAGTGCCATATATTCAGCTTCAGTACTGGATAGCGCCACTGTGCGCTGTTTTCGTGCTTCCCAAGAAACTGCTGCTCCAGCTAAAATGAAAGCGTAGCCGGTATGCGATCGCCTGTCTAGCATGTTTGCACCCCAGTCTGCGTCAACTACTCCATAGAGATCTTGTCGTGTTTGCTTGAACTGCAAACCGTAGTTCATCGTCCCTCTTAGGTAACGGAGAACGCGCTTCGCTGCTTGCCAATGCGTCGCGTCATAGTTGGAATTGAACTGACTCAGAAAATTAACAGCATAGGATATATCTGGACGCGTAGTTATAGCGAGATACATCAGCGCACCTATTAGACTTTGGTATGGATATTTGGCCATCGTCTCATTGTCGACTTTCAGTGGACGCTCGAGTTTTTCGCTAACCTGCATAGGTGTCTGAGCAACCTTGCATTCCACCATTCCAAACCGTTTCAAAATTGATTCTGTGTACGCCTGCTGAGATAGAAAAATCTGATGAGTATTAAGATTTTGTGAGAATTGTATACCCAAACACAATTGGACTACTGCTAGGTCTTTCATCTCAAATGACTCGGCAAGCGACGACTTGATGCTCTTTACCCATTCTTGGTCATTTGAGGCAATGAGTAAGTCATCGACGTATATTGTCATTAACAGGATCTTCTCCTTTTTCTTCGCTTTAAAAAAGCATGGGTCGCTACCCGATGGTACCAATCCTAGTTCTTTCAACTTTGTGGTAAGTTTTTGATACCATTGCAAACCAGATTGCCGCAAACCATATAGCGCCTTTTTGAGTAAGCAAACTGGGTCGTTGAGTTCATGCATGGCCTTCAACCATCGTTTGGCAGTAGTTCCCATGTGATGTGGCTGCTTGTTAGAACCCAATGGTTCGCGTGCATTCAACCTTTCAAGAAAACCAGATAAGCATTCAGGAATTTCCATATATACCTTTTCCTCCAGGGATCCGTTTAGGTATGCTGTGATAACGTCCATCTGGTGTATTTCTAGTTCCATTTCAGCCGATAATGCGACCAGCAGTCGAACTGACGTCATGCGTGCCACAGGAGAAAACGTCTCCTTAAAATCTATTCCTGGTCGCTGGGAGCATCCTTTGGCGACCAAACGTACTTTCTTCTTTCCACTATCTTTAGTCCTAAAAACAAAACGATTCTTAATTACGTGTCTTGTTTGCGGACGTTCAACGATGTCCCAGGTATCGTTGTGTTCTTGTGCCAGGAGCTCATCTTCAAGCGCCTGATTCCAAAGATTCGCATCGCCTGTTTTCGCTGCCTCTTGTACGGTCGTTGGGTCCTCGATTGCCGTAAAGTGTACCGTTTCGCATTCCTCGAAAACATCTATGTCGAGTGGCTCGTCTACATCAACTTGCACCTCGTCTAGCTGTTGGTCGTCCACTTCTCTTGTGGATACACAGATTCTCTTACCTGACCGCAATGTCATTGGTCGACTATCAGTGGGATGTCTTAGCTGTGATGACTGAGTTGGCTCCTCTATATTACCTTTTGTTTGACTTGGTTTGTCTCCAATTAGTTCGATATCATTGTGCGTTTTATCAGATTTTGCGCTAGTGCATTTGTTTTCGTTTTCAAAGAAATCTTGGTAACTGTCTCTAAACCCGAATTCATTTAGAAATTTTACATCGCGACTAACTATTACATTTCGTTTTTTAGGAGACCACAAGCGGTACGCCTTTGATGCGGTAGAATAACCTACGAAAACACACGCATCTGCGCGCGAGTCAAACTTTCCTCTTCCAATTTCTTTATGTAGCACATAAGCTTTCGAGCCAAATATTTGCATGTAATTCACTGTTGGGGTTTTATTTTTCCATATTTTGTGCGGCACGTTACCAGATAGTGATTTAGTAGGACACCGATTTCTAATAAAGCATGCTGTATTTATCGCTTCAGCCCAAAACGATGGGGGAGCATTCGCTTGCTTTAGCATGCACTTAGCCATTTCTATTAGTGTTCGGTTTTTCCTTTCTGCCACACCGTTTTGCTCAGGTGTGTACGGCGCTGTCAACCGCCGTTGTATACCGCACTGCTCTAAATATTCATCAAACTCACGATTGCAATATTCTTTGCCGTGGTCCGATTGCAAAGCTTTTACCTTTTTGCCTGTCTGTGTTTCGACTAAAGTTTTATATTTCTTAAACATTTGAAGTACTTCCGATTTTTGCTTGAGAAAGTAAACTTCGCACCATCTTGATTTGTCGTCTATAAATGTGACGAAGTAGCGTGCACCGGAATGAGATTTTGTCTTCATCGGGCCGCACACGTCGCTGTGCACAATTTCGAGTAAATCGGTTGTTCGGTCTCCACTGCTTTTTGGGAAAGTCGCGCGCGTTTGCTTTTCGCTTAGGCATATTTCGCACGGCGATAAAATTTGCTTTCTATTAATTTTCATGCCATACACAATATCGTTGTTACACATATGCTTTAAATCGTGCTCGTTTAGATGGCCCATTTTATAGTGCCACATGTCAAAATCGCTTGTACGTTTTATCTGCTCTCCTGCAACAGATGCAGCGTGTCTCACATTTTTCATGTAGTAAAGGTTGCCAACCCTCTCTGCTTGGCATAGTTTTTCATTATTTTTCATAATGATCGCCTCTTGTTTACGAAAAACAACTTCATAGCCTTTGTCAGTGAGCTTTGCTATTGACATCAAATTTGCACGCAAGTCCGATACGTACAGAGCATCGGTAATTGTAAACTTCTTTTCGCGTTCGCACTCTGAAATCGTTATTGGAATATCTCCTATTCCACTTATTTGCGTTGTTACGTTATTTGCTAGATTTAGCGTTTTGTCCATACGCGAAATGCTTTGAAAATCGTCTTTGTTTGAGCTCATGTGAGCCGTGCAGCCGCTGTCTAGGCACCACCAATCTTTTTCGCTTTGCAAGAAAAATGAGCTGTCAATTGTAGATAGAGCTGTACTATCTCTGTCACTCGCACGCGCTTCGTTTGGTTTTCTCATTTGGAATGCTTTTGTCTTGCTCCTACAATTCTTTGCGTAATGGCCAATCTTACCACACTTGAAACACACCACAGCACTCTTGGCATCACTCTTTTTAGGGTTGCTTGTGTTTCTAAAATTACGCAATTCTTTCTTTTGCCAGTTATTCGTATATAAGGCGTCTTGCTCACGACCTTCCTTGACCTTTCGCGATTCTGATTCTTCTAGTATTTTTACACGGAGCATTTCAGGTGTTGGCAATTCATCACGCGTTTCTAATGCACATCGAAACGTCTCGAACGAATCTGGTAGACTATATAAAAGCAGAATTGTTAGCAAGTCGTCTCCGATTGTTACGTTTATTTCCTTTAGTTTGCTAACAGCATCGAAGAAATCATTTATGTGATCGCGTACTTTGTCATCTTCTTTCATGCGAGATAACGCTACCCTCTTCAAAAGAGTCGCCTTCCTTGCTGGCCCTTTTGATTGAAATGTCGCCTGCAGTTTCAGCCATATCTCCCTGGAAGTGCCGCATTCTCCAATCAGCCCAAGTTCAGTTGGGCTTATAGACAAAATTAGGTCAGAACATGCTTTCTGATCTGAAGTTTTCCACTTCTCAGCGACATCGCCCTTCTCAGGACACGGCATGCTTCCATCGACGTATGCCCACAAATCGTTCTTAATCAGAATTGCACGCATCTGCAATTTCCAGGTGTCATAATTATTGACATTTAGAGGCTCAATTCGAACCGTCGCGCTAGTCATTTCGACTTTTTGACACTCCCGTACTCACGTATATCCACGTTTTAATCTTTTCGATTTTAATTCGCGCTTTCTACCCAGGGCTGGGCCCATAACCTGTTGGAATTTAAGTCTTTATTCTAAGATGGTTACACAGGAAGTGAAGTCAAAAGATTAGAAGTTACAATATTAAGTTGGTTGTGCTTA
Organism: Neria commutata; assembly: GCA_963457695.1. Lineage (NCBI taxonomy): Eukaryota > Metazoa > Arthropoda > Insecta > Diptera > Micropezidae > Neria > Neria commutata. The sequence goes on from OY735248.1 coordinate 39,319,290, forward strand.
TAAATTCAGTGTTATAACATTTCGTATTAATACAATGTTGCAATTTGCGTACTTGAACATTAACTACTTTGCTAGTTACAACAAAAACTAATAAATAAATACAAATACAAATACAAGCGAACTTTGAAGCTGCACTCTTATGGCTGGTAAACGCTATGCCTTAAAGAAAACAAATTTGAGGTTATGGTTGAAGCTTATTACTTTTGTCGTTGTTCCTCGTTTTTATATTGCCTGCAATTCTTTAATAATCGAATAATTCGAACATCCCGGCATATTTTTTCTTATTTCTTTATGCGTACCGATCATTCCGTATTAACTGTTTACAATGTGTTCCTTCCAAGCTGGAACGAAAATAATCTAGTCATATATGGCCTACCATTATTCATTGTACCGACCACATATTACAACTCTCTACGTCCCCTTGGCATTCTGATTTTGCTTGATACGAATTTTATTTTCTAATATGTAACCCGAATCACATTTTATAAGCTTTTATTGAACTTCACTTACGGTTTGTTAGTTTGTTTGTAGTCAAATCTGGCAATAAATTTTTCACCCACTTCCCGATTACTTTGAGATCTGCAACTGTGCATACAAGCGTAAACAAGGTGACAATATGGCGTTATCTTTATTTGTCGGGGTTTTTCCCTATTTAATCTTCGGGGTCACTTTACAAAGTCGCTGGCAAACTCATAACTTTTATCAAGAAAACCATGCCACCAAGCCAGTTGACAGCTAAACCTGTTCAAAGGGTGCACTACGGACCGAAAAGCTGTCGTCCTGGCCAGGGTTACCAACTACCTTCAGGAAAGAATGCAGCGCGGAGAGGCTTGGAATAAACAGAGTATATTAAATTTCTTTATTTAGTTATGTTACTAACTATTATAAAATCTTTCAATTGTCACAGGCCACAAGTTAAGACGAAATAATTTTCTATAATTATTCAATTTCATTAAGACTCGCATAATAATTAACCATAGCATATCGATGTGACTGCTCTCTCAGTTGGGCTTGTCTTGAACCTCAGCACGGTTCATTTCAGCTGCGTTCAATGGCATTCGACACCGTTGGCGCTGCTCTGTGCGGCACGCTCTCTTTCTGGGCGAAATATCATAGCGTCTGCTTTTCTTCATGTTAATGCAATTCAATTGTATTCAATGCAGTTTAATTCAATTCTTTTCAGTTTGTATGCTTCAATTCAATCACTTGCAAAAATAACAAAAAAAAAAACAACGAAATAATAGAAAGCTTAAAGAAATCTCTTGTCAAATCGGTAGAAGACAGAGAAAAATATGCTTGTGCAAAATGTAAGAAAAATTTGTGTATGTGTTTGTATGTCAGCATTTGTATATGTGTAGGTATGTGCATAACAAACATATATTTTCTATTGATTTCGTGTGCGTGTGTGTAAGTTTTTTTTAGTATACAACTCGATGAAATAAATCATTTCGAATGGCATTGTGCAGCTTCTTTGTTCGCTTTGGGCAGGTTAGCCGTCTTTTGAGTAGACAATTGCAACGTATAAAATAAATGGGTAGCCAGCCAAATTTTTTTTCTTTCGCAAATTTTCTCTCGTGCTATCGAGACAGAGACGCGAACATGCAAAAAATTGCGGCTGCTTTTGTGCGCAGATTTAAGCAGCGACGTAAAAGAATGTGCATGCTAACTAGCTGAGGTTTTTGAACCTTTTCAATTGAAAGAGCTTTGAAGAGTTTGTTAATAAGAAATTTTGAATGCAAATTTTGCCATAGTTCCTTTAAATATTCGTTAAGACATTCTTGGCATTTGCAGTGAATCAGCGTAGCAGTAATATACTGCCGCATTCCGCTAGATCCTTGCAATTCTAAAGCGCCAGCTACTGCAGTCGCTGCTGCGACGCAGTCACCGAGTGCAGCTTCCTTTTGTCGATGGGCCTGACATGTAACTGTGTCACTGTAACTGCACTTGACTGCAGTTTCATGCCCTCACATACACACACACACATGCGCTTCCATTCACAAACACATAAAAGCACAGATTGTTTGCTTAAAATTTGTCCTTTGTGCGCGCGTGTGCAAACACCAGCAGAATTCTATGTAGCGCCTCTTTGCCACGCTTTGTCGCTGCCTCTGCCAACCCTTTCCCTTTTTGCGCTCTTTTGCTCCATTCACAGAATTTCCAACAGCACTTCCGTTTTAATGGGATTATGTGCAAGGCTTCATTGTTATTATTTGCTTGAATTTGACGCGTTGCCTTTTGTGCATTCCAAGAGAGCTGATAAGCCGAAGGAATCGCTTGGAAAATTTCAAGTTAATTTTAAGTTTTTATAAATTTTCATTTTCATTCGAAATCCATAATTTTTTAACATTTTATAAATTTGGTATGGCAGAAATCTCGAAGAATTTTTCAATAGGGGTATTCCTTATCCGGAGCGAATGTAAAAGCAAAAGCAAAATTTTTCTTTTGCATTTTTATAATCGGGAACGACCGATTGTGAAATCCCTGCAAAGGTTTTTGTCAAACAGCTGTTTTATTTGAGTGTTCAAAAAAATGCCACGAAAGAGCGAAAAACAACAATTAAGCGACTTCTTAATTGAAAATGCAGCAAATGAAATCATGGGTAAATATTTATAACACCAATAAGTGCGACTTTTCAAGCTGACAACTATGCTCATATTTTGCATCAAATATTTTCCACTAAACGCAATGGATTTTGGTCTAGGAAAATTGTGACTTTAATGCAAAAGCAAACCAGTGTGTTTTGTTGTTGTGTATGCAAAAGGTGGAAAAATATTTTGCTTTTGCTCTTTTGCAGCTCCAATTGCACCGGATAGGGAATACCCCTAATATATACCAACAGCCAATCGTACTAATATTCAATTTTCTTATTGCATTCAATATATTAAAACTCCGAAATATCAAACACGCTTAAATGATAATTTTGATCATAATAGAGATTTTATAAAAATTTCAGTAAATATTGATAGAAAGAATTTAATATAAAACAACAAAAACTGCATATATATTTTTTTGCCAGATATCAGCTGTTTTCGATGCATGAACAGTTATATTTTAAATGACCAAATGGAAATTTTTTCGATAGTTCTATTAACGACATTTTTCCAGTATCGATCGACATACATACATGATTCTTAAATATCGATTCTTATATTCGTTTTACCGACCTATATACTCGCTCGACAAAGGAAAGAGAATAAGTAGCCTTAATACTTAAGCAAAAGATACTTATGCTACTTAAACTTATGCACTTTTTTATGGTGCGAGGAAGCAGCTGGGCAGCGGGAACGTATGAATGTGAAAGAGCCAACACTGTTAATTGCTTGCCACAAAGAGTTGGCAACATTGTTGAACAAGTTTTATGCGGCTGCAATACGGCTTAATTGGAAATGTTGACTCACAGCGAATTGCATACGTAATCTGAAAAATTGCAAAGTAGCATATTTTCCGAGAATCTGGCAAGTAGCAGCAGATGAAAGAGCTGATGGAAGGGAAGTTGAATGCGACCAGATTGCATAAATGCATTCACAAAGAGGCTGCATGAAAACGCGCGGCGGCAAAAGCCCAAACCATGCCACAAAACGAGAAACACGAAATTAAATGAATAAAATATATCTCTGGATATTCAAAGAGAAACTTCAGCATTGCAAAGGCATTGAAGAAAGGCGCTTAACATTTAAAAAAAGTTATGGCGATATGCCATTTTAAAGACTAATTAAAATGGGCTTTAAATGTGAAATGTTTTCATGTACTCTCATATACTAAAAAATTAAAAAGGAAAGCAGAAATAGGCAATACATAGAATAAGTCTGTAATTCTCTTTAAGTAAAATCTAGCTCACTGTAAAGAATTAATAAAAAAAAACGAAAACAATTAAAAGAGGAGAGCGTTTTTCCGAAAAAATCTATCTGTTTAGGAAAATGCAGGAAAATGGTGCATAAGGAGCAACGCATGCCAAAATCAGTGAGCAATTAAAACTGAACAAAAAGAGCATGATGCAAAGGAAATTATAGATAGGAAGCAAATTATTTCTGATAAAGTAATCGAAGCATCTTATGAAAATTGAAAAATCAGGCAATCCACAAAAGAGTGCAACATTTCTTCATATAAAAACGGAACAATTACAATTTAAAAATGGGCGCAAGATTATTTTGCATAAAAAGTAACCTTAACAGTTCAATTTTTATGCTAAAAAGGAGGTTTGGACAAATAACGACAAATGTACTTTTTTTTAAAGAGCAACTTGATTTCTCACTCACCAAAGAAAAGAAGAGCAACTTGATTTCTCGCTCACCAAAGAAAAATCTCAGCAATTGAAACTACCTCAAAGCAATTGGCAGTTCTTTTGTTGGGCAAACCCTTTTGCTGTCACGTCCAGAACAATTTGCGTAAACATGTTTTCCACTTAAGCATTAGCAAGACGCCCACTTGAGGGGAATGTCGAGCTTACGCACTCAAGTGGATATAAATTTTGGCAAGAAATACAATAGCAAACAGGCTAAAAGTCATTCTAAAACCGCACAAAAAAGAAAGAAGCTTGCTTTTATGCCACATTTTACGAGACTTACAGACAGTGCAGACATGTCCTGCGGCTAACGGGAATACAAATTGACATGTGAAGTTGTAAAGTTGCTTTGTTGTTGTTGTTGTTCTATCACATTTTTGTGCGCTACATTTTAGACCACTGTGCAAAGGCGTATAAAAAAGCAGCCAACTGGGCAGTTCCTTGGGGAAAGTTTGTTTTTATGGCAATGATATATTGGCAGCAATATGCACGTGTTGCTGTGGATATTTTGTTGTTGTTGCCATTGTTATTGTTGCTATTTTTGTGCTCTTGCTACTTTTTGCTGATAGATTTCGGGCATAGCAACAGTGATAACAATAAAAACAGCAACAGCAGCAACGATAATAGGAAATGCATAAATTCCAGCAACATGTTGACTTGTTGTTGGCCTGTTGTTGCGGCCAAATTTGTTGTCTTGACAGTTTCGAATTCATCTGCTGAATATGTCACTGCATTATTTTCGTGTAGAAATTGCTTGCTACTTTCATTGCTATCATTGCCAATTTGCAAATGCATGCTGACGGCTTGTGAATTTCCAATTTGTATGACAAACAACAAACAAGAAAATTGCAAAAAGATGGCTTTTCAAATTGATGTGTGTAGGCAAAAGATACTTGAAGTATGCAAAGCAAAGCTACGGGCTTTTATGAATCGTGAAAATATTTCATTTGAATAGAGGCTTCTCTTCTTATAGAAGCATGAGAGAGAGATTTAATAATCATCGCAAATAATTTACAGAAGCACATCTCAATATTTTAATGCTTTCCTATGCCTTTCTTATAATAGTTTTCAAGCCTTTATAACAGGTTAAGCCTGATACCGAGTAGCATTTTAAATCAAAGCTTTCTTTTTGAGTTCTTAACCGCAGCCTTCTTTCGTGTATCAATATCTTTTTCAATATCAACATTTTGTTAATTAAATTTGAAAGCAAATTTTAATCCATTAGTATAAAATCTTGTTAAATTTAATATAAAATGTACACAAACTCATATGCCAATGTGAATTTCTTAATTAAAGTTTACAATTATTATGCATACGCTCTGAAGGCCGAGCTGAAATTTTGCTTGGCATACATTTTAAAGGTTTTTGTGCAGTATGAGTGTCAAATATTTGAAATAAAACTTTGAAGTAATAGTATGTATACATGCGCTACAGAGACTTGAATATCATAAGAAAATATTAGATAATTCATGTTTATTATGAGTGCCTAATCTTTTAAATATACATATTGCACATAGTACATTTCTTTACAATCTCTACTTTGTCAGCCAAAACATTGCAAATATTTTCATATTCATACTCTTCTCCTCGTATCTTTTCTGCTCTTAAACATTTGCTATTTTACAAATTTTGTGCTTGCCTGCATTTGCCAATAAACTGACAAACTTTGCTGTCAAAAGCAACTTCAATTTATAGCAAAAATTAAATCATTATATTGCTGCTATCTAGCATCGGCTATGGCAAACTTTTGCAAAGGCAGAATTGAGCAAAATTGAACTCTATATAAAGTTGTAATTATTTGTGTGCATATGTGCTTGTACCAATGTTTCGAATTTCCAACATCCTTTTCACATTGACACACATTTATCTAATGTAATCATGGCAGAAAATCGGCATTTCATGCTTGAAAGGCGTATCTTTATTTATGTGCTTGCATAAATCCGTAAAATAAACTTGAGTGCAATATTTGAGAAAGCTGAAAGTTGCCAGCTTTTCAGAAGACCAGTTTCAAGGTTGTGGCATAGCAAAATTTTATAGCTTTCAACTACAATAATTTTATGATTTTACCTTGAAGTCTTTTGAACTGACAAGAAATTGTACTCATTTAGGCAAATTGATTTGAAAAATGCAATTTTTAAATTTAATTCTCCAAAAAATTTGAACGGTTTTTGACATTTTTATTCAAATATATATCAAGAAGTACACTAAAAATAGAAATTTGAAAGCAATTTAAGCATAAAAATGTTATATTGATTTTATAAATCTCAAGTAGAATTTTAGAATTTTCTACATTCATTTCTACATTTCTACTGCACTTTTCCCCCACCCACTTACCTATGATCCTTTTTAAATCAACAAGTGCTTTGCATGTATAGAGGCATTCCCTGAGTGTCAGTTTATGCAAGAAAAAAAGTACATATCAAGAAGAGTACTTAAAGTTCAGAAATTCAAAAGCGATTTAAGCATACAAATTTTAAATACAATATCATGCATTTTCTTGGTAGAAATGTAAATTGCTTGTAGTTTCAAGTATCAAACAGATTTTCAAATAACAAAATAGTTCCTGTTGATATTGCTTCGAAATATTTCAAACAAATTTCAAATGTTACGAGATCTTTTAAACTTTTAAAAACATGCTGGCCTGAAAAGTCATGAAACAGAGAATGACTTGTTTTCATTTTACCACAAAATAACTGAGGTAGATAATCTAAAATACAACGTGGCAACATTTCCATATGAAAATTCTGCACTAAGCTTATAAATTTCTTATTTTAATATGCTATTTGTGCCAAAGCTTTGACAAAGTGCTAATATAACTGAAACTACTAAAACAGAAAGCCATTAGCTAAGTCATGCATAATAACTACGACTAAGCTGAATATTTTACTGCGATTTATGCGTAATAAACGCATATAAAATTTAAAGGATCACTAATAAATGTGCGCTTAGCATAAACGATTTTGCTTTATTTGAAAAAACGAAGCTTGCACATCTCCACAGGCAATATCAATATCTAAATTGATAATTGTATGGTCTACGTTGCGTATAAAGAGATTAAGAGATTATACAAAAAAATTATTTTGCGTTTATGCATAGCCGAAAATTTTCTGTGTGTGTGTGTGTTATAAATGTTAGCTGCCTGCAATTTCGCAATTGCCGCATGAGCAAGTCATTGGCGTATGAGTAATCCCTTTTTGCATTCAGATTAAACAATTAAACATTACTCATACGCTCAGTGCGCTGATTCATTGCAATGATTCTGTAATTTATCATGATTACAAATCAAAAAAGCCGGTTAAACTGCATTACCTTCGTAAATTATATTTCAGCAGTCATTGGCGTGTTGTGGCCATTATTTTTTGCCTGCTGTTCTGCTCGCATTTTCTCCTTCTCTTTCGCTCTTACACTATTCCGAGAGCCATTGTGCGTGCATGAAAGCCAACTTGTCGAATTTTGTGTTTAAAGCAGGCATAAATTGCATTCGATATGAAATGTTCACTTTGTGATGTGTAGCAAATGAGTATGCACTTACCGGTTAATTCATATTTGACTTTTTGGGTACTTAAGCTCAATTTATTTTGTATAATATCAGGTGTAGTAAAAGAAGATGCATTATTTTTCCTTCCCAATAGATGGCTTTATTAATCTGTATCTCGCGTTATATAAGTGCAATCGGGTTACGCTAGATGGCGTTAGAAAGATACGATTTCATACTAAAAAGACACTTCAGACCATTTTGTAATTGCTTGCCTTAGTTTAGTTTAAGCGCGCGTCAAAGATGGACACCGGCAAAGAGAAAAATGTCATATTTTACAGTTTTTTTTCTATAAAGGTGAAAACGCAAGCCAGGCGGCTGAAAATATGAACAGTGTTTATGCTCCTTGATGCTGATGCTGTAACAGGCTATTAATTTTGGTTTTCTCGATTCCGTTCTGGTCATTTTGATGTCAAATATGTATCACGTTCTGAAAGGCCAATTGTCAAATGTGTCGATAAAATCATGGAAATCGTCGAGTCTGGCCATGAAATAAGCACCGTTTCGGTTACTCAGGAGAATCTAAATCAAATCAATCTAACTATGCTAAATATAGCCTTCAATTTCATGCAAAAATAATGCATTTATTCTTACTAATTTTAATTGTTTCTCTACTTTTTTTGGGATCGATTTTAGTAATTTTTTGTATACAAGTAAATCGAGTACCCAAATGATGAATATCGCATATGTTTCGGCAAAATATGAAAGAGAAAAATATGCCGACGAAAAATATACAATTATATATGGAAATATATTAGTGGAAAGCGCTAAGTATAGGACAATTAAATGAAAAATATGACATATTATTGAATACTTAAAAGTAGCAATTTTTTGGCAACACTATTTTACACAACTTCCATACTTCCGCAACATACAACAACATTTATCAAAATATTGTGCACTCGGTGCATTGCGTGCATGCTGTGTTTGTGTGTGTGTGAGGGTATTACAAATGTGTCGCCATTTATGATGTATGGGTTTACCCATGCAGACATACAAAAGTACTGCATTTCCAGGCATTGCGCAAATTTTTCAGCGCCAAGTAGTGCCTCAGAAAAGGGGGGAGTAGAAGGCGAACGTAGTGCTTACAAATGGAGCAGGATATATGCTGGCATATAATTGGTTTATTTAGCACTTTGAAAGTGTTAATGTGAGCGAATTAGTTGTGACAAAAGTCGGCAGCCTCAGCTGAGAGAAGCTTAATATCGTTAAATATACAGCAGATATTTGAATTATACGTAAATAATAATTGATTTGTATTATAAATAATATAAGTGACGCATGTGGAAGTTGATAGTAGATGATTTCTGGAAAGATCTCAGTTTAAAGGTCTTGTATATATTCGAAATTCACATATGAAATTCTGAATTTTCTTATATCATTCTTCTGCTCTAATCGTAGACTATAAGATTCTATATGTTTACACTTAAATTCTTGTTGGTACTTTTATATTGAATATTCCCAGCAATGTGCTACTTTCCATTAAGAGCCTAAGACAACTGGCTTAAATACAGGCCAGCACAATAGATTCAATCTGAGGTCGCGGTACACAACAAAGAGGTTCTAAGAATACAACAATACCAAATACATATATTCAATAGCTGTTATTCTATAACGTTATAGATTTTAGAACAGTTTTTATAGTGAAATAATAATCGAAAAAAGCATACAAGCAAATATTTACTATTATAAAATTAATAGCATAACCTTTTTAAATGCCTGCATTAAATTTAATAAGTGGCTGCAATTTTTATGAACTCTGCATTATATCTTGAAGTCAGCCATTTCTCTGCTCAGAGTTTGACAAACTGTCAAGGACATGCACATGACATGACATTCAATATGGACGACGGATGCACTACGCTGATAGTTGCTGTTATGCTACTCAAGCGAAGCTTTGGTTTAAGGCCAACGGCTGACGCGTCTGTCATTCATTTTATAATGCTCAGGTTACGCTTAATGCATTTTATTGGCCGAGAAAGTGGCAGTGAAGAAGTGAGCGTTAAAGGCTGCAGACGACGTGACGACGTGTGAAAGGGCACAGCAGTTTTCTAGGCGCCATAGAGAAGTGACATCGGCATACAAAAGCCACTTTTATACTCTGCTGGCTGCACTTGATGCTGCTACTATTTGCTGTTGTTGCTTGTCAGTTGTCCTTCTTTGCTTTTGCTTTTGCTATTGTTGTTGTATTTTTTATCTTCACCTGAAATCTAAGCCTTAATTTATTGTTCTGAAAAGACTTGAAGCATATTGGGCTTTTCGGCGTACGAATATAATATTCAGAGTCATCTATCTTAAGTGAGCCTTCGGTATTATGTACCCCAATTAGAGGCTCAAACTTTATACGGCTCCGAAGTAGTTTAGGTGAGATCTAGAGATGGTAGTACAGACGCACAGCAGATGGCTCAAGATTTAATTTTGATAATATTTCAACTGAACTATGAATTTAATATGCTAGTTTAAAAGGAACTATTATCTATTGCTGCAATTTTTGAATATTTTTGGCGTATATAGAGTTATTAAGTACGCGGAATGGGCAGAGATCTTTCTCTTACTCCCATCGCGAACCGCGTGGTTGAACTTTTGTATCCAACTGACTTTAATAACAAGAGACTTATAATGTTAACAGAGTTGCATAATGTTAAGAGTTGCTTAATGTTAACAGAGTTGCATTAAGCGTAATGATAAATGCGCTATGTTAAATAAGCTATGTTAAATAAATAATGTTAAATAAGTAATGTTAAATGAGTAGCAGTTACATAAGTAGTAGTTAAATAAGCTATGTAAAATAAGTAATGTTAAATGAGTAGTGGTAGGCCGTAATATATTATATGACTATATTTATATTTTCGTAAATTTTTTTACACGCTTTTTCTTAAAGTCCTTGATTTAAAAAAATACGCATATAATTCTCGGGACTAAGGCATATCATTTTGACTCAGAAAGCAGCAGCCGAGCAGGGTTTTTTGCTGTGGTTGTTGTTGTTGCTTGCTGTGCTGTATTGCTATTTGTCATTGCCCCCAAAGTTGCTTGCTTCATTTCTTACTCTCTTCATACTCTTTTGCTTCAGCTCTCTTTGGCTTGCATTATTTTTCCTGAATTTTTTTGTTGCACATTCTACACCTTTTCGTTCTTTTCTACCACTTTTTTATGTAAGTGTGTGTGTGTGTTTTGTCCCTGCCTCTAATAATCCAATTTCACGTGTTGATTTACGTTTGCTGATACTTGAGCGCTTCTGACTGATGTCGACACTAAACTGCGTTGCTGTTCATTCTTCCCCTCTTGCCGCTCCTCTTCCTCTTTTGCTTTTCAATGTGTTGTTCCTTCACGTTCATTGCTGACACTTTTGTGAATTTATGCTGGTCATTGTTTGTGCAGACAACTGAGAAGTGCACTTTTTTGACACCTTTTTTAATGTCTTTCGCCATGACGTGCTAAAAGAACGAAGACAGAAAGAAGAAAGGAATTTGTAAAAGTTTCTATTGTGCGCGTTGAGGGCACTCGTGCGTATGAGCAACATTTGGCTTATTCATCGTAATAGGTTCATTATACGACTGAGTGTGCAGTAGTGTTTTGAAGGCAGAATATGGAAAGGGAATTGATTAATGATTTGAGCATCTAAGAGACAGCTTGTAATAGGAAGATTGTAGTTTAGCTTTAGCTCCAGGTGCACATTTTCACTCAAAGCTTTGAGTTCATTATGCATATCATTTATCTTAAGTGTAGCTTTAGAAGATGTACATACATACATCTATCATGATTTCAAAAGAAGTAGGCTGAAATCACGCTCCATGCTGATATTAGGCTCCATACTGATATTAGGCTCAATATAGTAATAAAAGCGCCAGTGATGGCTCAGTGACTCAGTGGACAAGTGCTTGGCGGCTGATGCGGAAGGTCTGGGTTCCAATTTCAGCCACCATCATAATATCTAATAAAAAGAGAATTCGTTTTTCGAATTGTTGCTTTTCGTGATGAATTTCCAATTCTCCAAAAGTATTCTTTGCATTCGAAAGCTTCTCAATCCGTTCGGATTATTTGTAGGTCCCGTGCTAAAATATAACAAGCTCATACAAGCCAATGCGAGAAAGCTAGACCTAAGCCCAAACGAGCTTTTGTGCCAATCAATTATGTAATTACTATTAGTAATTCCGTAATAGAAAATCTTCAATGAAATAATTCAGACAAGAATAGCGCAAAAGTTTCTTAAACTATGACAACATTTTTCAGAGATGTGAAATAATTTCTTTACATTTTTCAGTTATCATAAGAGACGCTTTTTACTATTTATATGAGGCCTTGATGAAAAATAAGTTTTAGATAAATATTTGTGTTTAAAAAGCAACTGATATTAACATCAACTTATGCTAGCATTCAAAACTTACAAATCCCTTTCAAAAGTCATTAAAAGTTTTGCACAAATTCAATTTACAAACTACAGCATAATTACGCAAGCAGACAATGTTCCAAAATATCAATAAAGCCAACTTGAAGGCCAAAGCAATAAAAATTTTGCACGCTCATTTCAAGAGCCAAGAAATAAAATCATTAAAACATTTGCCATTTTGCCATTTCCCATTCCAAATTTAGTGCGATTAATCGAGTCGAAAAGTGCCTCGTGAATAGCGCGTCACGAAATCCCTTAAATGTCTGCAAAGTTTTTGTAATAAATTAATGTCAGAGAAACGCCGGCTCCCAGGTTGTCCTCACCACACCACTCAACTGCAGCAGCACATCAATGCAAAGAGCCAATGGGGTGACCACTGCAGCAGTGCGCTGAAACTGAAGCAGGGAACTGAACTTTGTGGCTGAGCAAAGCAACCGCAAAGCCACCTTTTCACATCCTCAGCAACGAAGTCAGCGTCACTTGCGCTTCCACAGGCGGTGGCTCGCTCGTCCGTCCGTCCGCTCGCCCGCTTGTCTGCTCATTCAACTGCATCTGGTATAATAATAAAATTTTATAGCATTGGCTCAGCGCCACACCCCTTGTGTCTATCAAGTTCTAGCAAATTTTTGGCGCAATTAATTTGCAGTCTTTTGAGTGTGTGCGTGTGTGTGTGTGGGAGAAAACTATGTGAGCTGCAGCATTTTTAAGCTTTTTAGTTTTATTTAAAAATTTTTCGAATTTTTTCGTTGGCATAAAAGCTCGCTTGCGCACTTTTTCTTCTTTTATTTAGCTTTGCATACAAGACCGAATGCAAATGAAGTTGAAATAGAAATTGCAAGTCATTCGATATATGCAAGCGGAAACGGAACAACCAACCACTAAATTTAAATTGAGCGGTGAAGGTCAATTGAAATTGCAATTATTATTTGATAACTAAATGCAGAAAGCAAAAGAAGAGTTGAAACAGTTTCTATAATTGCAAAACACCAATTTTGAACTTCATTAAAATGAATACGAATATTTTGGAATTTTTTAGTAAACGTAGAAACTTTTTCGAAATTGTTTCTATAAATGCAAAAGGAAAATTCTGATTTAAATCAAAATCCAAATTAATATGAATATTTTGCCATTTTTCTATAAACGTAATTCAAACAGATTTAGTGGCTTAATTTACATTTAAAATCGAGTCAGCAGCAGTATTGTTGTTACCAATAAGTAGGCAAACTATAAAATTGCAGAGAAATACGAGATTTTCATAAAAAGTGGAAGCCTTAAAATATGCCATTGTCTTTTAATGCTATTTTCTAAAAAGCCCTAGCATTACCGACGCACATGTCGAAAGGTAATTATGCATGCGGTTTCCGGAATCAGAATTGACATTTTGATAGCTGCGAATTTGAAAAAAGATTTAGAAATGATATCATAGTTTTCATATATTTTGATTGACGGTATTCAGATGCTCTTCGATAGCATAGTTTGCCATTTAAATGAAAGCTTCTCAATTCCCGTTCGGGCACGGCTGCAGCATAACTGAGTAGGTTCCGTTATCTTGAGCCTACACAATATAATGGGAGAAAGCTAGGCTAGGAAAACTATCTAAATGTCGAAGATAACAGAATTTTAATATGTATTAACATTTCCCATGAATTCTGAACAAATATTTTAAAGCAAGGCTTCAATAGAAATTGAATTATCATTTTGGCTGTTTGAAAAAATTTAACGAAAGTGGAAATGAATTTATTATACATATTTCAGTTGCAGGCTTTTAGTGCTCGCTTGCTCACTTCAGCCGTTTACGACTTCTTGAGGATTTATAGCTTTCGACAGCGTTTTTGCATTCTGCTTTTGCCAAGCAACGCCTTCCTTTCCTGCTCTCTTTGCCATATCCCAGCAACGTGCACTGACAGTCAAAAGCGATGCAAATATTTGCACAATGGCTTCAATAGCCAGGCTCTCTAATTGAATTTAGTACAATCGAGCTCATGCATAGAAATGCACAACAACAGCAAATTTTTAGAAAGCAAATTTTCAGTATTTTTCTGAGCGGAGTTTTGGTGTGAGTTACAGGCAGAAGTTTGTACAGCTTTTTTTTAGTTCTGTTTTCTTTGGTAAATTTATGGCAAATCAATTTAGAAAAAGCCGACGCTTCTTGTTCAAAGAGATTGGGAAGCTCTACATACATATATGTATGTTCTGAAAGAAGGGCTGAAAACAGTGTGCACTTGTTTAGCATTTTTTCTATATATTTTCATTTATTTGTTTAAAAGACAAAGTAAATAGCATTTAATTAAAACTACTCATACCACACGTATTCCAAATAATGAATTGGTCTGGATTGATGTCATTCCGAAATCGTGCAGAATACTTTTAAGAATCTTCATATATATGCACCCAAAGGATGGAATTTATATTTATGGAATTTATATTTTTCGAAAATTTTGATCTGAGCTGATTGAAATCCTGGCTAGGTTAATTATTTTGAGTGTGCCTTTGAAATCGCAAGTATGCCAATTAACTATAGGCGTACTATACTCAAACAATGGCTAAATGGAGATCCGAGTTAAATTTTTCATCTTCCGACTTTTCACACCCTTAACATTTTTTTAAAATTTATGGACGATTCATATTACAACTTATCTTAGTAAAAATTTTTAAACGAGCGAAAAATTCGCCGTATATTAATAAAAGTGCTATTAAGTGCATTACAGTGGATTACAGTGGTGGCCAGCAAAATTAATGAAACTACTTAAAATAATAATGCAGGCAGCTGGCGTGGAATACAGCGAGGATACGAAGTGATTGATGAGCTTTGGTGGCGGCAGATTTCGCACTTTTTAAATTATGTCATTTTATAACTTTTACGTGCATTAAATGAGAGAAGTAGAGAAAGAGCAAAATGGACATACGTGTCAAAAGTGGCAGCAAAGCCAAGCAACATGGACAACATAGACAAGCAACAAGGACACTTTCCTTTCGAAAGTGTACAGACAGCGCTGGGCTAGTGCGAAAAGCGAAAGCGCGCACGCCTGGCAAATTTTAACGCCACAAAACAATGAAGCATGAAATAGTTAAGTGTAGCAGTGAGGCCACTCACCAAATGGAAAAAATACAGCAACAAAACGGAAGCGGAAATTAAATGGCAACTGGGCGCTCGCTCGAGTGTTCATTTGTTGGCAGCGCAGCAATTTTTCGAGTGCCTTTTTTGTGGCTGCTGAGTTGTGGTCGGCGGTGTTGTTGTTGTTTAACTGTGGTAGTGATTGCTGTGGTTTATTTTACTAACAAAAAAATGCAAAAAGAAAAATTAAATAAAATGAAACTGGTGTGATGAAAAAAAACTGGCGATTTGTCATTGAATAAAGCTTGAAATTAATGTGGTTTTTCGCTTAAGGGAGCTGAAAATTGGCACAGAAAGAAAGGAGGAGCTTAAAATTCAAGCACTAATCTGAGCACAATTGAAACTGTTCAATACTTTAAATAAAGAATTTCAATATCTAGTATTTGTATTTGACTTTATGTGATGAAATTATGAATACTTCCCAGTATGAAAATCCCTTAATATTCTTCTAAATTCTTTCAATTACATTAAATATTTTCGACTACTTTAAGATGCTTTTAAATACTTCCGTGTACTTTAAAATATCTTTCAATATATAATTTATAATTATGTACAATATTTTCAAGTATTAGAAGATACGTTCAAATATTTGAAAATACTTTTAGTAACATACAGTTTTGTCAAATACTCTCGAATACTTACAAGCACTTCCAATACTTTCCAACTTATGCAGTTTCAAATTCCTTACCTTACAATACTTTCGAATACTTACTTATGTTTTGTTATGCTTCCAAATACTTTCACATTCTTTCAAATTCTCTCAAATATGTATCAAATAGTTTAAAGTACTTTCAAATATATTTTAAACAAATACTCGTCTTCTTCTAGACCGACTTTTAGATCGAAAATATGAATACAAAGTGCTTTTGACTGTTTCAACAGTTTCAAGCAATTGAAAATACCTGAAAATATTTGTAAAATTTTGTTTTGCAATTTCTGAACTATTGTTCCAATATAACGAAATCCCTGTTCCATTCAGAGAATGGAGCAGAGTTTTTGATTGCTGAAATTGAGTTCCTTTTAAGGACAATGAATATGACGTTTGCAATTTCGAAATTTCAGATTTTCAGTTGAAGGTGAATTTCAGCCATGCCACTCAATGTCAAGCTCTCAAGTATTCCCACAAACAATGTTACTCATACGCCAGCAAACTTCTAGCATTTTCGCCCATACACATAACGATACTCATACGCCAGCGAGTGCAGCTGACTTGAAGCCTTTTCTTTCAATGCAACTTTGTCGTTAAGCTGGCAGCAATTTCATTTAACAGTTTGGAGCACACCCAAATAATCAACAATAAACTTACAGACCGACTAACTGCCACACCTACAAATCACTACACGCTATATGCATCACACACACACACTCCAAAATATACACCCATGGTGAAATATGGCAACATAAAGCCAGTCAAATTCTGCTAACCATAAAAGTAAGTTCTCGTTAAAAGCGATTCGCAGTCATTTCCAAGAACAGAGTGAAAGAGCTTCGAGGCAGAGCAGGTATTGGCTTTGGCAAATCACTTGCAGAAATTGCTGCTGTCAGTTGGAATGTAGTGGAACCACTAAACTGTGTGTTGATTCGCATGTGTGTATATTATTTCTCATCTGTGTGTGGGTATGACTCTAAAGAGTTGAGCGCTAAAGTAGTCATTAGCTTTGTAGTGAATACTAGAGGGATTATGATTGCAGAAAGTAATCGACAAGCATTTTCTTTACACGAGTATTTGTAAAATTAAGACCGAAGAAGTAATCAGGCAGAAGAATGATTACTTTCTTAGTTAGTAGTAATTACAAACAATATTTTTAAAAAGTTCACTCTCGAAAAAGAATTTTAAAGTAATGTAAAAGAATGGAATTTCTGAATTATTGCTCTTTAAATAGTTCTTCGAATATTTTGTAATCTAAATTGAAAACGTAATCAATAGTAATACAATGTGAAGTAGTCTAGTCAAGAAAAAGAACTCCAGATCATTATAAAGGAATTATTAAGAGAGTTATTTTTGGGTCCCTTAAATTTCTTTAAATTGTAATTCGAATATTTTGAATTCTAAACTGAAAAAATAATGGCTGTGAAATTGAAATTAAAAATTACTTGAATAACATCAAAGAGTTTAAGTAAAAGTTTAATACTAAAAGTTTACTTTAATAGCAGATACACTTTCTTCGGATTTTGCTTAGCTAATTTAAAAGTAATTAAAAAATATTTAAAAAGATTTATTCTGTCGCTTCCTATATTCTTCTTCTTCTCATCCTTTTGCTTAAACATTGCCTCTTTATATTTAGAGAAACCAAATTTGGATTACTTAGTAATACGTACTCGCTGTCATACAGTTCTATGGAGTAGCGCTATGAAACTGAGAAAGCAACTGTTCAATGAAGCTGTGAAAAAGGATTGAAATGTCCATTCCACTTTAGCATTTCAAATTTCATGCGCTTAATTTTGGTTTTTCTCCAACTGCAACTTTTTTTATTAGAACACATTCCGAGGTTGCAGCTAATCCTTTGACACACTTCTACGGCCTGTCAGTTTAAATCGCTTGACTCTTTCTCTACTTTTCCAAATACAACTTTGGGCCACTGAACAGCAGTCAACCACTTTTTGCTTCATGTTTAAAAGAAATTCACAGTTGGCTTTTCCTGCAGCTTGTTCGCATAGTTTGAAATTGGCGCATGCTTTGATGTGGTGATCCTTTTGCTACGGCATTCACTTTGATTTCCGCTTAAGGACACTTGCACGTTGCAAATCTCCATGGAATTGCTTAAGCTCGAAAAAGGGTTGCGTAGCGAAATTAGTTTTTAAATGCATGCAGTTGAGATTTATTGGCATGTAGGTAAGATCTGCTGGAATGTTGTGGCACTTAATTTGTTGATGTGAAAAATTATATAAAATAGTTTCATTTAGTTGAATGGAGCGAGGGAGGGTAGGTACTTGCGTGCCGTGTGGTGTGTGTGTTTGGAATTTGTATGGGAAATCAGACCCAAATTATGTTACTCATACGACGGAGTTGCCCAAGGATGAACAGAAATGAAAGGGATGCAGGGGGAGTGGGGAGGGGGAGGGGATCGCTGCGTTGTGTGTGCTTGGAATTTGTATAGAAAAGCAGGCAGACCAAAATTATGTTGCTCATACGACGGAGTTGCCCAGAGTTTAACAGAAATGAAAGGGCTGCATTCGTTCGATTTTCCGAAAGAAGAGTATAAAATACACATGCAAAAAGCTGGCTTGAGTCAAAAATATGTTAAGAAATAAAATTCTTTCTACATACAGTAAACAAAATTTGGTGTAAAAATTTTTCAAATGAAATTTCATTATTCTAAAGCTGCAAACTTATAGCATTTGCTTTAAATAAAACGAATTTTTCGTTTTGAAAACGTGCATTCTAAAAATTATAGCTGTTTATTTGATTTGACTAATAAATATGCTCCTTTCAAAACTTTACAAAGCTGCAGTGATTAAACAGTAGCTTTCTGTTCTTCTCTTCTCTGCAGCTACTTTTATTTGTTGTTTTAAATTTCTTTACATTTTCAAGCCTTCGTAAAGAAACGTTCCCTTTCTCGCTTTCACACACATAATTAAAGTTCTTTAATATTCATTTGCAAATCCCTAATGTTAAAGGGTTGCAATGAACTCATTATTGCAAAAAGCTTGCTGTGAAATTCTTCGCCTTAATTATTGCAAATTTTGCTCGAAAATGTAACACTCAAAGAATGAAATTCTGTTCAAAGTGTTTTTGTGTGCAAATTTTATTTTAATGCCATAACGGTGAAGCGTTAATCTCAGCCAGCTTGCTTAAACAGCTTTGCGTAATTTATACATAAACATTAGAGCAGGCCTTGTCCAGCCAAGTGGATGACATTTGCTGGTACCTGTTACTACGGCTGTTTGGGTTTTTGGAACTTAAGCCATTTGGCAGCGTAGCCGAAACTTGCGCCGGTGTAAATGCAAATAAGCAGCTTAAAAACATGATTTAATTTTTATCAACATTTTATTCTGAGCCAGAACGAAAGTTATGATGGCCCTTTAGTGGCTATTTAAATATGCAATGGTATGCAAGGTTAGTGCAGAGCTTAGTATAGATATGTTAAGGAGATAGGAGAGCTTTTAGTTGAAATAATCGTAGCCATTGTACAATAGAAACAACAAAGCGCCAGTGGCTAAAAGGCAACAATTATGCAGCTCAAACTAAAAAAATGTACATGCAACCAGCACTCAGCACACACATAAACCAACACAAACACATGCATGCAAATGTGCACACATACACACTCCAATACAGCACAATTAGCAAATTCGAAGCAAATGTTTATGTAATGTATTTCTGCATTTCATTAAAATAAAAGATGACATAAACTTGTTCCATTGCTTAACTATTCCAAGCATTTCTTGCCATTGAACTTAAAAGTTATGTCAGTCCTTCATTGACTAATTCTTTGTAGTGCCTTACTACACATTGCTTTCTCTGCTCTTTCTACCTTTGCAATTGTCATTTGGCAAAAAATATTGTATTAATGAGCAAATCCAATTAGTCAAGTTAAAAGCACTCATTTAATGAGATTCAGCTGAAAGTGAGTAAGACAAAAAAGTTGAAAAAAGTTGAATGAGCAAAAAATAACAAAACTACTGCTTCAAAAGATTACAATTCAACATCTACGCTGGAATCCTTTACAATTTCAATGGCACTATTTGCTGCACTTTCAATTTCGATCAAAGATTTTTTGTGCTTGTTGATACTATTTTCAGTTCTTTTGTATGCTTGATTTCAAATAATAGCTCTACTTTTGTTAAAGCCGATTATTTATAATTGATTTTTTTCCTTTGTTCTTGTATCTATTGTGACCTTATGGCAGTATTGAGCAAAATAATGGAATGAAATTTTGCGCCTTTGTTAAAAGCTTATACAAAATACGAATACAAAATATTCTTTTCAAAAATTCGAAACAATCATTCTAACAATCTAAAACTAATCTTTTTTTAGTGTTAGAACAACATTTCTAAAATCTTGAAATAAACTGTCTATAAAATCGGAAGCACTCTTCATTTTCAAATATTTCTTCTAGGTGCTATATGCATATCTAGAAAATAAAAACTGTGCGTTTCAATGCATGATTTTCTAATAATTATCCGAGAGTATTTTATGCAAAATATACAGTTTTCCATTGTACGCTCTTCATTGTGCTGTACTCTGGCATATTTCCTCCTTTTTTCCTTTTCTATTTCTATTTTATTTAAAAAATTTGTTTTAGTTTTGTTAATGAAAAAACTTGTGTACTGTTCCTCACTATCTTCACTCCGAACGAATTGTCTGCATTTTACTGCTGGCATATTGTAATGCTTTTGTCTTTGCGCTATAGTGTCAGCAGTGTCCTGGCATTCTGACCATTCCTGGCATTCCAAAGTCTCTTTGTTGTTGCCGTTGCAATTTTCATAACTTTCAAATAGCAACACAATTACAAAATGCTATATGCCATTGCAACAAACAAGCACAAAAGGAATGACAATTGCAACAACAACAACTACAGCAACTACAACAATAGTAGCAACAATAGTAGCAACAGATCTAGCAAATTTGTAGCAACAAAGTGAAACTTTTTAATATTTCAACTGACACTGTGTACCTTAAAAAAGAGCGCGAAGAGAGAGAGAAAGAAAAAAGCAGCTAGGAATTGTGAACAAAGGACTAAAATAATGCTGGCAACCCTTGCAAGTTTCCCCACATTGTTGTTGAACTTTAATTTGTCGGTTTGTATGGAGCTAAAGTTGCAAAAATGTCTGAAGGGGCAAAAGTTGCGAACAGCAGTGATGCACTTTATTTGTGCTGTGGTTGTTGCTGGAAGTTGTTGTTGTTTGATGTTGTTGCACTTAACTTGCCACAGGTTGCATTCAATTGAGTTGATACAGCTGAGTGTGAGCATGAGAACAAAGGTGAGGTTAGATGTAAGCTGAGTGTATGGGTAAGAACAAAGGTGAATGTAAAGGTGCAAGGGCAATCGGAAGGATAGAGATGCAACCGTAAAGCTGGGAGTAATTGTAAGTTTGAGGACAAAAGTGATAGGAAAACTTTGTCATACCAAAAAGTTGATGATAGTGAGCATGAAAGTGATAAGTTGGCAGTTGTGGGGAGCTAATAAGAGCAGAAGCAGAATTAAGGGTCAGATCAGAGCTGATTAAGATAACAGAGCATGAAGAATTAGAAAGTGGTACGGAACTAGGCCGGGAAAGTAGGGGGAGCAAGAAGTGAAGTAGGTGAAGTAAGAAGTTGGAGAAATTTAGTTTGTAGGCAGAGAAGCAGTGAAGCGAGAAAAGGAGAAAAGCAAGTAAGGTAACTAAGAAGGTTGTGAAGAAATAGAATTTGGTGAGGAAAAAGACCTTACTTGCGAATTATAAGAAGAAAAAATTATACATATACTATATCAGTCGAATGTTTGCTGTTGCATATCATTTTTTATTACTTTACAAATGTACTGAAAAATAGCATGAAAATAATTAAAATTTAGACAGCTGCAAAAAAAAATGTCAAAAAGAGAAATCAGTTGATTAATATATGCATCAGGCCATTACATGAAAAATTTTTTACTACATAAAGGTTCTAAAATACAAACTTCAAAGTGTTCAAAGTTTTGAATGAATTTTACTCTTACAACTGCTTCTATTTCCTTCTTTGGATAATTTTACTTTCTTATTTCAAAACTGATTCCTTTCCTGGAATTAAATCCTAAATTCTAAAATATCCATTGTTCTTTTTCCATTAGTTTTTCTTTATCCATTCCGCTGTCTATTCCAATTCCCATTCCACACTGCATTCATCTCTCTCTCCATACCGCTCTACATTCCTGCCTCCACTACGCCCTCCATACCCTTTCTTCTTCACTTTCGCCAGCTCTCTAGTCTTCTCGCTCCCCTTTTCGCATATTATAAAAATAAATATTGTTCTAACACCCAAAAGTATGCAATAAAAACCGAATTTACTGTGATTTACTGCTATTTGCTATGCGCTTTACTTTATATGTGTATGTTTTAATATGTTTGTGTGTGTGTGTGCATATTTTGGGAAGTATTTTGGGAAGTATTTTATTTTATTATGCATTTTTATGTCGCGTCGAGCATATAAACATTTAAGACCACAATACAAAAGCAGATTTATCACACACATACATATGCAAATGTGAACACACACATGCATGTTTTTGAAAGCATCAAAACACATGCAGAAACAAGAAAATTCTAATCTGCTTGCGTCATATTTTTCGTCACTTGTTTTGACATTAAAATGTCATTTGCATTTCTCTTGCGGCTGTCGAGCACAGCGTTGAAATGCGCTTGTGTGCGTGCATATAATAAAGGCATAGTCAGGTATGTGTGCACGTGTGTATGTGTGGAATGTTTTGTAATTTTTATGCACGTGTGCATTTGTGCCATTCGAACGTAAATGTACAACAAAAAACGAATGCTCAACAGAAAAGAATGCATTTTCTTGGTATTTTTGAAAAATGGTTTGAAAGTTCTTTGGCGCTTTGCAAATTTGTGTGCTAAAGTTATGGAATTGCATGTGCGAGATACATTTGTGTGACTGTGTGACGGCATGCATGTATGTGTGTGTGTTTCTGACAAATCTGCGAAGTTTCATATGAGCACGCCCGTTTCTTTTGGTTTCACTTTTCACAAGCTTTCTTCAAGGTAGTTGAAATGATTGAATGTCGAGTGATTTGTTAAATTTAACCACTTTACTTGAAATATGCCTCAGAAATGGGTTGAAGCATATTTCAGCATTGACTTGCAAAAGTTGCAATAAAAATTTGTTACAAGGAACAAATTTCTGAGAAAGTGGAGCACTTTACTTCAACTTATTGATTTTCAGCCATTCTTAACATAAGAGATTTGCTTTAATATACCATATAATTTGAGTGTATATATTGAACACTTTTTTCTGACATATATAATTATTTTACACTACATCTGCAGATGAAATTGAGCCGATTTCCATTTCCATTTAATTTCCATTTACAAATTTTTGGCCAAGCCTAATACTAATAAATTTTGGCTTCCCGCTGGATTGCACTCATATGCTATTATCGCATGCTAAATTTAATATGTTTAATCAGCCGAAAGTACTGCTTAGGCAGTAATGCACCCACACAAACACAGACTCACACACTGGCAAAAACATGCACACTATAATCAGCTTGATCATCTCTTCATTACATCAAGTTGAAATCAGACGCAGTCATTTGGCAGGCTGACCAGTTGAATAACCAACGATGCAATCATTTTACCATACAAACACACACACGCACACATATGCATGCACATTTCTGGCACTCAAAATGCGACATGTGAGTGCATATTACTATATGCACTCATCACATCACAAAGCTCATATGAAATACTCTAATCTCATAATTTGGCATGTCTCTTGAGCTGCAGCAGGTTTATGCATGTGTGCGTGCGCCTCATAGGCGTAATGGCATAAGGACATCAGTACGTCTAAATCTTTTTCAAAAGTGTTACAATATGAGATGAGATTTTGTTTCCAAAAAGCATTTATATTATTTTCTTTCAATTCAAAAATTAAATTAAAATTTGTATGCTAAGTTGCCATAGCCCCCTCCCTCTAGGAAAGTTGACTAGTTGCAGCCATGACAGGCATTTGCGTTCACAAATACGCTCATGTAATTTTCGGTACATATATATATATATATATATATCTACGTTTGTGCAAAAATACATAACGACTGCGCAACGCAGACATCAACGTCAAAACCAGAGCATGGCTGCTCCCTCACCAAGCACGATTCAGCAGCATTCACCACCTCCTACATTTGCAGCTACACCGGCCATCAGTGCCACTGCTATTGACGTAACTCAATCACGTACTCCAACATGTTGTCGCCACGCAGAGTTGCATGTGCTCGGTGAGTGGTCAGCACTGGCAGTGACAGCAACCAAAGTACGCTTTACTTTATTTTCGTTCTTTTGGTCACGTTTGATGTTTTGATTTGATTGCTGCTACGCACTCAAAAAAAAAGCCTGAAAATTAGAAATGTAAATAAAATGTGCAGCAAAGAACTAAAGTGCCAGCATTGCAATGATTGAAGTGATTCTAATTTGTTGCCAGCGTGCTTCGTGTTTGGTCTGACCACTGCATCATTAAATTTGTCGCACTAGCAGCTGGCGGTCGCCTCTTTGTCAGAGCTACTCATTAGCGCTCATCATGATTTTACCTTCAGTTTTTGGTTGACACCAACAACAACAGCATCACTTTCACCGGTAGCAGCAGCAGCAGCAACTGGCACTCATTGCTTTCTCGCTTCCCTACAGCACCTTCAGCTGCACCTTTGGTGAAGGAGCGCTCACTTTCGAAACATATCGCATTTGGCAGGCGAATGGCGGTTACATGCTTACATCCTTCACGCGTCCTCTTTCTGCACATCCTTCAAATCATCCTCTCTCATACGGCACACACATACACATATACAAATGCATAACGCATCATCAGCTACATTCGCAACAACATCACAGCCAACAACAAAGTGAGTTAGAAAGAGAGAAAGTAAGGTGAAAGGTAGTTGTTGTTAATGCCTTTCGGCTTAGCTCTTTGATGCTTGTGGCCGCATTTCCTCATTTATTCCTCTTTGTGTTGCATGTTCGTGTGCACGTCCATCTCGTCCATGTACTGCAAATTGCAAATTGTTGCAATTTGGCATGTTGCTTGCTGTTTGCTTATTGCTTGAATTGTTGCTGACCATCATCAGCAACCAAACCGGTCATCAGCAGCAACCAGCAGCTATCTAAGTAGTCTGTCATCAACGAGCTGAGGCAGCAGAGCAGCAACAATCAACACATGTTTGTAAATGTGTTAGTGTATGTGAGCGCACTTGAATGGGCATTTCTTTAGTGTGAGTGTTTGTGGGCAGTCAGCATTGCATTTGTCATTCTTTGTTGTTAGTAAGTACTTTGCAGCGATTTTATATGAAATTGATGTTTTTACGTGTATTTGTGAGAAATTTTACAGCAGACTAATACACTTACTCTTTAATTTATTCGAAGTGCTCTTCTACACGCAAACAAGAAAAAAATTAAACACAAAAAACTACAAGCACATTTAATCACCACGTTTGCCTGAATTATATTTTAATAATCGACTACATACAAATCCAATGATATACTTGCATATACACAGAAGTTTATTCTAACAATCGATTGCATACATATCTAATGATATATACATAGGTACCTATACATATATACACACACTTCAAACACTCATGCGAAATATATTCACTTAATCCTTGCAATACTGTCAAAGTCATTTACTAATTAGTAAACTTTTCACACACTTACTTAATCAATTTAATTTGCTGTCAATTCGACACCTCAAGAACCATACACACACACACACATATACGCATAAAATGTCATTCAAAACCTTGCTGTCAGGGAAACCACGTTGCACTTTGATAGACATTTTCTAATTAAACGCAATAGTTTCGAACCGCAATGCAGTTGAAGTGCTACGGCAAAGTTTAAGGCTAAAGTTTGGGCTGTTAATTTACAGCGAAACATACATACACACATGCAGTTTTGTAAATGAAACACACACAAGCTTATGAGGGAAAATTTATTGAGTAGGTGCCAAACAGGCTTAAAGGTTTCTGTAGAGGAAATGTCCTCAATGCGAACATATAACATAATATTGGGTAATATATTTTCCGCTCTTGATTCCGATCCACAAGCTTACAGAATTTGGAATTTGTGCAGAAGAATTATATTCGTTAGAAAAATGTTGTAAATCTTCTCACAAAAATTATATTAATTTTTCCGATTCTTCCGTTGCATTGAACAGTTAAGATTACCATTCTGGCTGGTAATTTGAATTTCAGATACCCGAAAATTGATAGAATTCACATGATATCATCATAGATGGCTTTAGTAATCTGTATCTCGCGTTGTGTAGGTGCGTTCGGGTTATGCTAGAAGGCAGTAAAAATATATGATTTCGTAATAAAAAAATTTCTCAGAAAGTTTTGTGATTATCTGACTCAGTTTCTTTTTTGAGCGCGCGTCAAAGATGGGCATCAGCAAAGAGAAAATACGCCATATTTTTACAGTTTTTCTTCGATAAAGGCGAAAATGCAAGCCAGACGGCTGAACATTTTAATGGTCCTACGACCTGATTTTGTAACAGGCAATTATGCGCAATTTTGATTTGGTCGATTTCGTTCTGGTTATTTTAATGTCAAAGATGCACCACACTCATGGTAGCCCAACTTTCGAAAATGTCGCTAATATCATGGAAATACTGGAGTCCGACCCAGCAGGACCTAAATCGGATCATTCTAACTATGCTAAGAAAAGCCTTAAATGCAAGAATAATGGATTCCTTTTCACTACACCTAATAAATAATTTTCAAGAATTATTATATATGCAAAATATTTCGCTCAGCCATATGCATTTACATTTATTTTTCGTAATCTTCTCTTTCTTTTCAACAGCTTATTTATGTCTGCTTCCACGTGTACAAGCCTCTGCTTTGATTTTACTTACTTACCTGTTGTTGATTTTATTTAAGCCTGTTTCCTTCATAAATTATTTGTAGCCAATGCAGTGCCACTGCACTGCGCTGCTCTATAGCCGCTCACCTTTCCACTCTGTGTACCATCGGTACCTAATTCCACTCCATTATGATATTGAGTTTTAGGTTATGTAGTCTGTGTCAACGCATAAATCTAACAAATTTGATTTAATGTTGTATAAAGCGTGTGCATGGCACGAGCTTGCTTATGTAAGTGTGTGTACGCTTTAGTGTGATTGTGTGCGTAAGCATGCGCTTAGCTGTGTGTTTGGGAGTGTGTGTGGCTTGCTGCGGCACCAACATAAGCGACACATGCTGCTGCTCATGCAGTCGACACGTTATGCCTCCACACACACAAGCACACGTACACGAAAATAGCAGCGAATATAGATTCGCCAAAAAAGAAACACATTTTGTCACACGTGCACACATACAAATGTATATAAATACATATAAAAAAATTGCTCACTTACATAATTAATAAAATTTTCTTGTTTTGACAACTGCAGATTAC
This sequence comes from Neria commutata, assembly GCA_963457695.1. Lineage (NCBI taxonomy): Eukaryota > Metazoa > Arthropoda > Insecta > Diptera > Micropezidae > Neria > Neria commutata. The sequence continues at coordinate 39,346,696 of OY735248.1, forward strand.
TAATTCTTAACCCTCTAACGGGTAAGACCGTCTTAAGACGGTCTTCGATTTCGGGCCTCCAGAGTCAAATCTGAAATTATTTTTTCTTCAATATAGGAAAATATCTATTAAGAATAGTCTGTTCGACATTTTGATAAACAAACGAAAGCACTCCGACTACATGGTTGAGTGCAATAATCAATGCAGTGCGAGAAACCGACGAATAAGCATCGAAAATTATTCCGGAAAAAATTTGTTTTTCAATTGCGAAAAAAGTTCATTTAAAATCAAGTTATCGACTTCATAATTTTTCTTTAAGTAGTTAGACCAATTTACTTGAATTATATTATATGTTTTAAGTTTAAAAAAACATTTAAGTGTACATTGGAAACGAAATATTAAAGACCGTCTCTAGACGGTCTTACCCGTTTACGTGAAAAAAAATGGTCTCCCCCTGCTTCATTATTGTTTTCTTCTTTTGTTGTTCACATCATATAATGTTACCTATTATTGTAAGTTTTTTCCCCTTTTTATGTAATTTTTGTGTATTAGATGAATCGCTCTAATTTTATTATAAGAAAAAAAAGTTGAATGAATTGACAGATTATAAATTTGTCATTGAAAATCAGTGACATCGAGCAACCAGTAGCTTCTTCAGCATTCGTTCACGATATTATGGCGGTTGAAACATTTGAGACACAAGAACCATCCTCATCAACTGCGACCAGAAAAATGTACGCTTCAAACCACCCAAAAGAGCTCGATCTCCATTGCCAAGAGTTGAAGCTTTTGGACCATTATGTCAGCCAACTGAGGGTGTCTTTATTGGAGAAGGTTTACATATACATATATGGCATATTTATATATTTATGAAGTCAAACACCAATTCGTCTTTATACAACTTTATTTGTTGGCGTCTAACACAAGAGTCTCTTTCTATGCATCAGCAAGTGCAAAAGAAGCCTCGAGAGAAAGCTTTTTATGATATTGAACATAGCTTAAAGAGATAGCTTACAGAGATAGCTTATAGAGATAGCTTATAGAAAGCTTAAAGAACAGGTTCTGATAATGATGGGCATGATACCAGCGTAAGGTGCTAGGCATAGAGCCAATATGTAACTCCTCCGCCCCTAAGTTATTTGCGTCTCTGCAAATTCTTAACAAATATGAAAATAAATGATTTTTATAGGAAGAATTTATACAACATAATACAAATATTTAATTAACAATATTAGAAGTGTCAACTAATTTTAAAAAAATTTTTAATAATTTAAAATTTAAAAAAATTAAATATTTTTACGTTTTAATTGCTTCTCTAGGGGTACATTTGATTGTATAATGATACCGATCGTTATAGTTTGCTATAACCATCGTATCTTCATATCGACTGAAAGTTGACTGCCCTCAATTCCTGTTATTTACTCTAACAGTGTTGAGTGCAGTCTTTCTATGTATGCATGTATATCAGCATTTCCTATGTCGTTATTTGCTTTTGTTAAGTGAACTTCTTTCGCTATGATTTTCAATTACAATGATCTTTATTTCTGGCCATGAGTTTCTAAAAAAATCAATTCTTTTAGAGAAATTTATTAAACTATTTCTATATCCGTCAAAGCTGGAAAGGTTGTTAATATTAGAATAAATTATCTTAAATTTAGTGTAAGTATCTAGCTCGTTCATGGTTAATTCACGCTTTGTGGGGACTCTGGTATTGTTGAATGTTGTGCTGCTGCTCTCAATGATGATGTACGCGGTTGTTGTACTATACTTGCTGTGATTGTTGAAATTTGTTTTTTGTGCTGCTATTGATGTTTTTTGTATACTTGCTGTGCTTGTTGAAATTTGTTTTTGGGCTGCTACTGGATCGTTGCTTTACCGCTTTATTTGAGGTGCAATATCGTTTGTCTTCGCGCTTTGTCTGTTGCTGTTAGCGCGGCACTTTTTGCACTTTTCCTTTTCGCTAGCTACAAACAAATCAGCATGCGTTGTTTGTGTACTTGCGTATATGTCGTCGGTATGCCGTATTATGATGCATGTGGAGTTTAATTAAGATTATAGATGATGTAGTAGTTGTTGTTGCGAGCAGGTATGACAAGTACGCTCTTTATGAACTTTCTAATGCACGCGCTATATTGAACACGAGGTTTTGCACACTGTACTTTTCATATAAGCAATTTTATTTTAAGTTCTTTTTATTTAAATTTGATTTTTATTATTTTTTATTTTATAATGCGTTTGTTTGTTTTTTATCACTTTATAATAAGTTTTCGTTTTTAAAGTTTAAATCGAGTAAGTTTTTTCTCATGACTTTAACCTTCATGACACGTGGATTATCAAAGTTTTTCTTTTTGTAATCAGAGTTATGTAACTAATGATTTCAACACAACTCAAAGTTCTCTTCGAACAGTTAATTAGATTTTATTTTGAATAATCGGATATTAAATTCTTTTCGAATTATTTTTGAAACAAATGATTTAAGCACGAATTAAAGTTCTCTTCGAACAATTTTTAAAACAAATTGCTTAAACACAAATGTTGGTTCTTTTCGAACTGTGCTTGAAATAGAATGCTTAAACACAAACTTTGGTTCTTTTCGAACAGGTTTTTGCATAAATTGTTTAAGCACAAATTTTAATTCTTTTCGAATTGTCTTTTTTTTTTCAAAAAAATTTACACGCGGAACGAAATTAGTTCAAGACCGACTGCGCCATTTATGAAGTCAAACACCAATTCGTCTTTATACAACTTTATTTGTTGGCGTCTAACACAAGAGTCTCTTTCTATGCATCAGCAAGTGCAAAAGAAGCCTCGAGAGAAAGCTTTTTATGATATTGAACATAGCTTAAAGAGATAGCTTACAGAGATAGCTTATAGAGATAGCTTATAGAAAGCTTAAAGAACAGGTTCTGATAATGATGGGCATGATACCAGCGTAAGGTGCTAGGCATAGAGCCAATATGTAACTATATAAATCACTTTATAAAATAAACATTCATTGTGTATATTGCATATTAACAGCTCTAAGTACAATATCAAATGACTCAAAAGAGCTAACCAAATAATTTTGGAGTAAATGCGCCATGCGTTTACATCTAAACTGGCGATTGGCTTTTCGTGGCGATTCATCACTTCCATTGGCTCTAAAAAAGCTCGAAACACCAATGGAGCTCTTCAATTACTTTTTCACCGACAAAATGATTGGGTTGTTCACTAAAGAAACAAACTGATGTGCCTTAAAGGAAAACATAAACTCCCTAGAATGCATGACCTCAATCCAAGGAGTCGATGTGAATACTGTTTTGTGGAGACATAACAAGTGTGTGCGTCTGGCATCTAAATACATTGATATTGAATCTTTCAATATCAGAACTAATACCAATCTACAAACAGCGAAGGCACCTCGGTATGATAGAAAGTAAAACAAGTTCATTGAAATCGACTGCCTGCAAACCATCCGAGAATACTATGATCACATGGGTGGAGTCGATCTGATGGACGGTCGTATTTGTCGATATCACAATCGAGCTAAGATTCAAAATATTATGACTATTCTATCATTTTGTGGACATGGCAGCTACCAATGAATTTATTCTATACAATCGTATGTATACTGACGAAGCAAATAATTCCAGCAAAGTATCCGAAAAAGGACAGTCTACAGCTTCCACAATTCCGTGAGGAAATAACTGCTGGACTTGTTTCTTTCAAAGACTTGTAGGTCGGCCATCCATCCATGCATCCAAGTCTGGAACAGACTGGAACATCAGGTGTTGAGAAAAAAGCTGATCATCTAGTTGCTAATATTCAGTTCGGTGGTGTAGATTGTCTTCCATTTTTTGCGTTGATAGAAACGGCAGAAAGAAGTACAAACATTGTAAAAATTCAAATATACAAGTCGTTTGTTCCAAATGTGATCATCATCTATATTGTACAGTCATGGATCATAGAATCATATATTGTTTCTGAGACTATCACCATAAAAAATAACATGTTTTATACCTTTTTCCTTCATTTTTCTCAATTTACTTGCTTGGTCGAAAAATATATACCTGTGTAATTTTTTACGCTCAAACGGGTAAGACCGTCTTAAGACGGTCTTAACTATTTCTCACCTGGCGGGCGTTCCAGGGGCAAATTTTAAAATTTTAATTTAAATTAATGGTTATTTTAAGTATATTTACTTGAAAAAAAATTATCAGGTCGATGTGACTATTTTTTCGATCTTGCCCGTTTGAGGGTTAACTAAATAGTTAGTAAAATAAGCACGTCACAACAAACTTTTTAGTTAAGAGCCTTATAAAAAATTTGTAAGTGCTACAAATTTGTTAGCAATAATCTCAGGTTATTTTCGACCACTGTATTGTGAGAGAGCGACAGGGCATAAGAGAGAAAAATAGCTTAAAGTTCCAAATGCAGAAATCTTCCGGCGCAATATTTTAAAGAAAAACCATATTTATAAAACAGGATACAAAATTTGTATCGCTACCAAATTGTGTATGAATTTCAGTTTAATAATTTTTTTCGAAAAAATAAGCCTGATTTTTTAACGGTTAGATGGCTTGTACTCAATCAAGAAACTAATTTTTAACTAAATAATTTGTTATCGCAACTAAAATTTTAGTAAAAATAGCTAACTCACTTTCATTAATGTAATTTTTGTTACATTTTAAAGCAATCAATTAGATATTTGAGGTATTTGATATTTTTTTTAGACATTTCAGATATAAGTTTCTTACTAATTTCCATGAGTGTACGATGTACTGACTACATTTCTGCCAATTTTATAAGCTTTATATTAACTTCACTTTGGTATGTCAGCGGTATGTCAGTGGTATGTCGTCAAATCTAGTAATCAATTTTTCACCCACTTCCCGACTACTTAGAGATCTGAAACTTTGCATACATGCCTAAACTAGAGCCCAATACATGAATCAAGAAATTTTATGGGCGTAGGATAAGGGGCGTGGCACTTTTTTTTATCAACTCCAGATTTGCGTATAACTTTAGAACTACAAATCACACATCAATGAAACTCGGTAGGAACTTACTACATATCCATATCCTTCTACTGAGAAAATAAGGCGGGCACTGGATAAGGGGGCGTGCCACTGCCCATACAAGCAAAATCGTTTATATAGAATAGCTTTTGAACTAAAGGTCGTGCAGCATTGAAATTCCGTATACAGGCCTCTCTTGGATGCTTCGTCCCACTGGTAAAATTTTATGGGCGTAGGACAAGGGGCGTGGCACTTTTCAAGCAACTACACACTTGGGCTTCAGTTTATAATTATAGGTACACCACACATCAATGAAACACGATAGGAACTTACTCGCCGCGCCTTGCAAGCAAAACAACAACAACTCATCGCGCCACAAATATGCCACGAATATTAGGGTCGATCACAGCCGTATTATTTGTTAAATTGAGGATATGACGATAGGAGACACTGTGAATACCCTAAATATTGTGTTCTGCTCTGCAAGTTTTAAATTCTTTTTGCGAAAATTTTCAGAGCTCTAAAATTGAATTTATGGAAGACTAAAAAGTAGAAAATAAAATTATATAAAAAAAAACTTTTATTAATAGTAAGATACAGGTGACTTGGAAACAATTTATTTTCTACTTTTTAGTACATTAAATAAATTAAAGCTTATTTTTAAAAAGTTTTTTTTTATATAATTTTATTTAGCTTATTAATTAGCTATCATAAAAAATTCCTTAGTTGAAATTGCAAACTTTTTCCTATGAGTGTACTTACGATTTACCTACATTTTTGCTATAGCAACAGTTTCCGTCTGCTGTTGCGGAAGGTCACAAACACACGCACATATATACTCACACATGCACATGTATCCTTTTTGAAGTTTGTTGTACTTTTTTGTCTGATATAAGTTTCGAAATCAGCGAACATATTTGCAGCTGCTTAACCAATTTGTATGAAAACAACAACAACAACAAGAAGCAACAAAAAGAACTGCATAGTTACAGGCGCACAGAGGCCAGGCAAACATAAAGAAGTGAAGCGTGTAGCTGGAAAACAGGCAACAGGCAACAGACAGGAAGTAGCACAGGAAGCGGAAACACGCAGCTACGATGTATGCATGTGTGCATGAGTGAGTCTGTGTGTGTGTGTGTGTGTGTGTAGCTTTAAACTTGCTCGACACAATAAATTCAGACTCTTCATTTTACGTTTTTTGTTTTTTCTGCTGCCATGCTCAGCAGCAGTGGTGGCAGCGTGTAAGGAAGTGCCAGCAAGTTGAGAGGTTGGCCTTAAGCCACGGCACAGGCGCAAAATGTGGCTTGTTTGCTTACGTGTTTGTTTTTATTTTGTTTGTTTTAGTTTCCGACTGCGTTGCTGCCGCATGTTCGATGTGACTAGTTCAAAACTTTTTTCCAACTTAATTTTCAGCTAAATTGGCTTTTGAGGTCGCCGCGCGCTAAATTGAATAGAAAGTTGGTTTGGTGGTCGCTTTTGTTTTCCATGTGTAAAAATGTTTGAGAAATCTCTACGGATTTAGTATACGTCAATTTAAATTAATGTACGGAAGTCTTTTTAAATTTTAGCACTTTGAGTACAATTAATTTGATTGGCTCTTGAGTTTCAATTTGGAACAACGAAAGTCTTAATGTTTTAAAGCATCTTTTGAAGTGTGCAATGTTAGATCTTGATGGCGCTGAGAACACTTAGGAGTTCTGAGTACGAGTATGTATATTTCAATATTATTTTTAGCGCAAAAAAATGTAGAAAAAATTTATTTAAAAAGATACAATTTTTCAATAAGGGTGTTTACAAAAGATTTTAGAGACCAGATTCTGAAATATTTATTGATTGAGACCATGCCCTTTTTACAACAATTTTTAAATGACAATTTCAACATTTTTAAATGATTTTTGATGTGCTAGATAATACTTATTTGCTATTAATACAATTGAGCATTCGATATTTTCCATTTCATTACCTTTAATAAGGAATTTTAGGGGCACTTTTCAGTCCATACAATTTCTGAATTTATATGCACTGACTATCTTCGAACTTTTTAATTCCTTTACTTATTCGCTTACATATTACTTACTTCCGTCTGTCTTCTTTCTTTTGGTCCTCAAGAAATACACTTCCGAGAATTTATTTAAATAATCAAATCGACTTAAAATAATTAAATTGCTCTTTAAGCAAACACATTTTTAACTTTTAAATTTTAATTCGATCCCATTGTAATTTATCGATCAGCAAATAATTGATATGTTATGGAAAACTCTTGACAGAGTTGCTATGAGTTACTTTGAGTTTAAAAAGTTGAGCAAAATATTGCAAAAAATGTTGCATGTCAATCATGAGATTTGCCAAGTTTTACGCAACGTGATTAAAAGTTGCGTCCCTGTGTTTTGCCTCTCGTCTGACCTTGATTGGAAGGCAAAATGGTTGAACAAGGATTTAGGACTGATTTAGTGAGAAAGCTCAAAGTTAAATTTCATGCTAAAGTGGAAATTTAGTTTTGAAATAGTTTGCATATTTTTAATGAAATATGAAGAGAGGCGGCTGAAAAAAAGATTGGGGGAAAGGTTCATGCATAATACCATTTCTGCTATTTTTAACAAAGTATTAAATTAAATTGTAAGAAATTTAAGGAAAAAATGTTGTTCAAGCAGTAAATCAATCAAAGGGAAAGTAACTTCAAATTATTTTTCCTCATCAAGGATGGTCAAGAAAAATGTAAAAAGTAAATTAAGTTGAAAGCAAAAATCAAATCATTGAACTTACAACATCCTTCTTTTGGGAAAACTTACAAATAAAATTGATTTCTTTGAACTCTTTCTTCATTTTGACCAAAGCTAAGAGTCTGCTTTGGTACTTCTACTTTTTGCAAAAATATCTTAGTAAAACTCCAACATCTTTAAATTCATACAATTATTTATTAGTTTTAATTTCTTGCAAATACATCAAATTCCTATAATAATTTTATGTCAGTTTGTAAACACTTAAATTCATTGCTTATTTTTAAAAACGTTCTATTAAAAAGTTAAGAATTTTTGTTTGGTAATTTTTAAAAATTTTCGCATACCCTTCTTCAGCACTCATTTGATTCCAACAACTCCAAATTAATAGTTTTTAAAAACTCATGCAAAATCAGTCTTACTTTTGAATTCAAGCAGAAAACAAAAATCGAACATTTTCAAAGCACAGCCGCTGGACATTATATCTAAATTATTATATGCTATACTTTTATATAAGCTACTAAAACTCTGTGTAATGTTCAGAGAGCATAATTATATATGTAATTTTAATACTAAAATATAGACTGCATTTAAATATACTTATGTATGCCATAAACTTATCTAACAACTCGGCTGAGTCTTCTCGCCCAAAAGTATGCTAGAAGTTCTAATTTCCGAACAATTCTTTCGCAAGTTTATACCGCCCTAGCTTACATACTAAACAATACAATTTGGTATAAGTAATACTTTTGTTATGCAAGCTCAATGTTTATGGTCGTTTTGGAATACTGACTAGTGGGACCCAAGACAATTTCTCTGCTGCAACTGTTTGAGCAAATATGCCACAATCGCTCAGGTTGCTAGCCATAGACTAAGAAAATTATACATAGATAGACTAAGTTAAATCCGCTGAGTGCTTCCATATAATGAGCGAATGGTTCGTTACTTTAGCGAGCCCTTTTGGCTGTCCTTAAAGTATGCTATATTATTATCTGCTTGTGCATAAACGACAATTCACCGCTTTCAGATCGAAAAAAATGCCATTAAAACTTTTACGAAATGAAACAGCATAAAACAAAGTTATCTGCAAAACTACAAAATTATTTTACGCCTAGAAGTCTGCTTCATTTTGATGCAAACATATTGAATATAGGTAAATGTACGTACAACTTTTATGTAAGCCTCTTCTTTACTAGCTTAAATTCCTTAAAAATATGCTCACGAAATTGAATTTCTCATAAAATGAAAAAATTTTGAAAAAAATATTTTTTAACGCCTAAAGGCATGCTTCGATTTAGCATGAGCGGAAGTATAGCACAACAAGTTTAAGCAGCTGTTTTAAAAATCATTTTAGTATGAAGAACCATAAGAAATTCAATTTCTGTGAGGCCAAAAATTTTTATGACACCTAAAAGTATGCTTTACTTTAGTATATATCTAAGTGCAAACTCATTACAGTGCTCCGCTAACATACATTCATCATTATTTTGTAATTAAAACCCATTTTTTTGTAACTTTTACTGCGTACGAAATGTAACAACATTTAAAAAATTATTCCTGTAAAATTCCAATATTTCATAAAGCCTAAAAGTATGCGATCTTTTAGCAAATATTTCAATAGTTTTACAAATCAGTTTGCAAAATGGTCTCCATATTACTATCGCGCTCCATAAGCGCGCATACAGTGTGCTCCTGATGCAGCACCAAAATGATGTCCTCCATCGCGCAAACGCGTCCATTGGACGCTCGCATGGCAGTGTTGGAGCTGCCCGTACCCGTGCCAATGGCGGTCTTCTCTGCCGTCGTGGTGGAAGATGTTGTCGTTGAGGAATTATTATTCGCCGCTGCAGTGAGCTTGCAATCGTGATGTGGCTTGTTGGCTTGGCACATGGAACGCCTGGAACCACGCCTGCGGCTGCCTTGCTTGGTGAAGACGCTTGGTTCCAGCTGCAGCTGCGCATTCACCTCATGCCGTGCCATGCAGGTGAAGGCCTTGAAGAAGCTCTTGCGAAAATTGTCACTCAGAAAGGCATAGAGAATGGGATTCATGGCCGAGTTGGAGTACACCAGGCAGCCGAGCAGCAGAAAAATGGCAATCTCCAGCCGCGACAGATCACTCTGCGTCGGATGCGAATTGATGAGCGCCACCTGCGAGATCCAGTGCGGCAGCCAGCACAGTATATACACTGTGATGACAGTGAGCACGAGCCGTGTGACCTTGCGATGGGAGCGCTTCTTCTCCTTGGACTTGTGCTTGGCGCCGACGGCATGCAGCTTGCGTATGACCAGATAATAGAAGCACAATATGAAGCACAGCGGCGTGGCGAAGCCCAAAAAGAAGGTGTACAAAATGAAGGTGGTGCCCGAGTGTATTCTATACGACTCCGGCCATTCGATGTTGCAGGACAGATGCACGCCATCCTCCTGCAGCACGGTGCTGGCATAGAGCATGACCGGCAGCATGAGCAACGCCGACATCAGCCAGGCGACCGCGGAGACCATCTTGGCTATGTGCGAAGTGCGATAGCGCGTCGAGGAGATGGGATGGCAGACGGCTATATAGCGATCGGCCGACATGATGAGCAGAAAAATGGAGGAGGTGAACTGGGTGATGGAGGTGCTCACCATGTATGCCTTGCACATGTACTCGCCGAACTTCCAGCTACAAATGCGCATTGTATATAGCAGAAAGGGTATGCCTATGAGAAAGCACTCGTCCGCTATGGCCAGATTGAGTATATAGATGTTGGTCACTGTCTGCATCTTGGAGAAGCGCAGCACCACATAGATGACCAGCGTATTGCCGAACAGACCCACTAGACAGACAAGGGCATAGAGCACCACCGTGAACAGATCCACAAAGGAGTTGCGCTGCGCAATGCAATACGGATGATAGCTCATTTCCAGTTCAAGTTCCAATTCCGGATTTGCATTCGATATGGCAGAGGAGCTGTTGTTGGTAGGGGCTAATGTGCTGTTGTTTTTGTTGCTGTTGTTGTGGTTGTTGTAAGTATTGGTTATGTTTAGCTTAGCAGCATTCATGTTGGTGTTAGAGTTGCTAATATTCTCATGTTGTTTGTAATGCTTTTTGTTATTGTAGTTGTTGTTGCTGTACGCATTGTTGTAATTGTTATTGTTTTGCGCACTTAAAGGCAAACGCAGCGTTGGCAGCTGCTGCCATATGCTTTCAGTGGCCATGTTGTTGGCATATGCTGCGTTGTTGCTGCCAGTTGCTACGCGCAGCAATGCTGTTGTTGCTGGCATTATTGTTGTGGTTGTGATTGTTGTTGTTGCGCGCATAATTTGCGCTCTTGTTGGCAGCGGCAATTGTAATAGGTTTAATAACATAGCAATGCGCATAATTGCCAGCATTGTTGCTGCAACTGCTGGTACTTTCATTGTTTGTGCAGTTGTTGTGGCTGCTGTTGTTGCTGTTATTGTGTCCACTCGGCTTTTTGTTATGGTAATCATGTTGCCGAATAACAACTTTAGCTGATTCAACAGAAATTTTGCTGCTGTAGTTGTTTTTGTTGTTGCTGCAGCTGTTGTGAATGCTGGCAATTTTGTTACAAGTCTTGTTGTTGTTATGAAAGCAGTTCTTGTTCTTGTTGCTGTTATAGTTGTGTTGCTGTTGTGGTTGACGCTTTGTTGCGGCTGCTATTATTGCTGTTGATGTTGTTCTTGTTATTGTGGCTGCATCTGGTAGTGCTTGTTGTTGTGGTCATGCGGCATATCAGCGCTTAATTCGTTATACTTTCGGTCAATGTTTTTGTTGTGGCTTAGCTTACACTCGAAAAGGACGCGATAATTGGTTCTCATTGTTGTGCGCGCAACTGTAAATGAAAAAAATGAAGCAGATTAAGATTCATCAATGAAATGCAACTGGCATTGTATGCACTTAATTGCCAAGCACTGAAGGGAGTATGATTTCGAAGGCTCTTTAAGTGGCAGTGATACTTAAATAGAGCTATTTTTAATGTGAGATATATAACAGAGAAGTGCTCTGATTTTTCCATAATTTTGTTGTTCTTAAATTTAATTTGCCTCAGAGAAAGTCCAAGGAAAGAATTGTTTTAAATTGTTTGCGCCTAAAAGTATGCTTATATATTTTTTAGTATGCACTTATTCAAAAGAGTTTTAAGGTCATCGTTTAGGTTTTTCTGAATATAATTTATTTGAAGTATTTCTCCATATAAATATTTTAGATAAAATCAAGCTCCAATTAAATACGTTTTATATGAGCTCCTAAAAGTATGCTTTAAGATTTCATTAAAGGCAATAGGTACCTAGCATTTTCATAACAATCATCAAAGCCAGCATAATTTGAAAGCCAAATTTTCATAGGAATAAATATCACAGCATTGGAGAAGTCCTCAAGTCCTCAGTTTGCCAGAAGCGCTCGTACTCTAATGCCGGTATCACACTGCTTCCGATTCTTGTCGGCGACACGCTTCCGACTCTTGCTAACTGTCGTCGGCAGTGTGATAGTGCTACGACTGTAGTCGCCGACTGTTTGTCGACGACAGTCGGAAGCAATGTGTCGCCGACAAAAATCGTAAGCAGTGTGTGATACAGGCATTAGCAAGAGTCGGAAGCGTGTCGCCGACAAGAATCGGAAGCAGTGTTATACCGGCATTACCGATCACTACTTCACGCACTACTTGAATTGACTAAAATTTGTAATGGTCATAATTTCAGGCGTTAAAAAGTATATCCAATTAGAAGAACTAATTGAAAGCTCTGAAATTTCCTTATTCTTAAAGCGTAGATTTTGCCATTGAAGTATGTCAAAAATAACGAAGTTGGCTTCGAAAGAGATGATTTTAAAGTTTAAAGCTGAAATTAAAATTATTATTAAAATTATGTGTTTGAGTGCCCAAAAGTATGCCTCATTTCTATGTACATAAATTAAGCGAGGTATTTCCAAATCGCAAAAATTTCATTGCCTACTTTTAGGCGATTTTTTTAAAATTTTTTATTTTTTTTCCGCTTAAACCAACACTCAGGGGATGCCCCCTATACATGCAAAGCACTTGTTGGTTTAGAAAGGATCATTTTTTTTACATGTACATACATACATTCCAATACACCTGTGGAATTAGTATAACGCAAATAGCTGTCATAAATTTATTACGTCTTAATGAAGTACTTAGCATATGTGCTTCAATAGGCACATGTTTGCACACAAACAAACACTTACAGTCACAATAATATATTGAAGTGCACACGTGTGTGCATAAAGCCATTAGTACATGCACACGATTGAACAATAACATTAAATAACGTAGCGTGTAGCTTTCTGGGTGGGATGCATACAGGGTGTTATGCATTGTGTGAATACTTTGGCATGTGATTCCTTATATGTATAAGGAAGAGAAAATATATGGGAGAGATGGCTGCATATTAGCACAGTTTAACGAGCTATAATCGAAGGTGAAAAATAAAGTTGTTTTTTTATTTAGATGGGCTGAGGTCGGTCTTGAACCCAGGCCTCCTCGCATCAGCGACCAGGCACTTGTCCACTGAGCAACCGCGGCACTTGTCCACTATATATGGAACTATATAGTGTACTGCTTATCTTGAATTAAGGCACTTTGAATCACCTAAGTAGCACACTGTATATGAGCATTTAGTCATGTACGCGTGTGTGTATATTTTCTAGTCTCTGCATGCAGACGCTTGTATTGTCAGATTAATTAATGCAAATTATTATCATAATTCATGATCTCAGCAATTCCACACGCATACAACTTGATTTATGCAGGAAGCTATAAGCATTCAAACTTTGTTGCTGCGCCTAAATGTATGCAATGCTTGAAATTTTTAGTCTAGACAAGCGCTGCGCTGCTTTATTCGAGCGCTGATAAATTTGCATTGCTGCTGCTGGGTAAGTTTACAGTTGCCTCCGGGCGTTGTTTTTCAACTCAGCCAGCACACACACATGCAAACAAACACACACACACACACGCATTTACGACGTGCTCAAGTATTGAGAGCAATTGTGCCGTCTCATATTACCAAATCGACGCCAGTTTGCATATTTTATTATCGATTTGGGGTTTCGCTGTTTGAGTGTGTTTGTGTGTGCGTGTGTGTGTGTAGCAGCATTTCTGCTGCTCTGTTTGTGCTTGCAATTTATTTAGCAATCGTTGTTGCTCGTTTTGTAGTTGCTGTTGCTGACAATGCTTTTCAAGTGGCTGCAGCGGCGGCGGGCACTTTGCCACTTTCATTGCTGTTACTAATGCTGCTTCTTCTTCTTCTGTTGCTACTTACATACATATGTATGTGTAAAGCAGTGTATGTTGCATGCTTGAATGAAGCAATTGTTGTGCAACAAAAAAGACAGAAGTAGCAGCAGCAGCTTAAAGCGCTATATGCACCTGTGTTAGTATGTTAACCCTCTGAGCGCAACTATGGGCAATAATGGCTAAGTGAAAGAGCCGAATTTTAATAATAAGCATATGAATTAATATATAAGTATATATTTTATTATCAGAGAAATTTTTTGTGAATATATATTTTAAGTATAAGCATAAACTATGCAATAGTTCTCTATGTAATCTTTCCTAATAAGCTGTGATCTAACCTTAAAATTCCGAAAATTAACACATCCAATTTTTTAACATTTTTATAAATTTGTATGTGCAAAGGGAAAGAGCAAGGGGGAAAAAGAGAAGAACAAGAAGCCATAAAATATTGGAAAAATCAATTTGAACAATTTTCAAAACATTTTTCTTATATGTAAAAACATTTCTTGAATGGGTTAAACTTGCATTTTGCCATGTGGTATATTCTTCTGTGTGGCTATTGTGTTGTTTAGTGTTAGTCTTAAGTGTTTTTGCTTACGCTACTGCCGTAGTTGTTGTTGTCGTTGTTGTTGCAATTTAAGTATTTGCCATAGCCGTCATTGCCAAGCACTTTCGTATCTGTATTTGCTGCATTATTTCAATTGTCGAATAGGAGCTCTCTTATGCACGTCTTTCTGTGATGTTTGATAGTATGTGTGTGTGTCTGTGTATTTAAGAGTGTGGGAGAGTGTGCATCTGATTGTGCATTTGTGTGCTGATTGACATTTAGCGTTGCTGAATTGAAAAGTAAATGCTGCTGGCTGCATTCAAATGAGCTCACAATTGCACTGAGTTACTGAGCAATAAAACCGATATTGCTGTCGGCAATCAAGCAATTGAGTTGAGAAATAATTGTCAAATTAAAAGAATATTTTTCTATATTTTAATGGCGGAAATATGCTCTTTTTTAGTTCAAAACATAAGAATTTTTAAATTTCTTCATAGAAAGATTTTACATAGTCAGAAAGTTAGGCACTTTAAAAAAAATTATTTTTACTATTTGTAGTTAAAAGAAATTCATTACTTTTGCTTGAATTTGAAGGTTTTACTTAGCATAATAAGAATGATTTGATTGAGGTTCAGCTGAGCAATCGAAATAGTGCTTACATGACGGTCGAAGTCGACGAAATGTTTGTCGTCTCTTCAAGGTGTCTTAGCTGTGAAATGAAGGTGTAGAGTGACTTAAAAGATATAAGCTTCATTGGCTTCATCATGAGGGTGTATAATAAAATCATTTATACAAAAGCAGCGCTTCTTAATTCCAATTCAATGTCATAACTCGAATGGTTTGGCCAAGTGCAGTCAGAAATGTCATATTACAATTTGGCAAAAATAGCTGACTTTAATTTGATTAAATTTTAACGCAAATTAAAACCAAATATTTTCAATTTCTATTTTTTGAATTTCAATCTATCAGAGCTCTATCTTCTATTGAACGAGTTATAGAGCAGCAAAATATTTTGCTTGTATAACGAAGCAAAGCAAAATGCTGAATGAATGCATTTTCGATTTCCGCTTGGAAAAACAGCCGCCGGTTCTAGCAGAAAATCAACTCGCCACGTTTACCAGCGATGCGCCAACACCAAATCGTCAATGATATCCTTAGCAAATGCAATGCGCTGACGGAAAAATTGCCAGCGGGGCGAGAGTCCACAATTGCCACGTTGCCACCGAACAGCAAAGAGCAAGGAAAATGCAATTTTTCATAAATCAACATAAACAAATGTACCGACGGATTTATACACGCAAACAAATGCAGGAGAAATGGCAATTGTATGTGAAATTATTTTTGTGAGGCATGCACGTAGTTGCGGGGGTGACTGTGTGGGTAACTTTGTGGGGTTGCTAGCTACGTGCTTTAGAGCAGCATTTTAAACGAAAGTATGAGAAAATCTGAACTTTTTCCGATACAACAAAAGACTAAACAAAGTACAGCTGAAAAAGACTAAACAAAGTACAGAGAAGGTTTCTAGAGAAAACACTCAAATAGTTTGAGTTGAATATCACTTGTTATTTATTGAAGAAGCCTTTGAGCTTGCTCTGCCATTGAAAAAACAACAACGACTTACCGATAAATTAAAAAAGAGTTTAAAAAAAAACTTGTCATTACGCTTTCTGAAAACCATTTTTTGAAAAAAATATTTTCGACTGCTAGTAAACTTTTGACAAAGACATTTTTCATATTCTTAAATGCATTCTCTTTAAAAACTTTTTTCGGGCACGGAGTCAATTATTGACCAACATATTTTCAGTAACCTTTTCATGAAATTTGTTGTGGACAAAATTTCTTTGCCCTACCCAATAAAATGTCGTCAATTAAACTTATTGTAATGCAGTAATTCTTTGAAATCCGCATTCTCAAAATGCTATTTTTGCTAGCCCCCAGTAGAGCATTATGATTACACGTTGCTCTCGTACAGAAATTTCAATTAAAACTCAAAAATTTCAATAATATTGCTTGGAATTGCGTTGGGCTCATTGAAATGTAGCCAATTTAAAAATGATTATGAACGGTAGAAAAACCAATTACAGAAATTCAATTAAATGCAACACTGTGGCTGATATTGTGCTTATGCGCAGCAACAACAACATTAGCAGACAGAAGGCAACAAATAATTATTACAAACAATACCAATATGAGTGGCGTATTATAGTGGAAAATTATTACGAAATTTATTGCAAACACACACACACACAAACGGCACAGATTCGTTGAAAACTCTGACCTTCATATATTGTATTTTGACTCTATACGCTACGGTCAGTCATTCAGAGCATACCACTTTCACATATATGAAAAAAAGTGATAATTCTTTCATGGAAGTTTAATAAGATAAGAATGGAATTTAACTCAAAAGCATGACAAACTGAAAAGCAAACAATCAAAACTTGACAGCGATAGTTTTCAGTCTTTTGTTTATTGAAATCGTTCTATAGAGGCATTGAACCAGCGACCTTCGGCTTAAGAGATTGTTCATTAGTGCACAAATTGTTGGCTTTTTGTCTTTTTTCTACTCTATTGAAAGCTAATTTTTTTGAATTTTCCACGGCGTAAATCACATGATTATTATTAAAGCTACTTCCCATCTATCATAAAAATGTATCTACGTCAAGCAGCTATTCAACTGATCAAAGAATGCCAATGTTTGCAGTTGGCGGTCGCACAATTTCAGGCTACTTTTCCAATGTGTTTTGTATGCCAACTAAATCTTTGCCATACATAGTAGTAGCTGAAACTATAATGACTGATATCTGTTGCAAGCTTTACAGCAGAATAATTGCATTTTAGTTTGTGACATTGCTTTGAGCCAATGGATTTGTGCTTTCATAACAACGCTTCCAAATCGAGTATACTCATGTGCGTGTATCTGTGTGTGTAGATATGCAAATTCGTTTGTTTGCACCGCGTGTTGACCATACATAAATAATTCAGCCTTCAACTTCCAAGCACATATTTTGTCTACCAACAATGGCAAAATTTGGCAGATTTATTGCAAATCTCTTTGTTTGATGCTTGCGGCGTGATAAGCTGTCATTAAGCCTTGACATTTGAAAGTGCTATGCCAAAATTATTGCTTTGTGCAGTTGAAATATGAAATATTGTCGCTTGAGCGTTGAAATGTGATAATTACTGATTTGTGAGATATACAAAATAAATTGGTTGAAAATTCCACTTTTTGTTGTTGTTATAAATTCCATGCCTGCAGTGAAGCATATCGGAAATCACGCCTACTGACAGCTGATTGCAAATATGTGATTTTCTTTGTTGGAAAAATGTGCTAGATTTAAATGTCAACAACAAAATATGCCGGCTCACTCAATACAACAGAAACATTTTAATTAAATTCGCGTTTGATTGCATAAGAATGCAAAAGCGAAGCTTTATGAAAATGCTTGAATGAAAAGGCTGTAACGAAAGCCTTTGGATTTGAAATGCGTGGCAATGCGAAAAAGCTTAAAGAGCTCAGATAGCCAAAATTGGCTGAAAAAGATTTAACCCTTTGATACTTAAAAGTTTCTTTGAGTATCTGTATAAATTTTCTTTAGCTACTTCCTTCGATTGTCATGCAAAAGCTGCTTGAGTTATGCCGCAATCAATTAAAATCACTTGACAGCTGTTCAATTTGAAGCTTTGCCCAAAAGTTTTTTTCAACATTAGATTTTTTTTTTGAAAAATTTAAATGTTTATTTAGAAATGTTACAGAAAACAATTAATTGAAGTGAGCGCAAAAAAGGTTGAAAATAAGCGAGCAAGCTCTTAAGCATATTTTCAATAAAGTGCCGCTACGATAAAACAGATTATCTTATCAAATGAATCTGTGCTAGGAAACTAAACAGACGCTGACATGCACGTACAAACACACACGCACATACAGTAGGGAGCACAAATGAGTACATGTTTGTATTTCGTGCACTTCTGAGTGTATAACAAAAGCAACAACAAACCGAAAATTTCTTGTTCAATTATTAACAAAATTATAAATAAAACAAAATTAAAAGGGAAACAATTCCAAGAAGAAAACCAATAAAACTAAAACAACTAGCATGTACTCAATTTTGCACATTTCATCAAATGCAAGGGTGGAACCTTTTTTTAGTATTTAGTCCATAGTCCTTTATTCCGAAGGACAATTTTTATACGTTTTGGAATATTTTCCACTAATTTCTAATTTGTCTCATTTGGAATACTATGCCATTCTCGCTGTACACGTCGCCATAGCTCGTCCCGGTTCGCCGGGGCTGTTTGTTATTGTCCCAAGCATTTTTTCCAGGATTGACCACAAATTCCCAATCAATAATAGCTTAAAATAAGTCAACCAGTGGTCATAAGAGTCCAGAAAAGGCGGGGTGCTACTCCTAAAATGCGAATCAGATGCTTCAAAAAACTTTAAACGGATGCATTGATTTGTTGATAATTGAACAAGAAATAAAGGCGAAAAAAAATTTTTCGAATTGCTTTGTTATTGCTTTGTATTGAGTGTATAACAACTCAGAAGTGCATGAAGTACAAACATGTATTCAGCTCCCTACTGTATGTAAATCAATATTAACCCATTAAAGACTGACCATAGATCGGCTCATACGATTTTGATGAAATTTTTATTGGCGTGCCTGGTGAACCATAGAAGTTGAAAGAAAAAATATTTTTTTTTTTATCTGCACCCACACCTGAGATATGGTATGGGTATTTAAATACCCGACAGGCCATGGTGTGACTTGCTTTCGCTTTAACTTTTTTGCCAAAAAATAATCCGCGGTATTTCGTTCGCGTTATGTGGGCGAGCGATATTTGCAAAATATAGAAAAAGGGGTTTCCCCGAAAAAAGTTAGAAAAAGCATGCATACGAAATGCGCGGCATTTCGTTCGCGTTATGTGTTCTAGCGTTATTTGCAAAATATAGAAAAAGGGGTTTCCCCGAAATAAGCTAAAGAAAGTATGCGTACGAAAACATGAGAAAGCTTTTCATTGTAGTGGTGGTCATTGAGTAGTGCTGTTTTTAGCTTGAGGTATTTTGAACTGAAAATGATTCGTCGACAACAAATTTTAACAGCTGCTGAAGTGGAAGCTTTTCTCTATGATTTATCTGATGGAGATAGTGATGGAGAAGAGGTAGGTCAACATGCCGACTTTATTAATGTTATTATAACGCCACCCGATGCCGTCGATGCTGTAAGTGACAATGAGGAATTGGATGATGATGTCCAATTGTTGCGCGATGAGCGGGAACTGCCCCGTGAGATTGCCGGACAGTTTGAAATTGAATGTATTTACGATGATTGGAACGAAAATATGCCATTGGAGGGGGATGATGAGGAAAACGAAGCCGAAATTGACCAAGAAAATGATGCGGATGTGACCTCAACATCTAAAGGTCGTGGCCGCAAATCGCTATCGAAATCGAAAAAAGCAACAAAACGACCCCGAATTGATGAAGAAAGTAAGCCAAAATGGTCCCGAAAGGAAAACTATGAATTCGATAAGATTCCGTTTGACGATACATGTGCTTCTTACAAAGCGTTATATGAAAACATTGGTGCTATGGATCCTGTGCAGCTTTGGGAAATGTTTATTGACGAGGAAGTGTTGCAATTGTTGGTCACCTCTACTAATCAATATGCTGCGGAAAACAATTGTCTATCATTCGCTACTTCAATTAGCGAAATAAAAATATTTTTGGGCGTATTGTACATCACAGGATACCACACCTTGCCGCAAACAAATTATTACTGGTCAAATCGAGAATCGCTAGGCTGCTGTACGTGGGAACTGTACGTGATAATCGGACCAATCATGCCCCATTGATAAGCATCAAAGAAATGCGCAAGAAACCTCGCGGGACATCTGACTTTTATTTTGATAGAAACAATTCAATACTTGCAGTGCGTTGGAACGATAATGCAGTAAGTTATTCTCAGAAACGTTCCATTTTGTCCCAGCGTTACTCATTATTCCTATATTTTCAGGTTGTAACTTTACTATCTAATTTCATGAGCCATACGCCAATATCTTATGCAAAGCGGTATGATCGAAAGCAACAAAAAAATGTTCTAATTGATCAGCCTCATTTGGTCAGCCAATATAATAATCGCATGGGTGGTGTGGACCTTTTTGACAATGCAATAAATAATTATCGAATTCGGATTCGAGGCAAGAAGTGGTATTGGCCGTTGATAACAAATGCGTTAGACGCGGTCATGGTAAATGCGTGGAAGCTACACTGCTTTTGTCGCAAATATGAAAATAACCCCTTGATGTCTCAAGTAGAATTCCGAGTGGCGGTTTGTGAATCCATTATGGTAAAGCGCACTTCTCATCATCCAGGAAGAAAATCGACTTCCGGGGCCGAACTAACAACGCGTTATGATCGAATGGATCATTTGATCGGAAAGCTCAACACTCGTCATCGTTGTTCGCAGTGCGGCGGTAAAACTGAATATGGATGCTTGAAGTGCCAGACAAACTTGCATCCAGCTCTTTGCTTTTCGGACTACCATAAAGGTGTTGCACCAGACCAACAAAAAAAGCAATGGCTCAATGAAAATTTTTTTATAAACATTGCCAATTTTTAATAAAATAAGAGAAATTAAAATTTCTATGCGCTTTTTATTTACTTCAATTTATATTTGTCATACAACAAAAAATTGCATTTTGACTACACACCATGGACTGTCGGGTATTTAAATACCCATTTTCAAAATATCTTGTGTGACGACCAGGTTTGTAAGCGCATTTTTGCTTGATTGTCTCTATTCTAAAAAGGATACCTTAGGCCACCTAGAAAGAGTGCGCGTTTTCCATTTTTCCCCTTTTTCATTTATTTGGGAGCACTTTCCTAAGCATTTTCCGACTCAGAAAAAAACAGAATTTTCAATGGTACAAAACTTAAGGAAAACCCAGGAAAATTTGTATGGTTTTATTTTTTATTTTTAGGTTTATCTTTCCTCTTCACTATTATGAAAAAATACCTCGATGTCTATTTCCTAGTTCGTGCTAAAATTTTTTAAGTTTCAGAGTTTTCTTGGGTATTTAAATACCCAATAGACTAAAATGGGTTAATATGTCTCGACCAATGTCTCGACCAATGTCTCGACCAATGTCTCGACCAATGTCTCGACCAATGTCTCGACTAATGTCTCGACCAATGTCTAGAGTCTAGACTAATGTCTCGACCAATGTCTAGACCAATGTCTCGACCAATGTCTAGACCAATGTCTAGATCAATGTCTCGACCAATGTCTCGACCAATGTCTCGACCAATGTCTAGACCAATGTCTAGACCAATGTCTAGACCAATGTCTCGACCAATGTCTAGACCAATGTCTAGACCAATGTCTAGACCAATGTCTAGACCAATGTCTAGACCAATGTCTAGACCAATGTCTAGACCAATGTCTAGACCAATGTCTCGACCAATGTCTCGACCAATGTCTCGACCAATGTCTCGACCAATGTCTCGACCAATGTCTCGACCAATGTCTAGACCAATGTCTAGACCAATGTCTCGACCAATGTCTCGACCAATGTCTCGACCAATGTCTCGACTAATGTCTCGACCAATGTCTAGAGTCTAGACTAATGTCTCGACCAATGTCTAGACCAATGTCTAGACCAATGTCTAGACCAATGGCTCGACCAATGTCCAGCCCAATGTCTAGACCAAAGTCTAGACCAATGTCTAGACCAATGTCTCGACCAATGTCTAGACCAATGTCTCGACCAATGTCTAGACCAATGTCTAGACCAATGTCTAGACCAATGTCTCGACCAATGTCTCGACCAATGTATCGACGAATATTGGTCTACATATGTTACCGGACATGTTAATATTGGTCTACATATAGTAAGGAGCTGAGTACATGTTTGTATTTCGTGCACTTCTGAGTGTATAACAAAAGCAATAACAAAGCAAATCGGAAAATTATTTTTGGCTTTTATTTCTTGTTCAATTATCAAGAAAATTGTTAATAAAACAAAAGGAAAAAGGACAAACATGTACTCATTTGTGCTCCCTACTGTACAAACATACAATATACATATATGTTAAAGGCGGAAAAAGCGTAGACAACAGCAAAAGGAATATGCTGACAAATTCAATTCGACGTTTTATCAGATTATGGTGTATACATTTAGGCGTTTTGCAGACGGCCGACTTAGTGAAATTACGCCTGATTTAGCTGAGATGGCAGACAAAACGTAAAGGAGAATGAAGACAGAAAAACTTACATATAAGGCTTATATTTCAGTGGGAAAATGTGCAAATGCTAAAAAATGCAAAGGACGGGAAGGGGAAGGAATGTAATGTGGAGATAAGAGTGGGTGGTGTATCAAATTGTTTGTGCAAGCAAATTATTATCAGCTTAGATAAGATGCGGCTTATGGCAGGGGCTGTGGAAGCAGCTGCTGGCAGACGATGCAAACTGATAGCGAGACAGCGACAAAGCGGAAGTGGGTGTGGGAGCGAGAAGCAAGCAGTAGGCAAAACAGCACAATGTGGCGTATGAGTAACTTTAATGAGAATTGAAATATGTAGCTTTAAAGCAGGCAAATGAAAGGCAAGAACGAAGAGAGACACGAAAGAAAAAAAGGAAAGAAAATAGAAAGAAGAGGAAGTTATAGAAATGAAAAGAAGAGAACGGTAAAGAGAAAAGTTAAAACATGTAGAACGAAGAGGCAAGCGAATACGTTAGACAAAGGCAAAGAAAAGTGGAAAGGAAAGATTATAGAAATGGAAAAGAAAGAAGGTTGAATGGAAGCGAAAGGCAAGGAAAGTAAAAGAGAGGAAAATGAGAGAGTCTATTAAAAGAGAAAGAGGCAAATGTGAAGAGAAATTTGCCCAAAATTGAGAGAATGGAAAGATTAAGGATGGAGAAGAAAAAAAGACAAAAAGGAAATGTACCTTTTTTGATTTCAGAATATTTCCGTTGTTAGTAATAGCATATGCATAGCATAATAGCATAATGTACAACCTTTCAGCTTGTGTTTATAAGCATATTTAAGGCAGAGGCTGTCTTCATTAATTGTTATTAGTAGTAATTTGCGGCTGTGAGTGATATTAGCTAAAGTAAATGACCTCAAATGCCTGTATAAATATCCACAATAATAACAACAACAACAAAACGGCCATCAGTAACAACAACCAATTTGTAGGTAAACAAAACTTGAAGCATTGCAGCAGAAAGTTCGCAACTAATCGAAGCAACCATGGAAGAAGGTTCTATGAATGTGAGTGTAAGACGTTTAGCTACTTCAACTTTAGTGCTACAACAACTAACGTTCGCTGTATACATGTATGTGTTGGTTGTTGTTGTTGAGGTTGCGGTGCATGGTAGTGGTTTGTTTTTGGTTGGCCAGCTGCCACACACACAAGACACATGCTATACAAACACACACATACATGCCTTGCACACAGTGGCATTCACATGCTACAGAGTGCCTAAATGTATGCTAGAGTTTTCGGCATACACTAAGCAAATACGTGTGCATGTGTGCATGTGTTGGTGCACATATTTGATTGAATATGCCTTTTAGACCTTTTTGTTTGCATTTACAGAGCAGCA
Source organism: Neria commutata (assembly GCA_963457695.1). NCBI lineage: Eukaryota > Metazoa > Arthropoda > Insecta > Diptera > Micropezidae > Neria > Neria commutata. Next base: position 39,370,795 of record OY735248.1, read on the forward strand.
GACAGGGGCAGCAGGCAAGGGAAGTGGCATCGCCTTTGGCTGTAGTGGAAGGCAAACGGAAATGCAAGAGCAGAAAAGCTAGAAAAATAGTAATTTGCAAATGCACTGCGGACGCACTGCACAAAAGTCGCTTTCGGCAATTCATAATTGAATCAAAAATGTGTATGTGTATGTGTGTGTGTGTGCGAGTTGAGTGAATGTGTTTGAGTTTGAGGCTGTATTTATGCATAGCATAAATTTACTTTTGTTTACTTTTGGCTTTTGTATGCACTTTTGGAATTTTGCCACTCAGCGGTTCAAAATAGTTGGTTGAACTTTATTTTACTTTTTTGCCAAATACCAAATATCATAAATATAAATTTTAAAAAAGTTGCACTGTTAGATTTAATGCGAGCTTAAATTTCATCTTATTCAAGTGTTTGCTGTGCACTTCATTTTTCTATGGCTTTGAAGCTTTTGGCTTACACTTTTTAATTGTTTTGGCTTACGAAAGTTTAGATAGGTATTTTAAGCTTTTAAACACTTGAAAGATTTCTCAATTATCAGATCATAATGTACAGAACACTAAACCAGTTGGACTAGAACTTTTGATGCAATATGCATTTAAAACCCAACGAACTGAACGAAAGTAAAGACTAAGCAAGGCAGAATTCGACAGACTCCTGAACAAGGCGATCCAGCTCTTTACTTTAACATATTAGTAGAAACTGATGCAGTGACATATGAAAATATTTTAAAACAAAGAAGGGTTAATATTGAGTGGGACTCTTGCGCAGTATTTGAACATACAAATATCATGAGATGCTTTAAATGCCTGGGTTATAAACACAAAGCTAATGAATGTCCTAATAAAAAAGCTTGTAGCAAATGCGCGGGTAATCACGATGCAAAAGAATGCAATTCAAACATAATTAAATGTGTAAATTGTTGTGAGCTGGTTCAGAAAAAAGTAATGGATGTTGATGTGAATCACTATGCTTTCAGCAGAGATTGTCCAGCATATAAAAAGCATATCCAAACTAACACTAAACAAAGAATATAGCAACGAACCATAAATGAACTCAATTGTATCTACTTAAATATAAATAGTATTATCGCTAATAAATTCGAACTCGAACATTTAATGGAAACGCGCAAACCACATTTAGTACTATGCTCAGAGACTTGTGCAACCGAAGAAATAACTGATCAAGAGTTATTTATAAATACCTATAAACTTGTGCGGTGTAACTCGCACAGTAGACATACAGGTGGAGTCCTAATCTATATGCTAAATTCAATTGAATATTCAGTTACTTATAATAAGTCAATTGATAAAAATCTTTGGTGTATAATTTTGAGATTGAAAAACACTACTCCAAAGTACCAAATTGGTGTGATTTATCATTCGCCTAGCTCCAGTGATGCAGATTTGATTACTTTTTTGTCGGATGTATTAAACAAAACTTGTTGCACATACGATAACGCAGTAATAATTGGTGACTTTAACATAAATTTATACAAAAATACAACATATAGCAAGCAATTGTTGGATTTGTTTATGTCACATGCTATGATCCAGAAAATTAATTTTTGTACCCGAAAAACTGAAAATACAGAAACAATGATTGACCTATTATTCACAAACATAAACAACATAACGTGTAAAAATATGGAAAAATGTCGGATCTCAGATCATGAAACGATAAACTTCAAAATTAAACTAAATAAAACATACCAGATGAGAACTAAAACAACGATAACTTCGTGGGAAAATTATACTGGTGATAGCCTAATTAACCTTGTACGACATTACAATTTTTGTGAAATGGAAAACCTTGATATTGATAGTAAAGTGATATTCTTAAATAACGTTTTGCTAGATTCAATGAGGCTTCTTACATATCCGAAAGAAATACAGCTAAAACTTATGAATAAGTGGTACGACTGTGAGCTAACTAATCTTAATAAACATAAATTTTATCTATATAATATTGCACTACAAACAGGAGACTGGAGCCAGTATAATGCAGTTAAACATAAATACAAACGGCTAGTTAAAGTTAAAAAAGCTAAACATATGGAGTACAAAATTACATGCAATATGAAGGACAGTAAAGAAATGTGGAAATGCTTGAAAAATGCTATAAACATCTCGAATGTAAATAATACAATAAAAAAAGTACTAATAAACAATAAATTATACACATGTGATACAGAAATTGCAAACTTATTAAACGACTATTTTATTGATAGTGTTATGGAAATAAACAGAAATATAGACAATGCTACTGGCGGTATCTTATTAACTGAAAATTGTGTAAATAAATTTAAATTTGAAGAAGTAACAACTCAAGAAGTAATAGATATAGTCCATAAATTCAAAAGCAAAATTGGCGGAAAAAAACTTCTTTCTGAAGGAGTTATAAAAGATTCAATATCTTATACTGGCTATTTTTACAAACTTATAATAAACGAAAGTTTAATAAACGGTATTGTGCCAAACATTTGGAAAACGTCAACTGTCGTACCAATAGAAAAAATTAAAAATACAATAAAAGCAGAAGAGCTAAGGCCAATTAATACCTTACCCTGTGATGAAAAAATACTTGAAACTGTGATAAAACTCCAATTTACGCAATACCTAGAAAATAATAAAATTATAATACCACAGCAATCTGGATTCAGACAAAAACACTCTTGCGAATCTGCTCTAAATGTCGTTATTGCTAGCTGGAAGGAAGACTTAAATGATAACAAATTTATAATAGCCGTTTTTTTAGATTTAAAACGTGCGTTTGAGACAATTGATCAGGATCTTCTTCTACAAAAATTGTGCAATATAGGTGTAACTGGTGTCGAACTTAAATGGTTTAAAAGCTTCGTTAAAAATCGTAGCCAAAGAACGGCAATTGGATGTTCAATATCTAATACAAAAAGCGTTTCAGTAGGCTTGCCACAAGGATCTGTGTTAGCACCAATTTTGTTTAATGTATATGTCAATGATATCGTCCATAATTTAAAGTACTGTGAAATTAAACTATTCGCTGATGATGCGTTAGTCATGATTGGTGGAAAACACATAAGCGACATTGCAATTAAGATGCAAAGTGACCTAGATAATCTTTATAACTGGTTATGCTTAAATAAACTGAAATTAAACATTAACAAATCTAAATATATGGTAATATCCAGGAGAAAATTTGAGATCGGTGACATGCATGTGCTGAAAATCAACAATGAAGAATTGGAAAAAGTGACAAAAATCAAATACTTGGGCATACAAATAGACGACAAATTGCAATTTAATGAACATCTGGACTACACCGTGGGAAAGATAGCAACAAAGATATATTTCATGCAAAGAGGATGCCAACACCTAAAAAGGAAATATAAACTACTGGTCTACAAAAGTATTGTGGAACCACATTTCATTTATTGCCCAACAATATTTTTTATTATGAAAGACAGCCAAATCAGCAGGTTGCAGAAATTGCAAAATCGAGCAATGAGATGGATTTTAAAAAGGCGTTTTGATACCCCAATAAGGGAAATGCTAACAACCCTAAATTGGTTAAGCATTAAGCAAGAAGTGTTCTATTATACAATGAAATTTATAAAAAACATTATAGACGGTAATCTCCCCGAATATCTAAAAGAAAATATTAAATATGTAAATGATATACATTTAAAAAATACTCGTACTCAAAATAATTTTAGTTTGCCACTGTTTAAAAGTGAGTCAGATAAAAGTAATTTATATTACAAAGGTTTAAAATGTTTTAATGAATTGCCAACTGAGATAAAAAACAGTAATAATGATGTTTTCAAAAGAAAGTTGTTTGAATTTTGTAAGAAAACTTCCATAACTTAAACGAATCTATTTGCGAATTTTATATTAAGAATTTTTGTAAACTAGGCTCACGAAGCCGTAAGAATTAAATAAATAAATAAATAAAAATACTCAAGAGAATATATTATGGTATATTTAAGAAAACCTCTTGAAACGAGTTACACCTGATTCGTAAAAACTTACATATACATAAATTACTTTTTGTTTTCTTATTTTGATATATGCATTCAGGATTTTTAAATTTTCGTTAAATGATGCTATAGTTTATGAAAGCTGGTTTAAGCTTTTCGACACTTTCTTGCATTTTTTGAACATTTTGCACTTTTAAGACATTAAATTCATAACTTTTAGCTTAATAAGCTGTTTGCCATCCTGTATCAGTGGCTAATATAGCTGAATAGTTTTTAAAAGGCTATCAGCAACTAAACATAAGCTCAACGAAGTGTGAAATAAGATTGATCATGATTGATATGGGTGCGAACCCTTCGAGTCGCCTTGTTTCTAGCCTTTTTGCAGCCTTTTTATGGCTGGTGTTAATTGATATCTATTTTGCGTTGCACACTCTTTATTATAAATAAAGTAGAAAAAGTTCATGTATGTACTTTCTTTTTGCCAGCTCTCTTCCAAGCTTTGATGTTGATAGAGCACACTGCAGGTTGCTAGTAAAGCAACAACAACGATAGTGGTGGCAGCTGCATAAAAAAGTAATAAGAACTAAAATTAATAAAGGCAGTTTTGAGTAAAGTCCTTCGCGCTGCACTGCATCATACCACATTATTGCAATTAGTGCCATGTCGTCACGATATGGCAGGCCGAGCTGGTGTAGTGTGGTGAGATAGTACAGAGGGGAATGGGTAGGTGTTGGGTATAATGGTATATGCATGGCATGCTGGTGTGTAGTATCTAACACCATTTGCGGCAGCGGTCATGATTAATGAACAAATTAAATACACCCGACTGACGTTAATGATGACAAGCACAGCGAAGCGAGACAGACAGCAAAACGTAATGAAAATAGATGAAAAATGCTGATTGAAAGAAGAAATTTTTCCGCAAAAAAATATAAATAAGAGCAATCAGAATGGAATGGAATTAGTTATGTACAGGGCACATCGATACAACTGCATGAAGAAATATATTTTTATCAGGGTAACTTTTTGTTTGAAATAACAGAACTTCGAGTTAAAAATTAAAGCTACTTTGAAGAATCTACTGCTGAGATACGGCGACACAAGAAAAACCCCATACAAAATTTCTCAATCTAAAAGTTGCTGATTTCTTCAAGATTTTTACTCTCCAAAAATTCCATATGCGATTCTTATTCTAGCAAAATTTTTCCAACTATCTTTTTATTTAATATAATATTATTTTCTTGCTTGCCCTTTCACTCACTTTCAGCACTATTGGAATTGGCAAAATTGTCAATACTTTTTTCTATGTTTGCTCAGCTATTTTTAGGTTTGAAATTTTCAAAACAGAAATCTCACACTTCTCTTCCACTTATGCTCTTTTATAGTCAAGCATATTCATAAGATGCCCTAAAAGAGACAGCATGTTCAAATGAGACTGGCAGCAGCTGCCAGCTATGAGCGAACTTCCGCAAGATCGCTCAAAGCGGAAATGCCATCTAATGTCGTTGCACTTTTCGCAAGCACTGTGAAATTTATAACAGCGAGCGTTTTTTTTTACTTGTCTGCTTGCTGCACTTAAAGCTGTTTTCTTTATGACTATCACATGTTAGCATATCCTGTGCGATATACCAAGATTAATAACATACTACACAAGTTTCAAAGCTGCTTTTATATGTATATTGGCGTATGCGTGTGCGTGCGCGTGTGTTTCTGTAGTAGAAATAGCAGTGCTATCTAAAAATAAATTTGCACTTTCTCCTTTTCTTCTTTGACTTTTCGTAGCAAAAAAGTCATTGGCTGTTGAAGTAAAAAAACAACAGCTGCCGCTACAACAACAAACAAAAATATTGCTGTAGCTGAAAGTGCAGCGAAACGCAAAATGTATGGGAAAGGTTTGATGCAGAAATGGAAAAAAAAGTTAAAACCCAAGTGACAAATTACCAGCAACGTTTGTTGCACTCTGCTGCGCACATTCACACTGACAGTGGCACATTTACACATACGCTCTTGCTTTGGCGCTAACACCAATACTTACACAGGGAACTACCCAGTAAACAAAAATTAAGATGACGAATATCTGAAAGATATTTCGAGCACTGGAAAATAGCATTGCAAAATTCAATAGAATTTTAAATTGCAAATTTTTTCGATACCATGACAATACAAATTGCATGCATATCTATAGTGTCTATAGTTATTTCAGATATCGTAGCGTTATGGCAATTATTTTAATTTTTGAATTATTGTACAAAAGGTTATGTAGCAAAAATTAAGTGCTATATAGCAACAATATCAAAATAACATTGTATATATTTTTAACTAAAAAATTGTTCATAGGGCATGCAAAGTCTTTTGTTGTTGTCTTTTTAACAGTTGCTCACAGTTGTTGCATTCTCATCATGTTGTAGTAAATCATTGTGCATATATAGTAAACTCCGATGTGAGTTGCATATGCATTGATATGTGTGAAAATGTGCATGTAAGTCTTCATGTGTATATGTGCCGCTATGAGAGTGCACGTGTTTAGCTTGCATAGCGCCACGCATTGACACACATATTGCCATACAACTCACGCACACAGCTACATATTTATGCAGAGCTACATATACACTCTTATATATACATATATATACTGTCATAAACAGTGGCTGCTCACGCTATTAGAAAGCTGGTGAATATTTTTCGATGGCTTGGGAGAAACCGCTGGTTTTATACATATTGTTTAATACATACATATCTAATTGAGAGAACCAGTTGACTTGTATCAGAAAATAATGTCGTTTCAATATTGACATAATATCGAGAAAGTTAAAGATATAATTATTTTAATATGCAGAAGAAGTGGTGCTACTTGGAAACAGATACCACTTTATATATCTAAAGGCATTGATCTCTACTTGGAAATAGAGATAGATCTAAAGGCATTGATCTTGTCGCGATTCTTGGCAGCAGTTCTTTACTACGTTTAGCTTATGATATAAAATTTTTTGGCGATATTTTTGTCGCAATCTTTGCACTGATATTAGATTGAAATTGTAGAAGTTATCTAGTCTTCTGCTCAATGCGAATTATTGTTACAGGCCTGCAGGAATTCACAAGAGCTTATGGAAAAACACATTTTTTTGGATGTGTAATAAGATATTTCCTATACGAATCTGTATATATAATATTCTGAATAATATTCTGCAGTTGTAGAAACATAGTATTCGATAATAAAGTCTGAGAATGTGTTCTGCTATTTGCATATAGTGCTATATAGATAAGTATTTGGCTTCTCATGCTTATGATTCAAATTAGGCGTCATACAATTTTTAAGAGGAAATTAATATTTAACAAGACAGAAATCAATATATTAAAAATTTTGAAGCGGCACTGTGATTTAAATCTAGCAGGCTATATATCAGATACAAAAATCTTAATATCTGAGCAATGCCGATAATGAAGGCTACTCAAAATTTTTTGATTTGTAGGAAAGTTGTTGTTTGATTTTTCAACCTCAAAGATATAACAAAGAAATATAAATAAACTGCATAAAACTTAGAAAAAAGCGTAGTAATATTCGTATTTTCAAAGAGTTCTAATAGCTTGACCCTTCACTGTACTCACATAAGCACGCGCAGACACGTAACATGCACAATTTCCGGTTGAAATCCAATTGTAACGCATAACGGTTTTACGTATGTTACTGTTATTTGCTGCTGTTGCTGTCGCTGCGCGTGGTTTTATTGTTGTTGTTGTTTTTCTGTGTATTTCTTGTGCTTTTCGTTCTCTTTCTTTGCAGTTGCTGTTAGAACACTTTTTATTGCTCTGTCCTTTTTATTGTGATGGCTTTTGTTGTTTTGTTGGTAGTATATTTTGTTATTGTTGTTTTGGTAGCAGCAATATTCCTACTTTCTGTTTTGTGGTAGAATTTGTCCTTGCGGCTTTCAATATTGTCTACAAACTTCACTTTCCTTGGCCTTGCATAGTTTTTTGCGTGCACGTGTGTGTGTATTTGTGTGTGTCAATTTGCAATATGGCGCGTTAAAAGTACAGAAAAAATTTACAAAATTTTGGCTGCGAAGAAATTTTTCGAAAATGATTTCTAAGTCTTCTAATTAATAACAACAACTTTTAAATTTGGTTTGCTTAAATATGCTTTTTTTGCATTTAGAAAAACTTGCACTTTAAAATTTGCTCATAATAAGTTTTCTTTTGAAATTTCAATCAACTGTTTTCAAAACGATAATCCACTTTCTCTCAAATATTGAATTTCTCATGCCACATTTTTGTCAATTTTTGAAAGCTTTTATTTTCTTGGACTTCTTGGCAGCTTGTTGATCTTAACACTTTTAATACGCGTATTTTTGCTCATCTTTTTTTGATTAAACTATATTTCCTTCACAATTCTTTTATTTTATCTGATGTCGCTTGCAGTTGCACCGCACATTTCAACGTTTCTTTGCGTACTATTCACTTTACAGCCGGCGTATTTGCAAGTCAGCGTGCGACTTGCATCGTGCATGCCAGCTGTCTGCCAGCTGGAAAATTGCACTATCCAACTCCGCCTGTTCGCTTCATCCTCCGGCAGCGAGGATTAACACAGCAGCGCTAAACGCGAATGAACGCTGCAATGTTAAGTTAACAGCGCTGCAAGCAGTGAGCAGCTCTCTCAAAAGCTTTGGAAGCTCTGCAGTAAAGCTGTTGAACAAGAGTGGGATGGAAAGGCAGAAGTGTTGAACTGATTAAATATTCTAGGAACCAATGACAGCCCAATTACTGTTAGCAAACAGCAGCTGTATAAATTCGCTCTGAACTATTGGCACGAACTTTCAAATGCGTTTTGATATTAGTATCTCCAGATATAACAATCTTCAATGGCATTAAAAAACTTGTCAACAATTTTTTGGAATTTCTAATCTAAGCTAAAAAATACTAGTACGATTGCAAAAGTCGTGAACAATTTTCGGGGCCGCTACAGCCAAGTCTCTTGGTCCTTTCATTGGATAGCTTTTACTGTGTGCGGTTTCAAAAGCTTACCCATATTTCAAGATTCAAGTCTTGGGAAGTCCTCGCTGCAGGCATAGACCACTGCCCTATGGATATCAAGCAGCTATTTAACCGATGCCATATAAAGACGGTGCATTAACCTGGTATTTTAAAAAACAAATATCACTTCTGTTAACTTCAATCGAAAAGCAGCCTGAGGTTTTGCCGAAAAAATTCAAATGCATGTAAATTTTCAAAATACACTTTTTCAGCATAGGCAATTTTTCTAAAGATGCTCAGCTCAGTTTCTACAGCATGCCAATTTTTTTACCACTAAAAGCTGCAACTCTTTTTCAGATATCGAATCGGAGCGCTTGAACTCAGGCTAACTTTCCGCTTTATACCAAAGACCTCTGAATCGCATATCCCTAGAATTCTTTCGGGTTTTCTTTAAGTTTTCAGACATTGACTTTTGTCTAGCAGAAGTTTAAAAGGCACTTGATTAGCATTTTTAAACGCTTCAGTTGTAATCTCCAATGACTTCGTTTTTAATCATGGCATGGCACCAATTTTGAAGTCATTATGACGTCATGTACATACATGCCGTTTTGGCATACTGTGTACACCAGGCTTTAGGAAAGGCTTATATTTCTAATTTGTTATAAAAAATATTTCAGAATTTACTAAGAACACATTTGAATGACACTTGCAACTTGAGCACTTTGCCTAATTAAAGCGAAACGCCTAAATATATGCCATACAAATCAAAATAGCGCATACAGACCCACTTCAGCATAACGAAGCAGCGCTCGAAAGCAATCAGCCACGTTGCCACAACTGCAAAAGTCACTTCAAGCTGTTGCCAAGCCAATGAAGCCAAAGTGCCGCACGTGAACAACTCTTTTTGGCATGCAAGCCCAAAAGAAGAAGAAGCACTTGAAGTGAAGCTGCTGCCTACCTTAAGGCGTAGTGGCGCTAAGCAACGGCTTCCACTCACACAAGCACAAGTGAAAGTTGGCGGCGGTAGACAGGTTCTTCGGTTGATTGTATGCGCATAACTGACAGCGCAAAATACAAATTTGTTTTTATTAAGAAAATATTTTGTTAATTAGATTAAAGCCTTAGTAACTCAACTGAGTTTTCTCACAGCTTCCTGCGGTTTGCTGGCACAGGACAAATTGACATTCCCCTCATTAAATGCAAGAAAGTTTGGCGAAAGCGAAGAGCGGAAGAGCTGCTGGCAGAAGGGGATAGCGAAATCTTGACAATCATTTGCCCAGCATGAATAGTTGCCATAACGAAAATTTCACAGCATAACCGCAACGACTGAGTTGGCAAGGAGTGGTTGAGAGGAGGTGGGAGAGCGGAGGGGAATGCGTGTATGAGTAGTGCAAGTGTGCGCCACTACAGTTAACTTTGTCAGGATTATTTCTAAAGTATCATGCTGTTAGTTGCTATGCTTACAAGTGTTGGTTAGTAGTGATGTTGCTTTGATTTAAATTCTGAAATATAGTTTTAGCTTAATTTAAAATGTTAGATTAATTTCAGTAGCAAGAGCTTTAAAATGATTCGACTTTTAATGTGAGTTCAAATAAGAATTCGGTTCTCCTTTCGCTTGTCCGCTTAAATTTCATTTCCTTTAAATTTTTTGTATGTAAACTGCGAACTTCTACCAAGTCATGCTCTCCGGCCACATTTATTTGCCCAAAGGCAAACTTCCAGTAAGTGTTGGAGTGGAAGAGCATAATTTGAAGGTTTCTTAATTAGCGCGTGCTTTTGATTAGATTTCATTATGTTGCATCATTTAGTCGAAGCAACAACCGCAAATTATAACAATTTTAAATTAACTGAAATGGTCGGCATGTTTTCAAGTGGAGCAAGTATGTGTAAGCAAGTATGTGTGTATTGAAATAAGTGGTAATTGTGGTTAGTGCCATTGAAATTAATCAGACCTGTTTGACAATAGCAAAAGTGTGATTAAAGTGTGCTTGATATTAATTAATTATTACATTTCGAAGTCGTAGAAATGCGCCACAATAAAAGCTAGTAGCTAGTAGTATCTTGTAAGTAAGCGCAGTTATAAGGTAAACAATTCAATTGAAAACAATTCAAAGTCGACTATGACGTATCGCAGAATGTCGAAAGTAAATTTTTATATTGCAATATTTTTAGAGCAAGTTTCTTCAATATTGCTAACAGTTTACTCAGAATTGAGACTTTTTGACTCTATTAGAATTTGGTTGGTTGTATCTGAATGATTTTTTTAAAGTCGGCAAGTCAACTGATTACAAATGTTACAACATTAAGCCACTCAAAGTCGACCTTTCGTTTCGATAAATCATTGCATAGATAAGAAGTACATATATAGACGATAATATTTATAATTGACAATGATCTAATACATAGAAATGGTAGGCAAGAATTTTTTGCAAATAATAAACCAAAATCAAACACTAGCTTAAACTTGAACTCAGTAATGAAAAAATTTAGAAGAAGACCACTGTGTTCGTCGATTAGATGAACTCACATATAATAGGTTTAAGCCTGCTGCCATTTCGGCATATTGACAAGACTCTTCTCCGCTTCTAAATGCCGCCCATACACTTTCTCATATTTCTAGCATAAGCAATCATTTCGCTGCCACCTTGCCTATTAAATATGCATAAATTGCATGCAATAACAATTTTCCAAACGTTTAACATGCAACTAAAATTTAATTTATAGCAATTAAACACATGCACACACATACACACACATACAATCTAACACACTTTCACACACATTTAAATGCTCATAAAATTTGGCGTTTTATTTCAATATGCACCACGAATATAATTACATGCTGTAATTTTAGTAAATTTTAATTGTTAGCAACCACACAAACACTAAAATACATATAATTTGTATTATTTGCAGTGTTGTTGTGTAGCAGTGTGTACTGTAGTGTTATATATCAGCCTTGGCAATTGGCAATTGGCCATATGGTGTTAGCTGCTGGCCATTCTGTGAAGTCATTCGCAAGCAAATTGCCCAGCTGCATGTCGTTTTTACATGTTATGGCTTTTCAAATCAATTTTAGTTTTACACATTTTATAGTGCTTCGATTTAGTGAATTGAAAATTTCAGGGAGCAAGTGCTGTAGCAGAATGCGGGGTAGCGCAGAGCGGCATTATGTGTGTTAGTGCATGCGATTTTGGCCTCAATGTGCGTGAGTGTATGTATGTATCTGTTAGCTGTTGAGAAATTACTTATTGTGCATGTATGTTATACTTGTTATGCATGTATAGGTTAAAAACTGAGCAAGTGCTGCTAATGGCCACAAATCAATTCAATTAAAATTAGTGGGATGTAAAGTTAGCTTTTATGGCCTGGCATGGAAGTGATACTGAAATTTCAATTACAGAATTCAATATATGGAAACTTTTTGCATGCCATGCTAGTGTAATAACAACCACTTTCAATAAAATAGTTTTATAAAATTTTGATTTGAATAGTTATACACGTTTTGACATATATCAATACTCATATATTCACATATTTTTATACATACATGGTTGCTTCGATTATTTGGCAATATTATATTAATGGGAATTCCAATGCTGTAGTCCAAAATAATTTGAAATTTTTTTCCCAAAAGCCTAATCTTGCACATTGCATTTTTCTTGCAAGCAGTTCGATCAGTTGCTGGTTTTCAAAAAGGCTTTACAGTGGTGTTAATTATTGAACAATATATTAAATATTAATAGTGATTTTATCATGGGAGGAGTTCGAAAGCACTCTTGAAATACCTTAGTTTAAAAAGAAACAGTTATTCAGTTATTAAGCTTCATATCTGTTAGTCTATATATCTCTTATTATACTTATCTAAATGTATCTATCTAAGTATTTACCTACAGCTAGTATCTCTAGTTTCAACTTCGCTTTGACTCGAAAGTGCACTTCTTATGTGAGCACTGAAATCTTTCGTTACTTATAGTACTAAGTATGAAAGCTCGTCATAAGTAGCTCACCGAGCTTTCAATAGATATTTTTTTTGCATTTCAAGAACAGCTATTTGAATTCCTTTCGAATATTTCAGTTGCTTTCGATGCTTTAGTGTGCCAAAATCTGTTGACTACTAGTAAGAAAATTTTTTTCTGAATTGCTGCACTTCAGCAAAAAATTATAGTCAGCGCACAGAAGCTGCTCCCCATTGCAATGCCACGTTTTTAATAAATCTAAAGTACATGCCGCCCAAATTCCCCCCACGCGAAACAGCTCAAGTTAATTTGAGTTTACGCTTACCGCGCTTAGAAGCAGAAGCAGCCACTGCCACGCACTTACCACTCACTGACTTAAATAAAAGAGTGTGGAGAGGGGGTAGTGAAGAGCAAGCAGAGTATGAAGTACACCATTGACTAAGAGACTGCTGAAAGAAGATGAAAAGCACGAAAAGGAGAAGTAGCTGAAGTCATCAGTTTTATGAGTGCGCTTGGCAGCCATGAGTAATAATTTTTATGTGCGTGTGTGTGTGTATTATTAAGCTACTGGTCTGCTTCCTGTCCACTTTTGGTTAACAATGCGCTGCACTGCTGCAAAGTGTGCCAAGATTTGCTTAAGTGATTTGATTTTGCTGCTGCTGCGAACATTTTTATGCGTTCAGATAAATCAAATTGAGTGGCAGCGCGGTCAGCGTTGAGTGCGCGGTTTCTGGCAGGTGTAAGTGCTGCCCTATATACTATTACAATTGCTCATAATGTGCTTTGTCTTTAACTTTTGCTTTGAGTTGAGAGGCGTAGTCAAAATGTTTATTTTAATTGGCGCAAAAAATTTAATTTTTTTGCCAAATTTAGCTGCAAATTAAGCGAACATGAAATATTAGCCCTATTCACAATCTTGTGTATTTGAAATTGCAAATTTGTGCAGTAGTAAATATTTGCCATCAACTGTGAGCGGTTTTTTTGTTTAGGTTGCAAAATTAATTGCAAAACATGAATTTTACAACTGAATGATAAAAATAAAATTTTTTTTCTACAGAATTTTTGCCTTCAATAAAGATTTTGTCGAAAAAAAGCTTTAAGGAAGAATTAGCAGGCTCTTTAATAGCAGAAGCTGCAATGCAAACTCTTTCTAATGCTTTTCTTTATCCCATTCAAATTTTATTTAAAACATTTCGGTTCGCAACTTCTTCTTTCGGTTTGCTGTTCTTCTTTCTCAATCTCTCTCGCTATTTTTCTTCAGTTGCCAGTTTGCAATTTAGCATTGCATTCGCATAGTAAATATAAACTATGGGTTTTAAATGTTGCAATTTTGTAAAAATTTAGCAAGTGCATAACTGTATATTTCATAAGTGTAAGGTCAAAATATACTATACCATTTTGCAAATGCAACGAGGCAAGACAAATTGCACATAATTGTGAATGGGGCTATTAGATTCACAATCATTTTTAGCTTTATATTTTTGGCATGACATACTTATTTTATTTACAAAAAAAATTATGTTGAAATACTTGCTAATTTGATACATTTTGAAGCAAGTTTTCGCGCACTGCTTGAAACATATTTTGTGAATTTAAAAAGTGCAAAATTTCAGTAAAATTTAACAAGCCTTTCCATTTTTAGCTGCTTTTTATTGCATATCTTATTTGCACTGCAATTCGCATGCCAGCGACTGCCACAGCCACAAATCAACAAAAATCAAACAATCCGTCGAGATTGACAACAGCCGCCGTCGTAGCACTCAATAAAAGGAAAATGCACAGTAGCAACGAAAAGTGCCCGTCCAACTGTGCGCCTGTCAATAACACGCAATATTTTGTTGGCAAGCTGAAAATTTACACTTACAACAAAATGCCAAGTGGTGCACAACAATAACAACACAAACAACAACAACAAAAATAAGTCAAGCCATTGACAAGCAGCTGTGAAAAGTGCATTGACTTTCCGCGTGTGTGTGTTTATGGCCAAAAACAAAAATAAAATTTTATTTGTTGTAGTCGGAAAATTCGATGCGATATTTTTGGCCAAAAAACATCTGCAGTCACTTGCCTCTGTCAATCAAAATGGCAAATGACAGACGAAGCGGCAGCGTGCGGAAGCTGCATGATTAATGTTGGCAGGAACTCTGTTGTTGTTGTTATGGCATGTTGTTGTAAAAAGATATTTTCGTATAAATTAACTGCAAGCGTTGACTGGGGAAAAAGTTTTGGCACACAAAAAATGCGCCAAGTGTCAGTGAAGTGGCTGCAAAGCATGCGACAGGGGCATATAGAGCTCCATTAAGGCATCTCAGTCATCAACTTCCGTTCGAACCAAGCACAGATTTTTGAGCTACAAGTAATCATAAAAGTATTTATAAAAGTAATCATCACTTATTCAAATACTTTTTCAATTGTTTATCTGATCACTTCGACAATTACTTTGCTAATTACTGCATGCTACAAGTAATCATAAAAGTAATCATTACTTTTTCAAATACTTTTGCAATTGTTAATCTGATCACTTCGACAATTTTTTGCTAATTTGCTGAATTTTTTATAGCATTTCAATTAATTTCAATTACTTCTTTATACTTTTTCTGATTCGATTTCTAATTGCTTTCTAATTACTTTCCTCAATTTTCTAATTTTTTTGTCATTTCTTTTCCGATTACTTTTTCTTGATTACCGAATTCTTATTTTTTTTCAATTAATTTCAATTACTTCTTTAACCTTTTCTGATTCGATTTCTTATTGCTTTCTAATTACATTCCTCTATTTTCTATTTTTTTTTGCAATTTCTTTACCGATTACTTTTTCTTGATTATCGAATTAATTACATATCAACAATAACAACAGTTGATTTTATCTGGTTAATTATTTAGATCACTCTTAAAGAAAAGATTGTATTTGGAGTAGGGATATAGACTTCTAGTCAACGCGATCTGAATAGCCTATTGTGGTTCACTTATTTATTGAAGCGAATGTATTTAGATTATGAAAACTGTAGAAGTTTTAAAAATATTACAAAAAAAAAATGCTACTCATTTTAAGATTATTGACTAATCTTATTTATAAAGCTATTCGCGTTTAAATTTCTCTGACATGATTTCAAGACATCAGCTTTTTTCGCAGATAAACCATGTCAAAATAAACTTACCACTGTTAAATAGCATCGAAGCCTTTATAAAAAGAATAACTGAACTTCATATTGACTCCAAGCCCCCTTAAGATTTTACTTTGCTACGTTTCTTTGCACATTTTCACTTCTGTCGGCGAGAGTGTGTGGGAATGTGTGTGTGTATGTGTGCATTTGTGCTGCTGAAAAATGTCAATATGAATTTGTTCTGTAAAGTTTGACAGTTGTATTGTCAAGTTGATATGTTCACAGCTGAAAAATTACACTGGCTGCAATTTTTCTTGTCTTTATTTTTGCTTTTCTCAAAGAATTTGGGGCAGACACAAATGCGTGTGTGTGAGTGTATTAATATAACAGATGATTGTCATTTTGTGGAAAAATGTATTGAAGCATTTGTGGAAATTGTAATGTCGTCGTCTAGAGCGTGGCGGCATGTGTTAGCGGTTTTTCTGACAGCAGAGAAATGGATGTACATATATATATATAAAGTATTCGAACTATTCGAAGAGGTCAACAACACAAGCATACTTTATTGGCAGCTTTCTGTCTATCGGTTTGATTTACCTGGAGAGTAGAAAATGCTTAAGATATTAAAGTGAGATTTTGTATAGTACAATTTTTAAGGTTCTAATATGCCGATCGACTTCAATTTGAATCGACAGTAAAATGTAGATTATGGCTAAAAAAGTTAAGCTAACTCTTTTTCGTACTAGTTTTAACTTCGGTGCAAATTTTGAACTAGTTTTTCTTCGAAACTTCTCTGTCTGTAAATAGGAAAAACCTGCATAGTTTTACTTCTTGTTCTTCCCTTTTTAAGTCAAAAACAATCCGTCAATGGTTTATGTGATGTAGTTCCTCTATTCAGACGCCCCTGCTATGCACGCGTCTTCTCCAGCTAAAATTTACAAGCAATTTTTCAACCAATTTTTTCACCTCCCCTCCAAAGTGCAGCTTCTCTTCCTACCTAGTTTTTGGTATCCTTGGATTTCATAGTCAAGTGCCTGAAAACGGTTCAGCACCTTTGAGAAGTTTTGCTATTCATTTCCTTCACTCCTATTTGTATGCTTTTTGAAGGCATCACACTTATGCACACACACACACACTTGCACACTTGAGCAGAATTCGTTCTAACTGCACTCGGCACTCTGCGTCATATTTATGCGCGCTTGTGTTGCTGTATTTGCTTAAACTTTTGAACGACAAGTTTCCTGCTTAACCCTCTGCTACACGAGTGCACCTTTATGCCACTCTAAAATTCATTTGCTTTGTAGCCTAGTTTCGTGTAGTGCAGTGCTGCTGCTCAGTGAGTATTTGCTGCCGGCACTTGAAATTTCGCGATATGCGCTAGAAAAAGAAGATATGCTTACGCTAGATACTTTGTCAGATACTTACTCGCAGCTGCAGTGCAAGTGGCTGCTGAGCTGGTTTATTTGTGTGTGCGTGTGTGTATTAGCATGACCCACTTTGCATTATTGTGTGCAAATAGTTTCCCATGCACTTTTGTCATATGAGCATGCACAAAGTTTTGCCTCTCCCAATGCCGCCTTCCCTGCTGTCAACCGACACAACTATTTTCGACTAAAGCGCTGGCAGAAGTTAGTGCGAAATTCACATTCCCTTGGCTCCGGCACAGAACAGAGTTAATCGGCATGTAATGCAGTTAAGATGGCAAGAGTTTAGCAGACATTTAGTCAAGAAGTGTTTGCTATTTGCGTCGATTTTAAAGCATTAAAAGTATTGTTTAGCATATGTTTTAGGTTGAATATTTGGGGAATTCTGAGAGCGAAGAGAGAGAGAAAGAGATATAGAGAGAGAGAGAGATAGAAGCAACCAAAGAGCCGAATTTGCTGGTGTCATGAGTAAATTCAAATAAGTGGAAAAGTAATTACTAGGGATTTCTTCAAACTAGGATACAGGTGTTGAGAAGAAATTCCATTAAAGATATATAAATTATAATTATAGAAAAAATTGTGCTTATCCCACACTCTGTACAGATCATTACATATTTACAACCTTTCAATTTAATTCAAAGCTCTCCAAGCCATTGGAAAACAAATTATTCTTCTCATATTCGGCTTCAAATTCAAGTCAAAAATTGATTTTCTACTTCGGCCTTCAAAGTAAAAAATTTTCTTTAGATTTGCTCAAAAATTTATATTCGACTGCTCTTTAATTTAGACTTTTATTTTCGGGTTTTAAAAGAAGTTCGCAGAATAAGAAATTCGTGCAAGGACCTGTCATTGAGAAAGGCATTCCATACTTGATGCTAGTTGGCCGTATCTTCAATGGATAATAAAAAAATTTTGAATAGTTTCGTTAATATTTAATAATGTATCCAAAAAATTTTGAATTTTCTTTTTCATTTTCTAAAATTTTAATTGCAATTTAGTCAACTGATAAGTAGCTAAGGACGAAAGTATTATTTGGAGGCTTCTTAACTTTCATTGGTGAACAGTTTTTAGGATTGCCAATTGCTGCGATTGGCATGCCAATTTTTTTCAAGAGTATTATATCTAATGATCAAAATATAATATTTTTATTTATATAGTAATATAGAAATGCCAACCTTAAGAATGAACATATTAACTTTTTGAAGACAATCATTAAACTCAGCTTTAAGTAGTTCGAGTTTATTAACCTTTGATTAAAAGTACATACGCACTCTCTCTTAGCTTGCTCAAATTTGGACAAACTCAACATTGTCTACACTCAAACATGCATTGTGACCGCTTGTAAAATAAAAGATATAAAATTTCTCTCGCGTGGCTGCTGGAATGCTTCTTCATGGAGACCCTCTACGACGTGTGGGAGCTATTAAAACCACCTGCAATTGCTCGCCCGCAGGCAATGAGCAAATCCTTTGGAACACAGACCATAATGCGGCGATGTCATGTGACACTTGCCCAACTGCCTGCCCGCCTGCCCGCCTACTCGCTCTTCTGGAAAATAGAAGCGTCTGACACCTGCCAAAAAAAGCCAGATAATGACTTTCATAAAGTGCGGCAGCCAAGCGGCGGCGTGCATCATTAAATACATTTTATGGCAGTCTGTCTGCGCTGAAAAAAAATGCAATTAAGCGTCTTTGTGGCCAAGTGGCAACAGCTTAAACGAAGCGTGCTAAAATTTTGCCACTTTTTTGTTGGTATCTCTTAATGAAGTGCAAATATTGCATGCGAATGCATTCAACACGTTCGTTCGCTTGCTGTGTAAATTTGATAAATTTTTTAAATGTATTTGCTGACACTTTGAAGATAATTAAGTTTCGCACTCATTTGTCATGGTAAAATCTTAAAATTGCAGCGCATAAGTGAACGAGTGCTGTTATAATGGCAATTATTATATGTTGCGCATACGTCGTGTGGGCTGTTAGAATAGTTGAGAAGAATTGCGATTGTGCTGGAAAATTTAGTTTATTTCAACTCTTAGATTTTTTAGATGTCAGTGTACTTTCGGTTACTTAAAACCAGTTTATATGACCATTGATTATCTTTGATTACTTTAGATTACAAATGAAATCTTCAGACACAGCTATAATAACACTTGAGATTTATTTAAAAAAAAATGAAGCTTAAATTAGACTGCTTAGAAGTGACTGCTAATGCACAATTATGCCAAATTAGATTCATTCATATAGATTACTTAAGATTTCATAAAATGATTGCTGATTACTTTTCGTACTTCAGTTTTTTGAAATACTTTAATTTTATTCATGTTACTTCAAGTTACTTCGTAGACTTTCTTTATCTAGGAGCTTTTCTATATGAATGAAAAAGAATCTTAAGATAGGAAATTGTTGTAATCATTAGTACGAAAAGGAATTATAAAAGTAGTTATCTAAATAAATACTTAAATATTACTAGGGGAATAAGTCAAAAGTGACCTAAAGTATTTACTATTAAGGGTGTTATGATTACTTAAGCATACTTTTGTATTCATAACCCGAGAAGTAATTACAAAAGTAGTCACTAAAGAGTTAAATTATATATTGCCAGTATAATTACCAATGAAATTGTCAAAATATTTGCATATAAAAGTTGCATGATATCTAAAGAATATTTTTGTTATCTTTATTAGAAAGTAATTACCATATTATTTCGGAAGTAATTATGTACTTACAAAACTAATTCTCAAATATTACCAGAGCAACTACCAATGCAGTGATCCAAGTAAATACTAAAGCAATTGCAGTAGTGCAACGGAGTGCGAGACTTACAATTTTAATTACTGTACATTTTTCACTCAATTATATTGTGTTGGAAATCAGTGCGACATGGCATGACTGCCGGCAAGTGCAACTAATGCATATTAATTGCACTTTACCGTGAGCAATAGTAAAAGGCGGTTGCAACGGCAGCGGTAATTGCACGGAGAAGTGCGCAACAATTGCCACAATAAATTGCGGCCAACAGCCACAGAGTGTATCCAGGCGCACACATCTCGAAGTGTGCTCGCCTGTGGCACTGTGCTGGTCTTCCACGGGGGAAACGTATGTCTGCAAGTGCAGCAAATTAGTTGGCTCGCTGTTGAGTGAGCGTGGCAGATGTGCAGAGAGGGGAAGGGAAATAGAGAGAGAGAGAGAGAGAGAGGGTGTATTTATTTAATGCTAGTAATTACTAACAGTTTAGCTGGGTAGCTACAAGTGTTTCAATTAGATGAAATTTCAAATGGTGCAAGTGGTGCAAGTGGTTGCTCGTGTCTCGAGGAGAATTGCCAACAAATTAAAGTAACGTTGACTGCACTTAAATTTGTTTCAAAGTGAACTTGAATTTATGAAAATAGTTGAAGATATTCAGCTGCTGAGAAAATTATTGCATTCAAGGCAACAACTCGAGTGCAATTCGAAAGAAATCGTAATTTATTTTATTGATATCAACGGGCATGAGTTGATTTGTATCCAATTTTTCATGCAATAAAGAAATTAATTTATTTTACAAATCGATTACTGAGTAGTTCATTACTTCGCGCTTACGATTGGAAGAGGAAAAACTCTGCAAAATAAATCCATATTATAAGTTTTTGTATTTACAAACAACAATCTTTTTTAAATGACTATGTCAGAAATTGAGAAAATATTTAAAGTAATTTTTTTATAAATTTCAAAGTAAATCAGAATGACGCTTGTTTAATTTATACAATTTATTGTGGGATAGCACCAAACTAAAGCAAATTTCAGATCAAAAGATATATATAAAATTCTAAAAATATACATTTTCTTTAAAGAAAGTTTTTCAATGCATTTGTTCTTACCTATTAAATAGTTGTTCCTAGCAATGTAGAAAATTTTAACAAAATTTGCGAATATAATTTCCCAAAAATTGCATAAAGTTCATGGCTCAATTTAAGTGCCAGAGTATTCTTCGTTCTCATAAAGCTCTAAAGGAAGAAGTGCCTTTGAGCAAAAATTGCACTTCTGGCTTTTGCAGTGAGCCATTTGCCAGCTGAGACTGTCAGCAGCTACATTGCACACAAATATACACACACACATACAGAGATACGCACGCGTATAAACACACACTAGTGCCTTCCTGTGCATATAAAACTTTATGAAGCAGGCAAATGGTTTATGAATGCGCAACAATGCTGAAAAATTTATGATTTCTTCTGTTCAACCGAAATTGCTGCAAAAAGGATATGCTTCAGTTGAATTTTGGCTTGCTTGCTAAAGTTTTTGTGCGCCCCTCTCAGCTGCTTGTCTACGACTGCCTTCCATGGGCAAATCACGCTTGTCTGATTGTGGTGCGAAAAATGCCATTAAAACTTTTGTTATCATCGGAATTAGATTTGTTAGCTGCAAAATGATGTGCTGATGAGCATAATTTGCCGCTATAAAAGTGATGATGCGTCTCTGACAAGCGTCAGAATGCGGGTTGAGTGTTGAAGAAAACCATTTTTGACTTTTAAATAGCTTAAGTTGTACAATTGCTACAACTATCAGCGGTGTGCCACAGTGCGTATGAGTTACGCAGTAGATTTATTTATCTGAAACTTTTCAACAATTGGCAATAAATATTTACTTATTTGAAAATATTTCGTCTGTTATGTTCATTGAATTTGATAAGCTTTCATTCTTCAGTTTCTGGACTTTTTCAGGCTCATTTCAATCTCCTTTGAGTCTTATTTCAATCTCATTTCAGTCTCCTTTCAAGCTCATTTCAGTCTCCTTTCAGTCTTCTTTCAGTCTTATTTCAATCTCATTTCAGTCTCCTTTTAAACTCATTTCAGTCTCATTTTTGTAACCAATCTTAGTTTTCTGTCAATGCCAACATCTTTTTTTAGGAGTTAATTTTCTCTGCTGACATGCACCTTTTTGAAATCGCTTTCATGTCATTTTGTCAATGTCATTTCAGCCTCCTATTAGTCTCATTTCTGTATCCTTTCAGTCTCATTTTAGTATCAAAATTTACTTTCTTGTCAATGTCAACGTCTTTTTTGATTTCATTTTCTCTGCTGACATGCACCTTTTTGGAATCTTCTACTTGTCATTTTGCCTAGCCATTATTTTGTTGAGCCGATTTGAAAATTTCCATTTTGCTTGACTGCACTCTGAGACACTCGCTGACTACAAGCTCACTCTGCGCCACATGCAAATAAATATTTTTGAATTTAATATAAAAAAAGTTTGATACTTTGATGCATCTTTTAATGTTCTAAAGCAATTTTCCACTTCAACTCTTCAATGAGATTGTTTTGACAGTTGCAAGCTGCCTTCAATATGCTTACAGCGAAAGGTCATTGTTACGGTACATTGCTATTAAGTCAAAAGGTCAGCTCAGATTGTTTTGAAGAAAAAGGCGCAGTTGGAATGAAAAATCATTTGAACCCTAATTTGCAAATTTATATCAAATTGAGCAATCAAGTTTGTGAAAGTTCTGTAGTTGGCATTCAAATAAAATATCAAGTGCAAGCACTCAATTCTTTTGATTTCATTTTCCCTTCTTCCTTTTGTCTGACTTATTTAAAAATTCTTTACTAAATCAAGCCAAGCTGTAGGCAGCTTTTGTTTTATTTTTGTTCGCCAGGCGCATCTGTTTTCTTTTGCCGCAGTGCAGCATTGGGCGAAAATTCATGGCGCATCGTGCCATAAATTGCCAAGTCATAAAATAGCTTAAATTATTTGTTTATACGCTTGCAATTAGCACAAGTACGAAAGTGTTTGCAGGTAAGCACTGCGTCTGTCCGTCAGCTCATAAAGACGCAGTCGCTTTGTTTACATGGAGAATGATGTGTTGTTTATTTGGCAACTTTTCATTTGGCATTGGCAATAAAAATGAATTTCAAGTTGAAAGTGTAAATAGGCAAATCGACCGGACCACATGCCGCTTATGAAAACAGTCTCATATTTTATTGATGTAAATTTCTTGAATTTTTTCGCAAAAAATTCTTTGAATTGATATAGTAATTATGTTGGTAATTATAATTTGTAAGTGTGTTCGCGGTTTTTGACCTTTGTGCTATAAAACCAATAAGAGCGATTGAAGATTAAAGTTTAATGCTTGAGAACTTGATGATTGAAGATGATTAAAAAAGTTTCAGGTTATATTTGTGCTCATATTAAATTCGGTTTTGAAAATATGGCCTTTATGTAAAATTTACAAAGCACTAACTTTTATTAAACTATTGTAGTATTTAGCAATAAGCTGCCAAAGGCAAAAATTTGCCAACATTTGAAAAGCATATTTTTGCTTTATACCAAGGCGAAACTTTGTCAAGCCGACTTCTCGACAGTTTGTTGACGCGATTTGCATTTTTGTATGTAAACTTATTTTGCATATATGCTTATGATGGATATATGAGAAAGGAAATTTCGCCTGAAGCTATGAGAAAAGTTGGCAATTTCTTTGAATTTGTATGCGTTTACAGACAAGCTAGCATTTGCTTGTGTGTGTGCAAATATTCATGCGCCTTTTGGGTAAGTGATTTCGAAGCAGTGCAATCTGCAAATAAAAATAACTGTCAAAGACGTGCATCAAAAGCTCACAATGTACCATTTTAAGCTGCCGCTTCCTGTCTACTGCCATGCCTGCTGCCATGGCAATATGTTAAACATGAAATTAAATGTCGCTTCAGAAATTTCAGGAAGGAAATAATTAACACTTGAAGGCTGTAAAGCAATATTTTCAGCCTCAACTCTTCTTCTTGCTTGGTTGTTGATTATCAGTGTACTTTTATTTGTGATATTTTTGCTGCTGGCATTCTGTCAGTTTTGAATGCTTGAGAGCCTAAAGTTCAATCAACTATAAATGTGCATATTTTTATAAGCTTTATATTAGGTTCACATCCGGTATGTTTGTATGTATGTATGTCGTCAAATCTAGTAATCAATTTTTCACCCACTTCCCGACTACTTAGATATCTGAAACTTTGCATACATGCCTAAACACGAGCCCGATACATGAATCAATAAATTTTATGGGCGTAGGATAAGGGGCGTGGCACTTTTTTATCAACTCCAGATTTGTGTATAACTTTAGAACTGCACATCACACATCAATGAAACTCGGTAGGAACTTACTACATATCCATATCCTTCTACTGAGAAAATAAGGGGGCACTGGATAAGGGGGCGTGACATCCCCCATACAAACAAAATTTTTGATCTCGATTAGCTTTGGAACTAAAGGTCGTGCAGCATTGAAATTTCGTAAGCAGTCGCCTTTTGGATGTCTCGTCCCACTGGTAAAATTTTATGGGCGTAGGATAAGGGGGCGTGGAAATTTTTTATCAACTCCAGATTTGTGTATATCTTTAGAACTGCACATCACACATCAATGAAACTCGGTAGGAACTTACTACATATCCACTACTAAAACTACACTTCTACTAAAAAGTAGAAAATAAAATTATATAAAAAAAACCATTAATGCTTCTATTTCGAGTAATTAGTCGTTTAGAAATTATTAGAATTCACATTAAAAGTCACTGATGAGGTTTTCTGGCAAAAAACCGAAATAGCTATATGACCTGCCCATGTGAGCAATAATTCTAATTCTTTGTTGTTGTACACTTAAAATTGCTTTGTTTCAGAACAGAAATAGACAACTAAGTATTGTCATTTCTCTTTGGCAAGTCAGTCCGAATAAAAACTATTCTTTCTAACATTCAAGCTGCCGAATAAACATAAAACTCGTATAATATAAAAAAAACTTTTTAAAAATAAGTTTTAATTTATTTAATGTACTAAAAAGTAGAAAATAAGTTGTTTCCAAGTCACCTGTCACCTATTAATAAAAGCTTGTGTGCTCAAAATCCATATTCAAAATATCTTTCATTACTAGAATCTATTTGCAAAAAAATTATTTAAATAAAATATTGTGGTAACTGGTTGACAAATATTGAACACATGAGCGCCCCAAGGTTTTATTAATAGTAGGATACAGGTGACTTGGAAACAATTTATTTTCTACTTTTTAGTACATTAAATAAATTAAAGCTTATTTTTAAAAAGTTTTTTTTTTCCAGAAAAAATTTTAATAATATAAAATTTCTTACTTAGAAAAACATATGAACTATATATATATTTTTTTTGTTGGAATAAGAAAATATACCAGCACGCCGACGGTCATTTGATCATTGTATTGAAAAGCGGAGGATTTTGGATGGTGACAAGGAACATAATTGGTCTGGTCTCGCCAGGTTTGACTTCAAAAACTTCCAACTTGAGGGACACTCGCATGGAAAATGGGAACTATAGACGCATATTGATGAAGCCGCCAAGAAGATTTCTTCAATAGAAACCTCAACAATCCACCTTAAAAATTCAGCAACTTTTGTAGAATTTGTAATTAAAGTTTTATGAATTATGTATACCTCAAGGAAAAATCAAGTAAAAAGGTGAAGAATTGTGCTTGAGTTATTTGCTTCACCCCTCCCCCTCTCTTCTTAGCTATGCCAATATTTGCTCTAGCTCTTTAGAAAGTCACTGCTCAATTTCGATATGAAAATCACTGTGAAATGCTGCAATCTAAATGGATGATGGCATGAAATTGCACTGCTTTGCAAGCGATTGCAATAAAATCGCAACAACCAGTTCGTTGCATACACTTCAAAACACTTTCATACAAACACAAACGCAAATAGAGAGCACTGCATAGCAGCAATTAAAAATCAAATCATTCAAATGCAATGCAATTTTTAATGAGCAATTAAATTTCGCTTTCGCTGTCGATGTCGACAAATGTCAAAGAACGCATTTTCTCGCACAAAATGCGCTTGGCATATTTTAATTAACATGAAAATTGCGTAAAAGCGTCACATAGAATTAGTGTCTTAGCATAGCAGCGAAAGTGCAAGGAAGCGAGAGAAATTGGGCGGCAATATGCTTCGTTCGAAATGCAATGGGCGTCTTTCATTTTAATTGCAAGGCAATGAACTTTTGCGCAGGGCTCTATTCGAATTGTAGCACATCTGTAAATGTAAATGTAGCAATTGTAAATGTAAATGTATATGAATTTAATTCAGTACACATTTTGAGTGCCATAATTGCAAATTACTCAGTACATTTAACAAAATGCAGAATTATTTAAAAGCTTTATGAGGCGTATGATTCTATTTAAATGCGCATTAACTAATCGTATATATATTTAAATGACAAATATTGTATGCATCTTCTTGTAAGTTAGTAAGAGATTGATTGAAAATGCATATACTTTAAAGGGATAGTATCATTTTAGTTCATTTAAATTTGGCTTTCATGTCGTATGAGTTATAATTTAATGTGACTGCTTACGCACACAAAGGACAGCTAAGGCGCATTATGATAGTGTTAACATATTTTTTTGCCCACTATGTGTCTAGCAAAAGATCTAAAGACCTTAGATTTACATATTTGTCTTCCTTGAAATCTCCTTCAAGGGTGCTCCTAGGCCAATGTGCAATTGCGATGCTGTTTATTTTCCAATGGAAATTTTAATTTTATATGAAATTTTTTTTTTTTTTGTTGTTCTTACAGAAACAAAAACTGATACATTCATTTGCCTCAAGTATGTGCTCCGATGGAGCTCTCAAGTAAGGCAAAAACAATTGCATTAGACAGTGTACAATAGCAACAAACACTATGCGTTTGATATAGACAGCAGGTAACTGGGATGTTTGCCAGCGCAGAGTCGTCCAGTCCGATGGTGTGATGGTTAGCGCATTCGCTTACTACGTCATAGGTTCATGGTTCAACTCCTACGTTTCACAGACTTTACCATTAATGCTTCTATTTCGAGTAATTAGTCGTTTAGAAATTATTAGAATTCACATTAAAAGTCACTGATGAGGTTTTCTGGCAAAAACCGAAATAGCTATATGACCTGCCCATGTGAGCAATAATTCTAATTCTTTGTTGTTGTACACTTAAAATTGCTTTGTTTCAGAACAGAAATAGACAACTAAGTATTGTCATTTCTCTTTGGCAAGTCAGTCCGAATAAAAACTATTCATTTTATTTTTTTGAAATTGTAGACCAGTGTTGATTGCATAAAGCTTTTCTTAAGAGATACTCGTATTAGAAAACTCAAACGATTGGTAATCCGACAATATATTTTGAAAATTCTCCAATGCTCTCTAGATTCTTCAGCTTTAAAAATTCTATTCTTTCTTATAAGCAATATTTTTGTTTGTTTTTAATCGAATTTTTTAATAATATTAGTCAGTAGAATTTTACAGAAAGAGTACATGAAGAAAGATGTTGGGTATGATTTTTGGGACTTTGTACCAGGCATTCATATTTTGTTCTAATTAGATGAAAAATGTTTGCGCTGCAAGCTGACAACTTTGATTTAGAAGACCGCGCTCTTAAAGCACAAATCATTATGGTCTAATTTCTTTCAACGATTAATTAAATTTAAATGCATGCGACTCGCTCATAACTCAACTCACTGGAAATGTTTGAAATTCTAGGAAAGTGCAGCAAGCGGCTTGGCCACATTGCCAGCTTGCGTCAGCAGCAAAGGTATTGCATTTCGCTGTGTATTTTTCACTTAACGCCATCAGCCCACACACACATATACACTCACGCTGACATTGACAAACGACAACGACCTACAAAACCTTTCATGTGACATTGCAGTTGAAGTTGAGACATTATAAATACGTTTAGAAGAAAAATGTTGAATGCTATGCAGAACGACAAGCTGGGAGCTGGTCACTCGGTCAGCTGGACAGCTGGCCATTGCAATTGCTGAAGGTCAAGCTACTGTAACAAGGAAAGTCAGGTGAATGTGCGAAAGTGCATCATTAGAGGTGAAACTTGTTGAGCAGGAGCTCAAGGTGGTTGACTTTAGTCTGTAGCAGGCTGGAACTAGCAGACGGGCAACTGTCGTAAAGCAATTTGGCTGCAGTTTAAAGTTGAGGAGAGTGGTTGATATGCTAGCACAAGTAAGTTAAGCTGCGTAATTGTAAGAAACTAAGTAAAGTAACATTTTGAAAAGAATAAAAAAAGGGAAATTGCAATAAAAATGATTTGGAAGTTCAAGCTGCAGCTAAAGCCGCAAAAAGAATAAAAAATGGCAGCAATCAGAGCTGGAAAATAATAGCTGATATTTCAATAAAAGAGAATTTTCTTATAAGTATTGTACAATGGACTGTTTTATAGGTTCATAGTCAGTCGTATGACCATACATCGGCTTCAATGGCTGGCTCTGGAGAGAGGCCCTACGTGAGATTGTAATACAGTATGAATCTATTTTCAATTTTCCAAAAATTTGGTAACAGTAAGACCAAAAATGCGAGCGGTCTTTAATGTATGCGTTGCTGCGTCGATATAGGTTTGCCGAGAAGTCCGAAGTTCTCACCGAATTTGGAAAGTTTCTCTTCACAAAATGTAAACAAATATGCAAGTGATTTCAGCAGGTGTGCTTGGCAGGCTTCACACCACAATACGCTATACTCTAACTTATTGCTTTGCCCTTCCAAAAAGGCAGAAGAGGAGGAAAAGGCAGCGAAAAACTTATTTCAAGCTGTGTTGATAATTTGCTAAGCGATTTGTTAACAGCTGCGGAATGGCTGTGGGAAAAGTGTGCCAGTGTGTGGCTGCAGACGGGCTGTGGGTGAGAAAAGGCATTCTAACCAACTTTACTTACACTCGAAATCAAGAGAGGAAGTGGCGTAAACTAATTTGTAAGCGTTAACAGCAGCTGAAATGTGGCGCATTCGAATTGAGTTACTTTCCGAAGTAAACAGCAACAATTTGAAATTGACTGAATTGACTTGAATTTGAATTGACTGAAGACTTGAAACTAACTGAGACATCTTTTATTGCATATATCTAGAAAACGATATTAACGACATTGCAGCTTTCTTTTCGACTATTGAAGATGTTGTTGTTGTTTACATTTTTGCTTTATTAATTTATTTGTTGTTAGCCTGCTGCTATGCTTTTTGGCATTGGCCAAAGTTCAAGGTTGCCCTGCAGTTGACCAGGCGCAAGTTGAAGTAAATCTAATCAGACAGAGTGTTCGACTCAGCGCACTACAGACAGTCGCCCACTTGTACCTCATGCGGGCATACTCATTCGATGGGTCAAAGAACAATCTCAGCAGGGTCAAGTCAAATCGATGTACAATTTGATATATGCATGTATTAAACTCGGCATATTAAGACGAAAAGTAATATAAAAGCAAAAAAATTCGAACTGAAATTGAAAGCAAATTTTGCTTTTCAAATCCTAAGTGAAATAAGAATAGTATTTGGAACTGAAATCGGTAGCTGATGTTGTTTTATTAACGATAGGCGAGATAGCCCAAATGGCATGTCACTGTGATGCGTTTGATCTTTTGATGGCGCCTAGAGCTCTACGCTTGTAAGGCATCAACAGGACAATTGTTGTCGAAATCGGAGTAAAAATCGGTATAGAAACTAAGCAGAAATCAAGAAGATATCTATCAAATTATCTGAAATGTGTATCATAATCTTCTGAATGAAGAGTTTTAAGAAGAAGAACTAATGAAAAATAGGTAAAGCACTTAGACTTTACATTTAATTGCCGACATATTTCATATTTTGCTTTCCAACCAATTTAATAGCAGTACATATTAATTTTTCATTGCCATCGATTTATATTTCAATAGAAAGTGAAATGTGGTACATGGTTGTCTATTTCGAAAGCTATGTATGTATATTTACTTTTTGATACAAATAGTGACAGAATATGGTATGAAGTGCCGAAGAATTGTCATTTTGAAGCATAAGTTGGACATTTACCTTGACCGAAGTCATGAATGTACCTATGAGCATATTTTTGCTCTCTATGCGGCCAGGACCTTCGTCCTGTGTACAGTGAGCTGTTGCAAATCAGCTGCTGGTCAATGAAATGCGCATGTGAAATGACAGCGCAGTGAGAGTGATAAATGTGGCGTGAAGGAAACAAATGTCGATAATGTTCACACGCACGCACACATTTATATGTTCAAACACTTGGTGGACATGACCTCATTACATACAAATCAGCTATAATTGATAGCATGTATTTATATTGCTGTCATCTATGGGTATGTGTTTGAATACGCGTGCAAGTGGAGGTCCATAGGTGTGTATGCGTTTAACTTCACACATGCATAAAACACACACACATTGAATTTCAAATGCAGAAATGCATGCAATAAGAATTTGCGGCAGTGACAGAAACAATGCAGTTGTCTGTGTGTGTGTAGGTGTATGAGTGAGATGGAAAATGCGTACAGGGGCAAGAGAGAAATCATGTCAGCATTTGGCAAAAAAGCAATTTGCATTGAAAATCTCAAACATCAAGCAAAACAATAGTTATAATAGATATTAGCTGCGAGCAATGAACATCAGAAACATTTTGCATTTCCGCTGACTGGCATTAGCATACGAGTGCACACACGCACACACACACATACACAGCTTTACGGAGCTATGCATGCATGCAAGTGCACACTACTACAATACTGATAGCATATTCTATCAGCATCAAACTCCTACCTTCACATTTACACCTACTTGTAGCTACAAATTTTGCATATGTTTGCGTGAGTTCGTTTTTCAAATTCCTTGCAACCCAGCAAACAAAAAGTTGTAGTGTTACAAGATTTTTTTTTACTAAAAGCAATTTTGCTGAGCTATTCTTTTCCACCAGAGCTGAGAAAAATAAAGGCATGATCGCTTTGCTTCTAATGATTGTAGCAATTCATCAAGCTCTACAAACTCAAGCATCTTTAATATTGGAAATTCTTCTCAGGACTTCGTATTCGAAAAGGGAAGCTCTTAGTAATTTTCTTACTGGGTGCTCTTTATGAATGCTTGTAAGCTATTGTTTGTATGCTTCTGTGTAGACGGAAGCTGTGCATCTCTATTTTTTCTATAAGTTTTCTATAATGCTTGTTTGTAAAAAGCGCAGAAAAGTGTGCTTGTGTGTGCGTCCGTGTTTTTCGTTGTGTGCATATATAAACATGTGTGAAAACGCCCTTATGAATTTGAGCACTTATGCTACACGTTATGCTTTTTATGCAAAGTTTCAGTTTTTCATAGCATTTGTTGTCATTTGTCATTGTTGTTAAGCTAACAACACAGCAAGGCTGACACTAAAAATGTCGTTCATATGTAAAAGCTGCATTTTGTCATTGTTGATAAAACGCATTCGAGCGCGCGCATTTTCTGTGCTGGCTCTGCCGGGTCACTGCATCAAATTGGCTTCATTACACACACATTTTTTTATTTTCACTCTAAAAGCTTTAAAAAGTGGCTTTGTCTGATGTGTCATAGTTTAAGTTCATTTGGCGTTAGTGTGAGAAGAGTTGTAAAAGAGCAAAAGCTGAAAGCAAGAAATATTGTGTGAAAAATTTACAAGTTGAACTTTTTAAAATAATATAAAGTATCTAAGTATCTAAAGCGCCGTGGTGGCTCAGTGGGCTAAGTGCTTGGTCGCTGATGCGGACTTCATGCTGATGCTGGGTTCAACTCCCGCGCGGTCCGGGCAACATCTAATAAAAAAGAAAATTTGTTTTCAAATTGTTTCTTTGCGCGGCGCCACTTCTCGCGGTGAATTGACAATTCTCCGAGAATAATCTTTGCCATTAAAAGCTTCTCAAACCCGTTCGGATTCGGTAAAGTAGGCCCCGTTAACTTGTGCAAAAATATAACAAGCACACACAAGTTAATGCAAGAAAGCTAGGCCTAAGCCTCGTTCGCGGGCGGTTGTGCCAGTTATTTTAATTTATCTTGAATATATAGCATGACTTTTCAATATCCAGCTCTGTCTCTTTTCCTTTACATTTTCATTTGCTTAAACAATCACAATTTGCTTCATAGCTTGAGTACTTGATGATTTCTCCCGATTCTCGAAAGAGATACTCGACTCAACAAATTCTATTTCATTTCAATTATAGACAGTCAACAGAGGCAATGGCCACTCTAGATCTTTCCGATATTTCCACAATCAAGGCTGCCATTTTTTGTGTATTGATGCATAGTAGGTACATGTTTTTTATATGTCTCTTTTGCAAGGCTTCTGTGTGAGTGCGTGTGTGTGTGTATGTGCAAAGCCGCAGGTGATAGCCACAGAATTAAATTAATACGAAATTGCATTGCGTGACTTCCGGTGTGCAACCACAATGACGATAACCTGAGGATACGTTGAGTGCCACTTTGACGCACACAAACACACACATGCCATGCTATCTATATAGATTTAGATACAAATGTACAAGCCGCTGGAAAAAAGCAATAACAGCGTAAAGCAAGCAACAAAGAAGAAGAGGTGATTCAAACAAAGAAAATACATGCAAACATGTCGGCAATTGGCGCTCACACACACTTCCAACTATCTACACATACATATGCCTGCCAGCATTTCCGTCGTTTGCGCCAATTGCCAGCCGCTTTGCCGGAGCGCCGCCAGCCGTCATTAAAAGGAAATCATGCCGCCATGTTGCTTTGCCCCTTCTCTTTTTGTTGCCCCTTTTTTGTGTGTTGACAGCAGTGTTGCCAAGTGGTGAGAAAGTTATTAATGTATTGGGATTTAAAACAGTTTTAAAATTGAAAAAAGTGAACTAATTTTGCAAACAATTCATAAGTAAAAATTTGAGATATTTTAAGCTCAATTGTATCAAAATATTTTTTGATTTTTTAGAAGCAATAACTAACATTAAGTAGTAATTTTGAATTTTATAGAAAAAATTAGTAACATTTTCTAAAAATCACATATTAACTCTAGTAAAAAAACTAAATTTTGTCTGCATCTGGCATAAATTATTTTTCTTTGTACTTTTTCCAGGGCGCTCATGCACAGATTTCCAAATCCGTAAATTTTTTGAAAAAGAAGAGAAATGTTGCTTCTCTATCATTGTTATTGTAAAATAAAAAAACAAATATTAATTTGCATGTTAGCAGGAAATTTGTCTATAAATTTAATTACAATTTTTTGATGGTGGAAATTTGGTCAATATCCAAAGGATTCATTGGTTTTCAAGCTTCCAACAAAATATTTTAGTTGCTGTAAATTTTGACGAAAATCGATGTTTTAAGATTTCTTCAATTGTTATTACTAGTAAAAAGTATTTGTTAGTTAAAAGGAATTTTATAAAAAATCGAGGAATTTGTTTATGGAAATGAATCGATTAAAGTAAAACTATCTGGTATGTCTGTTTCAATACTTGTGTATATGCAATTTCGCTATAGGTTATGTGTATGCGTGTCTGTGTGTCCTTGTTGTGCGTTTTGCGTACAAACTCTAACTAGCAGCTGGACGCATTGTCTAGCGCCTTTGCTGCATTTCCGCACAGAGAATTATTGCCAGCGGGAATTCGAGCAAGCATTCGTGGCAAAATATTGCTGGTAATTAAAGGAAGTGATACACACTTGGATAGCGCTGCTACATTATCGAGTGCTTGAGGGTATGGCTGTTTGCCTGTTCAACAGGCAGATCCTTAACCCAGCCAAATCGTATTTGTATAGCGATACAAGAGCGATGTTTAATTAAATCAACTGATTTTAAAAATTAAAAAAAGTAACTTTAAAGGTGGGAGATGGAAAAAAGAAGAGGCAGCATTTGAAATATTTTTCTAAAGCCTTGAATTGGATTTCTCTTAGCGCCAACTAAAGCCATATTTTACTATTGGAGAGCGCGGCATATAATGAAATTTATGCAAGGCACTTTTATGCGTGTATATGTGTGTGTGTGTGTTA
Source organism: Neria commutata (assembly GCA_963457695.1). Taxonomy (NCBI): domain Eukaryota; kingdom Metazoa; phylum Arthropoda; class Insecta; order Diptera; family Micropezidae; genus Neria; species Neria commutata. The sequence continues at coordinate 39,404,947 of OY735248.1, forward strand.
CTTTTTTATGGCCCGCTTTAATGCTATCCCCAAATACGCAATTTAATTGGCTTTTGGATGTACAAAACGCTCAATGAACATGTCACATGAAACCAAGCATGCTCTGACGAAACCAAAGGTCACATTTTGAGGTTAGAATACCCCTTCCACAATTGGCCAAACATATGTGATATTGAAAAAATTTTTAAATGATATTGGAAGCAATGTATTGGAAGCAACACAAATTGCCTAAATTACCAATATCATTTGAAAGAATTCACAAACAAATTAGTAGATCCTTTCCTTGCCAGCTAATTTGTAAGTAAGCCACTGCAGACTGCATGCACGTGTGCACATATACAAGCACACATACATACAACACATTCACTGTGCAGTCTGTGACAAAAGTAAGTTGCCTCTTAATTTAATTTATTTGGCTTTTTTTTATAGGCTCAGAATTTTAGCGCTTTTTCAGCCCTATGGCAAGGCATTAAAGTTTTTGTGGCTTCAATTGCGCTGGGAAGTGCCTGAAATTGTAGTATCCTAGGTCAGTTTATTTGTGGCTTATTGCAGGTGAAACGTATATGAAATGTTAAAGTAGTGTATTTAAAGCTTCCAAATTTCTCTATACTCGAAATAACATAAATTATTGGAAAAATATTCGAAAGGCTGAACTAAGTTTAAAATTCGGAAAAATTTCTTCGTAAATTTAAGGAAACGCTTTGTGAAAACCCAAGACCAGCAACCTATAAAAAGGAAAGCAATTACTTTGAAAAAGTGTACTAACATGTTTGCTTTGAGCGTATGAGACACATTTTGATTAACACATTTGCCGTGTGTGTACGAAGTGCAATTAAAATACCAATTTGACGGTTTTAAATAATCCACTCACGAATTTCGCGCACGTCAGTGGTTTTTTTAAAGCATACTTGCAGGCGTTGCTGTTATTTTGAGCATGCATGAATAGTTCTGTTTGTGTGTAGGTGTGTGTGAAAAAAATGCAATATAGCTTTATATGCGAATGCGCTACGTTTGACTTTTATATGGTTCTATACTTTTTTTGGTGTTTTAATTTTGTTATTCTACGCCTTTATTCATGGTACGCTGCGCCCAAAAGCATGCTAAAAAGTTGCTATATTTTGCATGATTTGAAAAGATAAAAGAGTTTAGTTTGCAGTATTTTTGGTGTGAAAATTCATTTTTTCTTGCGTGTTTGTGTTTGTGAGCCAGTTAACAAGCTAAGAGCTTCGCTTTTGCAATATCAAACCGATAGCTTTATTTTACGCCTAAAAGTATGCGGTTATTTTTTACGGATTTTCGTTTTATATGCTGGAAAATATTTTGCAATTTTTCATATTTACGATAAACGCTGCAGGTGCTTGGAATGAAGTGTTTGAATTTTTGTTGGTTGTCAGCGATATGCAATTTTTTTAGCTTTATAAAAGCAAGAATTTCACAACCTCTGCATTTAAATTTATGAGCGTAGTTTTGTTTTAGAAATTTGCGGTTTATGCAATGCAAAGCACTTTTTGAATAAAGTTTTTTGCCAAATTTCGATGACGTTATGCAAATTTTATTGCTTTTTTAATGGGGTTCAGTTGCACGAATTAAACAGGGGAATAAGCGGCAACTTCTCGGCAAGCTGCTGAATTAAATTATAATTCAGGAAAATTAAAAAAATAAACTCCTTTGCAAATTCATAAAATTTGTGCACATTCAGTTGTAAATTAAGAAGAAGAAAACACTTGCTCAAGTTTAATTTATAGGCTTTTTAATTTCTATACTCAAGTATGCTTTAGGAAAGCCTGCAGTTGCATTTGCAATCTTAAATCTAACCCAATCAAGGACTATCTTAAATGGAGAGGGAGAGCTGCACTCGTACGATGCGAATGAAAAATGTGAATTAAATTTTTTTTTTGAAATTTATTAATGAGTTTTGATATGTCGACTGTCATAAGTTCATTTGGGGAGCTCACAGTTCCGTGCTATCTAGTGTACTTTCCTTGCCGCCTGCTAAATTAAACCCACTTTGCCTTCAGGCAAGGTTTTTTGTTGTTGCTTTGCACGCAAACAAGAAATACCACTAGCTGAAAAAATTTACATGCGTTGGATCATGTTTTTCTTTCGTCATAAGCTGGCATTTCTCATCAGCTGTTTTATTCGCGAAAATGGAAACAGATTTTGGACAAATTTTATTGAATTCTCAGAGAATAATCACACACTACTTCCATTTTGATGGAATATTGCTTTTTGCGAGAGTAATAAATCCTTTATAATCGCTTTAGCACACACTTGTAATGCGATTGTGGCAAATTAAGAATGGTCCACGAAACAGGGGCGCTCAGAGTTTTATTTTATTATGGTGCTGAAGTTGCCAGATGGGAAATTTAGAAGGAAACTGTGAATACCCCAATTGTATCGAAAATAGCAGTCAAGTGTGAGTCGGGGTCGTGCACACAGAGTCCCGTACCAGAAATACATACTTCTTAAGCGTTTTAATTTAATATCTCGTTGCGCGTCTGTCCTTTGCTTGGTTGTTAATAAAATAAATAATAATAAATTTTTGTAATCTCTTGACTTAGGCCGTTCTAACGATAATGAAGCAAGAAAAGCTAGTAGGTATACGATTGCCTTGCAATTCGATAACTTGGCGCTCGGAACATATTTCGAGAAGCTGCTGTTCAATTACAGCTGCGTAAATTTCTTTAACTTATATTTTCATTACAACCATATTTAAATGTCACTTTTCTCTTGTGAACACTCTGCTTCAATTTTGCTTTATCACATTGTGCCTTGTGCGCTCAGCAAGAAAATCGATTTTCTTAACAATCGGCTTTACTATAAATTATGCCGCTGCAAATCAAACGAACATAAATAACGCATAACTTAGTAAAGGACTTAACGCTGAACAGCATTTCATATCAAATGAAATCAAATACTTTGTGCAAATTAACACATGCCCAAATAAATACATACATGAGTTTTTGTGTGCGTGTATCTTTATACCCTACACCTATGGTAATAGGGTATAATAACTTTGTGCGAAAATTGTAACGCATTAAAGGAGCGGTCCTAGGTATAGACATAAGTATATAGAAATGATCAGGAACACTTTCTCTTTTCATTTCCGGTTGTCCGTCTGTCCGTCTGTCCGTCCGTCTGTCTGTCTGCGTGTACGCAAAAAAGAGAAAGAAGGAGTTGTCCGATTTTGACCAAATTTGGTACTCAGTCACAGTGAACCTCGGGTTAGGTAAAGTGTTAAAATTATTCAAATCGGTCGAAGGATACGCCCCCAATGGGCCTTTAAGTCCCTCTACCTCGGGTTTTTGCGATCAAATTGCTGTAATTTGTCTAATTACTCATTAAAAGGAATAATACTTGGAATTCAAGTTAAGGGGTCGGTCATCTATGTCATACGAAAAAATGGGCATGGTCCGCCCACTATATAGGCGGCTAAGTTTTTCCGGTAAAATGGCTCCCAATTGACTAGTTACGAATATAAATGAATGAAATTCGGTTCCCAAGTTGATATATAGGTCTTAGATACCATAGAAGAAAATGGGCGTGGTCCGCCCACTATATAGGCGATAAACAAAAAATCCTCTTAACTTCCATAATTTAAACACCAGAGCGTCCAGATTTGGTTACTTCGTTCATGGTAGGAATATCTTTTAATTCTCCAGAAATGGGCGTGATCCGCCCACCATGGGGGCAGTAAAATAAATATGCTGATTACATCTGTTGTACACCTGTCAGAGCATCAATATTTGGCATGTATAGTCCTATTAGGTATATCTTGCAGTCTGCCAAAAATGGGCGTGGTCCGCCCACTATGTGGGTTGTAAATCAAATGCACCCACAATTTCAGTGAATTATCACCGCACTTGGGAACAAGGTGTAGGGTATTACTCTGTCGGTGAAACCCGACTGATACTTCCTTACTTGTTTTTTATTGATTTGCTTGCGCTTGAGTGCCTTTTGTGTGCTGGGCATTCCCCAAGGTTTTCAGCAGGGCAGTTTTCGATGAAAGCTCGAATAACATAAAAAATTCAAGTTTGCTTTTTGTTTTTGATTTTTTTTGTAAAAAGCACGCTTGTGAATAAATTTGAAATTTACGTGATTCGATTTGGGCGTGCAAATCGTGTGGAAATGCTGACTGAGCATAGAAAGCAAGCATTTAAATTTAGGTGCCATGCCATATTAAATTAAGCGTTTTATATTACTCATACGACACGTGCACTAAAGCAAATAAATTTGCTTGTGCAGAAATTGTGCGTGTGGTTAGGCAGTGTGAGTGTGTGTGTGTGTATGACTGTGTGTGAGTGCGCATATATGCCTCATGAAATTGATTAATTGCAAGAGGCGACATATAAATCAAGAGTCTCTCTTAGCTGTGGCTTAGTGGCTGGGGCACAGACATTAATTAATTCTGTGAGCGCAGAAGAAGAAGTAGTAAGAGATGACAAAAATTGATTGTGAAATTTGTTAAATAAGCATTTTCTTTATTGACTCTTAACTGCCTTTTTGAATGCTTTGCTCATATTCGTCTTTAATGATATGGGGTTTGTCAAAGCAAAAGCAAGCACTGACAGAAATTAATTGTGAATTTCATGAAATAAGCATTTTGTTGATTGACTTTTAACAGCCTTTTTGATTGCTTTCGCTTTTCAGTTGTCTGTTGCGTAGGTGTGCTCTTATTTTCACTGAACTGTTCGCGTATTGTTGACAGTAAAATAATTTTTCTCTTCATTATTTGCCTCAGGTTCAGGCTTTTGTTGTTGAGACTCCTCATCATTGTCACAAAGTATTGACAGGCTATTACTTTGAATAGGCAATGACTTGTAACAAGCATTGATACAATTGTCATGTCGTTCAAAGTCTTTGTCAGACATTTTATAGCGCTTTTAGCTTAATTAAGTGCAAGTTTAATTATGCTGTTGTTGTTTTAGCGTTTCATTAAATTGTTTATTTAATCGAGTTCATTTGTTGCTTGGCTACTGAAAAGCAGCTTTAATTGATATTTTCGAAAATCGTAAAAATTTTCGAAAATTTTAAATTTATTGTTATTATTATTTTTTCAATTTAAATTAACAGCTAACTTTTGCTTAACTTTGGTAAATATGCTTGAGGTTTATTGATGCTTCAATAAGAAAGAAAAATGCTGCATTATAACAATTTGAAAAATATGATAGTTAGTTCACTTTTTGGACTTGTGACACGTAGAAAAAATTACAAATCTTCGAAAATTTTTCAACCTAACTGTATTTGAGCAGGAGCAGTAAAACATATGTACATCCTAGTATTAAAAGCTTTGAACTGAAGTATATCTTTTTTTATTGTATGAAATGTTAAATTTCGATTGTTAATATTTGAGTTGTTTCTAGACGTGCTCACTCGGCCGAAGTACGTGAAATAGGGCAAACACGTCGTATGCGCAACATTTGTACCATGTAATGAGAGCATGGCAAGAAGTTGCTTGGCCGTTTCTTCGGAAAAATATGATTACGCACATGCCACAGAACTTTTTAGAAAAATATTATATGTTCGCCCAAGTATTTACAAATTTTGTATACAAATTATGCGTTTGGAAAAGCGGCGCTCTGCCTGGCATTCCCGGAAATGCTCATTAAATCTCGTTCAGAGCTTATTTTGTCAGTCACTTTGCCAAAGGAATTTCTAAAGAAATACCACAAAAATGCATGCCAATTTATAAGCGCTGGGCCTTTTGGAGCAGATGCCATGTGTTGCGTATTTTCTTTCTTTCATATTGTTGAAGGTTTTTAGGCCTTTTCCTACTCGCTGCTAGAATTAAAAAGCAACATTTATGATATGCTGACATATGCCAAGCAAATGATATATTTAAAATTGGTACAGAATAAATAAAGGCGATTTCTGCCATAAAGGAATGTGCCTACAGCAAGGCTTAAACAACTCGAAAGTGCCTTTAAGGCTTATTTTGTGCGCGCACGCATTAAAATATTTAAATTGGAATAATAACGAAAATGTTTATTGATTTCTTGCCTAAATTGTTAAATTGTGCCAAAAAGTTTGATATTACAGCAAAAGCTAAACAAACCATGCCCTTTTAAAGTAATTATTTTCGCATATTTTCTGATAAGAAAACCTACGAAACCCTTTTTTCTCTTAAGAAAGTTTGAAGTTTAATATCCAATACATTTTCATCATTTCGGGCAAATATTTGCTGGCATACATTTTCAATATTCTTTTCCTCATATTGTCATTAGGTAAACAAAGACCCTCAAAGGGATACGTTGGACAATTTTAAACAAGCATGTGTATGTGCTGTCTATATATTCAAATATAACGCACACATACTTAGACACGGATACATAAATTCAATCAAATGTGTCTGCTCTCTCTTTAACGAAACTCAAGCGTTCCTTTTGATAAGGGTTTTTTATATTATGCTAAGGTTTCCCTAAGCTTGCTTAACTTTCATATTTTATTAAAGAGTTGACATGTGTGCACACTCAGATATGCACTTCGTTGGCTTTGTATAGCTTGCAGTCATTTTTAAATTTATTTGTTGTGACTGTTAACTGTTTTGTTTGCCATTGTTAATGTAGAAATTGAAAAGTTTTTTTATGACTTTGTGGCTGGTGGCACAAAAAGGTAAGATCAAGTGGAAAAAGGGTTTGTTTTGTTCGACATATACTCGTACCTTTTTCAGCAGCAGAGTTTTCGAATTACTTCAGGCTCGGGATCATACAATTTGTAATATTTATGAGTGCTAAGCGAGGCTTTAAAGCACCATTTTATGCCTGTTGCTGGCTGACACAATGCCTATGAGTGTATGCATGTGTGTCAGTGTGTGCATGTGCATGTGTGTGATTTGAAGATAATGTTTTTGGCTTCTGCAAATGGCCACAAAGCAAATAAACATAAATAGTTTGTGAAAACTTTTATTGCAGGGACTATAGCGCTTTTGAATGTGAGGGGCTACGAGGCGTATGAGTGTCACTATAAAGCGATGAATATGAGATACAAAAAGGCGTATGAGTGTCACTAAAGAGCGATGAATGTGAGGTATAACTAGGCGTATGAGTGTCACCAAAGAGCGATGTATATGAGAGACTACGAGGCGTATGAGTGTGACCATACAATTTTATTATTTTCAAGTTTTTATGTTTTAATTGCTGGCGTTATTGCCATTCATTATGTTCGTAATTGCTTTTCAGCTTTGTATTGCACAAGTGCACAAATTATGAATCAAAATATCAATTTTCGCTACAACTGAGGCTCATAATTTTAAGCAGCGCGCGTCTATCCTATGATAATTAAACTCTTTTGCATGATAATTATATTTAATGAAGCATTAAATGTTGTTCTTTATTCATTTCCAGTTCCTCGCAAATTGCATGCATAATAAAATTATGGCATAATTTGTCATAAAGCATAGCGAAATCGGAGTAATTCTTAGTTCACTGTGTAAATTTGCATTGTGTTGTACTCGTGAATAACAAAGACCAGCAGCGGCATATAAAATGGCATAGTTAAAAAGAAAACATGAAGAAATGTGCGCAGAAAAAAAAAATGGGCTAGAGCTGAGCGATAAAGCAATATTTAATTGAACTTGAGCTTTCGGTAAGGTAAGGGAAATGCTTTTTGGCAAATTAAAATGATAATTATTAATGCACATTATTTATTATTTTTTATGTACATGCAAATATATGTATATATGACAAATATTTATTGGTATGGAAAATTTTTATTTAAATATTGTTTGAACTAATGGCAGAAGTAATTTGCTTCAAAACTTGTAATCACATTTCAAGAGAATATCTTAAATTGATCGCTCAGCTGTTTTTAACAAATTAAAGAAAAATGTTACACATATCTCAAAAGAAAGAGAAGGGCAAAAAGAAATTATTCAAAGCTTCAGTTTACGATTTTTGGTAGTATAGCAGGATTAAAACTGAAGTATATGAGGGAGGTGAGTTTATACGTAGGCAATACAAAACGCTTCCAATGAGATCAGTTTTATGCAGCTGCTGGTTTAATTAATAATTTAATAGCATTTTTGGCTGAGAAAGCACAAAGTCCAAATGCTTTTTTTCAAGTGTATTAAGAGATGAAGTGTACAATAACAATAACTAGAAAATTATTGCTCACATGTTGATATGTTTATAAATTTGTGTTTGACGAAAGAATTTCTTGATTTTGACTTAATTTATGTACAACTTTTGATAATTTTATGAATTTAAACGAATAACGAAAGATAAATTTGCTGCGTTTTGTTTGAAGAAAATTTTTCTGTAAAAAAATGTTTGCGCACTGAAATGAAATATGAATTAAAGAATAGAAACTGCAACAACATACGCAGGACCAAAGTCAAAAAGCAACAAAAAGTGAGTGAGTTCTCTCAAAAACTTTACGAAACAAATTAGACGCACCTGAAAAGCGTGTAATGTGAAATATTTTGTGGGTCAGCGCCTTCTAGCGGCCAGCGTTGGAAGTGCGATAAGCAGAACAAGTGTCAGCACTAGACGCAAAGCTTTAAATTGTTGGCCAGAAAGGAAGCTTGTTTGCTGTTTGCTACTATACTGCTGCTTTTTGCTTTATGATAAAAAAAACAAGAAAAGCAACTTAGAAAACTAAACAAGCTTGGCTGAGAAAACAAAACAAGCAAAGCGGAAGTTGGAGGCAGCAAAACAAAGCGGCACGATGTTGATAAGTATGTAAATAAATAATATAAACAAAACAAAAAACGTGCCAAAATAATGTACAACAAAAACGGCACAAACACGCTGGAGGGCAGCAGCAAAATGCGTGGGCAGCGCCTGGCGCACGAGGCTGACAACTTTAAGCGCCGCTGACCCATATTGCTGAGAGGAGCAGCGGGGCTGAGCTATCTGCTGGACAGATGAGTGGAGAGGTACATAAGTATATTTGTTTGACAAATGCATGCTTGTTTCTTTGTTTCGTTCAGCTTGTTTTTGTGGTGAAATTGCGCCTAAATAAGACAAGCGAAAAACTTTTAAGAATTTGATCAATGAAATTGTATGTGACTGAGTGCAGAAAAGTTTCAGAAAATCTAGCTAATTAGCACAAAATGAGCGAGCGTAACATTTCTAAACAAAATAACAAAAACTAAAAATTCTTGATGAAGCAAAAGAAAAGTGATATTGATTGACCAAAGAAGAAGTAGGCTTCGAGCTGGTAGGACATGCTCTGGCCTATGCGAGAAAAAAGACCAATGTTGTTCGAGGCAATGAATAAAGGAAACATAGAGTTTAATTAAAAACCTTGCTTTAGCAGCAAATCTAACAAAAGAAGGCATTGAAAAAACAACGGATTTAGAATATTCTAGAGAAATGAGAAATGAAGTGTACGGAAGTGGCACTAAAGAATTATTTTGCTTCGTCAGCTATAACATTGATGAATACAAATAAGAGCAGCATCTATAAAATCGGCTTGCAAATCTATGGCTTGTCAGTCTAATGGATTAAGTGTTCGATTGCTGCGAACTCGAGCAAATAAATGTCTGTACTTCCAAGAAGAAATTGTTTATTAATTTTGAGAGTTCTGATTTAAAGTGACTAACACTTAAGAATTTATCGCTGATAATTGAAATAGCTGTGTGTATAACCTTGCCAATGAGTCCGTAATCCCTCTTAAATAATAAAAATCAATAAAAGACAGTTCTTTCGACATATGTATTGTCCATATGTATTGTCTTCTTAGGCTAGTTGATATCGACGATGAACGCCGAAAGTCTTTGGTCTTGACTTCTCACAATAATCAAGAAATCCTGCCTGGGTTTCAGTTCATCAAAGAAACTTCTCAGCCACTTGAAGAGATTTTACAACACGTTTGAATATAAGCCTGTTTTTTAACATATTATATTAACATATTATATTGCAAGCAAGGAGTCCACCCTTCAGACTTCGCAGATACTCAAAGCGATTTTATGAAATGTGTGACTAAAGGCCTGCTTGTTACTTGCTTATAAAATATGTATACATATAGCCAATCCACATACACAGACAAGCTTTTAAAATTCTCTCATCCTTCCAGTAGTCCATCGGCAACACTTTGAGTTCGGACATGAGTAACTTTGTTTCAATCAAAACTCACATCAGTCATCAGCAAATAGTTAATCCAATTGAATGCTGCAACTAAGCATAAACCAGTTGCCTGTTTCGAGAGAGAGTTCGTGTTAGTTAACCCACTTACTGTCAATTTTCGGTCACTCTTTGCAACTGTGCGTGTGTGTCAGTAAAACGTAAAATAATGCCAGCTGCCAGCAACTTTGCAAGGAAGCATTTCAATGGCTGCTTGCAAGCAAATTTGAATTTGTCACGTTCCCCGCCAAATTGGAATTGGCAATAAAATAAGGCAACAACTTTTGCGTGACACTCATGCCAAAATAGTGCCAGACAACGAATGACAAAGTGTACAAAATGAAAGCGTGGCGAAAGTGCGCAAATAGTGGGAAAGTGGCTAGGAAAGAGAAAAGAAATGGCAGACAGGAAGGCACAAAGCGGCAGCAGCTCAACCTCAGGCATGCACTCAAAGCAACTTAGAGCACTCAGGAAGTGCCTTAGAGCGTGTGAGAGTTGTGTAGTTGTCGAAGGGTTGTAGTGGGGAGGGGCGGAAAAGGGAGGTGCAGGCAACAATTGCATGCTACAATTTAAATGTTACGCATACGTCATGTTGAGCAGCTGTTGCTTTTGAAGTGCCTGTAATTTGGGCTAGTGCAAAGCTCAAAGCTGGAGTGAGTGCATGTAGGAGTGATTGAGTGGAGGAGTGAGTGAGCAAAAGAGTGAATGAGTTTAAGTGTTGTTTCGTTTTTTACAAGAAAATTAAAGTTAAGTTCAAAGTTCAAAGATTCTTTGCATGGGCTACAGTTGTGGTCAGAGGCTCTATAGGGTCCTTTCAACCAAATTTTAAATATGGCATTTATGGAGATTTGCTGTTATTTTAAAGAAAGTGGAAAGAAGGAAAAATGTATTAAGAAAGGAGACACCTAAAAGTGAATTTTACAAGGCCTTCTAAAAGTTTGCCTAATGGGGCGGGGTCAATAGGGATTGCAGTCAAAATCGACTGCCGACTAAAACCTCTCTATAATGGAAAATAAAGAAACATTATATCGTATAAAGTTTGGATTCTTTTCATCTCCTCGAAAGGACCTCACACGTTGACATACCTTAACTTATGCAGTGCTCTTACATTAAATGCCAATTTTATTTTCACAGCAATTTGCTTATAAAATTCAAATTTAATTTCAATTTATTTATTAAACATCAGATTCATTAAATTTCAAATCGCACACTAAATACAAAAGGGTCACAATTCAGAAATCACAACTTTTCAGGAGAGGCAAAAACTGCTGAGATATAGTATACATATGTACATGGAAACTTCTTTATAGCAATATTTTAAGCGATTTCGCTTTTAAAATACTTTCTATATTTATAATCGATTTTTAAGAATTTCTCAATATGCATTAAAGGTTCCTAAGGACCTTCATAAACTATATCAACGTAAACTTTGAAGCTATCGTACGTCTCCCTGCTCCCTTTTACCATTCAAATTCGATTACATGTCTACTGGCAGTAGGGTATTCAACTGTCATTGCAATAAATCTTAAACCTGCCATTGCTTATGCTGCTAGCGGAAATTCGTCTACTCTTCTGCGTGTTAATCGAAAAAGCTAATGTCCTGCAGCGCTGCCCACAAAAGAAGGAAATACGCAAAAAAAAGCAGGCACTTTCAGAGAAGCTTACAAATTGGCTCACAAATTGATGGCAGGCGGACAAAAAATAAAAAAACAATTGACAAATTGAGTTGTCACAATTGATAATGTAATTGTGCATGAGCACATGTCTCAGCGTGTGGCTGAGGAGGGCGAGAGCGGCCTAAAGGAAGCCTGTGTGGAAGTGGCTGCACTTATGCCGCAGGGCGGACATATTGTTTTTGTTAAGTGACTTATGTCAAGCTGTTTTATGGGCAAGACAAAGAGGTGCTATATTGGGCATGGTCAAGCATTTTGTAGCTGTCAAGTCAGAGAGACAAGGAGAATGGCCGAAAAGCATGTGTCAAAGTAGGTTTAGGATTAGCCTTAAAAATAGTCTCGAATTAGACAATATATATATTTATTCACATGAAATTTAAGTGAAATCAGCTAAGCCATTATTTCAAATAAAATTTTGTAGCTGATTTATTCAAATTAACATATTTCTTGGCAAATTGCTGCGAATTGTGAGAGCAATTGGAAGCTTACGTGGTTTTGGTCTTCTGAATATATAGCAATTAACTTAAATATTTACATGAAAATTTGAATTTTAGCATTACAATTTCATCAAAGTACAGCAACAATTTAGAATTCGAATTTTTTTAATTTTCATTCAATGTAAGGAATTTTGAAAAGATTACTCATACGACTAGTTGCACACTTTTAGAAGCTGTCTATGAAGATGTCTACATATATGCTTACATTTCCTTTCTTTTTATTTTCCATCAATTTCACTTCTTTCTCAAAACCAAACTAAAATTTTTCAATGCATACAAATATCCTGCATGCCTCAGACAAATATTTATTTCAAATGCTCGAAATTTGTGTGTAACTGTTTCCCAACATCAATCACTTGCGTCTTGGCACATTTCTCATGTATTTATTGCTTGCTGCATTGCAACATATAAATTTGTAGTAAATGTCAAAAGAAATTGCGTAAAAATTGTTGTTGTTGCTATTGCGAGGCAACTGACAACTGCCAGTTGTAGATTGCAATTATTTTGCTGTTAGCGTAACAATGTCACTTACTTAGAATATTCAAAAATAAGCTAAGGAATTTCATTCATTCTTGGCTGACAAATAGCAAAAATACCAACAGCAAATTGAGTGAAGAATTTTGTAAAATTGCGTGTTTCCTTTATGCATATTTGTAGGCAGAACATCTTTATTAGAAATGAACGAAAAATTTAAAAGAACGTAATTAATTTAAAGTAACCTTTCATTAGAAATATTAGAAATGAATCGAAATATGAGTTAATTGCAATATTTCAGCCAAAGTCATTGCAAACGAATTTTGGAAAGTAGAGAATGAAATAATCGTTGCAATATTTCAAACAAAACTATAGAAAAGAAATGACGATACATTTCAATTATGTATATTAAAGAATGCTTACTTTAATTAGTATTACTAACATGTTAATTAACTTGAACCACATTGCTTTTTAATAAAAATTCATTTTAATGCCACATTTCTATTTAACATAACTATTCCCTTTTATGAACTTCATGTGCTTTCGGATTGCTATTACAGCTGCCAGTGTTATTCTTAACATGCCCATATTTGCATATATGTACATATAATAATTATTTTGATGTGTGTGCGCTGCTTTCCTGTTTTAAAATCAGCTGTTAGTTCCAACAGCTGCACTGGAAAGTGCTGAGAGGATTGCATGCATTCACTTCTGCTACAGCATAGCATAGAATATGTAAGCACTTACATTTGTGCAGCAGAATTGGAAAATATGGGAAATGTTAAAGTGTCTGTTACTTAACATGCTCTGTTAGTCATGTAGGTGGCTGGCAGGGCTGTTGAAAGAAACTTCAGCACAAGACTGTTAGCAGTACATTCAGCTGATAGCATCATAGCAGAGAAAGCAGCTGTATAGCTTGATGGTTAACATAAATTTCAATAGAACATTTAAAAATTTATTACTAGATTTGACTACAAACATACATACATACAAACCTGAAGTGAAGTTAATATAAACCTTATAAAAAATATTCACATATGGAATATGACAAAGAGATGCAAAATATTTCCTACATTGCAAATAAATCGGCAAAAATTCATTTTTCAAACGATTTCATATTTTTATAGTTATTTCAAATTCAAAATGTCAAGGCTACGCAATATTTTTATAAGCTTTATATTAACTTCAAATCAGGTATGTATGTCGTCAAATCTAGTAATCAATTTTTCATCCACTTCCCGACTACTTAGAGATCTGAAACTTTGCATACATGCCTAATCTAGAGCCCAATACATGAATCAATAAATTTTATGGGCGTAGGACAAGGGGCGTGGCACTTTTTTATAAACTCCAGATTTGTGTAGAACTTTAGAACTACACATCACACATCAATGAAACTCGGTAGGAACTTACTGCATATTGATATCCTTCTACTGAGAAAATAAGGGGGGCACTGGATAAGGGGGCGTGGGACCCCCCATACAAACAAAATTTTTGATCTCGATTAGCTTTGGAACTAAAGGTCGTGCAGCATTGAAATTTCGTATGCAGTCGCCTCTTGGATGTGTCGTCCCACTGGTAAAATTTATGGGCGTAGGATAAGGGGGCGTGGCACCCCCCATATAAACCAAATTTTTGATCTCGATTTGCTTTGGAACTAAAGGTCGTGCAGCATTGAAATTTCGTACGCAGTCGCCTCTTGGATGTGTCGTCCCATTGGTAAAATTTTATGGGCGTAGGATAAGGGGGCGTAGCACCCCCCATACAAACAAAATTTTTGATCTCGATTAGCTTTGGAACTAAAGGTCGTGCAGCATTGAAATTTCGTATGCAGTCGCCTCTTGGATGTGTCGTCCCACTGGTAAAATTTTATGGGCGTAGGACAGGGGGCGTGGCACTTTTCAAGCAACTACACACTTGGGCTTCAGTCTATAATTATAGGTACACCACACATCAATGAAAAACGATAGGAACTTACTTGCCGCGCCCTGCTGGCAAAATAGCAACAACTCACCGCGTCACAAATATGCCACGAATATTAGGGTCGATCACAGCCGTATTATTTGTTAAATTGAGGATATGACATCTGACGATAGGAAACACTGTGAATACCCTAAATATTGTGTACTGCTCTGCAAGTTTTAAATTCTTTTTGTGAAAAATTTCAGAGCTCTAAAAAGTAGAAAATAAAATTATATAAAAAAAAACTTTTTAAAAATAAGCTTTAATTTATTTAATGTACTAAAAAGTAGAAAATAAATTGTTTTTAAGTCACCTGTATCTTACTATCAATAAAAGCTTGTGCGCTCAATATCCAAATTCAACATATCTTTCATTACTAGAATCTATTTGCAAAAAATTATTTAAATAAAATATTGTGGTAACTGTTTGACAAATATTGAACACATGAGCGCCCCAAGCTTTTATGGATAGTAAGATACAGGTGACTTAAAAACAATTTATTTTCTACTTTTTAGTACATTAAATAAATTAAAGCTTATTTTTAAAAAGTTTTTTTTTATATAATTTTATTTTAAATTCCTTTGTTACTTAAAATTACAACAATAATCAAGTCTGTCAAGAAGTTTTATAATTGCCAACGAAACGTTGAACTATAAGTGACCCTACAAAAATTGGCCACACCGAAAGCATATAACATCTTTCAGCTTTTTCTTTCGAGCTAATTTAAATTTCATAGTCTGCTCTTATTTGCTTATTTAGTTCGTCGTCCTTGCCAGCATCTGGCTATTGAAAATAGCATTTTTATACCCTACACCTATGGTAATAGGGTATAATAACTTTGTGCCAAAATTGTAACGCATTAAAGGAGCCGTCCTAGGTATAGACATAAGTATATAGAAATGATCAGAAACACTTTCTCTTTTCATTTCCGGTTGTCCGTCTGTCCGTCTGTCCGTCTGTCTGTCTGTCTGTCTGTCTGTCTGTCTGTCTGTCTGTCTGTCTGTCTGTCTGTCTGTCTGTCTGTCTGCGTGTATGCAAAAAAAAGAAAGAAGGAGTTGTTCGATTTGGACCAAATTTGGTACACAGTTACAGTGAACCTCGGGTTAGGTAAAGTGTTAAAATTATTCAAATTACCGGAAGGACACGCCCACAACGGGTCTTTAAGTCCCACTACCTCGGATTTTTTTCGGTAAAATGGCTATAATTTGTGTAATTACTCATGGAGAAGAATAATACTTGGTATTCAAGTTAAGAGGTAGCTCTTCTATATCTCAGGAAAAAATGGGCGTAGTCCGCCCACTATATAGCCGGCAAAATTTTTTCGGTAAAATGGCTCCCAATTGACTAGTTACGAATATAAATGAATGAAATTCGGTTCCCAAGTTGATATATAGGTCTTAGATGCCATACAAGAAAATGGGCGTGGTCCGCCCACTATATAGGCGATAAACAAAAAATCTTCTTAACTTCCATAATATATACACCAGAGAGTCCAGATTTGGTTACTTCGTTCCTGGTAGGAATATCTTTTAATTCTCCAGAAATGGGCGTGGTCCGCCCACCATGGGGGCAGTAAAATAAATATGCCGATAACATCTGGTGTACACCTGTCAGAGCATTAATATTTGGCATGTATAGTCCTATTAGGTATATCTTGTAGTCTGCCAAAAATGGGCGTGGTCCGCCCACTATGTAGGTTGTAAATCAAATACGCCCACAATTTCAGTGAATTATCACCCTACTTGGGAACATGGTGTAGGGTATTCCTCTGTCGGTGAAACCCGACTGATTGCTTCCTTACTTGTTATTATTACTTTCACAAAATGTAAATCGAAAATGTATGCTTCGCTGCCTGACAGCTTAAGAACATGTTGTTGCACGAATAGATTAAACTGTCATATTAAATACAAGCAAACTAAATTGCTGACACTTTGTTTGGTATGTGTGTGTGTGAGTGTATGTAAATTATAGCTTAGTACATAGATAAAATATTAATTAACACAATTTCCATTGATTACGCCATGCCACTCACTTGCCAAAGTCGGATTGTGGCAATTGCATTATGCCACAAGCAAGCATGCAAGAAATTGCAAATTGTCTTGTTGTAGCTGCAAGCAACAGCAACAACAGTACAACAGTGGCAGCGAAAAGGAAACAAGCAATGTGTAGGCAAAACTACCTCCAACAGCGCAGACGCTGCTGCCGCTGTCTCAGTCGACGTTATTGAAAAGTTGAGCGCGTCTGTTGCAAGTTGCTTGCATGCAACATGCTGTGGCAACTATTGCCGCATATGTAAGCATGTGTGCGTGTGTGTGTGTATGCCTGCATGTTAATGCAACTGTCAATATTGTTTATATATGTCTGCGGCCGGCCGAAAATCTTTTGTATCTGTGTGTAGGCATATTTATATCTCAGTCTTTCGTTCTATTTGTGTCTCTGTTTGAAGGTTCCACAATCTGTCTCTTTTTCTGTCTTTTGCTCAACCTGTCTGTTGGTTTGCCTGCTTGTCAGTTCAGTAGTCGACCTGTCTTCGGTTCTATGGGCCCATCTAAGGGCCCCTTGATTATGACAATTAATTTAATTTTATTTTTTTTTTTCGCTTAAACCAACACTCAGGGGATGCCCCCCATACATGCAAAGCACTTGTTGGTTTTGAAAGGATCATAGGTTAGTGGGTGGGGTGTGAGTGGAAAATTTGCTTAAACACTGGAAGAAGAAAGGACTCATCGTCGGGATTCAAAGAAGTGTACCAACAGCGTATTTAAAATATTATTACTCTTCTGAGATTAACAGGAATTTCTTTCACCTCAAAAAAAGATCATGAGCAGCAGAGTGTTAAAATCGCACGAACAAGTGTGGCAATTTTTTCAAGGTTACAATTTAGTGCATTTGTGGGCTAAGAAATTACGTTAGCTGGCAAATTATTTGCGCTTCTTCTTATTACAATTTGTAAGCGGGCACACGCAGCGCAAATAATTCAATGAACTCTCTTTCAAAACACGCTTTTGCCGCTACCGCTGTCATCAGCTCTTAAGGTTAATTAAGCTTTTCTGCTTCTATACGTAGCTAATCTACCTCTTTGCCTTCCCTTAATATTATCATACCAAAATCCCGCTTGTTATTAGTGTTGTTATTTAGCTGTGAAACAAAGAAGTCAGTTCTTCGACTGAGAACAATTTTGCAAAATTTTTGGAAATCCAACCGAAATTTTCACAATACAAGTTCTACGAAATTTCGAATTTTTGATAGCAATATAAGATTGAGATATAAGCTGAACAAGTTTATATTCGGAACTATGAATTGCATTTGTAATTATTGAACATCGAAATTTAAAATATTTTCTCGAATACATCAAAACTGAGCTTTTTTATGCCGAATTTCTGAAAAAGTTAAAGATTTTTGGATAATTCAAGGAATCAACATTCCTGCTGATTGAGAGTAAAAATAATTTCGTTCTATGAATAAAGCAGAAATTCGATGTTTTAAAAACGAAACTTTTTAAAACACCAGAGCCTGCATAATTGGCTTGTTTCGACTAATCTAAAACCGGATTTGACAGCAACATTGGCTTAGTCTGTCAGAGGCATGCACATGCTGACAACTGCGGAAGCGGAAGTAAATGGATACTTCCACACACAAACACAGCACGCTTTGTTGTAATTTTGCTGTGCTTTCTTTGGGTTTCGTAGAACTGAAAGTAAATTGAGCGTGTGGCAAAAGCCGGCTGATTGCATGGCCTCGCTGTCTCATTCAATTCACAGAAAGGTGTTTATGAGTGCAAGAGAGTAACACTTAAACAAAGAAGAGCTCAAGATCAAGAACAGAAAGGAATTTCCATTTCAAACCACTTTAATTGAAATGAGTTATCTGCTTATAACAAACGATTCTTTACGGCATTGTAAAACAATATGTTTGTATAAAGAGAGAGAGAGAGGGAGATAGGTTGCAATTGTATAGCAAGATGTTAATGAGAAATTGTATTCTGCGATACATTCGCAGTTGAGCTCAGCTGATACTAAATATAAAATAATAAATCAAATATCCTTGCGATTAAAATACAAAAAATTTATCAACAAAGTAGATCATATTTTGCTCACAAATATTTTAAATGTGATTTTTATAACTGAAGGCATCTTTCTGCTCTATCATACATTAAAAGGAAAACTTTTTAAATGCATAATTTAAATTTATCTTGGTTCATTTGGTGTATATTTTAATTTTGCAGAATTTAATTAAGCCTTAATTGCTGTTTACTCAATAAGCCAATTATGCTGATTAAAATTGTATCTGTATATACGATACAAAATAAAATTCAGGTCGACAAAGAGATAAAATATTTGGCGCCATCACGATTTTAATAATGAAGTGAAAATATGCAAGCATAGCTTGAGGCGCATTGGCATTTAAAAACACGAAAATTGCGCAACTATGATAAAATATGAATGCAAAGTGCAAATTTTTGCATTATATTATATGCAATTTATAAAATAAGAGTAATAAGCTTTAACATTTTAAATCAAAAGTGGACAATAAATGTATATACAATTATTATGCGCCTAAATGTATGCAATTTAAAAAGCTATAAGAGACAGTCTACAGATAAAACAATATGAATCTTTTGAAAATTAATAGCAATTCAAAATTAGATATATTTCTTTTCTCACTTTTATTATACATAGTTGATTGTCAAGTTGCAGAAGGCTAGGAGAACGCCTTAAAGTATGCAATATTTCTGCAATTCCAAATGAAGGCCAATGCTAAAACCACTAACGAACCACTAATCCTATTTTCTCTTCTGCTTTGATACCAATGCAAATTGTACGAGAATTTCTGGAAATCGAAATATGTTAAAGGAAATATGTTGTAGGAAAGTATGTAAAACTAACGACTTCAAATATGGTAAAATAATACAGAACTTGAAAGTTCTTAGTAACATCTTGTTAGTCGAAATTTATGCATTTTCAGTTACCACGAAAACTTCAAAATTTTGACTGCAAATTAGAGTAATTAGTGGAAATGCAGCTGCAGTTTCAAGCGCCTCTAAGCATGGAACAGTGCCATGGAACTTGTACAATGCCAAGTAACCAAAAGTATGCCACAGTTTTGTGCAAGTTAAAATTTAGTTAGTTGCTGCTGTTTTGTGCAGCCAAAAAGTTGGTAGGATTACAAGCAGCTCACCTGTAGACATTTTCCAAAAGTAGCTTAACTACTCGTCTAAGCGGCTAACAGGATGCTATTATTACTTTTTTTTGTGTATGCGTGAGCAACGTAGCTGCGCTTTTATTTCTAAAACTTGAGTTGCTTGTGAAAATGTTAGCGGCAAAACTAAAAACTTGATAGAGAAAGTTTTATGTAATTTTGAATTTTAGTTGGCGGAGAAAATGTGAGATGTCTACTTCTAGGACTAGAAAGGGAAAGGAGAGACGGAAGTCGCAGAAGCAATGGAAAAGCGATGAGAAGGCAGAAGAACAAGGAAGCTATAGTTAGGCGCGAATAAGTCAGAAAGATAGGCAAGAAGTTAGACAGACAAGGAAGAGATATAGAAGAGGCTATGAGAAGGCTTTAACGGCGCTTAAAAGAGGCTTTAAAGAGGTTTATTAAATGCTTAGAATAGAATTAGAAGATGTTTAAAATAGGTAAAAATTTAAAACTTCCGAAATATTTTCATCTTCCAAGGTTGAAAAAAAACATACATACTTATCTCATGCTGCCAGTGTTTACAATCCTTGTCTTTGCAGAAGTACTGGGCTGTAATAAAAAGAAGTCCAACTTATTTCTATTCCTTACTTTTGTGATCATTCCTCTTATGACAATGATATTTGTGCCTGCATTTGTATGTGCTGCAAATACACGCTTACTTTGCATACCTGGTCGCGTATTGGCATAAATATATAACATATATTTCTAACTGTCTGTGTGTGGTGTCTGTGTGACAAGCACAACATACGCATGGCACTCACCTGTCCTGCTGCTTGAACAAAGTTTATGCCAAAGGCTGTTATGCTAACAAATTTCATTTGGCGTAAGTCCTTGGCAACCTTTGACCTTGTGTGTAAATTTCTACTGTTTGTGTAGGTGTGTTGTAAGTGTGTCGGTGTAAGCGGATTATTACTTCATCAGTCCGAAGGATGTAGGTAGGTATGTTAAGTGGTCGTCGCGAGGACATCACTTAGGCCAAAAGGCCCATTGTGTTACCACGTGGGATTTTCTCCTATACAGTTCCCATGTATGGGAGCCGCTTTGTGGCTCTGGTATATTTGTCGATATGTCCTGGTGGCGTTTTTTCTAAGTCTGCCAGACAGCTCAGGAAGTAATGTCCCAGGAATCGGAAACGCGTTCTTGCTAGCGCTGGGCATTTGCAAAGGAGGTGTTCAACAGATTCCTCGCAGTTTTCGTCTCTGCAGCTTCTGCAGAAGTCCGAAGCATATAAAAAGGTTTTTCTACGAAGCACATCAGCATGCTGAGAAATTTGAGAGAAATTATTGCTCGAAGAGCTTCCAAAAAATTTCACATTAAGATATCAATGACTGCCTCTTGTTTGAACAAGTTCAATTTATTTCAATTTATTTATTATAAGGTGTTGACATTTAAGACATTCGCCTTTTGCATGCCGCATTGGTACAATATATAATCAACTAATCCTACTTAAATTAATTAATAATTTTTTTTTTTTTTTTTTTTTTTTTTTTTTTTTTACTAAGTACAATAAAAATACAAATACAATAAATAATCAACCAATTATGCTTAAAATTTGAAGAGAGGATAAGAGCTAAGAGAAAATAGAAATCAAAGTATAGAGTTAGGAGAAGTAGGTAAAAATAAGGCGCTTAAAGTGCTCAGCGTTTGAAATTACTCTAAGACTTGCTGGAAGTGAATTCCATAGTCGTATGGCACTGACAAAAAACAACCGGCTCGAGTTTTGGAAGTTATGCTTCGGAATAGCCAAGGTCATGCTTCTGTTTGACCTACAGAACTTTACTTTTTCAAAAAGATATCTTGGGCAGCGCGAGTGGATGATCTTATGCAGGAAAATGCAATTTCTGGCTTCAAAGTGGCGGATCAAGTTTCTACCTAATAACTGCTTATTATAAGGTGTTATATGATCGTACCTCCGAAGACCGTAAACATAGCGGGTACAATTATTGAACGCAACTTGCAGCTTGTGCGTAGAGCTCGAGTCGAGCTTGCTATAGACGACTTCTGCATAAGATAGGATTGGCAGAACCAATTGTAAAACCAGCTTCTTTCTGGTCTCTACCGGTACGAAGGCTGCAGTCATCCGAAGATTTCTGAGAACATAGTAAGTTTTACTAACGCAAGAGTTTACATGATCCTCGTAGGACAAGGACGAGTTTATTTGGTAGCCGAGATTAGTGGTCTTACTCACAAATTTTAGCTCAGCGTCATTGAGGAAAATTGGGGGAACGTAGAGATCCCGATAAGGAGTTTTTGCAATAGGTAAGACGTATGATTTTAGAGGGTTCAGTTTCAGCATGTTTTCGTTTGCCCAGTTTGCCACTATATATAAATCCTCGTTAACTCTCGCGCATAGATCTTCTGATAGACCAAAGGGTCTGGACATATACAACTGCAAGTTATGTTAAAATTTTGTTATTAATTAGTTAAATTTAAAAAAAATCTTATAAAATGTTATCGGTTTGGTGTGAAAGTAAAGAAGAAAATTAAACAGCATTTTTATTGCTCTTAACTTTTACGATTTAGAAGAAAGTCTTCTCACGAAGTTTTTTTCATTGTATTTCTCTATACTTTTTTCATTGTTGTTCCAGAACAAGAATAAAAAGGCTTCCTTAAAGATTCCTTATTGTTATGCAAAACCGAGAACAAATTGCATTTCTTTATAGTTGTCGGTTAATATCAATATTGGGGACAAAATCAGATTTGGAAAATTATGTATGCAATAAAATCAGAGCTCCAATTTAAGCACTGCTCACTGCAGAAACATAAAAAAGTGGATCAAGGATATTTCTTTGCAAGCAATAAAACAGCAATCATATTTCATGCATGTTCATTCTGCATAACTATGCGCATTGGTTTTGCAATGAAGTGTCAAAATCTCGTAGAAGTGCCATTTTCTGCTTTTGATGATGGGAGAGTATAACACTGATACTTTGTAGCTGTGCATTTTTAGAGCACGTTTCTTTTTACGAAATGAGGCAAGCAATAAAGTTTGCAAGTATATGAGCACAATTTGTGGCAATAAAAGGCAGAGTTGCAGCAACAGTGTTGCACGGCGCTAAAAATGGCATAAATTATGTTGTACAATATTTTTTTTATAGATATGGCTTGTACGTTCATTTGCATATTTTCAATTAAATTGAACGAAATCCTTGCTAAGCTGTGTTCAGAGCATGTTCTTTTATTGCTCAACTATTTTATTATTGCTGAAATATATTATTGTCTCAGTAATGCAGTTGGCTTTTATATACTTTGTTGCATTAGACAGCAGTTTTATAAATAAAAATTGATATTGCAATTGGATATTTCAGCAAAAACTTGTAACAATTTATTAGCTGTCTATGTTTTATTATTTCTTGTCGATCAATAAAATATGACTTTCATTTTGAGTATGCAGCCGCATCAAGCCTAAGCAGAATTTTATGTGAATCTTAAGCACTAAACGCGCGCAGCTAATTAAAAGCACGTTCTTCATGTTAATTACAAATTGATGTGTTTTTGTGCAATTGCGCATACGCCCTGAGAGCCCGAAGTTAATATTGCTTTCACGTTGCCTCTTTGACTAATAAAAATGCTAATGAAGCGCTCTTCTGCTGATAAAATGATACTCTTCAGAAATATATGAAATGTATGCCAATGAACAATTTGATATGCCTAAAATGCAATTGAGATGAAAATGGCCAGAAGTTTGGAATGTGCTGTCAAATGATAGAAATATATATAACTAGTAATAACTCCCGATTATCGGGTGTGCCATACGATATAGCTAAATTAAATTTAAAAAAGAAATGTAGGTACTTAATATTGTTGCCAAAGTTTTCCAAATCTATTCAGCAAGCTTTATCTCGAAAGGAAATAACCCAATACAAAACTTTGGAAATTTAAAACTCTAATATTTTAGAACATTTTCAAACAATTTTCGAGAACTTATGCCTGAAAATTTATGGTATAACATTCAAAGTAGTGTATCATTTAACATTGTGCAATTCTTAAACAGTCTAGAAAAGCCCATTCTTAGAATAATAGCATGTCTGTCAAATAATAGACCTCGAAATCTTAAAAATTATATATAATTTATCATGCAACTCTCTCTGGACCATCTGAACTAAGCGCCGGTCTTCAAATAAATAATAGATTGGGACAAAATAATCGAATACGAGCGAGAATTTTTATAGAAAAGAGTATGAATAACCAACAAAAACAAGCAATTCATCATCAGAATCAAACTTAAGCTTGACAGGCCAACAAAATGCATTATTTATTACAACTCAGCTTTAGTTTCGATGCAAGCCAATTCTAAACGCAAATTACTTTTTCGCTTTCGAACATATCTCAACATTTCTAGATCAAATACTTACAGTTCGGCGCACATGGAATGACATATCAATTCGATACTCAAAAGCTAACTAACATTACAAAATTATCTTGCTATCATATAAAATCAGTCAACGAAACTTTTTGAAGGCTGCTGACCATAATTCATGCATGCATTTCACTATGCTTCGTTTCATTTCCTATTTACAATTTCCGCTGATATTTCCGTCATGTTCTATCGAAGCGTATGCCACATTATTTCCGCCTTTTACTTTGTATGTGTATTCTTTTGCTTGTGCTTTATTTGCGTGTTTTTAGAGCATATATAGAAAAACCTTTGAAGCGGAAAAAGCAATCGAAATAGAAATGTAATCGAATAGCATGGCCACTGTTTAAGTGGCAACCTTGCTTCTAATGATTTCTGCCGGAGTTAGGGTACTAGCAGAAGAGGAATGTTCTTTCTGCAGCTGAACTTTTCATATTCTTAACGAAAAATCTTTTGTGGGTGTTGCTAACAACAGCAAGTTTATTAAAAATACTCGTAGTTTCCACAATCGCATAGTAAAGATAATTTAACTCTGGTATCAAATTCGGTCTAATGTCAGCAAAGTATGCATAAACAGCTACTTTAAGCCAACCTATGCTAGGTCCAACGGATGTATAAATTGCCGGCCTTTATGAATTACAGCAAATTAGCTGAGCCAGAAAGTTCAAGCATTCAAATAAATTAACTTCTATCTAACTATGGTGACTGCTTTCGAAAAGCTGTTCTAAATATACTTCAACTCACAAAATATTATAAGTGCGCACGAAACATTTAAGATAAAATTGCAACGAAATAGTTTTGCGAATGTGAGTATGGCAGCTTCCTGAACTATGGGAACTACAGGAGAACCGCATGTGCCGCCATCGCCGTCTTGTGGCAACAACTTCAAGCGCCATCTGTAGCCACTGCAACCATTTCCACTGTTAATATTATAAGTGTGTGTGCATGTGCAGCAACGAGGGACAGGAAGCACACTATTCCATGGGGTTTCGCCAAGTGGCAGCACAATTGCGAGCAGTCAGTCGCTAATGTTGGCAAGACTCTGTTGCAATTGGGTTAATTGCATGCGTGACAGTTGTGGAAAAGCAGCTGCCGGAATGCCTGCCACGCTGCCACTTGAACCTTTTCCAAATTGAAGCGTCGAATACACTGAGGAGCGTTAAGGGATTTCGAATTCAAGAGTTACTATGTCGCTTGAAGTTGTGGCAGCAGATTTTATTTCATAATTAATATAATAAAAGTACTTGTCACTGACTCACTGACTCATTCACTGACTAACTCAATAACGCTGTAAGATGGCGCCAGTAGATTTTAGTTTCTGAGTTGAGCCCAAGATGGCGCCACTCGCAACTAGCGAGAAATTTTGTTCTACAAATGTGGTTGAGCACTTTTTTTAAAGGTCTTGATGTGGCGAAAAACAATTTAGTAAAAAAATCACGATCCGAGTGATCCAGTCTATGGAGTGGGACCCAACATGACCCCAATATTAAAAAAAAAAAAAATTTTTCAAAATATTCAGAATTTATTGAAATATAAAGAAAATCAGTCTAAAGCGAAAATGAACATTATTGAGTCACGACCGCCTTTCAAAAACTAGTAAGAGAAGAGAAGACTGGCTTTTTAATTCTTTATGTGTTGTGTCTCGGTTTTACCAATTAATTCGTTTCAAAACCTACAAAATTGGTTTCTGCTATCGCATTTTTTTCAACTATTTTGCTGCCTTAGCTCAAAATCACTTCCGTCCAACAATATCAAAGCTCATACACTGCCTCAATAAAGCTAGCAGAAATATGGCCCCTGCCGCCCTGTCACCCTTGTAGCATTTTCTTAACTAATTTTATGCGTTCTACTTTTTTCAGCTATTTTTGCCTCTTTCTTTGCCTTATTAAAACGGCAAGCAAGTTATTGCGCTACTAAATATTGTAGGTGGCCTAATATGCAGGAGCATGTACTTCCGGCTGTCAATTTTAGTAGCATAGTAGAATAGTTTACTGTGGGCCATTGAACTGCAGCACCAAAAATAGAAACATGCCGATTTATCAACGGCAGCACAGACAAAGGCAAATTTAGAAGCAGGCCAGAAACAGACAAGAGCTGAAATGCAGAAAGAAGCCGGAAGCAAGCAAACAGGAGCCGTAGTTTGTAGGCATATTCATTGTAAGCCACATAAGCTTTACCATACATGCTTTGGTATGAATTTCAATGGAAGACAAAAATGAAATAAAAGTTGTTGTTGTTGTTGCTATTTGTTTGCTTAAACATATCTGGCGAATACTGCCATGAAGCTCTTGATTTAGTAGACCTTTGGGCCTTTCTTACAGCTGCACAATAACGCATAGAAATATTACTATATGGAAGCTTAAGGTGTATAGAGAAGTTGTTAAAGTGGGAACACACATGCTTAACCCGCTGCTAACCATCAAGAAAGAGTGACATTTTTGGCACTTTCAAGTAGCAATCATTGCAAAAAAACCTTATTATAATTCTGCCAGTTTAATAAAACTTGAGCAGTAGAGAGTTAATGAGCAGCTGCTTGGAAAGGAATTAGCACAAAAATTAAGCTTTTGTCCCATTATAGCATAAGCTTAAGCAGCGCTGACAGAGAGCATTTTGTATACTTTTTACTATAGAAATCTACGAAATCACACAAATTGTTCGGTTAAGCTGCTTAAGTATGCAAAAAGTATGAAAAAAGATAATCAGGCCTTATGGTGCATTAGTATAGAACGTAATAGCTGCATTCATGAAGAGCGTGCATGTACAAAAAAGCTTGCTTTGGCATTAAAATGTATAATATAGAGTAAGAGCTTGAGTAAAAAGAAACAAGCAAACTTAAGTCAGAATCAATTTACATAATTTCAATTTTTGATATTTTTAAATAAAGTTTCTTGAGCAATTTAATAACTTTTTCCACTTTGGTTTAAAATGCAAATTTCTAAACGCAGATATTTCTATTTCCTGCCACTACGATTCAACGGAATTGCGCTGACATTGTACTACTTTGTGAACGGTGAGCGCAATTTGTACCTTTCAATTGAATTGCATTGTTGAGCAGTTGAATAATTTGTACAGCGATTTGTTCGCTGGTCTTCAATTTCCGTGCTGAATGGAAGAGTAATGTAAATATTGTTAGCAGTGCGCATTCCAGGCAATCGGATGAGGGTGTAGAAGAAAACGGCGAGATTGTTGTAATAAAGCTGTGCAAATTGTAAAGGTGTGTGTTTCTGTAATGTAATTGAATTGTTTGAAATGAAATTGCGCTGCTTTATTATGCTGGAGGAAAGCAAAAGTGAAGTAGTTTTGAAAACAAGCCAAATGAACGGAAAACTCAAGTAGTGCATGGTTGAAAGCAGAATAGCAGTTGGTAAACGGAATGAAAGAAGAACCCAAGTTGGTCGCTATATTATATATAGATGGAATTGGAAATGAATTTTGAGTTGAAGTTGGAATTGAAATTGGGACCGACAATCAATCCAAACATGGAATCGAAATTCGAATCCAAATTGGAAACGGAATTTGAACTAAAATCATAACAGAAATATAAAATCGAAGTAGTAAATTATAAAATGGAACGAAAGTTGAACCAAAACTGTAATCGTAATTGGAAGCAAAATTGCAGTGAAATTGGAATCGATTTCAGAATCGAATTTAGAAGCGAAAATGGAACTAAATTTAGAAGGGTAAATGGAACCGAAATCAGAAGAGCAGGAATCGAAACTGAATCGAAATAGTAAATGAAATTGGAACCCCATTTAAAACGATTTTGCAATCATAATTGGAACCAAAATTGAAATCGAATTGAGACTCACGTTTCCAATTGAAATTGGTTTTGGAATTCGTGCCAAATCTAGGAACGAAATTCTTATCAAAATCGTTTTTGAATTCGAAGTCGAAGTTGGAATCGGAATTGGAAGAGGAATGGAAATTAAACAGCTAACAAAAGTTAGAGACGGAATTGTAACAGAACTTGAAATTGTAAATGAAAATAGAGATGGAATTGTAATACGGAATTAAAACAGCATAAAAATTGTTCAGCATACAAGTGCAGGAGGAAGTGTCACAAAATTCCTTTCGGGCAGCGATGACTTGTAGACTGTATTACTACTACTTCAAAAGCAATTTAAGCGTAAATTTCTTTATTCCGTATTAGAAATAAATATCTAAATATAGCTTTTAATTAAGTAAGTTACAAACTGCTCGAAGAGACTTTGTACAAGTATAAAGGCATTTGAACACTTTTTCATTTAAATTTCTCACCATTGAATTGTGAAAATAATTGCTCTTAAAAGTTATTTGCTCAAAGTTGGCGCACAGCCGACAGCTGCTGAATAAATAACAGCGACTTATTTATTTATGCCTATTTTCGCTGTTCAACTGGTCTGAGCTGCTCGTCACTGTTTTGCTGAGTTGAATTCTGATTGACACGAGCTCTCACTACAGCACCACAGAAAAACATGCACACTAACACATATAAGTATGCTATATATATATATGAGTATGCATATGTAACTTGGAGCTTGTTGTAGGTAATTGCGCAAAAGTTCAAGGTTAGGTTTGTTAAATCAAGTCAAGTTCAAACAGGAAACGAGGTTGTCTGCTGCCATTGGCATTTTATATTTACATGCGAAGGCACTTGTGAATTGATTTACAAATTGATACGTAGTTATAAATTGAGTGTGCAAAAGACTAACAGAAAAGAAATGAGAGAATACAAGTGGCAGGCAACAAGCAGCAGCTGTGCTTGGAGAAGTTGGTACTGGACAGATGAAAATATTTACAAACAAAGCAACAGTTGGAAAGTCAAAGAGAGCAAAGCAGTTGCTAATAGCTTAGGGTGTGCTTCTTCATAGCTAATTTAGTTTCTTTTGCTTGAATTGGTTAAAAAGAATGTGAGTAAACAAAATTTAAATTATAAACTCGAAAGCTCTGATCGATGTTGTTGCATATTCTCGATCTGGCGTCTCGATCTTGCTTTCTCCAGTTGCCATTTTTATTATTTACAATTGCAATTTTTCAATTTTAATTTGGTAGAATCATACATACTAGTTGCAAATGATTCTACACAAAAGTGCCTAAAAAATATAAGTATGGAAGTATGTATGTATGTATGTATGTATGTGTAACTGCTGGCTTTCGTATAAAAAATTCATATATACTAGCATAATGCGCAAGCGGGCGCCAAGCCACAATAGTGATGCTCCTTAAAGAGCAATGCGCCTTTCTCTTTACGTACATGTGCGCCTGACATTATGCATGTGTATGCGTGCACGTACATGTGCCATTGTGCAATGTGGCGTCAGTTTGCCAGTTTGCAGTCTTAAGCGGAAATAAACGTTGACGGCATGTTCATTACGTGGCAGAAGAGAGCACAGCAGCAGCGAAGGAATACGAATGAAACGGGAAATGCATTTAACTGTGCCATGTGCACCCACACGCACACTTCCACACACACATACACATACACATATTTCGCTCTTTCACATTTACACAATTGCTGTGCATAATTGCGCGAGCAGTGTGCATGTGTGTGCGTGCCGCACAGGAAGTCACAGCATGTCGCCGTGACTTTGCACTTTTCCGTGCAATTCCGCTGAAATTGCGGAATGCCAGGCACTTAAATAATTAACGTCGACTATTAAAATGGCTCATGGCTGCGCTGCTATTGATTTTATTTGTGTTGGTGCCTGTCGAGTTGTTGGGGTGAATTAAATGTGAACAGATTTAATTTAAGATGCGATGCATGCAATGGAAGGCCGATTCGTAGTTCGGTATCTATGAGATAGATAAAGAAAGACTTTATTTAATAAGAATTTATCAGAAAGACAGATAAATAAAATATGGAAAAATGAAGTGACCACTCTGAAGACCAATCAAAGTATGAATATAGCTTCAATGTAGTTACGAAAAATGCAAGCCGCCATTACAAACGTAATTTTTATAAAACTCATTCCTACAAGAATTCAAAGCAGTTATATATGAGCATCATTATCAGCATCTTTCATTACTATGTACAAATTAATAAGCAGTTTATATTTTGCAGCCATTTCCTCAGAGTAGGTGTTGCAGCTCCAGCTTTCAAGTGCAACAAACATTGATATTGCGAAAAAGTAATGCATTTTCTTCTCTGCTCCTTTGCCATTTTTTGCTCTGAACGGTTTTGAGTGTTGCAAGTGCAAATTTTGCTATTTCATCTTCCACTTTCATTGCAGCTTGTTGCTCGCTTAATAATCTGCCTTCAAGATTGTATTTGCCACTCATAACTTTAAGTGCCGGAAATTAAATTGATTTCAGCTCGTTGCACTTGCAAATTTTTGCATGCAATATGTGTGTGAGTACTATTAGCATGCTGCAAAGGCTGGCATTTTTTTTTGCGAAGCAGTCGCTTATATTTTATAAAATTATTCGCTGGGAGATGTGCGTGGAAGGTATATGGATTTTGGTATGTGGCTCCATATTGAGAAAGAGACGTGCATGTAAATGGATGTTTACATACAGAAATTTTAGAAATTTTCGTAATTTTTCCTTGAAAGATTTTAATGATATTTGTGCAGAGTTTTCTTTAAAAAATATTCTAGTTCATGCTCGAGTACATGTGTTGTTATTTTATGAAATATTTGCCTGAAATATGATAAAATTTGAACTTGAAAAGTTAATTGAGAGCATGAATAGCACTCAGAATCAATCTATACTCGTTTCTTTCTCTGTTGTCAATTTCAAACTGCAATCAGAAAGATTGTCAAACACACACATAAACAACTTCAGCTACAGAGCTACAGTGGCATGAAATGGAAAGGAAAATTTTAATGAATATTGTTTTGAAAATTGCATATGCAAATGTGTGTCTGCCTCTCAAGTGAATCGGATTCATGTGTTGTCCATGGGGAAATAAGTTTCGAGTGACGTATTTGATTTTGCTTTTTTTATTAACGGCGTGCATGTGTGGGTTGGATCTGCGCCTGAAATGTCACTGCAATGCGTAAGGCGCATTTCAGTGAAAGAAATGCTTGAAATATGCTACGATGGAAAATTTTGCATTAATTTAGTCTACAAGGAGATGCAGAAAAGTTATATATTTCTCATTTTGCAACTATTTGGTTACTTTAAAATTTGATTTCTCGATTTTTAAACCTAAAGTTTTTGATTGATTTCAAAATTTGTTGGCCGTTGAATTTTACATTTTATTCGATAACACATGCTTTTGAAGTCTTGATATTTCTAATTAATCTTTTTAAAATTCATTCATATTAAAAAGTTTCTATGTATACTTTCATTTTGATTTTTCTGATTTATTGATGCTAGAATTGCTCTGCTACTTGATTTTAACAGAAATTGTGCTGCTATTCAAAGTTACTATTCAGCCATGAACATATTTGAAAAGTGTTTGAGTAACAATTTTTCACTTCAAAACTTTACTTTCACTTTCGTTTCAAAACGAATGTTAGTTGTTCAAAGCCAGAACAGCAAATAAATATGTCGTAACATTAAGGACGTTGGAATTTTTGTCGAATTCAAACTCACTTGAAATTCAGCTAATAAAAAAATGGCTTTTAAACAAATGGAAGAGAAAGTGTATGAAACAACCACTTTATATTTGCCATTCCAACAATTTTTGACATGTGACATTAATCAATGCCCTTACATCAGGCACGTTACGCCTCATAAACTTTTGATACATTGAACAATGTGCGTTTGAAATGCGCTCTGATTTCAATCAGCGCAATCAAAATGAAGAATAAAAAATTTCATAAAAAGGAATGTAATGTTGCGTTCAGTGCTGCAATGTTGACATTTGAGTTGAGTGTCGCGTAAATTTTGACATTTTATGTTTATAAAAAGTATGTATGTACTTGAAATGGAGTGCGGCCATGTGGCGTATGATGTAACATGTTATTTTATTGATTGCCAAAATTGGCAGTTGAGCGCTTTTGTTGACATGCAGAAATGTAAAAGGGCTATCATTTTTGCTTCATATATTAGTTGCTGCTGTATTACCAACTGAGACTTTTAATATAAAAGATACTATAACAAATTTACATAACATTCCATTTCCATATTCAAGAAAAAATACTTTTTTGTGAGTGGTTAATCAATAAAGTATCTGATTAACTGTATTAAACATTATCGATGATATATCATTTTATGCTTTTCAATATTTGAATTCGACAATAAGTCGAAGGCATTACTTATTAGAATTCAGCTCGTTTGACTTGCCAGTGCCCACGTCCTTTTACCCAAACCATTGTGCGCCTCAGAAACGCCTACAGAAACTCCTACAATAATTACGCCTGATTTTTGAGCACTTTACACCTTGTCACAGTGGAAGTGAAGCTTTAAGCAGTGCCAGCTGACACGTGTCAACCGTTAGAACAACTGTAAAAGCAGCGTCACAAAGCAGCACGTGCCTAAATTCACGTAGCCGTAAATAATTGAAGTTGCCACAGCATGGCGGTGTTCATATTGCTGGCAGCCTTGAGTTGTTTGTTACATGGGTTAAAATTTGAGGAATAATTTCCAGGAATTAATAAATTGCCAAGAGCTCGCCAAGCATTGCCGTAGGACAGTGCCGTCTTCAGCTGTCACAATGTCAAACAACAGCATAGGCAAGGACATTATATCGAAAAGAAGGATTCAGCACAAAAGTGTTTATGGAACCTTTCTTCAAAAGAAGCACATGGAACAGAATTAACGTAGTACAAACAATTAAGAGGCAATTGAAATATAGTTTCTTTCGAAGAAGATCAAAAGTAAAGAAAAAGTAGTAAAAAAAAGTAAAGAAGCCGTTAAAATGAAGGTTCCACGTATGCACTTGCACTCTTAAGGAGTACCTAGAAAAAAAGTCACTTAGTGGTAGAAAGGAAATTGGCCCAAATGAATGAAAGTTCCTTCAATTTAAATTGCTTAATATTTTTGAAAGTAATTGAAAAATTTATTTAGAACAGTTTTTCATATGTTGGCTAGTTGAAGATTTTGAATATTTCTTGTTATATTTTCTTCGGAATTTTGAATATTTCTAGCGTTCAATTCTTTATATATTTTAAGAGCATTCTGAAATATAGCATATTTATGTTGGGAACTTTTCCTAGCCAAAACAAACGATTGTAGTATTTTTAAAAATTGTAAATAGATTTTTTTAAATTTCAAAAATATTTTTCTTTTCATTCTTTGACACTCCTTTCAATATCTTTAAAACTATTTCTATATTAAGTATTCGAAAATCCCAGCTATCAATTTCATTGAACTTATTTTCTTCATAAAAAAAATGCATACCTGAGAGCCTAAAATCGAACACAGCTAGGCGCCCCTTATATTCTAAAGATGGCACTGAGCGCCGGCGCTTCATTTATTTATGTCACGCACAAATATTGCTCAATTTATTTGCTCCGCCCCAACAATGACCCATATCCTGCTGTTATCCTGTGCCATAGCAACGGCCTGGCATGTCAGTTTATAAGCATGACCGTTACTCAGCTGCTGGCCATAAAGCCGACATTTTATGCGATGCGCTGCGGGCTGATTTTAATAACCCGTAATTGAATGTTTTTGCTGTTGGCATTTCGCACTTTGGGTGCGCTTGCAATGTCCTTGCTATTCCGCTATTTTGGGCCATAATTCTGACTGCTTTTTTGGAATGCCATCAATTTGGCTTTTTATTGTTTTTGGCTTAATGTTGTTGTTATTCGTTTATTTGTTTATTCGTGCTAATATTGCCATGAGCGCTTCCGGCAAAGCGCAAACAGAAAATGTTTCCGATTCTACTCCATTTGCGCTTGTCGCTAATAATTTGCGCCGTGATGTGCACATAAATGGCGTAGGCGTAGGCCTGGAAATGCGTAAACAGTGGCATTATAAACTTAGCGCAAGATTTCTTTTAGGGGGGGGAGGGGTGGCTACAAAAATAAAAAATATTTGTTTCGGTCGAAAGTAGATTTTCTCAAGATTTTTTCAAGCATTACAAATCAACTGACAAATTTTTAGGGTAGGGGGCAGATATGCACCCCCTGCTCAGCTCATGGCACGTGCCTGTTGCCTAAGCCATAACCTACGCAATTGACAGGCTTAGAATCAATTATAGTAGTGTAGTATTTATAAAAATGCTGTCCTGCTTTTTTCTCCTGTATGCACGTTCAATGTATTTGTGTGTGGGCTTAATGCGTAGTTTTAGCAACTGGACACTGTAGCTGTAGATTAGTAATATTAGGCAATTAGGCAGAGCAAGCAAATGAAGCTTGAAATAGTTTGCTTTAGTGAGTTGAATTTGGAATAATCCTTTTGGAACATCGAAATTTTATCCTACTGAGGCGGAAGTGATGTTTTTTCAAAATCAGTAATAACATTTACTATAAATTTTTCTGAACTAATTCGAATTTTTTTTTTCATATCGAACAAAAATTTTTCCAAAGCAATCAGATATGCTTAGCTTAAATAATTGAGTAAAGAATCGAGAAGATTTGTTAATGCAAACTGTACTAGTTTTATTAATTCGAAATAATGGATTCTATTTTAAAAAGGGTTTTAAATTTTGGCAAATTTGTTCCAAAGCCTTTAAAGAAACTTCGAAAATGAATACGAATTGCATATAATTGAAAAGAGAAATCAGAAGATTTATAAATGCAGGCATAAATTTAAAATACTTAGTAAAAATAATAATAATTAGTAATATTCTCTCGACTTAAGTATTTTAATTTTAATTTTGTTTTGATTCTAATTGAAAATATTTCAATTCATTGAAAAAAAGATTCAATTAATTTCAATTCTTTGCAAATATTTGTCATAGCGGTATTAAAATTCCAATTTAATGCCTCATGCAACGTCACATAATCCGGAATTTATTTAATCTGACACCACATTTGACTCAGCATACATAGACACACACACACACACATACCTACAGATAATTAATGCCATTTAATTTGCAGCAAATAGCAATAATCTGCTTGCTACTTAACAGCAGCCGTGCTTCAGCATTCAACCAATTCGTCATCATATACGACGAAGCTATTCACAGTCTTCAGTTTCATCTACAAGCATGCTCTTACATACACACATACACACACACATGCACACATTTTTGCTTACATGTGTCGTTGACGTGACACTAAAATAAATCGTGTCTGCTTTTACACCTGCGCGTCCTTCAAAACTCACTCATTTTAATTTTAATTCAAGTGTATTTATGTGTATGTGTGTGTGTTTTTCTAGGTATGTGTGTGTGTGTGTGGTAGCGTGTAATTTATGTGCGCGCCTGTTCGGCAGTGCGTGTCTGCTTGCTTTGTCGCCCAGTGTGGCAACACGTAAAAGTGATGAATTCAGCAGATTCAGACGCACACACACACGCAAGCAGTCTCACTAACACTCACACGCACACATTGCTTTAATAAGGCAACGCTGCCAAGGCTTAACAAGGCGCTTGCCAGTAGCTTTAGGGCTTTTAATATTCCGCTTTAAATTATGAAAGGTGATGCGATGAGCTGCTGTGGTTTTGTGTGGTGTGCAGCGGGCGGGAATGCAGACAGATTTATGATTGCCTGCTTATATGAGTCTGGCAGATTGTAAGTTTGTCATTCTGTCGGTCTGTCTTTGGAACGATTCGCCTTGCTTGTTGTCATGCTCGTTTGCCAGCTGCAAATTAATCGAGTGCTTTTTGAGCAATTTGATTTATATGTGCAGGCTATATGTGTAGCTGTGTGTGTGCATTTTTTGAAACTGATTGTATATACATATGTATGTGTAGCTCTAGCAGTGCATTACATAATGGTGTTTAATCTGGCATGTTTGTTTTTAAGATTGCAGGCGTTTAAACAATGCCGAAAAAGTAAAAATTGAGTTTTAAATTAAATGAAAAAAGCATTCGATTTATGACGCATATACTAGTATGTATAGAAAAATATATCAATGTTCATAACTGATTACATTTCTGGTACGTTAACTGCGCAAGGCAATTTTTATAATAAAATATTACATACTTAATATCGTGCAGTAGTCGAATGAAAATGGCAGCAAGCAAGTGAATTATGATATAGAGAAACCTTCTTCGAATTATCTTTGGAACTCCAAATTTTTCATATTTTTTCAAAGTGAAAACCAGTGAAAAATTTATTTGAAAAGTTTCTCTCAACAAGCGCGTAGCAGGGAGGCCTTAGAACACATACTGTGCTGCTGCACCGCCATCGCTAGAACTCGCTCGACGTGTCTAGGAGCGCCGTTATTTTCAGGGCTCGAACAGATCTTGAAACTAGGTATCAAGCTTCTTTGGAAATTTGTGAAACGCACCCAAATTCTGACAGATCACTACTTTGAGAACTCCTAAAATGGGACCCTAACTGGTATCGCTAAGGACCCAACAGGGTCTATGCGTGGTCTTTCTTAGGCGGCCAGATTAACCTAAACTAAATCTCAACAACCCTTTGCATTTAAAGAGACATCTGCTGAATATGGCATTAAATAAAACAACAACAAAAAATGGACTTGAACTCTGCTTTATTGATTCGACTTTGAAAGCTCGTTTCAAAAGTCCCTAAAAACACTTTAAAAGTATTTTTAAAACCGATTTAAAAGCCGCCATTTTATCGCCAATTCCATGCAGACTTCTTTTAAATTGAGCAGCAAATTTCAGTGTCTTTGTTGTGGTTGTTTCTGGGCGCTGTTGAATTCGATGAGACCACAAAAATGGCGGCATTAAAAATCACGCAATCAACCCACACTCATGCAATCTCGCATGTCGGTTGTTTTACACGTGTCTGCATCTGTCTCTGTATCTAGGCGTAATTGTGTGTATGTGTGTGTGCGCGCACGTGCTACCACATGCCAGCAGAGATTGCAAATGAACAGCCAAAATATTTGATTTACCTTTTTAATATTACGGAAAAATATGCTCATGAAAATGAAACGAAGCTTACTGCGGTTTTTAGTCACGCGCCCAGGCCGGAAATTGTTTACGCCTAAAAGGCAGCACGATTTTGCATTACTGTGGCAAAGAATTTTTATATGTGTGCATGTGTGTGTATGTATGTGTGCAAACTCAAAATATCTTTATTATTGATATTTTTTGGCAGCGGTACGCGTGCAAAAGTGAAATTATAGCTAACGCAGTTCATGGTCGCTTTTGTTGTTGTTGTTGCTGTGGTTGCTGTGGAATACACAGATTTTCGTTAAGCTTTTCATCTGCGCAGCGACGAAAATGAAAACTCTCAGCAGTTTATTATTTATTTAAAATTTCTTTTTAAATTTGAAACAATTATGAACCCTTCACTTCTTTGATGCTTTTGTTTTGTACTATAATCGAACTAAATTGAACGAAAATGGCAGAAGTTGTAGGAGCTGGATTCTCGCTAAGGAATTCAACATCAAAGAATCCTTTCATTTAAGTAACTAAGCAAATGTCTTTAAAGCTGAGATACTAGCAATTCTAGAAGACTGCAGATGTCAATTAACTCTGATAGCTAGGATCCCTCTACTCTGCTATACAGGCCCTATTCTTAATCACAATTCGATCGAAATAGATGAAGGAATATAGAATGGAACTTCTAATTCTAGCTCGAAGATTTATAGTAGCTCTGATAGCTAGGAACCCTCTACTCTGCTATACAGGCCCTATTCTTAATCACAATTCGATCGAAATAGATGAAGGAATATAGAATGGAACTTCTAATTCTAGATTTATAGTAGCTTTGATATGGGGTCACAGAAATATATAAGTAAATGAAACTGCTGATGAACTGGCGAAGCTAGGATCTACGCTCGACGATTCAAGCGCGGCAGACGTGGCTGCTTCGATAAGGTAGATTAAAGGCAGAGTAAAGGAATACTTCTTTTTCAAAGCAAAACGAAAATGTAGCGATTTATTTATGTCAATAATTTTAGCAAAATACTTTTATGAAAAAACTTTCACAAATTTTTTCTTGCTTTAAAAATATTCTCCATTTCTTCGCAGCTGCTATTAGCATGCTTTAACGACTTCAATATGTTCTTGCAGCCCATTTGGCAGCCTTGCTTAAAGCGCTGAATTCGTTGTCATACAATTTTCATAGCCTTTTTGGTACTTTAACGTTTATTTGCGCTGCTCTACTTGCCCTCTTCCTACCCCTGCACCCTGACAGCCGCTCTGTATACGCTCTGCGCACATTTGCAATGTTGATTAGACTGAATTTTCACATGTGGCACATGTTGCAGTCGTTTGGTGGCTGCTCCTCGTGGCCAATAAACATGTTAATTTATAGCAGCGTGCATCGTCAGCGGTTATAAACAATTCAGCACTTGCAATTTGCTTATTAGCTTACCTGCTGCTGCTAAGCTTGCTGCTTGCTTTTGTTACACATTTAATTGCTGACATAAATTACAAAAAATTTTATTGACGTATTTCCGCTACATCAGCACACAAAGTAGTCGCCATATTTTGTTATCGACATTTGCATATAAAGAGCGCACATATAATCGTTGACTACGATTATTATTATATGCCAATTTTTGATTGGCTTTAGTGACAATACATGAGCAAATTCTCATTACATACTAAACAAAATAGACAGAAACTTGTATATGAGTTGTTCGAACTAACATGTGTTATTTGATATGTTCATATTCTTGTCGATTCAATATTTCTATATGCATGTTCAATATATTGAAATATTTTATGCTTTCTTGTAGGGCAAGAGAGCATTTGAGGTACGCAAATATATTGCTTGACATATACTTTTTAAGAAGATGTTCTCTTTGCCCATAATATGAGCAGATTGTATTCTGTATAATTTTAAAAAATTGAGTAATCCCTCTTTATGTATCAATTTCAAACTAACAACGAATATTTTACATAACTTCTACTAACAACGTTTTCCTACACAGCCAATTTTTATCTATAACAACCAATGTTTTTATTAAAATTTTACTAACAACATTTTCCTATAACATAAACAGGCGTTGCTATTTGGCCGATGTTCTTCTTCTCATGTCTTGTAGAAGATTTAAAATTTCAGCACAAAGAGGCTTTAGGCATAGTTTGACGCAAGCAGAAGAAAGACGTAACTAAGGAAGGAAGCCACATATCAATTGAATGCATAAATAGAATGAACCATACAAGAATTTGTATAAAAGAATAAAAAAGTAAAAAGAAGACTCAAAAAGGAAAAAAAAGGTGAAGAACTGAAATCAAGAGATGGCAGCATAACGGTAACGTTTATAAAAATCTGATTGATTTTTCCATCAAGTTAAGCACAAGAAATGGTGGAAATAATTGATAGTGGCCCAAAGCTTACACACTACTACTACAACAATATTCTTGGCAATTTTTACGCGATTTTGCACCCGTAATCATCGACGGAAACGCATTATTTACGCGCCATTTTGATAACTTCCCAAAAAGCTTCATCAATTTGTGCGAAAGTGTGGCAGAAAAGGGAACACAAAAAATATTTGCAGCATGTTCCGAAAATTTGACAAAGCGCACACACACACACACACACACACACACACACACACA
Source organism: Neria commutata (assembly GCA_963457695.1). Taxonomy (NCBI): domain Eukaryota; kingdom Metazoa; phylum Arthropoda; class Insecta; order Diptera; family Micropezidae; genus Neria; species Neria commutata. The sequence goes on from OY735248.1 coordinate 39,444,645, forward strand.
CACACACACACACACACACACACACACAGATAAAACCTCAACGATGCTTCTTCTTAAAAAATTTCACAATTGAAATGCCGTTGAGCAGGAAAAGTATATCTTATACAGCAGCAGCTTACACGCGCATGTACACACACTTTTATACAGGCGCGCCATGAAGGTCATTGAAACTTTCAAGCATTTCAAGTACACACACACACATTGCTACATTTGATAAACTTGCAGCTTGATTCTTGCGGTTTGCTGTATTGCATATTGCGCCCAGAGTACGTTGATCCTTCTCACAGCAGGAATGTAATCATTTTTCAATTTAAGTGTTTTGATTTTTCGATGGGATTTCCCACACACATTGGTTGCATCTTTCAATATATTTTATTGATTTGCTGCTGGAGAGCGCTTTTGTGCAGCGATTTTGGCAGTTATCCCTTGAATTATTTGAATTTATTTCTTTCAAGGGGAATTTTTATAAGCAAGCTTCGTAGTCAACCTTGGGGAAGTCAACTCTACAATTAAACAGGCATATGAGATCCTATGCTAAATAAATAAAATACATATAAATCCTATAAATTATAGCGCGTAATTAAACCACTGTGGCTCAGTGGACTAAGTGCTTGGTTGCTGATGCGGAAGGGCCTGGGTTCAAATCTTAGCTCGGCACATAACATTTATTACACAGAGAATTTGCGCCACTTCTTGCGATGAATTGGCATTTCTCTGAGAATATTCTTTGCCACGAAAAGCTTCTCAACGCTTCAGATTCGGTTAATGTAGGTCCCGTTATTTTGTGCAAAACATAACAAGCACACACAAGTTAATGCGAGAAAGCTAGGCCTAAGCCACACGAGCTGCTCTGCCAATCAAATATTATTATTATTATGCATACCTTATTGCTGTTATGCATATTGAACTTATTTCTGAGCCACTTGATTCTAATGAATATTACTACCGAGTTTATTTTAGTAAAATTACAATAAAGGAATTTTTTGGTGTATATTTTTCTTTCTGTGTTCAAAAATTGTCTAGACTTCTATAATATTTATGAATTTTTCTATGTGAGAAAAAACTGTGGAGCATCCATTCTACATTTTCATGCCTCAACTTCCGCACGTCCTAGTTCAAAAGATTAAACTGCGGAAATAGAAAATCACAGCAGACTATTTTAACAATATCAAACAAATGCGATTTCGTTTGATTTAAGCAGCTTGCAATTTGTTCGCCTGCACTCCCTGCTCCTCGTTTCCTGCCAGCCAGGTAATTTTAGTGGTTTCCTATTTCTCTTTTACATCCATTTCGAATTCCTTCTCTTTATTTTGATTTTACGAACATTGCTGAAAAATTGCAAGCCGCTTGTTGGATTGTGTGCAATTGTTTGAAAAAAGTGTTTGAGAAAAAAAATACAGAAATTGAAGAGGAATCTGAGCAAGGCAAAAAAATGCACTGAATTTAGAAGTGCATGTATTAGTGCAAGTGTGTGTGTATGTTTTTATGCGCATCTGTGTGTGGGAGCATTGTGTTGCTCGAAATAAACTTTATTCTGCCAAGTTTCCAACAAATTATTTGAAACCTAATTTCATGAGAAATTTTTCTGTTAGTCAGACTCGGCAAGAAATTGAATTAAAGCTGAGCTCTTTTACAGAAAACTTTTTATTGTTCGAAGTTTTCCACTGCACTGGCACTTTTCAGCAAATTATTCTTATTTCCAAGTCGAGAGCATCGTTTTGAATTGAAAGTGAATGTGAGCTTCTAAAAGTTTACGGTTGTTCTTGAACATATTTTCATTTTCCTTTGAAAAGAGCTTAAGAATAAAATTTGTATTGGGTACTAAGAAAGACATTAGAAAGAAAGGCTTTATATGCATGATTGGGATTTGAAAAGAATAATCATATTAAGGTTGTTGAAAAGATTGTTGAAAAAGTAAGCGATTCCACTGAAATGTTAGCAAGAGGAGAACCCATCCAATTGAACTTGATATAATAATAGGTATATACAAAAGAAATTGCCACAGCAGGACAAAACAGCTTGTTTTATATTAAAATTTATGCGAAAATATAAATAGAAGCATGAGCTGTCGAATGGCTTGTCAATATTGGCTGCCACTTTAGCCTTAACATCGCATTAGTAATTTAAACATAAATGAACTACAGCAAGGCATTAAAATAAAAATGTTCAAATAAAGTGCGCACACATACATTGAAACACATATTAGCTTTTCAGCATACATGCCGAATGCCACTCCACACTATAAAATTTACGTGCCTTACAATTTTACACGTACACGAACCGCGCTGACTCACACATTCGGCATCGAAATGTAAAATGCCATTAAAATGCCACGGCACACGCACGTAAAGGACTCACTCATTTGCAGTCACTCGCGCTTAATAACTCAAAGCATCCTTCACACACACACATATGTACATATGTATGTACATGCATAAATGCGACCATAAAGAATGCACATACATTTGCCAGACTATAAAACTGTAGACACTCAAATACATGCAGAGTGGAGTGCCCAATTGGATATTGTGACATCGATGACAAGCGAATCAATGATTTCACTGATATTGAATTTGATATTTTATTTGATATTAGCCCAATTTACAATCTTGTGCAAATGGTCTTGTATTTTTGCAATTGCAAATTCTGTATTATATTTTACTCTACTCTAACAAAATATGCAGAGATGCAATTGCAAAACCGTTGCAAAAATGCAACACTTAAAACTAGTAGTTCATATTTACTGTGAAAATGCAATACTAAATTGCAAACGGCGAGAGAGAGAAAGAGAAGAGCGAGAGAGAGAAAAAAGAAGAAGAAGAAGTGCGAATCTAAATGTTTTAAATTTGTTTAAATTAAGAAAAAGGAAGCATAAGAAAGAACTTGCATTACAGCTTCTTCTATTAAAGAGTTCACAAATTGTTTTTTAAAGCTTCGTTCGACTGCGAATTTGTATTGAAGTCAAAACTACTGCAGAAAATAATTTCCCTTTTAAGCAATCAGCTGTGAGTTTCGTGTTTTGCAAAAAGTGCTGCTCACTCACAATTGATAGCGAATATATACTATTGCACAAATTTGCAATCTTAAATGCACAAGATTGTGAATTTGGCTATAGATTCTTTTGTAGCATTTTCTACGTTCTACAAAATGACTGAAACGGCTTGCTCATGTTCGACATTGACATGTAATCAAGCTGAATCATGTTATGATCGTTATATTTCCGCTAGGGCAATATGCACGCACACACGTAAATGAATACACAGATAAGTAAAAGAGGTCACAGCAAAATGGCTGCATTGAGGAGTGGCACTCATGCCCATAAAACCGTAAAATTCGCACTTGAATTGATGGAAAAATGGACTTCCGAATTTTTTTATGCAGGGCTCACACTTTTATTTGACTTAAAATTATTTGTGGATTTACGAACGGAGGGCGTGGTAAATGAGAGGCAGGGGCATTGGCATGCTGGCAGTCTAACAAAAAGTGCAAATTAATGTTTTCGAATTTAGAGGCATTTATTGAAGTCAGTTTGCGCTGAGCTTCAGACTGAAAAATGTGCAATGTAGCCGTGTAATATCTGTGCATGTGCCCATGTGTGTATGTGTTTGTACATGTATGCTGCTTTATATTTGCTCATAAATAATGGTTTTATGATGTTGAACACTTTATTCCTGGCACTCTATTAAAGATAAATATTGCATGTATTTGTGCGCGTTTATTTTTCCAAGCGTATTTATTTTGGGGTGAATTTATATATGAAATTCAATTTGAAACGCATTTTAATGAATGGCAATAAATTAATAAAATTGCAATAAAGAAAAAAGCTTTCTTTTGTGTATTAAATTTCAAGAGATTTAATTTTATAGTAGAACTAAATGTCGATTTCCATCACTACATATTAACAGCTCTTGTCCATAGCTGTTAAAATCTCAAATGCTCTTAGATAAATATTTTATGATTTCCGCCAGTGGCATTAGTTAGGCCATCAAAGTGAATCGTTTGCAATATTTTAGACATGGTGATTAAATATATGCATCTACTCTTTTCATTTTATGTTGCAAAACTTTGTATTAGCTGAGCTTCTCAGATTTCTTTGACGTTGAAATATTTTAGATTGTTGGCTTTTGAAAAACTGCACTTGTATGCTAGAGCTGTTAGTTAGTTGCCTAGTTACCATATCTCAATCAACAAACTTTTTGTGCGGCTTTCATTTGTGGCTTGCTATTAATATATTTAATACTACTTCTGTGGCTTATTTCCTTTTGTTGAGGCAACGTTTTAGGCTTGAGAAGCTCCACACTCCTTTGACATTTTACTCATTGCCAAAGAATGGCCTCAAGTGGGCGTCATTGCTAAAAGCAAGCAATTTGAAATTGAACAAGCAGATTTCACATGTATTTTTTTAATTGTATAAAATGTTTGTGTTTTTGACGTTTGACTTGAACATTTCTAATTAAAGTGGCTGTGTAGGTGCCTTCAAGCAAATTCAATGAAACCCAACTTGGATAATACCACAAAAACCAGCAGAGAAGCTGGCAAAGAATTTCCTTTGAAATCTCATGTCGATAAGTGTGGGAAGTTCGGTTTGGAAAAAAGGTGTTTTCGACTGTTTGTAGCATTTTCATTTCTTATTTTAGTTTTCAATTGCGTATGGTGAAAAGTGCACAAAAGTTCGCGTGGGGAGTTCATATTTCTGTGATTACAATTCACAACCGCTGCAGTCTATTTTTCAAGTTTTTCAGGAGAGCAGTTTAAAATTTCCAATTCTCAATTAACTAACATAAAGCTATTAAGTTTTTGATGTATAATTCCTACCTTAAAAGAGATAAAAGCATGAATAGTTGAGAGCAAAGGAATTTAGACACGCTTGACACGATCATATTAAAAGCAAAATTTTGTTCAAATTCGAGTTAGACTATTGTGATTTGTGGCCACTGATTTGTACAAATTATATTTATTTTTTGTAGTTTATTTCCATGAAGTATTGCCCTAAGATTTTTCAAAATGCAACTAAGGCCAGCCTGAAGAGTAGATGAAATTTTGTATTCTTGTGTTTCAAAATTCAGGCATAATTTTAATCGAATCTGCCTGCAAATTTGTATTTTGCATTTCATATTTAAACATATGTATGCTCTGTAAACTTTACATAAATTGCTTAAAAAGATCCAAGACAGCAACCTATAAAATTTAATTTGAATTAAATATGATTTTTTTCATTTCGTACCTTCGTATAATTTTTCGTTCTTTGAATCCTTTGGCTTTAGATATGACAAACTTAGAGACAATTTGAAAGTTAAAATTTGAATTCCTTCAAAAATATGTACTTCTATGATAACACTTTTTAACTTATTTTGAATTTAATCAACAAATTCATTCAAATATTGCCAGCAATATTCAACTTCGTTTGCCACTCAAATTTAAGTTCAGCTTCTATTGGCAGCGTCTGTCAACGAACTTTAGTTAGGTTAAGAAAACTTTTGCACATTAATGACAAAAGTTTCATTTCCTCAACAATTTCCTGTTATGTTCTGTACTTTTCTTTGCTCTGTTGTTATTGTGGTTGTTTCTGAGCTGACTGAAGGCGAGCGACCACATGTCGCTAACAGTTTGCCATTTTACGCGCTATCAACAAGTTTAATATGGCGCAACCTTACACACATACACAACATATAAACACAATACATGCAAGCACACATACACATACACATAAACACAAATACAAACGCACACATGTTGTTTGCAATATGTGAGAAAGCGTCAGTGAAGTAGCAAAAAGGGCAAAGGCACAAATGGCATTCATGTACGTAGACATGCATATGTATGTGTATGTAAGAGTGCATGTGGCTGTGTGCAATAATGTATGTATTTATATTGTGTATGACAACGCTATGCAATTGGGTTAATTGCGCAATGACGTGCCAATTTTGAATACATTCCAGCAGAATAGGGGTCAACTTGAAAATTGAGCAATGATACGTTGCAGCGCTTGGAAAAGGAGGAAGAGGCATGAGAGCAAGAAGGGAATAATTGAAGCAGCCTCTTAGGGAAAGTTTTTTAAGCGATTTTCAATTAGATAACAAAAGCTCATTAAAGCGCCTTCATGCATGGCAAGCAATTATCAAGTAAAATCAGATAAATGATTTTTTGTAGCATGACTTTGGGCGCGCATAGCATGAAACTTTTATGTTATTATCCTTTGAGTGCACTACTTCAGCATTTTGCAGTGAAATTAAACTAAAAGCATTGAATGCAATTATTACACAAAAACAGATTAAAGATTTAGTTTAAGCATGCTTTTAGGCGTGCTAGTTCCAACTTTTATGTTAAGCATTTTTGAGCTAAGGCATTAGCATTTTTTACAATATTTAAACATTGAAATTTAATTTCAATATCCTCTAAAAGATTTATCTTGTTTGTACAAACCATCAATAAAAAAAACTCCTAATAAATAGCAATAGAAAACTAAGTAAAACAATTCTCTCGTAGCATATCTTTAGGCGCAAAAATTCTCACTTTTGTTCCTTTACCAATTTTCGGTTAACTGTTATGTTCTCTTTAAGCTTAGAGAATCACTTCAAAACTTTAATATTAACATTAAACTATTTGCTTTACGCTCACTTAAAATGTTGCACTACAAATTGCTTTGCCTAGTTACAGGCGCACTGCCACTGAGCGTGGGTTGTATGCATATATACAAATAGCAGTAAAATATATGCAAATTACACTTGCTGTCTGCTCACAATCAGCATTAATATGATGCTTGCTTCCCTGCGGAGTGCAAAGGCAGTAGTTGGGTCTCGCTGTAAGTTTGTTGGCTGAAGTGGGGGAAATGGAACGGGCAGTAGAGAGCTTATAATTTGTAAGCTCTGCTGGCAACTTTAATTTTATTCCTTGTTTATGGCACTTTTCATATACATTTTGAAATGTATGTACCTTTTTTGTCTCAATAAATCTGTGTGGAGTGATTGAAATGATTGAGGAAATATTTATGCAATATATAAAATATTGGAAATGGTAATGAATTTTTGTCAAAAGCTTTTAAAAGACGCCAAAATTATTATATCTCTTATATATGTATATTTATTGAAGTCATTTTTGAAATTCTCTTGTAAAATAGAAAATTTTGATTTTTGCAAGATATTGAGAATTTGCAGTTTAAGTCATCTGTAAGTACGAAGCTTATAAGGCTCCCTTGATCGCCGGCAATGGTACTATGAGCTCGAAGTAGCTGCACCATATTAGTGTAGTAAGATTGAATAAAAACTTTGTGTTTTGATTTTTTCCCAATATCCCCTGCCGAGCTCTTAGCTGCTGCTCCACTCACCGGGACACTCCAGACCTCATCGGCATCCCGAACCATGAAGCTGACACCACGGTCAGTTCTAGCATTTTTATATATTTTGTTAGAAACTTTGAGTTTTTTCCTGATATTTTTGCATATATCAAAATTTTGATTGTAAAAGAAATGAGTTTTCAATGTTGAAAAAAATCTGAAAATGTTTTGTTTTGCTTATAATAAAAAATTCCTAGTCAAATCGCAAAAAACAAATCAACCAAAATCTTTCGTAATATTCACGGCAATTACTTGTCGAGTGTGAATTTTTCAAAAATGTTCCACTATTAATTGTAAAAAGCGAAACAGACATGGCGATGAGTAAATGTGGCAGGTGTGATTGACAGTGAAATGTCCAGTGCGGACAGGTTACAAGCAAAAATTCAACACTTGCCATCGCAGCAGTGGGTGCATGCGGACAAGGCTCTGTCTGCATACCTGCGAATTGTGCATGGAGCGCTGCAGACTGGCAGCCAGTGTGAAGCTAGTGTGAAGCTTGTAGCAGCGACAGCAGCCTGTCAGCACGCTCATGAGTGACATGGCATAACGATGTGTTGCTGTGGAATTTACATGTTCCCCTTGAGCCAAATTCGTGTGTAGTTCGTTGGAAAATTTACAACAACAAAAGCATTAGAATGGATTAACAACGAACATAAAATACAAAATTTTCTATATTTAAAAAATTTCATATTTTATGAAAATTCTTTTTTTCCACAGACATTGCATACTTTTAGGCGCTGATATATTTAAGTATTTTAAAACTTTGTAAATATGAAATGAAAAATCAAAGCCATGTTTCGAATAAGAATAGTTGTACATGTTTAGATCAAACTCTCTCAGCCACTGCCTAGCTGCATTGAATTTGAATGCAGTTGGTAACCCGGGCCACGTTTCGGCTTTTGTTAACAGACAAGCTGAGCTTTTTCTGTCAACTAGCATGGCCCCCTGCCCCCCTTTGAATGCACTTTGTGGCGAGTTGGCAATTGGACTGTGACCTCCGCAGAAGCTGCATCTACCATTAAGATGATTTTGAAACTAAAATCAAATAACCCCGACGCTTTTTGTATTACATCCCCCTCTCTCCCCTACTCCCAACCGCCTCCTGTTGGGTTGAACGGCTAGTCATTCACCATTGACGGACAATGCAGATCTCAACTGCACCAAGGAAGACTCAACTGGCATCACCCCAGGCAGCTCTCGCATTTTCAAAAAGTAAATGTTTCTGATCCAAGGAAAAGATTTCTGTTTCTGGTATAAAACGGAACGTAAAGCTGCCGACGAAACGTTGGAGGAAAATTTTGCAGTTCTCATTCGCCTGAAAGAAGGACCAAGCCCAGCCGACCAAAATATATTTAAAATTGGAAACAGTTCACCTTATCAATCATTGATATTGTTATTATTATTAAACATTACTAAGATTCTGTCGAATAATGTCAGAAAATATGGGAGATCTCCAATATAAGAGTGCCTTAGTTTAGACAGCAGTCGAATTTTAAAAATTTCATCAGCTATGAGAAAGAAATATTAAAGATATGGTAAATTTCAAAGATATATCATAATGTCAGGCGCTGCACAGCTGCTCTTCAATTCCCTTACACTTCAGTAACTTGCAATATTTGCAATTTTTTTCTGTTTTTCAATTTGCTCTTTTGTTTAATTTTTTATTTGCTTTTCCGCCAACGCTCGAAGCTTATGTAAATGAGTTGTGTAACTTTATGTGGTGGCCGTCATATGCAGGCAATACTTAATTTTACTGTAAGCTCCTTTGAAACTTGTGATAATATCTGGCTGTGTTGTGGCTGGAAGCTGAGAGCCTGTTGTGTGGGCAAGGATTAATGCCAGCTCATTACAGAACAAAGTGCTACTGCAGGCGGCAGCCTGTACTTGATGACTGCTTAATGCAGGCAAACATAATTGCCAATAGTGCTAAAAAATTCTTGCGTTAATTGGTGTGTTTGTATGAGTGGCAGATTCTTTTTTATGTAGTGCTGAAAAATTGCTTGCATTTGTTACAAATTTTTATTTAATAATATTACCAACTCTACCTCTTTATATTTTTTTAACAACCATCATATGATTTAATTTAAATGCAATTAGTTGCATATAAATTGCACACAATGCTCACGGAATCTGTAAAAGTTATGCTTAATTCCATTTATTGTTGCGGAAAATATTTTAACACGCATATCAAAAATCACTACAAATTTAAGAAAAAAAAATTTATTATTGCAGTCAGTGATGCATAAGCTTGCAGTTTAAAGGCCAGAAGTGAAATTCTGCAATGGTATTGCAATTGCTTGTAAAAAGCTACAATTGTTGAATAAACTGTTGCTTTCAGAAAGAGTCAATGAAAGTCACAAATTGCTGGCAATTTCAATTGAATTCCTGAAACAAATAAAAGTTGTCAGTTGTTAAGCTAACTTTGAACTAAGGAAAATTGGAATTTATTCGTATCAAAAAATAATATATTTTTACGAATATTGAAATGGTTTGACTCTAATGAACTTTTGTATTTAAATGCCGAGCGTATTTTAATTTCAGCAAAGAAAACCTAAGTTATTTGAAGCATATTTCACTTTTGAAGCTTATGCTAAAGACATCTTCGTCTTGTCTTAGAAATTAGTAAAATTTTTACAGACAAAATTTAAGTCGATTTTCTAGATACTTTTAGAATGTAAATAATAAAAGTCTGCTTGAAATTTTGTTATAAAAACCGCTGAAGTAAACATGGTTTTATAAAATATTATAAAGCTTTTTAGATGAAATCGAGCTGGGCGTTTTTTTTGCATAGCTTTGAGCTAAAATGCCGCTTACTTAACCAAAGATTCTGCAAGGTAATTCAAGTTAATTCAACTTACTTGTTTACTGTATCTCATATTATGAATTTAAGAAATTTAAGATCTCAAAATGCGCAGCAACATAAAGAAAAATTAATTACTCTTGCGCTCTGTTGCACTAAAAGTGCTTTAAATTAAATTTACTAAAAATATACCAGACATTTTAAGCATGCCAAAGGAATGTTAAAGAGACTGCGCATAAAGTCTATATGTATATATATGAAAACGTGCAGTTTTTATGAGCGAATTTGGCATGCGCTTTTAGCCAAAAGCGCTTAATTATGGAATTTAGCTACTCCCATGAAATTTGAAATGGCCATAAAAAATGCAGTCATACAAAAATTAGGTCAACTCAGCAGACGTGGCGAAAACGAAGAAGAAGCATTCTGCAGCTGAGAGAGTAGTAGAAGCAGAAGAGATGAAAAAGTAGTGCAGTGAAAGCATAGGCAAAATGTGTATGCATTTAAAATTTGCTATTTTATAAAAAGAATGAGGTTTATGTAGTAGGTTTAATAAACTTGCCTCAAGCGTTAAGCTGACTGTCGCAATCGAGCTATACTAGAAGCTGCTGTAAAAGAGGCGAAGATAGAGGAATTAGCTTAAGCTTCAGCTTCATCTATATCTTTAGTTAAATGCGCAATTTTATTATTTTGTGGAATTTTGCTTTTCATTGCATATCTTTTATGCACTATGCTGTTTTTGATACATATTATGTATGCTACTCTTCGACATTTTTCTGGTTTTCATTAAAGCTTAAGTCAATATAAATTTTGCAGGCAACAAGTCTGGCGAGTTTTATGCGCTTGTGCGTCTGTTTTCTTCTATTCCGGCTTTTAATAACACAATGGAAGCACAGAGAGCGTTTGCAGCGGCAGTCATTTGCGCTGACATCCGTTTGAAATAGTTTAGGCTTCTATTTCCCTTTTGTTGGCCTTTTCAAATAATAAAAGTAAGAGTCTTGCGAAATTTTTCCAAATGCTCTTTCATGTTGGCTTCTATTTCCAACGTGCTTTGGCCTTAATATTAGCGTTTTCCAATAAAAAAAAATTTGATTTTGCTTGTGACTTTAAAAGCGATTTTCATATGCACTATTTTGACGAGCTTTTCTAAAATTTAAAGCACAACTCTCCTTTCCGCTTTAACTACAAAATTAATATGAAAAAATAAAGCAAAAAACATGTGAAAACCACATTAATGCACAATTCATGCTTAAAGCTTATCGCTCAAATTGTGTTATTCAAATTTACGCTTTTCCACTTGAATACGCCAACTTCAAAGTGAAGTTTTTTTGCTGCCCCTCCTTGCCATTTCGCTCGCTGTTGCTAAGAAAAAGAGAATGAAAATAGAACATTCAGTTGGCGTATAAAATGCAAAGGAAATTTTTTCCGCTTCAACTTGAAATAGCTGAGTTGCAATATTGGCATAGAATTTCATATTCTATATCCATTTTGAATAATTAAATTTGTGCGGTCTTTAAAGCGCATGCTTTGGTTTGTAATAAAATTCAGTTGATTGTCAATTGTCAATAAAAGCTCACCCAAAAGATATAGACTTAGAATGTTCTAAAATGATTGAGAAAGCCCACGAACCATTTCTATAGCACCATATATTCATACATATATAAATACATAAAGCATAAGGGCATATTTTTAGACAATTGGCGTTTGGCGTAAATAGCAAGCGAACGAAATATCTTATGTACATATGTATATTATTGGTAATGTGAAAATCATATTCATAATCTCATGAAGCAATTAATCAACTGCAAAGAAAAATTTTATAGTCAATACTAAAATTCATATAAAATGACCGATACTTTAGTTCGCGGCGACTATAAGACTGGATACCTACTCTAAAATAAGAGCTTAATTTAATAAAAAGCTCTGGTTTAATAACAGGTAGTGTAACGAACAATTTTTAATCACAAATATTTTCTCCTATAAGGTTTATAGATAAATACATATTCAGAAGTATCTTCAAATACTTGAGCCAGCACAACATTCATTATATTATTGTAGAAGAAAATAAATGTACGAAAAACATGCCACTTTGTACTTTTCCATCAAATATTTATCTTTTCATAAATTTTATTTGCACTAATTTTAAATAAATACATACCGTTGTTGTTGGGCACAGCTTACCTTTGACGCTTGCTCTTCTGCTTACACAAGCAAATACCCATACCAAATACCCAAACAAATGAACAGCAAATTGGCATTGCTCTCCTTCCTCATCTACATTCAAGCAAAAGCAAAAATTTATCAAAAAATAATTACCAAAAATAGCGAAACAGAATTTGAAATCAAAGCAAATGTTGCAGCTCTCATAGATCAATGACACCTGCATAAATTGTTACGGCTTGTTTTCTATTTTCTATTTTTTTTTTAATTTTCACCTCTGATTTTCGTACAAATTTGCGCGTGAAAGGTATTGTTGGAGATTAGGAGCTTGCGGATAACCCTGTTGGCGATCTGGTAGCATTTTTTAGTACTAATATTGTTAACTACTACTTTTTATATCAACCATGTAAGCTTTTGTATTGAAACCCGGACTGCAATAATGTTTGCGGTCAGAGAAAAAAAAGACGAGAACAAGCAAGCAGTGAGGCAGACCACAGCTCTTTAATAAATTACAATTTTGAAGTTTAAGAATTGAGAACTAAAGAAATTTAAAGCGTTTCATTTGGAAACTAGGTCGGGAAACTACCGCGACCGAACATTTTGGTGCCGAAACCCGGGAAGTTGCTTCCAGTTGTGAAACTTAACTCAGAAAGAAAAGTAAGGTTAGGTTAAAAATCGAGCGTGGTCTGCTTGCTTGACTACGATTGGACACGGACAACGTAGTATAGAGTTAAAGAACTCTAACTGGTTAGTAAATAGGAGGCCAGCCAATATTGTTCAGAAGTCGAATGGCTCCCATTGAGGAGAATGTGCACGAGGGCAGTGAAGACGAGCAGGGTGCTGCAGGAGGTTTGGCTGCGTCGAGAAATGCCCAGAAAGTAGGCGAACTGAAAAGTTTAAGGGCAAGCACAAGGGGTAATCTCACGCGCATCAAAACTTTGATTTCAAAGAAAGGTGTCAATCTGTCCACGGAGGAGCTTGAATGCCGGTTGGGCATACTAGAAGCCTATTATAAGCAATGTCTGAGTGTTCAGACCAACATTGATAGAATAGGTCCGGAGGGAGATTACGCAGCAAATGCAGAGATTATTGGGGAAATCGAAGAGAGTTACGTATCGACGAAATCGCGGATAATGGCGTTGTTGGCAAAGAGACGGCCGTCCGGGCCTGATCTTAGCATAACGCATGCGACAGGACCTGTTGTTACGATGGCACGGGCACGTCGCGAGATTAAAATACCAAAATTTGAAGGGAAGTATGCTGAATTTCCGAAGTTTATGGCATTGTTCAGTAAATTGGTGGACAAAGACGAGTCACTGGACGACTGCGAACGGTTTCTGATACTTAAAGATCATTTGGGCGCACGGCCGCTGTCGGCCATTGCGGATTTTGATGTGACGGAGCTCAACTATCCGAAAGCGCTTGAACGACTGAAGACGAGTTTCGACAAGAAGGCTCTTATGTTTGAAGAACATATATCAGCATTATTTCAGCTTTCAAAGGCTAGTAAACCTTCAGCTGACCACTTGCGGCACGTCATCGACGCCGTTAATGCACATTTGAGTGCAATGCTGTCATTAGGCGAATTCAAGGACATTGTGGATGCAATGCTTATCCATATAGTGATGGAGAGAATTGATTCAGAGTCGCAAGTCAAATGGGAAGAGTCAATTGATTATAGCAAACTACCTTCGTGGGAAGAGTGCAGTGCAGTTTTAGCCAAACGCTGCCAAAACTTAGAGGCACGCGAGTCGAAAGTCAGTCGAATGGAGGCAAGGCATGTAAACGTTCAAAGAGAGTTTAAGCCAAACAAGTATGTTCGAACCTCGCTAGCAATTGGCACGTCTGAATGTTATGTGTGTCATGGCAACGGTCATGAGATGCAGAACTGTAATGAATTTTGTAAGATGTCCTTCCGGGAGCGCTACAATGCTGCGCGAAAGGCAAAGGTATGCTTTATTTGCTTAAGAAAGGGTCATTTGCAGAAATACTGTTCCGCTGCAAAGTGTCCCAAATGCGCTTTACCTCATCATAAGATGCTTCACAAGCCAGTTCCTATAGAGGAAACTATAAGCTCACAAATGTTAGAAGAGCCGGTTAAGGAGATTGCATCGACATCTAGACAGGCGGCAGTATACACTACTTTGGCACCCATAGCCAAACCCAAAGAAGTTTTATTGGAAACTGCTGTGGTATTGGTGAAAGATGGGGGCGGCGAATACCATCGTGCCCGAGTAATTCTAGATTCTGGATCTCAGGTAAATCTAATTTGCGAAAATTTAGCGCAAAGGTTGTTGCTAAGAAAGACAGCATGCCATTTGAGCGTTAGTGGTGTAAGCGATGTCACGGCGACAATTAAGAAAAAGACATGGGCGACAATCAAGTCCAGGGTGACTGCATTTGAGGCTATGTTGGAATTTTACATTTTACCCAAAATCACCAGTGCTAAACCAGCGTATTTCATTGATGTATCAGAGTGGGGCATTCCAAAGAATATAGAGCTCGCCGATCCTGCATTCAATGTTCCGGCTCGTGTGGATATGATACTAGGTGCTGAAATATTTCTCGATCTGTTTTCAATTGGACGTATAAAGCTGGCAGGGGAATTGCCTCGCCTTCAGAAGACGTTGCTAGGATGGGTAGTGTCCGGATCTGCGAAAGAGGTTTCTGAGCCAATCCACGAGGTGCAAAGCATGCTGGTTGATAATGAGAGACAAGGTGACGATAATCTTGACGAGTTAATTGAAAAGTTTTGGCAGGTGGAACAAATTGCAACGAAGTCAACATTTTGGACTGCGGAGGAGGAAGAATGCGAGCGGATATTTCTAAATACTGTAGCTAGAGATGTTAATGGCAGATTCATCGTAAAGGTACCATTTAAGCTCTGTGTGAGTGAGCTGGGAGAGTCGTATAGAGTGGCTGAGCGTAGATTCCATGCGCTTGAATGTAGGCTAGCTAATGAGCCAATAATAAAGGAGGCGTACAACAAATTCATGGACGAATATCGGCAACTGGAGCATATGACAGAGGTTAGTGAGAATGAAATGCCAGGCCTGAAATACTTTTGTCCGCACCAGCATGTCCTCCGGCCGGAGTCATCTAGCACGAAACTTCGTGTAGTTTTTGATTGCAGCAGCAGGACAAGTAGCGGCTTATCGTTGAACGATACAATGATGAAAGGACCCGTTGTGCAGGATGACTTACTATCGATAATATTGCGTTTCCGGTGCTACAGATATGCAGTTACAGCAGACGTAACCAAAATGTACCGTCAGGCGTGGGTTACAGATGACGACACGAATTATCAAGCAGTATTGTGGAGGTCCTCGCCATATGACGAAATAAAGTCGTATCGATTGCGAACCATAACCTACGGCACCACTTCTGCGCCGTATTTAGCGACGCGCTGTCTAAAAAAGTTAGGCGAAGACAATGCGAGTACTTACCCTATAGGATCCGAGAAGATTCTTGCCGATTTCTATATGGATGATTTGATTTGTGGATCAAATACCGAAGGCGAGCTGTTTCAAATCTACGACCAGGTGACACAAATAATGAGTACAGCTCATTTTACATTGAGAAAATGGTATTCAAACAACGAGACATTCCTGAGACAAGTTCCTGCTGATGACAGAGAGAAGCCATTGCGATTGAATGATGCTGAGATAATTCGAACACTGGGTATAATTTGGGCGCCTGCAGAGGATACGTTTAGGTACGTGTGGCCAAAGTTATCTTGCGATAAGGCTGTTACGAAAAGAATAGTGCTATCAGAGCTGGCAACGTTGTTCGATCCTCTTGGGCTGATAAACCCTATCGTTGTAAAGGGAAAGATTTTGATGCAGGATTTATGGATCCTGAAGGTGGGCTGGGATGAATCCTTGCCAATGAATCTACATAGTATGTGGATAGAATTTCGCGAAAAATTGAAGGCAGTCGAGAAAATTAATGTCCCACGATGCGTTTTGTCTGCGAAGAACTACGTACGAGTTGAAATGCATGGTTTTGCAGATGCATCGATGCGAGCATATGGATGCTGCGTTTATGTTCGATCAATAACACAGGACGACGATGTCAACACACAATTGTGGAGTGCAAAATCAAGGGTCGCTCCGCTTAAAACCCAGTCCCTTCCACGTCTCGAGTTGCTGGCAGCTGAGTTGTTGGCGAAACTGATAACAAAAACGCAGGCTAACTTCGTTGCTCCTATTGATGCGACGTACTTATGGACCGACTCAGAAGTGGTACTGGATTGGTTGAGTTTGCATCCTTCACATTGGTCTACGTTTGTTGCGAACAGAGTCTCATCTATTCAGGAAACAACTAAATTGGCAACTTGGCGACATGTACCATCCAAATCTAATCCCGCAGATATAGTATCAAGAGGTGCGTATGCTGACGATTTACTTAAATCTTTTTGGTTGACAGGACCAGAGTTTTTGAGACTGCCGTGCTGTGAGTGGCCACCTAACAAGGCAAGAGGAAAGGCTGCTGAGGCGGCGCTGGAAAAACGACGAGTAGTGACAACGATGTTAGTGGACCAGCGAAAAGGAGATTTGCTCGAGTGGATTGAAAGTCACAGTGATTTTGAGAAAGTTCAAGGAAAAGTTGCCTTGTTGTTGAATGCTTTCCGGAAGGGTGGCGATATGAACGAGATGCTCGTTAAACAACTCGATGAAGCGTTAATCAGAATGGTATACTGTATGCAGCAGTTCTATTTTCGCACGGAGATTGACGCGGTTATGAAAGGTCGTGAGTTGTCTGCAAACAGCAAGCTAAAGAGTTTGAGCGTGTTTCTAGAAGAGAGATATGGTGTGAATTTACTGCGAGTTGGCGGTCGATTGGCCAACTCCTCGTTGCCATATGATGCCAAACATCAGATAGTTCTACCAGGTGAGAGTCCCTTAGTGCAAAGCTATGTGAGGCATGTGCATTTGAAATTTTTGCACGCGGGCGCACAAGCGACAATGGCCATCATTAGACAACGTTTCTGGATAACTCATGCGAGGAAGGTGATTCGATCGGTGACCAACAGCTGTTTGCAGGGTTTTCGGTGCCGTCCGAAACTTCAATGCCAAATAATGGGCAACTTACCCTCCCATCGAGTAGAGGTAGCCAGACCATTTACTGTAGCAGGTGTGGATTTTGCAGGCCCCGTCGTAACTACTGTTAAACTTAGAGGTGTACGTACAACCAAAAGCTACATCGCCGTATTTATATGCTTTGCAACCAAGGCTGTGCATATGGAGGTGGTCTCTGACTTAACTGCAAAGGCATTCATCGCGGCGTTGAAGAGATTTGTGGCTCGCCGTGGGTTATGTGCAAAACTTTATTGCGATAACGCAACAAACTTCGTCGGCGCAAGAAGAGAGCTGGATGAGATGAAGCAAACATTTCTTGATCAACAGACGCAAGATAAACTGTCGAAATATTGTTCGACCAACAGCATTGAATTTCATCATATACCACCACGATCGCCCCACTTTGGGGGCTTATGGGAGGCTGCAGTTAAGTCTGCAAAGTATCATCTCACACGTATTTTGGGTACATCCTATCTAACCTTTGAGGAACTCACCACAGTGGTGGTGGAGATTGAAGCCGTCTTGAATTCACGGCCGCTAACCGTGATGTCCAACGACCCAAATGATGAAGAAGTGCTGACGCCTGGCCACTTTCTAACTGGTGGCCCTATTGTTGGAGTATCAGAGCCAGCAGTTGACAGCAAAGATTGGTCCCACTTGGATAGGTGGTTACGCCTGTCTGCTATTCAGCAACACTTTTGGAAGAGGTGGTCAATGGAGTATCTTCATGAATTGCAACAAAAGGCCAAATGGACGAAGAAACAACGTAATATTGAAGAAGGCGATCTTGTACTTGTAGCTGAAGAAAACGCAGCCCCTAAGCAGTGGCTTATAGGTAGAGTCACAAATGTTACCAAAGATCTATCCGGCTGTGTACGTGTCGTGGATATAAAAACGAAGAATGGAGAGCTGCGCCGAGCCATCCATAAGTTGGCCCCGATTCCGGTGGAGAACTGATGTTGATGTATCTTGGGGATCCATCAAAGGCGCCGGCATGTTGGAGATTAGGAGCTTGCGGATAACCCTGTTGGCGATCTGGTAGCATTTTTTAGTACTAATATTGTTAACTACTACTTTTTATATCAACCATGTAAGCTTTTGTATTGAAACCCGGACTGCAATAATGTTTGCGGTCAGAGAAAAAAAAGACGAGAACAAGCAAGCAGTGAGGCAGACCACAGCTCTTTAATAAATTACAATTTTGAAGTTTAAGAATTGAGAACTAAAGAAATTTAAAGCGTTTCATTTGGAAACTAGGTCGGGAAACTACCGCGACCGAACAGGTATCATAAACCGCTAAATTGTTGCCGCATCAATTTCAAGATGAAAGCGAAAGTTCGCGCTTAATTGCGGGCAATTAAATAAAAATTCAATTTGCGTTTTGCGCACGTGGAATGGCAAAAACTTTTCAATGCCAACATAATTCAACAAAAAAGTGGCAATTGATATAGACAAAATGGTAGCGAGCGTTTGAATGGCAAGGGATTTATGTTATGGCAGATGCTTTCGAATGGCTGGAAGACGGTTTGCGCATTTTGGTATTTTTGGTATTTTAGCCAAATGGCATATAAAATTGATATATCGCCGCTTGATTCGTCGCTTGAAAAGTCGATCTTTTGGAATAAACAGTGTTACTAACAAGGTTTCACTCTACCAAATACTCGATTTTCAGACAAATCTACCGTGTCAAAAAAATGGGAGTACCTACTTTAAACTTAAAACTGCAAAAAGTGAAAAAGTCGACATACGACAAGTATTGAATCAAGCGGCGATATATAAAAATACATAAGTTTGATTGCTTTAATATTACAGATAGACGCAATAGAGGAAGCGCCAAAGGAATTAATTCAAAAATAGACACGGAAAAATTGAAAAATTCGAAAGATTTTAAAACTAAACTTCTCGAGATATTGTTAACGTGCTTAGCATTTTTTAATAAATTGAAATATTTTCTTCTGACCGAAACTATAAGCTTTCCTTTTCGACATATGACTTATTTTTATATTAGTTTCAAAGTTAAATGAATGTTTAAATATCGTCACTTAAATCATTTTAAAATGTAAATGAATTATTATGAAAATTTTTCTGAGTATTGCCTTCACTTCCTGCAGCTGTGCTGGTTACATTTGTGAATTTTTCGGAAGAATAAATGAATTTTCTGCCAATTATTTCTAACGATCCTCAGCAAATTAGTTTTGCATGACGATTTTTTCTAAATAAAATATTCTTCCGTATAAATGAAGACTTTGATTTTAGTCATGAAAATATTAATTTTATAATTCAAGCACACTTCAAGCTATTTAGAAGGGTTAACACACATGTTTTGCTTCTGTTCAGCACTATATAGACGTAGATTCAATGAAATCGGCGAGCATATTTACAACCATTTATACAAGATTTCAATAACAAAAATATATGAAATAGATTATATCATTCAGAAGAAGAAAACCGTTTCACTAAAAATGATTTTAAATTATTTTCTAAGCAATGCATATACTAATTTACAAGTGTCCCTTTTACTATGTATGCCCATGCGCTATTGTCACCATAGAACGCAACTACTGACTAACAAATTGCAACAACAAAAATTTCCCAAACAAGTTTAAAGCACATAAAATCTGAGACGATATTTACCGGGCTGTAGAAAATTCCCAAACAAATGTAAAATTTTCCAAAATTTGCAGCATTATAAACAGAGAGAAATAGCGGGAGAGTGAGAGAGAGAGAGCAAAATTGCTTGCGCTCACATGGAAAAACTGGAATAGCTTGAAAAATGCTTTCAGTGCTTTGCAAGAAAAACTGCCAATAGTATGAAAATTGCTGTGCAGTGAGGGAAGAGTGAATTTTCCGACTGTTAACGGTATGCTATGAGCCATGTTAGTAGCATTTTGCAGCAACAGCTGTGCGCTGCCTTTGCAGACAAGTGCGTTCGAAATATTCTGTGCCACTGTGTGCGTTTGTGTGTGTGTGTGTGTGTGTGGGTGTATGTGATGTTGCATGCGGCCTATGCTGATGTTTAGCAGGCGTTGGCCAATCGCTTCTGCTTCAGTCGTGCGCTGTCAGCAACACTCAACGAACGTGGCCAAAAAATGCGAGCGCATCAAAAGTGAATAAATACTTGAGATTTTGGCTGCGATTTGCGGCATTTCTTGCATTGGCGAGTTATACGAGTTTAAGTGTCAAAACAATGTGCAGCAAAGTTTGAGCACAATTTGGTATAAAAAAATCTGGTTATAAACTAAATTTAAAAGAACTGCTTTAAAAAATTTCGCTTGCAAAATTTAAGCAAAGAAAAAATTAACAAAAATCCAATTTTTTATCAAAACTAAAAGGAGAAAGTCAAATGAAGTTTTTTTAAAGTTGTACTTTTTCACATATTCCAGCAGAAGTGAAAAATATTGCTCTAAAATATTTAAAATGAAGTTGAATTTTTAGCAAGAAAATAGATTTAAATGCAAAGCATAAAACATACTCCGCGTATGAAAACATTAAAAATTCAACACACATTATCTTATCTCTTAGTAGCATAAAAAATTCCAAAACACGCGCCAAGCCGCTTGCATTTAAATTCAAATCTTAAACTAATAGCAATCGCTACTTCTTGCTGCCTTGATACTTTGATGCGGGTGTGTATTTTTGTGTGCTGGTATGTGTGCGTGTAAAGAGGCACGTTGGTAGAAAAAGGCCAAGATATTGTAGGCGAAAAGTATAAAGAGATTTAATGCCAACAACAAGATACGAGATGACAATATCAAGCGGCTGTAAAAGCAACAACAACGAAGGCGGTAAAATAATACAACTAAGCAAATAAAAAAACGCTGCAAAAAATATAGAAGTCTTTAAAAGCAACAAGGACTTACAATTGTGAAGTGAAGTGAAGACAGCTAGCAAAAAAAGGCAAATAGAAAAGAGGCAGAGAGTAAAGCAAGCAATCAAGTTAGCAGTCAGCAAGCACAGCAAAACGTCAGGAACACTGACACTAACACGAATGCGCATATGAACGCACGCACACACAAACACTGGCTCACAAGGAGCAGCAAGGAAACAAGTAAAATTGCCAGCAGCGCTTAAAGCGAAACAGGTAAGCGCCTGAAAATGTGCTACATAAAAAAAGCTTTCAAATGTTTAAAGTCATTAAAATTATTGCATAGAAAATAAATTTTATACAATTTTTGATTTATTAATTTTAAGTGAAATTTGTATAAATGAGAAGCAGAAATATCAGAGAGCAATCATGTTTACGTTAGAATAGCTTTGAAAATTTTAAAAATATTATTTTGCGTATTGCGTATACATTTGGGTTGTTTAGAATTGTGGACAGTTTGAATATCGTACATTTTTTACATTTTCACTTCATTGTAGTATCGATATTTAGAATGAATTGCTAAAATTTTTTGAAGTAGGTATTTTTCAGATTTTTGAATTTACAGAATTTTCGAATTTTTTGATATAGTGTTGCGTTTATGGAAATCTCTGCTTTCATCTCATATGATTCAACAGTTCAATATGACCGCAATAACCGAGCTCTCAACATGTTTCCAGTTAAGCATGCCAATGTCAGTCTGTGGTCAATTTGTTCTTTCTCCTGAATTGCATTTATGGTTTGCATTTCTCTGTTCAATTTTTATTTCATATGAAACCAATTTTTTAATATGAAATTCAAGCAATTAAATTGTTCTGCAATAATGCCACAAGGCCTGAAAGTATGCAGCGAACGTATTTTTAATTTTAACTTTTATCTGCTGCTTTTTATTTCGAGTTCCATTTCGTATTTAATATTTCCTTTCGTTATACGTATTTTGGCATATTTTCCAGAAGTAAAAAGAATGAGTAGCAGGTTGAGGATGGGCGGAAAATGTCTGCCTGCTTATTGCTATTGATTCGAGTTGATACCTTGGCCGTGATCTGGCGCTGACTCGGCATACCCATACACTGAAATGGCGCGTGTCTCACTGACATATTGCATGTATTAGTGTGCCTTTCGAGGCATAAATAAGTTATTGCTGTCACACAATTTTATGACAATTTCAATGCGGCGCAATTTTTGCCGCTTTTCTTCTTTCACTCTCTCTATAGAGGTATATATATACATCTGCTATATTTAGCTGCTGGTCTTTTGTTGCTTTGACTTTAGGCCTTCTGCTGTGGCAACAGGAATGTAATTAAATTTCGGCCAACAGGTATGCTTGCAGACGGCTATTTTTATACCCTACACCTATGGTAATAGGGTATAATAACTTTGTGCCAAAATTGTAACGCATTAAAGGAGCCTTCCTAGGTATAGACATAAGTATATAGAAATGATTAGAATCACTTTCTCTTTTCATTTCCGGTTGTCCGTCTGTCTGTCTGTCCGTCTGACTGCGTGTCCGGAAAAAAAAAAAGAAGGAGTTGTCCGATTTGGATCAAATTTGGTACACAGTCACAGTGAACCCCGGGTTAGGTAAAGTGTTAAAATTATTCAAATCGGTCGAAGGATACGCCCCCAATGGACCTATAAGTCTCTCTACCTCGGGTTTTTTGCGATCAAATTGCTGTAATTTGTCTAATTACTCATTGAAAAGAATAATACTTGGTATTCAAGTTAAGGGGGCGGTCATCTATGTCATACGAAAAAATGGGCGTGGTCCGCCCACTATATAGGCGGCAAAATTTTTCCGGTAAAATGGCTCCCAATTGACTAGTTACGAATATAAATGAATGAAATTCGGTTCCCAAGTTGATATATAGGTCTTAGATGCCATAGAAGAAAATGGGCGTGGTCCGCCCACTATATAGGCGATAAACGAAAAATCCTCTTAACTTCCATAATATATACACCAGAGCGTCTAGATTTGGTTACTTCGTTCCTGGTAAGAATATCTTTTAATTCTCCAAAAATGGGCATGGTCCGCCCACCATGGGTGCAGTTAAATAAATATGCCGATAACATCTGTTGTACACATGTCACAGCATCAATATTTGGCATGTATAGTTCTATTAGGTATATCTTGTAGTCTATCAAAAATGGGCATGGTCCGCCCACTATGTAGGCTGCAAATCAAATGCACCCACAATTTCAGTGAATTATCACCCCATTTGGGAACATTGTGTAGGGTATTACTCTGTCGGTGAAACCCGACTGATACTTCCTTACTTGTTAGTATTGAATTTATTATGCATCTGACAGATGAAGACATGCTCATTCAAACTCGCTGTAGCAGAATGATCTTTGATTAGACGGCCTTAAGTTAAAGCGCTGGTACTCGTTGCCTGAAAATGTGCATTTATTGTCTAATCAGTACTTATTTTCAATCCTGATTTTTATGATTTTTCTCCATGTACTATCAATGTAGTGCTCATAATTACTAAGCACTTATATTTATGCAGTTTTTTTAAGGTTCTATATCGTTCTCGATAGAAGTCATTAATTGATCACTTGCTGGTCTATATCAAAAAGATAGATGAGTTAAGTAGATTTTCTGAATGTCGATAACTTTAAAGATGCTTATGTTTCCATTCCTAAATTATCGATTTCTTGAAAAAGGCACTTTTAGTGGGTATCATTTTGATAGAAGTCATCAGTTTCTCGCTGTTAGGTCTACATCGAAATGATATAAGAATGTTTGCCTCATCATTTAATAACACTTAAAAAGTGAATTCATTCATCATTTAAACTCTTGAATCTACGTTAAATCTTCAAACATTCTACGATGTTAATGCTTGAAATAATGCGACAACAACAAAGCGTCTGAAATGGCAGACGAACTTGAAACACAGAAAAGTGACAACAGTGATTAACACATGCCGCTATGAACACACACACACACACACTTACAATCTCACTCCCATCTTGAATGTGTGTAGCTGTGGTTGCACACATATGTTTATGTGGCATTTGTGTGACACTTTGTAAGTGTGTGTGCTTGAATGATAACATTTCAATTACAAAGTGAAAATGAGGGTGTCACTTTTTCCTCAATGCCGCTGTTTTGCTTTTGTGCAAAATGTCACAAACCGTTATCAAATTTCAAACACTCATTATGAGCATGTGGTAGTGCAATTTAAATAATCCACACAGACACACAGCTATGCAAATATTTGTGTGTGTGTGTGGGAGAGCGATATACTATGCATGCCGTTGCCATTTTGACGTTAATGTGTTTGTTTAATGTCGGCGCGCTAGCAGTTAGCGGCTCTCGTGTCTGTGTGTGTGCATGTTAATTAATACAAGCACTTGAGCATTAGCGCAACACATTATTATTTTTCGATTACTCACATTTGCGAAGTAAGCGCGTCGTTCCTGTCAATTTTACGGCGCATATATTTTTGTCGCTATATATATGTATATGTATATGTGTGTGTGAGTGTGAACTTGCATAAGTATTTATAGTTAGGCATAGCGCAGGCAAATTATGCGTTTCAAAGGCTATGCAAAAATTTGCATGCAAATTCGCTTCAAGTCATTGAAATTCATTATGCTTGGCTGTGAAATTTGCGGGAAGCCAAGCAAAACTGCCGACAGCGGCTGCTATAATTATGCTAAAATAATACGTTTGTGTGTATGTGTGTGTGTGTGTGTGTGTGTGTGTGTGTGTGTGTAAATGAGTGCACCATGTCTAATGCATAATATTTGTGCGCTGCTGATATAAACAGCTGCTTTTTCTGTCTGAATTTCAGCGCGTGGCTGGAAAATTACAGCGATTCACAAAAATTGAGCAAAAATTTTTGTATTATTCTTTAAAAAAAAATTGATCAATATTTTTATGCTTCGAGCAGCTTCGCATATTTTTGCATATTAACAGAGACACACTATAAAATGGCAAATACAATATCTGAAATATTTCAACAAACAATATATATTTTCAGCTGAAGGCCATTGCCGCTATAGCTGTTTATTTATGTAGCTAATAATTTAATTATAAGTTACCATGTAATAATAATAATAAAATATATATTTATAATATCGTTTCGACATCAATAGGAACAATCTACTCACTTACGAAATTTTACATTCAAGCTTTATAATAAGCATTAAAACAGAGTAGCATATAATGCAGCTCTCTATAGTTCCATCTAATTAAAAAGGAAAAAAGTTCCTAATAATACAAAGAATAAAAATTTCCGTATTTATTTGAAAGTGAAATTGTGCATATGCCTGCTTACATTTTATACTTTATTTTTATCATTTCTGGCAATTACTTTCACACGCATTTGCAGATGCTATTATGTTCAGTATTGATCACATGCATATATGTATATATGTATCTATAGCTAACTCTCGCAGTAGGCATCAGGAAAACAAATGCCAATTAAACCATCGTATGGCTCGTTTTTTTTGAATTTATTATACAAATTCTTCAATTTCGAAAGCAAATTAAAATGGTTTCCTTTGGCAAAATGTGGCAATAAGAAAATACATTTCAACAGATTGTTTATCTTTATAAAAATAAGTCATAAATAAAAAGCTAAATTACGCACTGTAGCAATTATTTTGACTTGATTCGATTTGCAATTCAATTGTTGTATTTTTGTGAATATATATTTACGCTCACTTTTGCAAGCTAAAATAAGCTCACTGTGCATGTTATTTACATATATTTAAATTGAGTTAAAATTACTAACTGAGCAACGGGAATGGATGAGTAATGGTGAGAAGACAAACGAAAATAGAGTGATAGACAGACTAGGAGCGGACAAACATAAAATGTAATTACAAATATTCAACATTAATAAATAAATGAGAAAAACGAATGTTGAGCAGAATATCTTTTGATTGAATATATATTTTCACATATATCTACAATATATGTACAGTGGTATAATACAAAATACAAATATCATAGAAGAAGTTTCCATTATAAAATTTGCATTGTTTTAAATTCATACAAAATTATTTATATTTCACTTTAATGAACTTTATGCTACTCTAACCAGTTTCACTATACTTCTCCCAATTTCACTATTTGCATTCCCATCTCAAATTGTCATAAAAATATGCTGCACATTAATTAAAATTAAATATGCAAATGCATAAATAATAGCTCATTAGTAGAAAGGAAGAGGAAACGCAAGACCGGCAGACACTGAGGCGTATGAGTAAAGACAATAGAACAACGGCCTTAATGGCTTTATTCTGACGTTGCCAAGTCAAAATCGTGCATACATATGCAAAAAACACATACGCATAAAATAACGAAAAACAATAAGACACACACACACACACATCTTGACTTGTTTTCATATACACGTACACTGGCTCATATAAATACTCGCATATGCAGAGCAAGCAATAGAATCCCATAATTTGCTGCAGCTGTTGCGGCAAAAGCGACCCCAAAATCTGCTTGAATGGAAGCTATAGCATGGATGTTTGCTGCGTCCTACATTTCCTTATATGATTTACCACTCAGCGTAATTTGGGCTAAAGCCAAACTGGCTTCATTCGAAATAGTTGGCCTCTTTTGCAGCGGTTCTTATGCATGTTTGCTCAATTTAGGCACAAAATGCAGGCACAGATTACCAAAATACACACACACACACAAATATGCACAAGCACACTTCAAAAGCACATGCACATGCATGCATACCTTTGCAAATATGAGCATTTTTTAATGAAATTGCGCATGAGTTTTATTTATGCATATATGAAAAGCTTTCTTTAAGCCTGCCTTTTCCATGCCTGCCTTCATATATGCATGTATGTATATATGTGTGTGCATGTGTGTGTATGAGTATGCAATGTGGCTGTATTTTTTGATATTTTATGTGTTAACCCAGCCGGCACAAACTTCGCTTAACTCTAGAGTTCATTTATTATAAACTTCTTCAGAAAAATTCAGTTTCTTTCGGCTTCGTTCTGAAATTTCTAGATAATTCCAAAAATTCTAAAATCTCGTTAATTGGACTGATAACTTTAAATGCCATTTCCAACTAAATATCTAGAACGCCAAAAGAATTATTCTGATGTCATTCTCTCATACATTAACAATAGTTTCCTTCACCAAATGTTCCTGAAATTTATCGTACGCGATATCAATATCGAGCTATGTGCCAGTTGGGATATGTCCATGGCATAGCTTTAAATTTGGCAGCACAAAAATATATGCAAGATTTCCTACGCTGTTTGTTTTTGTATTAGTGTAGGCTGCGGTGTGTGCTTATGTGCTTTGGATATCTTATGTGTTGGCAGCACAGCCAAAATTGTATTAAGTATATCCAAAAGCAGAAAATGGTAACTTAAGTCGATAGTAATGAAAAGCGCATTTGGTGTTGAACTAAAAAAGATATGAGGAAAACGAAATGCTTGGCATACTTGTTGTTGGCTTTTGGTTTAAGAGATTTTAAGCCTCCTTGCCTTGACCATATTTCGATATTAAAATTTTACATTTTAGTAATAGGTTTTTCATTCTCTTTACTCTAAAATATTTCGATGTTCACACTTTTACATTTTAGTAGCATAATCTTCAGCCTCTTTGCTTTAATGATATTTCGATATTCAAAGCTTAAGATTTTAGTAGAGCTTTTTTGAGCCTTTTTGCCTTAACGACATTTCGATATTCAAACTTTAACATTCCAAAACCAGCAAGATTTTTTCCACTCAACTCACGTCATCGTTAATTAGTAACCCCTTTAGATACCATAATTATTTGCATACTTCGCAAAATACGCAAATTGTTATTAAATTTATTCCAAACGCAAAGTCCATTCTTTTATGTCATGACAAGTTCCATCGCTCACAAATACACGCCTACACGCTTTACGGGTGCGGCTATACAGCTTTGCGTAATTAATCATTCATTCTTTATGCATTCTCACTAATTGATTTGCAAATTCCCATTTTCGCATGCGAATAAAATTCTTGGACTTTGCTCCGTAGCGAACAAAGCTGCTTTCAGTGGGACCATGCCTTTTGTTGACTATTGAAATTAAGCTGTCATCCATTACTTATTATATGCATTGTATATAATGAATGCAAGAATTTAGATAGTAGTTGATTACGTAGTCTAGCAGAATCCAAAAAAAGAAATAATATTCCATATCGTTGACTGCTTAACTATCAGCTCGATGATAGCATATACATATGCTCTTCTATTGACGTTATTTACCATAGTAAATAATTATTTTCTCATATGCTTGATATTGAATTTCTCATAGGATTTCATTATGTACGTAAGCCATTTGATGCCTTGAATGGACAAGATGAAGCATTCATTTAAGAAAAGCAGTCTTCACAAAAGTTTTATATGATTCTGCGAATAATTTGTATTCTATTATTTCCAACTTTTAGTTGCCAAGAGAAACTTGTATGTTTATAAAAAAAGCATTAATTGAATTAATTTAGTAGACAAACTTTACATTCGAAATTTAAACAAAACAAAACACAATTCACTTTGTAAATGTGTTCAAAACATTCAAAATATTCTCAAAATAGTGCAAATGTAATTTTTTCTTATAGATATTTCGAATAGTACAGCTTTATTTAATAAGCGCAGAGGAGGCTTAATGTTGATTGTAATGTATAAAATTTCGAAAGCATTTTCTTGCTCTTTTTACAAATACAATCCAATTGGCTGAAGCCTTTTTAGGCTTAGAATCACAAACCCTTTGAAAAGCATGCAAAAATGAAGCTCGTTAGCATGAATAAAAACCCATGTAAGTGTGTCTGTATGAGTGCATTAGTGCTTGTGTGCCGCGTCATACATACAAACAAATGAGCAATAGCCAATTTTGCATTCACCGGCTTTGCCGTGTTTGTGTGTGTGTAATTGCATGCTGCTTGGCTTAGGCTTGATATGCTGTATTAATAGGATTTTAGTGTGTATGTGTGCATGTTTTTTGTGCGTGTGCGCAAGTATCAATGAAGTGCATGAATATATCGTTTATTCGCACATTGTATGCAGCGCTTAATTTGTGTGAGTGAGTGTGTATGTGTGTGAGTGCTTGTAGGGAAATCAACTGTTGACAATTTGTACCAATTTATGAGACCAACACGTACACACTCGCACACATGGAAAGGCGCCGCACATTTGCACAGTATGTATTGAGAAACAGCTTTCTTCCTTCTCAGTTGCCGGAGTGCACGTTTGAATGCTTACCCCCCTCGTCCTCTCCTCTTCTCTCCTGCCATGCTGGCAAACTTTCGTGCGGCAGTATTAATGAAATTACTCTGTTCTCTTTGTTGAGCTACAATGTGCGTTGATTGTGAATGGCCAGAGTTGCCATGCCTACAGAAATGCCAGTGAATTGTAAGCGGCAAGGCAGGTTGCTTTGTTTGTTCTTCAGCTTATTACTAGAATCACTAGAGGGTGCACTTCTCTTTCCATTATGCTTGGAAAATTTTCTCTAATAAGATATTTTACATATTTTATTGATCTTCGTAAAACTTTTTCTCTTATATTTGTATTCCTTTATGATGCTGCATTCCTCATTCAACTAACTTTTCCCACCTTCTGTAGTTTACCTTCTCCATTTTTTGTATTATTGAGTTTCTTTAATTCTTTACTGCTCTCACGCTTTCACACGTCTCTTTTCTCTGAAATTCGAATCTCATCCAGCAATTTATTCAATCCTTTCAAGATCCATTAACAAAGTAACCTTCGGTCTAACCTTATTACTTGTTAGCTTTAACCTAAACCGCACTCAATGGCATGCTCCTTAATGTGTGTGTGTGTGTGTGTGCGTGTAAGTTAGGGCAACAAGTGTCTGCTCTTTGGCAAGTGCAAATTTATTAGCTGAACTTTTTGCTCGAAGTTAACATAAATTACGAGTTTTCCCTTTTTTCACAAGAGCAGACAAAACTGAAGAAGTTAACAGCAGAACACACCGACACATAATGAAGGACATAAAGGTATAATGCAGTTTAGTGAAATGAGCTGTTGAAATAGGAAAGAAAGTGCAAAAGATGTGCGAAATAGAAAAGCAAACGGTATATCGGTCACTAAAGTAGGTTATTATAAAGTTTTATTTTCGCAGAATTTTTCACTATGGAAAATGGAGAAAATAGGTAGAAAATTTGCAGGTGGGGTTGCAAAGAACTACAATATATGGAAGCAAAAAAAGGACGCAAAAATGTTTTTAGGCAACAACTAAAGCTTTAAGCGACCTGTACAAAAATATTAGAGCAAAAGGTCTAACTCATATACCTCAATGGCTTTCTAAATTATGAATACAAATATACGATTCCTTCTTTCTCTAGTAGTTTTATACGAAACAAACCGCGAGGGCCATGGACCGATCTATAAGCCTTTAGACAGACCTAGCTTACCCTATTCCAATCCAAAGGAAGCCTTTTATACAGATCCTAAGAGCTTTGCAAATTAACTCGTTAAATTTTTGGTGACCTTAGTGGTTTTTATATCTACAATACGGATTTTATGTCGAACATAGAAACTCCATACTATTTCTATATATTAAATATTTCTATATGAACCTTGAGAGCAAATCAAAGTAGGTACTCAGTATGGAGTGCAATTGTATTCTGCACATCTAGAAGGCCCTATACAGACCTCAAGTTATCTATATTAACCCGAATGACTTAAAGCTATGAATAATGCTTTTAAATTATAAAGTATACATTATCTCAAAAAGGGCATAGCGTAAGGAATCTCTTATATAAAATTTCTTTCGGAATATAAAGAAGCTAAAAGAAGCCATCTGCTATTGTTTCAATTAAAATATAAGCGAGCCGTTTCAATGCTTTTCAGCGCAACAGAACACTTTCAAACTTGCATAAAACACAAACTTATGTCCTTAAATTGCCATACAACTTTGCTTTTTGTAATTCTCAAGATAATATCTTCACAATTTTATGGCACTTACAAATTACTTTAAGCTGTTCAGAGATTATAATACAAAAATACTATTTAAATTATTAGTTGTTCAGTTTGCGGTCTCTCATGTCTTACACTCCTACTCTTCTACAGCAAAGAACTTCCAGCCACTGGACACACTGCCTATAGAAGCACAATACTGAGGTTTTCTTGTTGTTGTGTTTCACAGTAAAATTCTAAATAGACTCTGGCGTCTAGACTACACTGATTAAAGTGGATTTGTGGTATTCTGCATTTTAATGCACATTTTAAATAAAATTTTACCCAAGGGCATGTTTTTTGCAATTACATAAATATCTTTGTTTTGTGCATGAAAAGCGCAAAATCATAGACAAAATCTAATTAAAACAATAATGCTGAAAAAATGGCGAATCTTTTATGAAACTATGCTTAAAATTTGAATTGCTTTAATTCTTTGAATTATGAAGGATATTTTTGTTGGTGGACATGTCAAAAGGTTAGGATTTTGAGTGTGCATGGTTTAGTATGCTACTGTAATATGCAGAACCCGCAGACCCTGGCCCTTAATTAAATTCTGACACTCTCTTCCAAATATGTAGGTAGGTTGCTGACATTCCCACCGTTTCTCAGTATCGTCCAAAGTTCCATCGATTACAGGCCAACATATCAACCCCGTAACGCGTCATTACGCCAAACAATTTGCTCGCTTAATGTTCACGATTTATGCCATCTTGCGTACATAGATATCTACGCAAGCCTACGTGACACAAAGCAGGCTCATGTAAGAGAACAGCCCTTCCCTTTCCAGCACTGTAAAGCCATTTGGGAAAAAAGCATTTATTATTTATATGCGAGACATTCAACAAAAACAATGCAAGTAAACACAAATTTGTTTACTTTTTTCCACATGCTTACATAACTGCGATGTATAATAATATGTAAGGTTGTATGTGTTGGCTTTTGTTCTTTCAATGCTTCAGCTGAGCGTTGAACTTGAGGAATGCGAGCAACCGTTTCTCACACTGCTCGGAAGCCATACCTTAGCGCCGACCAAATGGCACTTAAAATGGTAGCAAGTGTTTTTGTTTCTTTTGTATTGGAAATTTGAGCTAAAAGGAAAAGGCTTTCATTATAAGTTTTGCTTGAAAATATTTACAGCTTCAATGAAATGAGTTCACTGTGCGAAGTTCAAGTACACGCCTTTGCCCTTGCACGATACAACAATATTTTGATTTTTCTTTGTGGCTGATATGAAAATCATACAATATCGGATTTGATAAAAATTATGCTAATAGACAACGAAAAAATTAAAGCGTTGCTTCTGCTGTTTTTATTCCAATATAATCTAGAGACTCAGAGTGAGACATGGAAAACTGTCGCAATGGACCTTTTCGGCCGCGACTGTATCGCGATTTAAAAAATATTCTAATATTCATCACAATTTTTTCGATGCAATCTTTTATTTCACTTTGTTAAAAAAGCAATTTTCTTTCAATTTGTTTGCTAAACAAACACATAGCACCTGTTGAAATGCCGGTAGCATTAATATTGATTGAAATTAATGAATATGCCGCTGGCCCCCCCCTTTTTGCTACTGCCAATGCCAGCACGCAATAAACGTAATAAATTGATGTGATTGTGTTATCAGCGTATCAACGTGGCCGTCATCGCTGGGCCTTCGTCATTGTGTTGTTTTTTGCCGCTGTTTTTTTTGTGGCCATGATTTAAGTCATTGCCGCTGTAAATATTGCGGTTCTTTCTATTGCTCACTACGAAGTCCATTAGTGCCATCACAATTTGCCATTATATTGTATGTGCATGTGGGTATGTGTGTGTAAGCCTAATTGGCAGGCAATTAGGCGTATTTACTTCGAAATTGACACATTTATATCAAGGCCTTTTAACGGCTAGCAATTAAAAAAAGGTTTTTGTTTTGGCCGCAAATAAACGCTATCCATTAAAGGATTTTCTAAGTAGGCTTAGTTAATGTTTTGTTATGTTGTGAAAAAGTTCTTTTGTGTTACTTTCTTATAACAGAAAAGTTCACGAAGTTGTAAATTAGGGTACATATACTAGATGCAAGTGAAAAAGACGTGCCAAGCATACCAAATTTTTTGACACAGTCTCAATGAAGCTTCTCTTCTTTGATGACTTTTAATTACTGAAAAAACTTCGTCAGGTTAACAATGTCAAAATTTGCAAAATTTCAACGTTCCCAATCGAAGCGTAAATATATCTAAAGATTTTTCAAAGCATATTTATGACATATTTATAATTCTTATAATGCTTGCATTACTTCCTCAACGCTTAATGCCATTAATTTTTCTTTTTGTTTTACTACTTTGCATAATTTGGTAATGACCTTTTTAAAGGCACTTTTACCTTTAATGCTTACTTTCAAAGTAAATTATCGAAGAGACCTTCTTGTAGTTGCTACTTGCTACCATATGCCAACACTTGCATATATTTTAACGTTTGATAAATGGTATTACCTTCCAAAGCCAATGTCTCAGCGGCACGCGCACAGCTGAAAAAAATGATTATAACCAAAAACTCAGACAAAGGACTCTGCAAACATTTGCACTGCTGGCACAGTTGGACACCAGATAAACAAACATGCGAACTGTCAAAACTGGTGCCAAAATGAATGCGAAGGCGAACGCGTCTCAGCCATTGCCAGCCAGCTGTAGTCGCATGCCACATACGCCGTGTGAGCCAACGTGCGCAGCGATAAAATATGAACAGCAATTATTTGGCACCATTTTGTGTGCGAGCATGACACTTGTGTGTTTATGTGTGTCTCTCGGATTTTATGCATGCTGTTTAAATGTGTGTGTGCGTTTTGCTAGTTGTTTTTATTTTTTGCTTAGAAGCGCAGAATATGTAATTTTACAAAAGCGTGCAACGGTACGCAAAATAAAATGAAAAAATTGTAATATAATGAAGGTGAAATCTTAAGATAACATTGTTGAACATAAAATTCGAAGCGTGTAGAGAATATGAGGCAATGCAATTTTGAAAATTGAGAATGGTAGTGAGCTATGATGGGGTTTATACGGGATGTCAAATTTTTATTATTATAGATTTAGGAATGTTATGGGCTCATAAACAACAAGCGATGAAGGAGAAAAATATAAAGCTTATAATGAACATAAGTCGCTAGATATAATATTCAAAGCGCAAAGAGGATATGAGGAAATGCAGCCATACGAGTGGAGTGACTAAAACGAGATGAGCTGAAAATCGTCTACTGAAACTGTATTTTGTGCTAATATTTTGGCGTGCTTACATTTCGATATGTAGCTTAAGAGAAGAAGAACACTGTAATTGTGTGAGTTCGAAAAAAAGATTATGGAATGGTGATGTCAATTTCGTAGAAGTTTTTCCCATTCAATTAAAGAAAAGCTGATCAATTTTGTTGTTAGGTTTGCCACAATCTATGCTTTCAAAAGAAGTTGACTCTTTAAAGACTTATCATTATACCCTACACCTATGGTAATAGGG
Source organism: Neria commutata (assembly GCA_963457695.1). Lineage (NCBI taxonomy): Eukaryota > Metazoa > Arthropoda > Insecta > Diptera > Micropezidae > Neria > Neria commutata. The sequence continues at coordinate 39,479,292 of OY735248.1, forward strand.
TATAATAACTTTGTGCGAAAATTGTAACGCATGAAAGGAGCCGTCCTAGGTATAGACATATGTAAGTATATAGAAATGATCAGAATCACTTTCTGTCTTCATTTCCGGTTGTCCGGTTGTCCGTCTGTCCGTCTGTCTGTCTGTCCGTCCGTGCAGGAGAGAAAGAAGGAGTTGTCCGATTTTGGTATACAGTCGCAGTGAACCTTACCCTAGTTCAAGTTCCGAGATGAGCTAAATCGGTTGAAGGACACGCCCACTATAGGCCTGTAAGTCCCATTACCTCAGGTTTTTTGCGATCAAATTGCTGTAATTTGTCTAATTACTCATTGATAAGAATAAAACTTGGTATTCAAGTTAAGGGGTCGGTCATCTATGTCATACAAAAAAATGGGCGTAGTCCGCCCACCATGGGGGCACTAAAATAAATATGCCGATCACATCTGTTGTACACCTGTCAAAGCATCAATATTTAGCATATATAGTCCTATTAGGTATATCTTGTAGTCTGCCAAAAATGGGCGTGGTCCGCCCACTATATTGGTTGTAAATCAAAAGCACCCACAATTTCAGTGAATTATCACCCCACTTGGGAACATGGTGTAGGGTATTACTCTGTCGGTGAAACCCGACTGATACTTCCTTACTTGTTTTATAAATTCAAATAGAAGTAAAATATTGTAGGTATTTAATCTCGTCTTGCTTGAAATTTTGGTTTGAAGTGTGAGAAATTTTTTCATTGAAAATTAATAATAACTCGGACTGCATTGAGAAGCCAGTGCTCTTGTATGCCGAGTTTCAATCGAAAGACACACTAAGGATTGAGCTTATTTCAGCATTGAAGGGACTTACAACAAAGTACCGAAAAATATATACATAGCTACCATCACCAAACACTATTTTTGATATTATATATACTATTTTAATATTTTTAATTCAATGGGCTGCAACAAGAATCTTGTTGTTGTACCAGCGTTGCTGTATCTCTATATGCTATAATATGAAAAGCACTACAAATATATTAATGCTCAGTTTTGGGTTCCTTAGCTCTTATTCTTGAGGTTCCTAACATTTTTTCGAAACCAAAATATCAAGTATGTAATGAAATTTATTAAAATGTTTGTTCAATACCTTATAAAATATTGCACAATAATATTTTGATGATATCGTGTAAAATTGGTTAGTTTAAATGGCATACGCAAACACACACACACACACACACACACACACACACACGCACAGAGAGTCACTCTCCCATGCAGCGTTTACAACAAATTGTGCTAATCTGAAGGCTTGTGCGTAAACCGATAGAAAACATTGCCACAATGTTTACACAAAACTCACACACACACACACTCACACTTGCATAGGCATATAAACAATGCAAGCTTACAATGAAATGTGTCAATGCCAGCACGTGACACGCACACAAACGCACACTTTCATATGACACGCATGACAATGAAATTATTGATAAGCAACATGCGATGCCGGCTTGTTTGCACATACCGCTAGATAAATATTACACTGTGCAACAGAGTTGCAAACATTGGCTTGAGAATTAAATTTGAAAACATAATTTGCAACAATTGGTGAAAGAAATTGGCAAAATTCCACTCTCTGCTAATTGGCAACATAGCAAATTTGAGATGCTTCGTCCTTTTAGCTAATGGATGCATTAAAAAGTCGCTATTCGCTTTCAAGTAGCAATCAACTTGAATTACAATTATCCTTCCTAATAGTAAACGAAACACAAACATTGTTCCGTCAATGTAATAAAAATTTCTTATGTTTTGAATTAAGTGACATTTTCATTGTAAAAAAGTTTCGCTCAGTGTACAAAATCACATTGAAAGCAGATCTGTCAACATTTTTAACAATTTAATGCTGCGCACAAAAATTTTAAGCACACTTGAACAGCTTTGTGCTATTTTTAAATTGATAAGTAACAACTTCTGCTCAACTTCTGCCACTTCCGAAGCTCCCCAGACCCTTCAATTTCTTCTACACTTGCCGTAACTGAGCAGCTTAATTTTGCTGGTTATTTGAAATCCTTTTTAAGCTGCTTGAAACAAACGTGCTTATTATTTTGATACGTACCAACACAGCTATACACATGCATATACAGTTACAAAATAATATAAGCGTTGCTGTTACTACATACAAAGTATGACAGACGAACTGACAGGATATGGCAACAAAGTATAGAGAGGCAATAAGATAAGCCATTTTATTGTGCTATTTGGCAGCTAAAATGTGACACAGGAAATGAGTTGGTGTGTGTTATAGCGGCTGAGTATGAGTGTCTGCGCGCATGTTCGACTAAATGCTCGAATGACTAAATTGATGGCAAGTACATGAACGGTTTAGAAAGGATTTACTGCACTCTTTCCAGCTTCTTGGCGTGCTTTTCCTCTCAACCCTGGCATACATTTGATGTTTTCAGCAGGCAGAAGGTCACTATGCTTCGACGTATTTACACTCGAAAAGCGGAAACGCATTTACGATTTTTTTGGCGTTTTACTGCCGGCGATAATGGAATTTAATGCTTGAGTATATGCGCAGACTCATCATAACAAAATAGTTTATCATACACAATAAAGCTTATTTTTATGAGCACAAGCTTAGCGTTTAATTTTTTAAATGGCAAAAATTGCTACAAAAATAGCTTAAGAAGCACTCAACTTGTTTAATATGTTAATATTTAGAAGCACAAATATAAGCCGTGAATTCTGCATAAAACCGTTTCAAACGGTTCAGCCAACCGGTTCAACCGTTTCAAGCGGTTTTCTTTCTAAATTGCTTCAGAGCGAAAACTATTGACTTTAGTAATATTTAGAGCATAGTTGTCAATTTCGGTATTTACTTTTGTCTTACAAAAAAGTAATACAAACTTCTAGATGCAATTTAAACCTGAATTACATTCGATTTCAATCACTTATGCCAACTTCATTGGATTTTATTAAAAAGCATACTCATAATTTGAAATCAAATACTTATCACATTCAGGCTTAGCATGTATTTTTTGGTGTCATACAATATACTTTTTGCAGTGGCTGTACGTAAACAAGAAATGAAGCGGAACACACACAAACTCAATAAAATTTAATATTTTAGCAAAACAAGTTACATATGTTTATGTGCATTTGTGTGTAACTGTATATTTGTGTTGAATTTCTTGCTGAAATTTATAAATTTAATAAATCTGTCAGCAAAGCTTCTTAAACATTTTGGCCCCTTTTTATGCCATCTCCTGCTTCTTGCCACACGCTCTCTCTCTCTCTATTTCGATGTTTCTCATAGGCCCCCGGAGGCCTTTAATATTTTCCGGCTGTCAGTGTAAATTGAATCATGTCATTTCTGCGTATTGAAGGCTTGAAAGAAGTGAAAGTTTATGGCGGAAATTGAAGAGGGGCACAGTTTAAAGTGCTTTTTAAAAGGTTGAATGAAAGAGTTATGAGCTCGCATTTCGTGTATGTTGCTTCCCTCAAAGGATTCGCCTGGCCCCTAATGGATGTGAAATAAAATCTGCATAAGTAAATGCATGTGTAATGTGTGTGCATATGTATTGGTGCATATGTAATATGTTATGAATTTCGCATTGAACCCTCAATCAAAAGTGAATAAGATGCCACTTAGCATATTTTTTACTTTCGTCAGTTACGATTTATGGCGAAAAGAATAATAAAATCAGATCAAGTCGAATAAAATCACACGAAGGATCAAACTAATCATACCAAATCTTTGCAAATAAAATGCAATAAAACAAAATCAATTCCAAGTCATTAAATTCGATTAAAATTTAAAAAAATTCGATTCAATATTCAGCTTAATTCAAAAATCAATGAAATTCAAATAAATTCAAATCAATTCATTACAATTGCTTTTAATTCAATTCAACTCAAATCAAATCAAATTATGTCAAATCAAAAGAAAGTTCAAGTTATTGAATAAAATCAATTGAAATTAAATTATACCAATTCAGTTCCAATCAATAAGCATAATGTTGCCTCAAAACGTCCACAATTTTCTGAATTGAATTTGGAACACTAATTTGATAGACAAATCATTTAAAGGCAAACAAATTTTGTTACAAAATCTCTTGCATCGAAAATCTCAAATGTAAAGCTTCCCCAGCGCTTTTCTCTATTTGTTTTACTATTCGAATCCGTAGATTCTTCTGTAATAAATCGAGAAAATTTCTTCAAGAATTCACTGCAGCGAAAATAATAAATCGAATAGCAGGAAAAGAGATTGCAATACTTTCGCTTAATTTGAAGTAGCTACTAATTAAAACATTTCATGTGAATTGGACTTTCGCCAAGCTGTCATGATTGTGCTTTTTTAATTTTCACCTACTGTTGTTGGTGTTGTAGCTGTTGGCTGCACAGTGCCATTATTATTTCAGTGCAGAAGCAGAAGCAGCAGCAGCATATTGATACATACTAATTGAATGGCAAGAATTGAAGTGGAAGACATTTGCGCAACTCAAGTGAACCGAACACACCGAAAACTTGCAATCAAATGGCAAATTGCTTCAGCAAGCAGGCTGATTACAAAACGATGAACAATAATTGTGGAAGTGCAGCGACAGCTGGGCATGACCGTAGGTGGTGCTTCTTGGAAGAAAGATGAAATATATAATATTCTGCTTGGTAATTTGTTTAAGGCTGAGAGGGAGTTTGGACTGTAGAGAGGAAATAAAAAATCAAGCAAAAGCAAATTCTTACTAAAAATTCTCTTTGGCCAGGTAAGAGGGGTAGGAATTATTAGCAAGTCCATTTAAAAGGGTAAAAATAGAGCTGCTCTCTGGCTGTCATTACAGTGAAACTACTTTCTGTTGATACGAAAAAAATTAGATAAATTTCTAATGATATTCATTTGTTAATATATATGAGGAGTTATTTTTGAAAGTGGAATAAGTCCACTTTCTGTTAATGGGAGATATTTCATTGTTTACATTTCACTCTCAGTGTCAATGTTATTAAGAGGTATAACTTCCATATCCCAAATACTAGAATTAAAAATTTTTGTTCGCTATAAATTGTTTACCCATAGAAAGATCATAAAAAGTTGTATCTATAACTGCCATTATCTACATTTTTGTAAAAAATTGACTATTCCACTTTCAAAAACACTTTTAACAGCTCATATATTAGGATGTCCCAGGCTATAAGAGCGAACTTTACTTTTTCGAATTGAGGTGCGCATAACCTCTATTTCTTAACTTTTGATTGTAATAATTGAAATAAATAAATAAATAGTTTTGCTATCGGATATCAATAATGCATGCATGAAAGGGAAGTGTCATTATAGTCAGTGCTTGCCAAAGTGCACAGATTTTGTATAGGCTTTCATATTACTATATCTGTTTATATGCATGCGAGTCCATTGAAATTAACTCGAAATGACCAACAACAACAACATTAAAGCAATAACAATATTGTGCAACTCAAACTGTGCTGTAAGCCTGAGGCAAGTCCCAAAAACACACACACACCCACACATACATTCACATATTCATGCATGCATGAGCAGGCTCTTCTGCCTGAGTGCATGTGTGCATATAGTTGGAAGAGAACCCGCCTGTGGTTGCACGCAGCTTGTTACGGTTGTACCGTCGTTTGTTGTATACATTACATACACAGCCACATTCTCACATACACACACGCACACGCTCACGCGCTATTGTCTTCGCTTGACCGAAATTTATCCGCAAGTAATACCCATTGGCACTATCAGCACTGTTGGCGTTCGGCATATCTGCCTACGGCTGCGCATAAGTAGCTTTTATTGGCCATACGCACACACGCATACATGCACACATGCACTTACCTGCTGCCCACAGCCAAACACACCGACAGCAGCTTAGTCACGCGCGCAAGTTTGCTTACCGTTGGTGCTGCTGGCGGCATGGTTCATGTTCGACATGGAAGGCTGTGGTTTATACAAGATACACGGGAAATGTTTAAAGCATATCTTTTAAGTATTTTGAGTATAATTAAAAAATTTTGTTTTTGTAGAAAATGCGGTATGCTAATCTTTAAGCTCGAAACACTAAATTCCACTCCCATATGCTCTTTAATTCTATTTCGATTCAGCATTTATTTAAAATATTTCCCCTTTATACTAACAAATCTTTTGCTTCCACCAACCAAGAGGATGGTATACACCTGCGTAATTTCAACTGCAATTAATCCGTTGGAGAAAGCACTCCTGGGGCCCACTCTCACGTGTGCAGCTGTTGCTAGTCGCAAGTCAATTTGCACCTAACTTTTTCGCGTCAGCCACCCACGGCTTCTTTAATAAGATTCATAACAAGTGCCGCAACTCAATTACTGGCAAATTGAATGGCTGCCTACGTCATGTTTTCATTAGCCAAGAAGATACGTACATGCTGCAAATGGAGACGTAGTCTTAGAGCTGCCGCAGAGGATATTCTGACTTTCATAAAATGAAATTAAAGCGATTTCTGTTTATAAGTGTTAATGGTTTTAAAGCAAAAGATATTTTTTATTGGCTGTGATACAGTTTTTGATGTGATTTTCAAAGGGATAATATTAAAGAATTTGTTGATGCTCTAATTATGATTTTTTTCAAATTTCAAAAATTGTATTTATCATGAACATGAGCTGTTTTAGTAAGGTCCATTGGATAGATACGATCGCTCTGTTTTAGTGCTTGCTCTTAAGTGAGTCGATGAAATTCATGACTTCTTTGATAATGTTCCAGCAGCTTCGTGTATGAAACAATTGAGGTTTTTCTTAGGTCCATTGGATAGATACGATCGCTCTGTTGTATAGGTTGCTCTAAAGCGAGATAAAATATATAAATTCTTTGATAACGTTTTAGTAGGTTGTATGTATAAGCAGGGTGATGGGGTTTCTGGATTATTTTAGGTTCATTGCAAAGATGGAATCACTGTGTGCGAGATCGAGCTTTTCTTAAGATCTTATATAACTACATTGCAATGATATTCCAGTTGATATATTTATAAGAATATACACGTACTAATTTTAAGAAATTTTTGTTGTGATTCTAAAGATTTTCTGAATAGTTCAGTTGTTACATTTTTTATCTGTATATAATCAATATTAAACTGAAATGTTTGTAGTCAATCAAAGACAGATTTTAATTTTTCAGTGCATGCTTTTCATTTGGAAATTAAATGATAATAATTTGGATGACTTGATGATAAGATCGGCAGAAATGTATTGCGTAATATATAATTACATTATGATTTATAATTAAATCATCTACTCTCTAATAGTATAGGCACTTTCATATTTTTCATTTCTTATAAACAGTTAAACTGCTTGCCTACCAACATGAGCCCATGAATCCAGTGTGTTGAATATTTGCCCAGCCTATAGAAGCTCAACGCTGCAGCTGTCTAGACTTTTCTCTTACGCCTTTTGATGCAGCACTAATCTACTACATCTTTCGAATTGGCAACGGAAAAATAAATCTTTGGCTGCCAAAAATAAAGCAAATTCCAATTAAAACACATTTAATTAAATTGTTCAGGTTTTTCTTATGAAATGAGCGGAATATCTGAATTCTGGGCTATAAATATATACTTATAAACATATAGGTAATTATAAGATAAAGCGCTGTTTGCTTTTATTGTGGTTTGTTGGCATTTCGTTGATGTTATTTAGCTGCTGTTGTTGTTGTTTCTTGAAGTTGCTGAACGTTTAAAGTAAAATACATAAACCGCATGCCCACTTTTCAAAATCTACACACATACAGACATAGATACATGCCTTTAGTATTAACATCGCAGCATGTTTTCCTTTTTTACTATAGGGGAAGCTATGTTGTAGTTGCTTTTTCACGCTCTTTTTCTCGCACACATACATATGCGCATTTTAAATGTATAGCTGTGTGTGATGCATTGCTTTTGTCTGTTGTTTATGTTTTCATTTCTTTAATTTTATGCAATAATGATAAATTGAAGTACGAGTGCTGGTGAATAAATCCCCGCTACAAATTTAACTCAGACAAGCGTATATCTAAGGCATAACATGCACACGTTAACCCTCAAATGCCTTATTTTTCTATTGAGCTCATAAAATCATTTAAGACTAATTTTTGGTCAAAATTGACGAATTTGAAGTCGGTTTTTTAATTAGACCCTTACTTTACCTGGTACAGGTGAAAATAGCCACCCCGCCTTTTGGCAGGATTGGGCATTCCCGCTTAAATTTTTTGTAATGAATTATTTCTTGTTTGGATGTTAATTCATATTTTCTTCTTTATTTTTGTTTATGATACTCTAAGAAACAACTTTTTGTACTTAAATGACATAAATGAATGTTACATTTTAAACAAAATGCCGAGTTTTAGATTTGCATCCGCTCATTTTGCATGTTTTTTTGCCAGATCGGTCCACCAATCTGATCGTGACGAACATAATTAGTTGGAAATTAGCTTTTCTTCGGCAGTGATGAGTGGTCTCACTTTGAATAATCGACCATAACCAGGCTGATCTTTGGGATCTTCATCGTCATCTTCAGAATCGCTTTTTTGTTCACCTGCTGTATCTTCGTTATCAGTTCAAATTTCTTTAATCATTGCTAAAATGTCTTCCTCAGACAGATTTTTAATTTTTCGATGCGATATTACTATGAAAAACGATAAAACGGTGGAAAAACACAAAAACTTGAAAGCACATGATGATCAAAAGTATTGAGCGGAATGCCCAGTCCCGCCTTTAGGCGGTTTTACTTTCGGAGCGATTTTAATATATTTAATTCATTTAATGCCAGTATATTTTTACATCACTTACTAAATATTTAAATTTCCTACGCACCAGTATTTTTTTAACTCTGTACGATGAAATTAACTATATTATTTCTTTATCTGAAAATCACTGTTTGAATGAATATATTTATTTACATCCGCGCACTGCCAAATTTGAATTTGAAATTAATTTTCTGCGAATCGAAATAAGCTAAACCAATTCGCTCCCACACAGTTTTGGGAATCCCCTTTTTCTAAAATATTTATTTTTGTTGTTTTTAGGGGACTTTTCGTTAACCCCGCCAAAAGACGGGCCTGGGAATTAGAGGGTTAATACACACCAACACACTATAACATGCAGACATACATGCATACAACTACCCACAGAGTGCAAAGACGAAAGGCGTTAATAATTATGCCATCGAAAATTAGGTCACCAGCGTTGCTGTTTTGATTGTTTTTCTTATTATAAAAATCGCGATGTTCATACTTAATTTTTCAGCAGCACCATGAACCACAAATTCATGCAGAGTACCTACTGGCATTTGTGTAGCTTCTAATATCGTAGCTTTTTCTTCGATTGGAATTATTGTGCTGGCCTGTATTTAAGCTAGTTGTGTTCGGCTCTTAATAGAATCTAGCACCTTACTGGGTTTAGTGTTCCATATTTTCCGTGGGGGAATCGGTGAGAGATGTTTCCATAGATGGTTCTTAGCCTACTGATTGCAGGACAATCACATAGGATGTGCTTTGACGTTTCAGTCCATGTTTTGCATAGTCGGCACATATTCAACCTGATAAGCCTTTATTAAATGGCTCTTGTTGGGGTCTGGAGTATCTTTGCTTGCCTCTGTACCTTCGTGTCGTTCATGTTCTGTGACCAGGAGTCGAAGGCAATTATCAAGTAGTCAGGAAACGATTGAGTTATTACATACGCCAAAGCTCCTTTACATCCTCTCGTGTAAACAATGATTACAAAATCTTTATTTAAAAACATTTTCGAAAATTAAATCAATTACATTTTTGTACTATCACTTAGTAAATTGATAAATCAATAAATCACTTGAAGCTAAATACGTTTTCATGAGAATCTGTAAATTCATGCAGAGCTAGCATAATCGGCCTTTTAGACTAAGGTAACTAGCAGACTGGAACCCAACTAAAAAGCAATCTAGCTGATAAAAGAAAAATTTTAATACCTATTTTTATTGATTCAGTGAAGTTGTTCTTTTCAGTTTTTTACAAATATTTATATAATTTTCTTCTTTTTCTACTTGCAGTGCCACTGAAAAATGCAGCTCAAGGCGTACCTTTGGCAGCCTTAAACGAATTTATCATGATGGGTCTCTTATGTGAAAGCTGAAAATCAATTGAGAAAAATTAAAACAGCTTGTAACAACACATCTAAAAGGAGCAATTCTACTAGTAAGCCACCACAACAGCAACAACTTCGGCATGCCACGCCTCACGCACTTACACAGTCTGCTGCTGCTGACGAGCTTGCTGTCACTTAGTCAGACGGCCAACACCAACACGCCGCGCGCACGTCTTGCCCGAGTGGAGGCGCTCACCAAAGTCACCGAAGAGGAGCTGCTGCCCGCATTTCATCTCTTTCAAATGGAGACTGCCGAATTCTACAAGAAGCTGAATGCAGCGCTGTATCAGGATCTCAACGTGCACTTCAACATGAGCCTCAACATGAGCCTCAACGACAGCTACGACTACGAGGATGACATGGGCTGCTACAATGGCCCGAATCCGCTGGGCAACATCATACCCATAGCGCTGTACTCGATTGTCTGCATAGTGGGTCTGCTGGGCAATACGCTGGTCATCTATGTGGTGCTGCGCTTCTCCAAGATGCAGACCGTCACCAACATCTACATACTCAATCTGGCCATAGCCGACGAGTGCTTTCTCATAGGCATACCCTTTCTCATATACACCATGCAGACGGGTGGCTGGATGTTCGGCGAGTACATGTGCAAGGCGTTCATGGTCAGCACGTCCATTACACAATTCACCTCGTCCATTTTTCTGCTCATCATGTCGGCGGATCGTTATATAGCCGTTTGCCATCCCATCTCGTCGCCGCGCTATCGCACGCCGCAGGTCTCCAAGATCGTCTCGGGCATTGCTTGGCTAACGTCGGCGCTGCTGATGTTGCCCGTGCTGCTGTTCGCCAACACCGTGCCCAACGGCGAGCATCTCACGTGCAACATCAAGTGGCCGGAGGCGCGCAATACACAATCGGGTACCACATTTATACTGTACACACTGACGCTGGGCTTCGCCACGCCGCTGACCTTCATACTGATCTTCTACTGCTTGGTCATACGCAAGCTGCACACGGTCGGCCCGAAGCACAAGTCCAAGGAGAAGAAACGCAGCCATCGCAAGGTCACCAAGCTGGTGCTCACAGTGATTACAGTATACGTGATGTGTTGGCTACCCTATTGGATATCGCAGGTGGCGCTCATCAATTCGTCGCCAAACAAGTGCGCCTCGAGACTGGAGATTACCATCTTTCTGCTGGTCGGCTGTCTGGGCTACTCCAACTCGGCAATGAATCCCATCTTGTATGCCTTTCTGAGCGACAACTTCAAGAAGAGCTTCATGAAGGCGTGCACCTGCGCCGCGCGAAAGGACGTCAATGCGCAGCTGCAGCTGGAGAATAGCCTCTTTCCCAAGTTTGGCAAGAGTCGTCAGTCGGAACGGCTGATCTCCTCGAACAAGGCCAAACAGAAAAAGGCGCTGGCGGCGGCTGCGCGCAACAACAATGCCTCCAGCGCAATGACCACGACGACGACAACAACCACCACGACCACGGGCGTCAGCGCCTGTAATCCTGCCAATGAGCCGGCCATGAATGTGCATGCGGCGAGTGCTGGCAATAGTCTGACGCCCGCCATGGCAGTTGTGCTGCCAAAGCCTGCAACAACCAGCTGCGAGCCCGAGCGGTATGGTGTGATGCAGTCGAGCGCCTCTTCCTCGGATGATAGTTGTAAGCCGCCTGTGCTGCATACGGACTTATAAAAACGGGCGCGCGTTGTGGCCGTGGAGGCAATAGTGTATGTGGCGCCCAGATGAGCATGAGTATAGGTGAGTGATCCCAGTGTATTGGAATGCTCAAAGCAGGAGTCGGCCAACAGTGCCAGAATAAGCGAGTGAGAGGAGGAGCTTGTAAAGCGTTCTTTTGTGGGAATCTGGGAATTCGTTTTAAGTAAGAAGCGTATTTTTAATTGTGTAAGTTTGGAAGTCGAGTGCTTTTCTGATGTGTAGATACTTGCATGTTTTGAAATCCATCTCAGCTGTAGGCAATGATTACAAGCAGTCGATGTGATTCGGTGAAGTCTTTAGACTTGAATTTGGAAGTGAGTGCAAAGTAGTTTTGAATATGATGGTCAAAAGCTGCTACAAATACAAAGAATTTTGATAGCCTCATAAAAAGTGGAGACCATCGTTGAATTATAAAAGATGAACTTTAGAAATCACTTGGGCTTTTTTAGTCGTTGTGCTGTGTAAAGAATATAGAATGCTTGTCTTTTAGGTGTATACAAAAATTGCAAAAATTCAATAGAAAAATCTTTACTAAATGTTTGCACAGCATTTCAATGGCCAGAAACCATAACAAGCCAACTCGAGTTAGGACAAAATTGAGTTTTCATGCATTTCGAAAAATAACATAGGAATTTGTGTAGAATCTAAAAAATTGCTAGTAATATAAGTTTATGTAATTAAAATTCAAAAAATGAATACGAATTTATTAAAATGTTGCTGCTAAACGTTATTACAATTAGTCTAAATTTTAAGATATGAATTGAAGCAAAATAAGAGTGCAATGCAAGCTCGCAAAGCGTGTACTTTAAAGCCTGCAATTGAATGATCATTGTAGTTGATTCAAGCTCAAATTCTTACAATATGTTAACTTTTAATGCATAATTCCCAAAAAAAGCAACAGCTGTAAGTTGTTGCTATAATTGCGGAATTTTTGCGCTTATCGAGCTTGTACTGTAGTCAAGTATACTTTAATAAACATAATTTTAATTAATACTTAAAAAGTGCATAGTAAACGAGGTAATAAAAGCTGTAATAGAAATCTGAAAATTGTGACTATAGCATACTAAAATTAATGGCTGTATTAAACCTGTTATTTCTTTACTACTTTTATATTTTAATAAAAATTAATTTCGCTCTATTTAAAGCTTTTTACATACATGCTTTCTACAAAACTTGTCATTTATAAATTGAAGTCAATAATGTGATCCTTTGATATCTATTCTTCACTTTAGAGATCTCTTGCTATTTCTATATATGCTATGTATAACTGGCTGAAATTATTAGAATCTGTATGCCTGCGAATCCATAATCATCATAAAGAAAGTAAATACACTCTTCACATAAACACTTAAGGCTCAGTTAGTGATCGCGTATCGTATTTAATCGTATCGTAAACAAAACTTGTTTTACCCGAGCTCTATACATGCGTTTGCTCTTGACGAATCGTAACGCAGAAATCATAAACGAAGTAGGTAACTCTGCGATATTTACGCATTACGAATAAGTACGATACGTCAACACTAACTGAGCCTTTATGCTTTTAATACTGCTACTGATTTACTACTTCGCATGCCAACCCAACTGAGTCTATATGCAAATAACAACAACAATAAAAAGAATGTTTTATGCGTGCATTCTCTTGTATGCAAATAATGCTGAAAAAGATTAAACATAATTATAAGCCATTTCCCATAAGCTGTATCAACCAATATAATTCCAACTGACATTTTGTTAAAAACCAATAAGCTAGTGGATTAACGGATTTTTGTGCAATAATTGAAAATAAATGCACTCACAGATTAACTTCAAAAGTGCTGTCGAGTTGCCAACTACATAAACTAACAACAAACAACTGAACGAATGAAGAGATTAAAATATCACAAGCAAATAAAAATACAAAAACAATTTTTCACTAATATTTGTCTGCATTAATAGTGCACATTTTAAAACAATTGCATGCAAGTAATGCCAAATAAGAATACAATTTATGTTTGCAATGGAATAACAACAATAAAAAATAGCAAATTTCAATGTTACTATAAAGCCATTATGAATTAAACCATACAATTGCAATAAATTACCAGCTTATGCACACATGTTCACAGAGAAAATGTAACGCAAATATAAAAGGACAAACTTTATTGTTTCAAAAATATGCAAAATGTACTAAAAAGTTACACAGCAGAAGCTGACATGCAAGTCTATTTCAAATTGTAAAAATTTTCAAGTACAGACATAAAATATGCACTCAACTAAATGATATACAACTAAGTTATGCATTTAAGTGTACCCACTGTAGTTAGATGTAAAGAAAAATCAATTGAATTATTGCTAAAATATACTAATAAATGTAGATATGACTTTGAATAAAATTTGAATGGAACATGTGGCAGATATATTTATTCGAAAGCTAGCAAGTATTTAAGCACAGAAGAAAGAGTATTAGTCAGTGTTCTTTATAGTAAAAAAATCTACCTAATTTAGAACTTGAAACGCACATATACTAGTAGAGCTTCCTGTCAGCTTTGAGCGAAGTTCGGCTGTAGTATATGTCCGGTTTCTTATTACTTTCTTTCTTAATAGGTTGGTAATAACTCTGTGGTCATATGCAATAATGACTTAAGTCGAAAACAACTGTTTCGAGAAAATGCAATTCGAAATTTGAAATGCACATAAGTGCATGTACATAAGTGCATGTGTTTTTATACCCTACACCTATGGTAATAGGGTATAATAACTTTGTGCCAAAATTGTAACGCATTAAAGGAGCCTTCCTAGGTATAGACATAAGTATATAGAAATGATCAGAAACACTTTCTCTTTTCATTTCCGGTTGTCCGTCTGTCCGTCTGTCTGCGTGTATGCAAAAAAAAGAAAGAAGGAGTTGTCCGATTTGGACCAAATTTGGTACACAGTTACAGTGAACCTCGGGTTAGGTAAAGTGTTAAAATTATTCAAATTATCCGAAGGACACGCCCACAACGGGTCTTTAAGTCCCACTACCTCGGATTTTTTTCGGTAAAATGGCTATAATTTGTGTAATTACTCATGGAAAAGAATAATACTTGGTATTCAAGTTAAGAGGTAGGTCTTCTATATCTCAGGAAAAAATGGGCGTGGTCCGCCCACTATATAGCCGGCAAAATTTTTTCGGTAAAATGGCTCCCAATTGACTAGTTACGAATATAAATGAATGAAAGTCGGTTCCCAAGTTGATATATAGGTCTTAGATGCCATACAAGAAAATGGGCGTGGTCCGCCCACTATATAGGCGATAAACAAAAAATCTTCTTAACTTCCATAATATATACACCAGAGAGTCCAAATTTGGTTACTTCGTTCCTGGTAGGAATATCTTTTAATTCTCCAGAAATGGGCGTGGTCCGCCCACCATGGGGGCAGTAAAATAAATATGCCGATAACATCTGGTGTACACCTGTCAGAGCATCAATATTTGGCATGTATAGTCCTATTAGGTATATCTTGTAGTCTGCCAAAAATGGGCGTGGTCCGCCCACTATATAGGTTGTAAATCAAATACGCTCACAATTTCAGTGAATTATCACCCCACTTGGGAACATGGTGTAGGGTATTACTCTGTCGGTGAAACCCGACTGATTGCTTCCTTACTTGTTTTTAAATAACTTTTTTTCTGAGATGGGTACAGATACCGGGGTTTGAACAAAATATGCGCATCAACGTCAGGAATACAGTGGTAACGTCAACTCAATTTCGTCTTAAGTCGACTTAAGTCGTTATTGCTTTTGACCACAGAACTCGTTACCGGTTTACGACCTGACGTAAGACCATTTCCCAGATGGTCTTGCTACGCGCGTGCCTTCTCTAGTTGCAAATGCCAAGCATTGCCAGTCTCTTGTATACATATACACAATTAGGATATTCACAGTTTCCTTCTAAATTTCCCATCTGGCAACTTCAGCACGATAGTAAAATAAAACTGTGAGCACCCCTCTTTCGTGGACCATTCTTAATTTGCCACAATCGCATTACAAGTGTTTTCTAAAGCGATTATTAAGGATTTATTCTTCTCGCAAAAAGCAATATTCCATCAAAATGGAAGTAGTGTGTGATTATTCTCTGCGAATTCAATAAAATTTGCACAAACCCTGTTTCCATTTTCGCGAATAAAACAGCTGCTGAGAAATGCCGAAAGAAAAATTATATAAAAAAAAACTTTTTAAAAATAAGCTTTAATTTATTTAATGTACTAAAAAGTAGAAAATAAATTGTTTCCAAGTCACCTGTATCTTACTATCAATAAAAGCTTGGGGCGCTCACGTGTTCAATATTTGTCAACCAGTTACCACAATATTTTATAGAAATAATTTTTTGCAAATAGATTCTAGTAATGAAAGATATTTTGAATATGGATATTGAGCGCACAAGCTTTTATTAATAGTAAGATACAGGTGACTTGGAAACAATTTATTTTCTACTTTTTAGTACATTAAATAAATTAAAGCTTATTTTTAAAAAGTTTTTTTTTATATAATTTTATTTTCTACTTTTTAGTTTTCCATAAATTAAATTTTAGAGCTCTGAAATTTTTCGCAAAAAGAATTTAAAACTTGCAGAGCAGTACACAATATTTAGGGTATTCATAGTGTCTCCTATCGTCATATCCTTAATTTAACAAATAATACGGCTGTGATCGACCCTAATATTCGTGGCATATTTGTGGCGCGATGAGTTGTTGTCGTTCTGCTTACAAGGCGCGGCGAGCTCGGCCCATGCGCAAAACCCCCGTTGCTTTGGCGCGGCGAGTTGTTGCTATTTTGCGTGCAAGGCGCGGCGAGCTCGGTCCATGCATGGAAATTTCCAACGAAATTTAATATGACTTTTGAAATACATAGGCTGCCGTGTTGTATTTGTCGTATTTGATTTTTGTATGAGAAAAGCAAACTTATTTTTATGACTGTTGTATATTCTTATTTCAAATAACATATACGACAAATATAAGACACTGTGAAAACCCTAATTATATTGGTATTCACAAAAAGGTACTGAAGGTATTTGGTACTGCGGTAATTTTCAAACTAAAATAGTACTGAATTTTTCATGTTGTTCCTATAAGTTTCTATAATTTAACCGCGCAGGGACTAATGAGAGCAGGAGACCTAACGCCATGGGAAAAAGTCGCTCATAGAAACAAAAAAAAGAAAAGCAGTCAAGTGCGAGTCGGGCTCGCGCCCTAAGTGTTCCGTACCAGAAATACCCTTTTTGAGGTTAGAATTCAACCAAAACAAACAACGAAGAGTAAAATTTAGACAACCTCTCTGCTTGGCAGCTCGTACCGTTCTGACCGCTTTGGGTACAGCTGCTCCTTATATACAGCAGTGCTTCTTCTTCCCTGTTTGGCTCTTATTGGCTGTTGCTCAATTTAATTCTATTTAATTTAATAGGAGTACTTTTCCTTGCACGTCTGGTCTGCTCTTGGTTTTCGTTATTTTCGGTTGAATAGCAGCGCTCCTCCTTGCCCGTCTGTCCCCGGAACATTTGTTCATGTATTTGATGTGATTTAATGTTATATCTATATAATATTGGTTGTGATGCCTATATATTGGTCTAGGGGCCTAATTTCGGCATAAATCTAGGTGCTTATATATTTTGTATTCCATAAATACAGCAAAAAAATATATACATATAGCGATTAGGTTTTCGGCATGAATTTTAATTTCTGTACAGTGTCGTCAAAGAACGTGAAAAACTTTATTTCGCTGGAATCTTCCTTAAAAATGAATGAATGCATGTATGCAAAGTTTCAGATCTCTAAGGGAGAAAACACACCAGATCAGTCAAAACAACTTTATCATCTACAAATATTAACTTTTTCTTCCCTATCTGTGCTGTGATTGGCTGTTGCTCAATCTAATTCTATTTAATTTGATAGGAGTACTTTTCCTTGCCCGTCTGGTCTGCTCTTGGTTTTCGTTGTTTTCGGTTGAATAGCAGCGCTCCCCCTTGCCCGTCTGTCCCCGGAACATTTGTTCATGTATTTGATGTGATTTAATGTTATATCTATATAATATTGGTTGTGATGCATATACATATATTGGTAGGGGCCTAAATCAGGCGTAAATCTAGGTCATTACACATTTCGTATTCTATAAATACGGCAAGATTATATAAAATGCGATTAAACCGCTCCTGGCCCGTCTGTCCCTACGTGCTTCTTCTTCTGTCTGTGCTCTGATTGGAATTTTAACCGTTGCTCTTGGGCCGGTATTTGTCCGTTGCCCTTGGGCCGGTATTTGTCCGTTGCACTTGGGCCGGTATTTGTCCGTTGCCCTTGGGCCGGTATTTGTCCGTTGGCCTTGGGCCGGTATTTGTCCGTTGCACTTGGGCCGGTATTTGTGCCGTTGCCCTTGGGCCGGTATTTGTGATTGGTTGATTGTTCGGAGAAAGCTTTGAGCATTGTACAAGATGGAAATCGGATATTTTGATTTTACTCTATGTCTCTCATTCTATTCATTTCTGTTAATGCCTCATTATTGCAAGGTTTCTTTCCTGTTAGCTTAGTGCAGTCTAGCTCTTCAATTTTCAAGCCATCTAAGGATTTTACTCGACTTAAAGCCACATATGCTTGACCAACTGTGAAGATCTTTGGTCCCAAGTACACTACTGCATAATCCACTGTACTGCCTTGCATTTTGTGTACGGAAGAAGCCCAAGATAGTACCATTGGTAGCATTCTACGTTCAGCAGTGCCATAGCTCATCTTCGCTGAGAATTGCTTAGCTATTGGGTTTATTATATGTATGCCATCCCTTGCAAAGTCTACGCGGACTGATGGAATTTGTCTTTCGTGTAGTTGGTTACGAGCGTATAGTGGCCAAATGATTTCTATTATAAAGCCGATAGCACCATTTATTAAGCCTTTAGGTACATCGATGTTAGATCGCAGCATTACTTTCGCTCCTACAAATATTTCTAACTCTTTAGGCAGGCCTCCAGTCTGATTGATGTCAGCTGGAATTACTTTACTGAGATCAAGATTGTCTGTGTTTCTTATAGCATCTACAAGCTGGTCTTGTGCTTGTATCTTGTACATTGTTGTTCCTTTTGATCTGAAGTGCTCTAGTACGCTTTGATTGTGTTCGAATACTTGGTTATTGGTTGGATATATACGCAGGGCCTTTTCAATCGAGAATTCACCAGTGTTTTCATTCTTCACATGATCCATTAAGACTGACATATGATCTGATTTCAGTTCTCCAATTCGTAGTGCATTTAGGATATTAATGAAGGTCATGTCTCCTCGTTGTCTCATATTCTGCTTAAGTTCGACCAGCCTGAACATTCGCCATAAGTGTGTTGCAGGTCGTAATTTCTCCGGCTGGGCGAACACTTGGTTCCCGCGTACTGGTGGTAATTGCATCAAGTCTCCGAAGAGTATTACATTGATGCCGCCGAAGAGTTCTTCGCAATTTTTCAGTTGTTTCAGGCGTGAGTCGATCATGCAAAGCATTTCATAAGGGACCATTGATATTTCATCTATGAACAGGAATTCTATTTCTTTCCATTGCATACGCATGATTCTTAAGAAGTTTCCAGTTAACAACGGCATCTGTGTGATTCGTCCATCTTTCTGGACGGGCAACTTCAGCGTGCTGTGCAATGTTGAACCATTTACTAATCTTGCCGCAACTCCTGTTAATGCACATACTTTTACGGCTTGTTTGGCATAGAGTCTACTAACTTGATTCTTTAGCATGTTTAATGTAAATGTCTTTCCAGTTCCAGCATTTCCAGTTATGAAGAGCTTCAGTGGATTAGAACTGCCATTCATTTGTTCTTGCACACTACTGGTGATGGTGATATATATTTCTCGCTGGTCTACATTCATAGCTCTTTCGCCAGCTTGGAACTCTGCATCCTCCATAAGTTGATCCGGCATGTTTTCTTCTTCTCCCACATCTAAGAGAGCAGGTTCTTGTTCGAGAATATTGAATGCGTGAGCTTGATTGAATGCATTCTCAAGTTGTTTGTCTCGTTCTCTATGCAACTCCATGTGTGCGCTAACTTGTCTTAGATGTTCTTCGCGTGCCATAAACGCTTCTCTAGCCGTATCAAACTCTTCAATTAATTCGCTTTCAGAACGATATGGCATGTATAGAAGGAGTAAGCTATAATAGAAGTTTTCCGGATCATTTGCAGCTATGAAGTGTGGAAATCTCACAACGGCTGGTACATTTCTGATGACTATTTTGCTATTATCTGTTAGCTTGATTAGTCTTTTTCGAGTATTTTTCTCTTCTTCTGGGACTCGGTCTATACTTTCTTCAATGTCATGCTGTGGTTTCGCATAGTAAGGCTCGAACAGCATCGCAAATTCGATTAGACTCATGTTGTTGAAGTCATAGTCGGGGTGTTCATGTGGACGCTTTTCATAACGCACAAAGATGTTTGCGCAATAGCCTTCTGCTCTGCCCGACCCGTCGAACTTAATGACTCTGTATCTTTGTTCAGGCTTCCGTGTGTTGAGGAATATACATTTTCTTGAGCTATCTCTCATATTGAGATGGCATAACCGGAATATACACTCACATGCTGACACTTGGCGTTGATTTAAGATTTCCATACAAATCTTGAATAGCTTCCGTGAGACACACGTTTCCTCTCGCTGTATTTGCCGAATTGCTTGGGCAATGCCTGCATCAAGTTCAGTTGGTTCAGACTTGGACATGTATTTCGCCACGTAGTGTGCTATGGCTTCATTTGATCCACACGGTTGAATGTCCATATTTGCGTCCGATAATTTGAGCAATGTTGGATTGTAGTTATTGACCCATATGTATGTCTTCCTTTCGACGCTTCAGCAGGCATATTCTTCCGCCATTCTGTATGAACTCGTCAGATGTATGGCTGATGATTTTAGTAATTTCACACTCTCTTCGAGGGAAACTGAATCGACATGTAGAGGCCGTGTGATTCTTTGTACATGTTGACGTGTGTTTGTGTATTTGATTTCTTCTCACATATTCATAGATATCGGAATCATCAGTTGGCATTTCACAGGAACACACTTGATCTATGGATTGAATTCCATCTTCAGAATCGAATGCTGGATGATCTTCAATCCATACAACCATATGAAGGTGTGGACTTCCACGATTCTGGAATTCAATTCGCCACCAGTGATCTTTCACACGACCACCGAAGATTGTGGCATTGCTTCTGATAAACTTCATGAGGGCATTAATGCGATTCATGAAGTGTCTGCTAACAATCATCGGGTATTGCTCAATTAATCTCTGTATTGAACGAAAGTCTAGCTCACTTGGATCTTCATCGGGTCTTCCATCCGCTATGAGTAAGGCTTTTCTCATATCAGGCCAGTGTAAGTCATTGCAGCTGAATGTCACAAAGTACGTAGGTGGTCCGAGACATCTTATTTGTGCGACTAGTTCGTTATTGGCTGTTCGCCAGTATGCAGCTGAACCTCTCAAGTTCTTGATATAGAGGTGAACATCTTCAACCATTCCATCCTGACCCTCGACCTTCTTTCCACACGCTGCGATTGTTGTTTTGATTCGATGGTATTCGTACATTGATAAGGCATAGAACAGATAGTCGTTTCTTTGAAATCTTAAATCGTTGCCTAGAATTCGGTATTGGAAGTAGTCAAGTGGTGTTATCGTGACAGGTCTGTCCTCCTTCAATCCATTGATTCCATATGGGAACAGAAAGTACCATGCAAATTCTTCAGCCTTCGACTCATGCTGTTCATTGACAATATTATCTCTTGTCTTGCGTTTGATCTCATTGATGTTTTCTGACACTTCCAAAACTGCTTCAACATCTGGTTGCCCACAATCGATCGCTGCCATCACTGATGTTTGTATTGGAATGGTTTGATCTAACTGATGCTGTGCTGGCATTGTTTCAGCATGTGTCAATTCCACTGGCTCTTGTTGAAGTTCTTCAATGTGGACAATATCGTTCTTTAGATTCACATCTATGTAATCTAATGTGAATTGTCTGTTCTGAGATGTTGTAGAACGCTTGCATACTCTAACGAGCTCAGCAATATTATCACATTCGATCACACAACCTCTGCCATGTAATGCCGCACGTGCACCTTTCGCGCCGCATGAATGCGAGTCTGTGAAGTAGTACTTGTTATCATAGTGCATTACTCCCAATGACTTCGACTCGGCTATTAGAATTCCAGCTTTGTGTTCTTGGAATAGTGCTTCAATCGCATCACATAATTTCTTGGCGCCTGATTCAGGATCATTGACCGAATCTCGTAAGCTACCATAGAGAGCTGGTAATTCATCGTATTCGATCGAGAATGACTGTTTGAACATTATAAAGTCTCTCTTGATAACATCGAAGTTTCTTACTAGTAGGTGGCCATTTGGATCGATTGGTTCCATAGATAGATGTTGATTTGTGAGGATTCGGATTTCTTCGTACTTCCCATCACCCTGAATCATATTCTCGTTCAGTACGTTAGTCTTCCATGATTTTGGTGGAAGTATGATTGCTCGCACGATGTTTGCTAATGCCATTGCACAACACTGAACACCAGCATAGCTTGATGTGAAGACTTCTTGATTTCCTTGGTGCCACGATGCTCTTAGAATTCGTCCGGTGTCACTTATTGGCGTGTAAGCACTTATTTCTTGTATATGATCTTCTTCTGAAGTATCTTGCTCAGCGATCCTCACAATGTCTTGGTCGTTAATTTGTGCATTGTGATCGATGATGACATCTTTGTATAATGGATTTTTCGCTATTAGCCATCTTAATGCATTGTTCAATATGTCACGGGATACCGAAAATTCTCGAGTGATGTTGAGATTTTCTAGTCGTTCCGTAACAACCACTATACCAGCATCGTTCGAAGATCTTGGCAACATTGCTGGAAGTTTCTCAGTTACTTCAAAGATGTCCTGAGCGAAGAGAACTGCTTGACCACAGAATCCATACTGTCCAAATAGTCCGGTGAATTTGACTACTTTGACAAAGGCATGGATTCTTGCCAACATTCGTTGTTCTGGTTGTGACAACAATCTTATTGCTTCTGGAATAGCACCAGGATTTAGATTGTTCCAGTAAGCCTTCGATGGTGGTGTGTTTTTGGTGCTCGTTAAATGTTTCTTGCATCGATGACATAAGAGCAACTGTTGTCGACTACTCAATTCATCGGGCAAGTATGGAGCTGTTGTTATATTAACGTTCCACTTGGCGACTTGATTTGGATAGCATCTCTTGGTACAAACTTCGCAGATGTTATCACAGAAGGTGTTGATGGTTCGAACGAAAATATCGATGCTTGCGTTAGCCTGTGTATGGCGCTGTCTGTCTTTTTCCATACGTACTTCCCGTTGATTAGGTGTTTCCAATGCTCTTTTTTGTGACTTATGTTTTCGCATTGTTTCTATGCGAGCTTGATGTTCTTCAGGTGCTTCTACTGCTCTTATTTGCGATATACGTTTTCGCATTGTTTCTATGCGAGCTTGGTGTTCTTCAGGTGCTTCTACTGCCCGGGCTTGTGACTTAAGAAGACAATTTTTATCAAGTCTTAAACGCTTAGCTGTATAATCTTCATCAGCTAGCTTTTCCTGACGTTTAATTTTCGCTTTTTCCAAACGCCTATTTTTATGCGTTGATTTCTCTTTCAACCTTCTACTACCGTCTCTTTTTCTACTTCCGTTTATTCCAGCGTACATGTTGATGCAGTAAACTAGATATAACTGAAAATTTTTACTACTGCCTGTTTCTAAAGAATTGTTTCCAACTCTTTCAATCGTTTTAAATCAAAATCAAAACTCTCAAAAGTAAGAGCTCCAATGCATGTGCGTTCGCAACGAATAACTGAAAGCAATAGAGCAAAGCGTGCTTCTGTGCTGCTTATATACAGCAGTGCTTCTTCTTCCCTGTTTGGCTCTGATTGGCTGTTGCTCAATTTAATTCTAATTAATTTAATAGGAGTACTTTTCCTTGCCCGTCTGGTCTGCTCTTGGTTTTCGTTGTTTTCGGTTGAATAGCAGCGCTCCTCCTTGCCCGTCTGTCCGCGGAACATTTGTTCATGTATATGATGTGATTTAATGTTATATCTATATAATATTGGTTGTGATGCCTATATATTGGTCTAGGGGCCTAATTTCGGCATAAATCTAGGTGCTTATATATTTTGTATTCCATAAATACAGCAAAAAAATATATACATATAGCGATTAGCGGTTTGGCATGAATTTTAATTTCTATACAGTGTCGTCAAAGAACGTGAAAAACTTTATTTCGCTGGAATCTTCCTTAAAAATGAATGAATGCATGTATGCAAAGTTTCAGATCTCTAAGGGAGAAAACACACCAGATCAGTCAAAACAACTTTATCATCTACAAATATTAACTTTTTCTTCCCTATCTGTGCTGTGATTGGCTGTTGCTCAATCTAATTCTATTTAATTTGATAGGAGTACTTTTCCTTGCCCGTCTGGTCTGCTCTTGGTTTTCGTTGTTTTCGGTTGAATAGCAGCGCTCCCCCTTGCCCGTCTGTCCAAGAATATTTGTTGATGTATTTGATGTAATTTAATGATCTATATATGTATATAATATTATTTGTAGGAGCCTAAATCAGATATAAATCTAGGTGATTACACATTTCGTATTCTATAAATACGGCAATATTATATTAAATGCGATTAAACAGCTCCTTGCCCGTCTGTCCTTCTCCTTGCCCGTCGTGCTTCTTCTTCTGTCTGTGCTCTGATTGGCTATTGCAGTTTCGCTAATAACTTTGTTTAAAGTAAAAAATTTTTTTATTTTATAAGCTTTATATTAGGTTCACATCCGGTATGTATGTCGTCAAATCTAGTAATCAATTTTTCACCCACTTCCCGACTACTTAGAGATCTGAAACTTTGCATACATGCCTAATCTAGAGCCCAATACATGAATCAATAAATTTTATGGGCGTAGGATAAGGGGCGTGGCACTTTTTTATAAACTCCAAATTTGTGTATAACTTTAGAACTACACATCACACATCAATGAAACTCGGTAGGAACTTACTACATATCCATATCCTTCTACTGAGAAAATAAGGGGGCACTGGATAAGGGGGCGTGGCACCCCCATACAAACAAAATTTTTGATCTCGATTAGCTTTGGAACTAAAGGACGTGCAGCATTGAAATTTCGTATGCAGTCGCCTCTTGGACGTGTCGTCCCACTGGTAAAATTTTATGGGCGTAGGATAAGGGGGCGTGGCACCCCCCATACAAACAAAATTTTTGATCTCGATTAGCTTTGGAACTAAAGGTCGTGGAGCATTGAAATTTCGTATGCAGTCGCCTCTTGGATGTGTCGTCCCACTGGTAAAATTTTATGGGCGTAGGATAAGGGGCCGTGGCACCCCCCATACAAACCAAATTTTTGATCTCGATTAGCTTTGGAACTAAAGGTCGTGCAGCATTGAAATTTCGTATGCAGTCGCCTCTTGGATGTGTCGTCCCACTGGTGGAATTTTTTGGGCGTAGGACAAGGGGCGTGGCACTTTTTTATAAACTCCAGATTTGTGTATAACTTTAGAACTACACATCACACATCAATGAAACTCGGTAGGAACTTACTACATATCCATATCCTTCTACTGAGAAAATAAGGGGGGCACTGGATAAGGGGGCGTGGCACCCCCCATACAAACAAAATTTTTGATCTCGACTAGCTTTGGAACTAAAGGTCGTGCAGCATTGAAATTTCGTATGCAGTCGCCTCTTGGATGTGTCGTCCCACTGGTGGAATTTTATGGGCGTAGGACAAGGAGCGTGGCACTTTTTTATAAACTCCAGATTTGTGTATAACTTTAGAACTACACATCACACATCAATGAAACTCGGTAGGAACTTACTACATATCCATATCCTTCTACTGAGAAAATAAGGGGGGCACTGGATAAGGGGGCGTGGCACCCCCCATACAAACAAAATTTTTGATCTCGACTAGCTTTGGAACTAAAGGACGTGCAGCATTGAAATTTCGTATGCAGTCGCCTCTTGGATGTGTCGTCCCACTGGTGGAATTTTATGGGCGTAGGACAAGGGGCGTGGCACTTTTTTATAAACTCCAGATTTGTGTATAACTTTAGAACTACACATCACACATCAATGAAACTCGGTAGGAATTTACTACATATCCATATCCTTCTACTGAGAAAATAAGGGGGGCACTGGATAAGGGGGCGTGGCACCCCCCATACAAACAAAATTTTTGATCTCGACTAGCTTTGGAACTAAAGGACGTGCAGCATTGAAATTTCGTATGCAGTCGCCTCTTGGACGTGTCGTCCCACTGGGCCCAAGGGCAACGGCACAAATACCGGCCCTTGGGCAACGGACAAATACCGGCCCAAGGGCAACGGACAAATACCGGCCCAAGGGCAACGGACAAATACCGGCCCAAGGACAACGGACAAATACCGGCCCAAGGGCAACGGCACAAATACCGGCCCAAGAGCAACGGCACAAATACCGGCCCAAGGGCAACGGACAAATACCGGCCCAAGGGCAACGGACAAATACCGGCCCAAGGGCAACGGACAAATACCGGCCCAAGGGCAACGGACAAATACCGGCCCAAGGGCAACGGACAAATACCGGCCCAAGTGCAACGGACAAATACCGGCCCAAGGGCAACGGACAAATACCGGCCCAAGAGCAACGGTTAAAATTCCAATCAGAGCACAGACAGAAGAAGAAGCACGTAGGGACAGACGGGCCAGGAGCGGTTTAATCGCATTTTATATAATCTTGCCGTATTTATAGAATACGAAATGTGTAATGACCTAGATTTACGCCTGATTTAGGCCCCTACCAATATATGTATATGCATCACAACCAATATTATATAGATATAACATTAAATCACATCAAATACATGAACAAATGTTCCGGGGACAGACGGGCAAGGGGGAGCGCTGCTATTCAACCGAAAACAACGAAAACCAAGAGCAGACCAGACGGGCAAGGAAAAGTACTCCTATCAAATTAAATAGAATTAGATTGAGCAACAGCCAATCACAGCACAGATAGGGAAGAAAAAGTTAATATTTGTAGATGATAAAGTTGTTTTGACTGGTGTGTTTTCTCCCTTAGAGATCTGAAACTTTGCATACATGCATTCATTCATTTTTAAGGAAGATTCCAGCGAAATAAAGTTTTTCACGTTCTTTGACGACACTGTACAGAAATTAAAATTCATGCCGAAAACCTAATCGCTATATGTATATATTTTTTTGCTGTATTTATGGAATACAAAATATATAAGCACCTAGATTTATGCCGAAATTAGGCCCCTAGACCAATATATAGGCATCACAACCAATATTATATAGATATAACATTAAATCACATCAAATACATGAACAAATGTTCCGGGGACAGACGGGCAAGGAGGAGCGCTGCTATTCAACCGAAAATAACGAAAACCAAGAGCAGACCAGACGTGCAAGGAAAAGTACTCCTATTAAATTAAATAGAATTAAATTGAGCAACAGCCAATAAGAGCCAAACAGGGAAGAAGAAGCACTGCTGTATATAAGGAGCAGCTGTACCCAAAGCGGTCAGAACGGTACGAGCTGCCAAGCAGAGAGGTTGTCTAAATTTTACTCTTCGTTGTTTGTTTTGGTTGAATTCTAACCTCAAAAAGGGTATTTCTGGTACGGAACACTTAGGGCGCGAGCCCGACTCGCACTTGACTGCTTTTCTTTTTTTTGTTTCTATGAGCGACTTTTTCCCATGGCGTTAGGTCTCCTGCTCTCATTAGTCCCTGCGCGGTTAAATTATAGAAACTTATAGGAACAACATGAAAAATTCAGTACTATTTTAGTTTGAAAATTACCGCAGTACCAAATACCTTCAGTACCTTTTTGTGAATACCAATATAATTAGGGTTTTCACAGTGTCTTATATTTGTCGTATATGTTATTTGAAATAAGAATATACAACAGTCATAAAAATAAGTTTGCTTTTCTCATACAAAAATCAAATACGACAAATACAACACGGCAGCCTATGTATTTCAAAAGTCATATTCAATTTCGTTGGAAATTTCCATGCATGGACCGAGCTCGCCGCGCCTTGCACGCAAAATAGCAACAACTCGCCGCGCCAAAGCAACGGGGGTTTTGCGCATGGGCCGAGCTCGCCGCGCCTTGTAAGCAAAACGACAACAACTCATCGCGCCACAAATATGCCACGAATATTAGGGTCGATCACAGCCGTATTATTTGTTAAATTAAGGATATGACGATAGGAGACACTATGAATACCCTAAATATTGTGTACTGCTCTGCAAGTTTTAAATTCTTTTTGCGAAAAATTTCAGAGCTCTAAAATTTAATTTATGGAAAACTAAAAAGTAGAAAATAAAATTATATAAAAAAAAACTTTTTAAAAATAAGCTTTAATTTATTTAATGTACTAAAAAGTAGAAAATAAATTGTTTCCAAGTCACCTGTATCTTACTATTAATAAAAGCTCGTGCGCTCAATATCCATATTCAAAATATCTTTCATTACTAGAATCTATTTGCAAAAAATTATTTCTATAAAATATTGTGGTAACTGGTTGACAAATATTGAACACGTGAGCGCCCCAAGCTTTTATTGATAGTAAGATACAGGTGACTTGGAAACAATTTATTTTCTACTTTTTAGTACATTAAATAAATTAAAGCTTATTTTTAAAAAGTTTTTTTTTATATAATTTTATTTATTTTTAGTCTTCCATAAATTAAATTTTAGAGCTCTGAAATTTTTCGCAAAAAGAATTTAAAACTTGCAGAGCAGTACACAATATTTTGGGTATTCATAGTGTCTCCTATCGTCATATCCTCAATTTAACAAATAATACGGCTGTGATCGACCCTAATATTCGTGGCATATTTGTGGCGCGATGAGTTGTTGTTTTGCGCGCAAGGCGCGGCGAGTAAGTTCCTATCGTTTTTCATTGATGTGTGGTGTACCTATAATTATAAATTGAAGCCCGTGTGTAGTTGCTTGAAAAGTGCCACGCCCCTTATCCTACGCCCATATAATTTTACCAGTGGGACGACACATCCAAGAGGCGGCTGCATACGAAATTTCAATGCTGCACGACCTTTAGTTCCAAAGCTAGTCGAGATGAAAAATTTTGTTTGTATGGGGGGTGCCACGCCCCCTTATCCAGTGCCCCCTTATTTTCTCAGTAGAAGGATATGGATATGTAGTAAGTTCCTACCGAGTTTCATTGATGTGTGATGTGTAGTTCTAAAGTTATACACAAATCTGGAGTTTATAAAAAAGTGCCACGCCCCTTGTCCTACGCCCATAAAATTCCACCAGTGGGACGACACATCCAAGAGGCGACTGCATACGAAATTTCAATGCTGCACGACCTTTAGTTCCAAAGCTAATCGAGATCAAAAATTTTGTTTGTATGGGGGGTGCCACGGCCCCTTATCCTACGCCCATAAAATTTTACCAGTGGGACGACACATCCAAGAGGCGACTGCATACGAAATTTCAATGCTGCACGACCTTTAGTTCCAAAGCTAATCGAGATCAAAAATTTTGTTTGTATGGGGGGTGCCACGCCCCCTTATCCTACGCCCATAAAATTTTACCAGTGGGACGACACGTCCAAGAGGCGACTGCATACGAAATTTCAATGCTGCACGTCCTTTAGTTCCAAAGCTAATCGAGATCAAAAATTTTGTTTGTATGGGGGTGCCACGCCCCCTTATCCAGTGCCCCCTTATTTTCTCAGTAGAAGGATATGGATATGTAGTAAGTTCCTACCGAGTTTCATTGATGTGTGATGTGTAGTTCTAAAGTTATACACAAATTTGGAGTTTATAAAAAAGTGCCACGCCCCTTATCCTACGCCCATAAAATTTATTGATTCATGTATTGGGCTCTAGATTAGGCATGTATGCAAAGTTTCAGATCTCTAAGTAGTCGGGAAGTGGGTGAAAAATTGATTACTAGATTTGACGACATACATACCGGATGTGAACCTAATATAAAGCTTATAAAAACACGATCCAACGCATGGCAATTTTTTCAACTAGTGGTATTTTTTGTTTGCGTGCAAAGCAACAACAAAAAGGTTTCCAGATGGCAAAGTGGTTTTATTTTAGCAGGCGGCAAGGAAAGCACACTAGATAGCATGGAACTGTGAACTCCCCAAATTTGACATTAACCGCTTCGAGCGGTTTTCCAGCCGTTTCGCACAGCTATAGCAGTTTTTCTTCTTAACCTTTTTCATGTATTTTTCGTTCCGTTTAATTCAAGTTAGCTAACTTTTTTTACAGGCTATTTCGAGCTTTCTCACTGTTCAGCTGTATCGATTTATCAGTAGTACGTAAGTGAAGTACTTGTACCTTCCAATTGAAAAATGGTTCTGTCGCTGTTTAAAATATGTGATATTTGCAGCTTTTAAAATGAAATTCATAGTGATAGCCTTTAAAGTGGTTTTCAATTGACCATAAAAGTAAGCAATAAATTGCATCTAATCGATTTTTCTCACTGAAATGAACTACTCAAGCAAGTAAAATGCAGAAAATTTCCCAAAACTTGAAGAAAACTTACAGACATATCAAATAAAAACTTTCCATTCGTTCTGCTTAAATTTCTTTGCCTTGTAGCTCAAGTGCACCTTTTTCTTCTAGCGGAAATAGCAACGCAAAAAATTCAATCCGTGCACAATTTACGCTTCAATATCATCAAATTAGAATTTCATTGTTGTAAATATTCCAATTTAAGGGTCAACAACAAATGTGGCAGTCCTTTTGCTAGAATTCCATGCGTCTCATCAGCAGCACATACCCGCAGGACTTTTGACACAAAGCCGCGTTGTTCAGTTGAAAATTCTAAAAGCACAAAGAGCGTTCTTTTAGCATATATACAAAGAGAATGTGTTAGTATTTGTATTTGCTTGTGCTACCTGGCTGGTAAATGCCATTGAATAGTAGTAGAAAAGCGAAATTCCTAAGCAAATATTTAAGAAACTCTCAGCGAGCAGAACAACAACAACGGAAACAACTATGTAGCAAGAGAAGGCGTTCGTAGCAGCAGAAAACCAGCTACAGCTAATGCAATATCAAAACAATGTTGTCAACTGTTGTCCATTAAAAATCACAACACATTAAAAAGGACAACGAAACGACATTACACAAGCAAAAGGCAAAAGTGTAGCAATAGCGCTACTACTCGTATGCCGGTTGGCAACGACAGAGTTGTACCTTACTTTAAAAGGGAGGGAATGTACTAAAGAGAAAGAAAAGTTGGATAAAATATCTTCATAGGTTACAAGTAAGTACTCTCATTATTTAAAGTACAATTTCAGCGTTTCAAAAAAATTTTATGAATACAGCGTAAATTTTTGGATATCGGTTATTAGATATAAGTATGAAGAAAAAGAAGCATATAACTGGGCGTAAGAGCCTTGAAACATGCAATTTTTCGTTTGGAACTGTGGAGCCTAGTTTTTGTAATATTTCTTACATTTTATCATATAAATTTTGAAAATCGGATATTAATCTTATGACGTATAATGATGGTTGTAGGGCATCGCAAGAAGAATATAAAATATAGAGCAAGGAAAAAAATTGCGCAAAGGACAACGCGCTGGATTAGTTGTCTGCCATGTTCAACACAATAAAGTATAAAGTGGTATTGCAGAGGAAAATCGAGAAAATAGAGCGGAAGTATTACTTACAGACAAAGTAAACTTTTTGTATAGGGAAAGAAATGGGAAATTATATAGGAAAAGGTGAGAGAAAAATTCCAAATTGTATCAATAAATTTAGTATTATTTCCGAAGATCAAAGTTTTTATGATTGAAATATATATTGATGTTTGATGGCGAAGAAATCGGTTTCTAGCTCTAGATCGACAGGCTTAGAAAGAAGGCAAAGTTAAAGAGCCCTAGAAGGCACCTTATGCTCATCCCTCAAACATAGTCGGTCTGACAAAGCTCATAGTCTTCACTGAGTCACAGCGGCGCCTGACTTTAATTGCTATAGATAAAATAAAATGTTTTGTGTACTTACTTTTGCAAATTTCTATCAAATACAAATGCCATTCTCTCTCAGCAATCATCAAAACAACATTTTCTTTGAGGCGTTGTTGTTGTTTTGATTGAGTGTTAAAAGTGAAATAAAATGAATCGTAAAAATGTGACAACAGCAAACAAAAACAACATGCTAATGAGAAAAAATGTCATGCTGTAACTTTTCAATTGAAACTTTCGGTTCAAATCATAAGAAATGCAATTTCCACTTGCCAACCTTTCGGCTGTTCTTGCTAGTTACTATCACTTTTTTAAGTGTTTTGAGTGCTTGTCAACTGAAATATGCAACGCATATTTTTTGCAATTTATTAGGTGACATTTTATTGTTGTCACAATTTTGCTTTGGAGAAATATTTTGTCACATAAATTTAAATTCAAGCATTTCTTGATTTGAAGTCTGAGTGATTTTAAATATGATTAAATGAGTAACATCACATTGCGAAATTGATTTGAGCTTTTTTTGAAAAATCTTTTTGCGAGCATAGTTCCAAAAGTGCCTTACCTTACAAAGAAAACAGAAAATTTTCTCAAGACTTTCTTTATTTCTCAGCATAGTCTTCTTTGAGCTCCATACACTTTTCTCAGCAGTGTTTAATAGCTTAAAAGATATCCGATTTATATGTAGTGAGATCTTCTCAAAAAAGGCTACAAATACTTCATTGGCAAATCTTTAAATATCTAACTATTTCATTTTTCAAATTATAAAAGAAAGAAAAAAATATGCGAAAGGTTCAGCAGTCTGAGAAAACATTGAGGAAACGACGCCTTAAAGTTGTCAAGTCTTCAAGCATGCTTTTGACAATGCAAAAAAGTTAGATTCAATTTCGAAATGCTATGGTCACGAAACCTTAGCCTTTATGCCTTAAGTGCTGCTTTATTTTTCTGCGCTCGCTTCTCTTCGGCCCCTCTGTTCTAATGACTTTGCTGTAAAATGCCAAGCAATGACATGCGACACCAGCTGTGAAAGTGAGCGTGGAAAAATGGCGAAGCGCTGGCAAAGTGGATGCGCGGGCTTAGCGTTTTACAGCTTGAAAGCCATATTAAAAGTTGTTGCTGGTCGCTTGTGCGGTTTGCCAAGCGCAAAATTGCTACAAGTATATTAAATTTTTTAAAGCAGCATCAACCGGCGGAAGCGTGCATTTATGAGGGAATGAAGCGAGCTAAATGTAAGTATGTATATAAATTTGGCATTTTAATTGTTGTTGTAGCTCAAGTGCAATGGCACAATGATCGACAAGGTCCCTTTTAATAGGCGCACAAAATTGAGCAGCAAATTTCAAAGAAAAATATACAAAAATTTTTGCATATCGAAAATTATGCACAATTATTCACACGCACACTGACGCAAACGTGCTAAACTTAATTGTGTGTGCTATTACCTGTCAATGTGAATTCGAAATTGCCGCCTGAAATCAAAGCGAACAGAAACTTCAAAGCGAATTCAAGGCGAATTTATTTTAACCCAATTGAACATGGCAACTCATACGGCTCACACTTCATAAATCGCTTTAATACGGCCGGATAAAAGGGAATGAAAATAATATTGCTACAAATTGAAAGCCACAATAAAATGAGGCAAAAAGTTGCAAATGAAATCAAAAGTGAAAAATTGAAAATTAAGAGGGAATTGAGCAAAAAAATGCGAAAATATTTGCAATTCAATTGCATGAAAAATTGTGGCACTAATTGAAAATGAGCGCAAAGACACACACAAGCATGAATGTATGCTTGTACATAAGCAACGTAGACAAATACATGTAGATAAGCATGCGCCAAAATGTATATAAACAAAGAGTAAGACGCTGACGGAAGGCACTTTTATGAGCAGGCGACTGCAGTTTTTGAAATTTACTTAATTAAAGCAATTAAGATACAAATTTGCTATATAAGTAGGAACAGTCTATGAAGAAATTGGCAACGAAAAAAAATTTTGAGCCTTTCAACAATAAGTATCAGAGCATCAATAAGTTTTGAATATATATAGGTAGGTTGGTAGGTACGTTAAGTGGTCGTCTCAATCGTCTCAAGAACATCATTTTGGCCAAAAGGCCCATTGTATTACCACGTGCGATTTTAAGCTATGCACTTCCCATGTATGGGAGACACTTTGTGTATGGTTCTATCCAAAATTAACACTTCTTTCTGATACTTTTAATATCATGCATATAACTTATACTCATGCTGAGCTGGCTGCCTAAAAAAGGCCATGCGTATACCCTCTTAGGTACTTAGCGATGTCAGTTGGAGTTCCGTTTAAGAATGGTCAAAGTAATGATCTGTCAGAATTTGGGTGTGTTTCACAAACTTACAAAGAGGCTTGATAACTAGTTTTCAGATCTGCTCGAGCTCTGAAAAGACAGGCGCTTCCAAACAAGTCAGACGAGTTCTAGCGATGGCGGCGTCAGGAGTATCATTAACTCTCATAATCTCTGCAGCAGTTCTTAAACTTTCGATTTTTCGATTATATGCACTTACATGATATTCGCTGCACACAACTTGGAATCCAAACTTTCGATTACAGAAGAAAAAGTTTTTCACTCTTATTTAATAAGGGTATTTTAGATGTATCTTGTATAAAGAAAATGGTTTGACTGATGACAGATTCTTCAAAATCTATATTTTACAACTTTTTTAACAATCTCATGAAGAGTTCTTAAAAGTATGTAAAACAGTGTGTTTCCTACTTTTCACTACGCCACTGTCAGCGACATTTTCTTCGCACTTTCTAGCCAAGCAAAATATTAGCATATTAATGAATATTTCCCAGCACATTTTTTATATGGCCGCGCTAAAAGATACAGACAAGACAGACTATGGCAAGCGAGATAGAAAGAAAGAGATGGAGAGTGAATGAGTGGGAGCATGCCTTCGCGTTTGCTGTAAAATAAATTGCACTCTTTAGACCGAAACATTTAAGTACAAATAAAACAAACATAAAAAAATCAAATCGCGCCTCCTGCAGCGCCAGAAACGCCGCTAATAGCGCATAAAAGTCTGTTTATATGCGCGTGGCTGATATGTGTATGTGAATGCGTGCGTGTGTGTATCTGCTTATTTTTCCAGCGATTGTTAGGCTGACTTTGTAGGCGACCGCCAGTGGTCTAGTGCTCTTTTCTGTTTACTTTCAAAGCGCTGCAATTGAATTGTTTCAATTACTTTTTTCATTATGATTTTTCACAATATTTTCCATAATTTTGTGCGCTTTTAGTTGTTATTATTTGCTCGTTAGCACAATTCGCAGGTTGTGGAATTTTGAAGATAAATAAACTGCTGTTGCATTTGGGCAAATTTAATTAAATTTAAAAAGGCAAAAGGAAGGCCATTCTAATAAATGGCATCGATATCAGCAGCAAAGTGGAATCATTGCTTACCAGTGAAATAAACACGTATGTGAAACTGCAATCAAAAGTGAAATTTTATTAGCCGAGGATGTGATGACAATATTAGAATCGATCAATTAGATACCAAAAAATTAAAGCTTCACCTTTTGATTATTGTTTCGAACATTTTAAAAGGCTGACGAGGTTATAGAAAAGCATTGTAAACAATTTTAATCTATGTGTTGCTATGCTAAGAATTTCTGTAAATATTGATAGTAATATGTAGAATAAATGGTCCAATTTGTGTAAAAATAGAACGAGCACACACAGGTTAATGTGAGAAAGCTATGCCTAGGACTCGGTTGGCGGGATGTTGTGCCACTTACTTATGCATTATATATTGCAATGTGACCTTAATCTAATTCAAGTTACTATGATCCAGTTCGATGTGAGAATTGCAACTTTATCTCTGTCTTAAACATAGTCGTGTCAATACTCTTAGTCTTTGGTTAGGCAATATATTGCAGGAATGGGCTCTGTCGCTAATACAGATCCGTTTAAATTGTATATGTAGTAGGGATGCAGTCTACAAGTCACTGAGGCCTTCAAGCATTAAAATGTTTTCTCTCAATAAGGCCTCTTGGTTAATTATTGCAATCACATTTCATTGCATGTGCTTTTGATTTAACTCGTTGAAGGATGATTTTAATTACGAGCCCACTTAAAAAAGTTCGTTGTGGCAGCCAGAATAAGCCAATTAAAGTGCACTATGGGGCAGAGACAAGAGGCTGTAGATGAAGAGAGAGAAGCGGGCATCGGAATGTGAGAAATAATGCATGAAATTAAAAGCAGATTTCCACTTGATTTCATTATGACATGGCAACACTTGCATTCGTTTCACGAACAAACGCATGCATGCAGAAGTACAGAAAAAGTGCTAATTAGTTGGCAACAGACATTTCAACAAGAATTGTAGAGAAAGGAAAAGAAAATGTAAGAGAACTTTTAAAGATAACAAAAAAAGGAATTGGGAGAAAGAAAAAATATCTGAAGAGTATTTTAAAGATAACAAAAGAAGAAATAAGAGAGATAAGTAAGAAAAGAAAAGGCAAGAAAAGAGAGGATAGGAGGAGATAAGAGAAGAGAAGAAAAAATTGAAAAGAAAAGAAAAGAAAAGAAAAGAAGAGAAGAGAAGAGAGGACAAGATAAGATAAGACAAGATAAGATAAGATAAGATAAGATAAGATAAGATAAGATAAGATAAGATAAGATAAGATAAGATACGATAAGGTAAGGTAAGATAAGATAAGATAAGATAAGATAAGATAAGATAAGATAAGATAAGATAAGATAAGATAAAAGAAAAGAAATAAATGAAATGAAAGAAGAGGAAATAGCCAGAAAAGCTAAGGAAAGACAAAACGTAACAAGACAAAGAAAATGAAAGCAAAACAAACCCGCATTTTTCCCGAGAAGAAAATTAAAAATAGCAGAAGGGAGGGAAAAAATGAAAAAGAGGAAGAATAAGATAATTTATGAATTTGACATTAAATATGCATAAGAAATACAACAAAGTGAAATAGAAAAAAAAACAATTTAAAAGATGCAACCAAACTGAAGTACGAAGAAAAGGATAAAGTAACACTTTTCCTTTTGAGATTAGAAAGCTGCTGGATACACCATCTAGTCTAAGCTACTAAGCCAGTTTAAGCTACATTCCGCTTCAGCTACAAAAAGGGCGAACAAAATTTGCCATACAGTGAGAAGTCCCGAGGTAGTGCTGCGGTTCAGTGGTGCAGGCAAATCCGGCTCATTTGAGCTGACTTGACTTTCGGCAACTTTTGTGGTCGCCTTCTGCAGAGCACTGCAGCAATGCGGCAGTAATATAGCAATACAATCGCAACAGAGGCAGCTGCATTGCACAGCAGCAGCAAACAGCCGGAAGCGGAAATCAAGGCAATTGATTACGTGTATCCTAAAAAGTTGCCAACAGTTTTGCGCGCTATTGTTTGCAAAATTCCTAAAATATTATATTGCAGTTACGAAAAGTTTTGTGGTATTACCTAGCTCCCTGCCCTCCCCTTCCCATCCGTGCGCTGGGTTTGTTTAAGCGAACTTGGCATGCAGCTTAAATAATTCACAAAATTTTTAAGTGGTTTGCCTGAGTTTTTTGCTTTTCTTGACTGATGCTTGAATTGAAATTGAACTTGATAGTTTGCAATTTTTTTGGAATTTCTTCTTCATGAAATTTTAATGTGCAGCTATTGATGGTTGAGCAAGGGATTCTTAAGTAATTGCTGCTGCAGAACTAATTTCATATTGTATAAAATTTGATTATGTGCTAAAGAAAATTTAAGTGTTTGTAACAAGAGTAAAGATGAGAGTAAGAAATAAACTGGGATTAAATGATTACTTACTTTTACTTTGGTTGGTCAGAAGAACCCGTTGCCGGGTTACGACCCGACGTACGGCTTCGTTCTAGGCAACCCTGCTACTCGCGCCTTCTCCAGTTGTAAATTCCAAGCTTTGCCAGTGCCTCCGCACTTGGTCTTTCCATCGTAGACATGGCCTGCCGCGCCGTCTCTGTCCTTCAACAGCCACCTCGAATACGCTCATCGCTGGAGCTCCTTCGTCCATACGCACGACATGACCTAGCTAGTGAAGCCGCTGGGTGGTGATGCGACTGACTATATCAAGCTCGTACAGTTCGTGGTTCGTTCGGATGCGGTAGTCGTCGCCAACGCGGATTGGGCCGAAGATCTTGCGAAACACTTTTCTCTCGAACACTCCAAGAGAAGCTGCATCCGTCTGCGAAATCATCCATGCTTCAGCAACATAAAGGAGGGATGATGAGGATGTAGAGTGTAAGTTTTGTCAGTCCAGAGACTAGGTAGGTACTCCACTTCTCAATTGCTTTCCGAGTCCATAGTAGCATCTATTGGCACGAGTCATTCTCTGCTTTATCTCCAAGCTGACATCATTATTGGTGCTAATGGCGGTGTCAAGATATGTAAACTCTTTGACAGCTTCGAAGGTATAGTTTCCAGTAGCCAAATGGAAGTCACGGCGCCGAGTCTCTCATGCAAACACAGAAATATATGCCAGCAAAGAATTGTTACAATTTTGTTGTTATCTGCCTGTTCTAGTCGAATGCCTTCAGCTTTGTAATATTCAATCTTACTTATGGCTATGGCTGCTGACTATTACTATTGAATTTACGACAGCGCCTAAAGGCAGACAACTGGCTTTAAGTCGTGTCAAATGTCACTCATGCGTGTGACCTCCCACCGCAACGAGGTCTGCTGTAATTACTGTCAAACCACTTGGAATGCCCAACAAAACCGCTTTAACTTTTACAAACAATATTTTTCAAATGATTTCTTCTCTGCGTGCTGTTGCATACTTTTAGGACACTCCAAATTCAAATAAGGCCACAATTACGCCGCGGTGGAATAAAAACCACTCATTTATGCTTACTTATGTGAGTCGTGCTGGGTTG
Organism: Neria commutata; assembly: GCA_963457695.1. NCBI lineage: Eukaryota > Metazoa > Arthropoda > Insecta > Diptera > Micropezidae > Neria > Neria commutata. The sequence continues at coordinate 39,518,000 of OY735248.1, forward strand.
GTCCTTTTCTGTCCCAAGCGTAAAGTTTAAATGTGATTTTTTTATTAAGTTATAAAGGCAGTTTATTAGTTTTGACATTTTCAAACATTTCAAATGCGCCTGAAAGTTGATTTGAATATGTTCATAATGTGCTTGTTGGCTCTTTGTATGTGGCATAAGGAATTATGTTTGGGGCTATTTTGAACTTTCTAAACTTTCTTTGCATATTGTTGTTAAATAGAGAGGGCATTATGAGCAGCATACTTTTAGGCTTTATAATTTTCATGTAGTTTAAAGCAAAGATTGTATAATGAAAAGTTGTAGCAAATTGCTTCAGGCGGAAAATTGCATGATTTTTTAACATCAAAATCAGTAGAAACATTTGTCATATTGCGAAGGAATGTGAAGAAACATGTTCACTTCAACAAATTGAGGAATCTTAAAATATTTATCTCATTTCTCTCTGTAGAATAACTTAAATGTTCAGCTGAAGGCCATTGCTGCTATAGCTGTTTATTTATGTACCTAATAATTTTAATTATAAGTTACTATGTAATAATAAAAATAATATATATTCTTCAATGTAAAAATCTTGAAATATTTCTCTCTTAACTCACTCAAAATTATCTAAATTAAAAGGATTGCTGTTGGTTTATATTGTAGCGCCTAAAATAATACCAAAATTTTATTCACTTCCCAACGACGCACACTCTTCAACATTCCAGTCTTCTACACTATGTCATTTGCCCACATAAAACCCATATTTATAGACATTTACGACAGTTTTTGCACGCTTTTATAGCATTGTCTTTCATCTGACGCCTAAAAGCCGACTACACTTATTTGTTTATTTGGCCGTTCGCTTGCTATGCCATGGGCGCTGCAGAATGATTGATTTGTTTTGTTAGGCCATTTGACTTTTATGTCTTTTCGTGTGTCGAGCGCCGTATTGGGCCCCCTCAATTTTAAGTGTATCTTTACTTCATAAATCATGTTAGTCGTGTCCTTAGCTGTTACTGCGGCAATACGCGCATACCCTCAGGCTTTTAGGCGTATGCAAGGAACACTTCTCACTATACTCTGTGCGCTGTGAATTTATTGGCCATAGCATATTTATGGGCGCACTCTATTTGGACTGCTCACAACTGTTAGCTGAATGTGGTTGTGCTACTCATGCAGTGCTCTTCATTGTGCACTTGGCAATTAATCAGTATCTATTGATTCTGTGTAGCTTATTGCTTCGTGGCAATTGCAAATAGGCTTAGTTTCCTTCAATACACTTGATTGTTATTAATTCGCATGTATTTGTAATGGCATAAATCGCATTAGAACCTGTAGCAGCTGTAAGAAGATTATCTTTGCTGGTGCAAATAATAATTAAAAGCATGTTTCCAGGAAGATTGCAACAGAAGAATTATAAGAAGCTTTATTTATTCGCATTAGTTATGTTACTGCTGCCAAATTATTGAATTAAATGAAAGCTTTAGTACTTGAGTATTACTAATTATGAAAAAAAGAGCCACTGCAGCTTCTTTACTACACCTATTTTATTTAATCTCAATTTAAAAATTGCATATGTGCCTTTAAAGATAAGACAATTTTCAATAGCTGCTCTTCCTACAAGCACAGAATAATGCAAAGTGGCAAATTACGCTTAAATTGAAGCTACTTAAGTGAGCGTCACTTCCCTTCTGAAGTGGCTGCTCTGACAAAGGTCCTGCACACGCACACGAAAGCGTTGCTATCAACACCATTGACATAACAAACAGTTACGCTTCAGATAAGATAATCACGCGCTCCAAAGAAAATCAACAAAGTGTGCACGAATTTCTGTGGAAGAAACGCAATTTTAAAGGAAAAAATAGTAGCGCTGTTGAAGGCCAGAAAGAAATCAAGTTCACACATTTTGAGGCAAAAAAAGTAACGAAAAATTTCATTGAAAGCACTCAACACGAACTCAAACTCAGAGCTAAAACGCGCTGCCTAGAAAAACCAAACCCATGCCATCTTATGTAGGCCCATTTATTTAGAGTCAACAATAAAAGGCTGAAAGTAGCAGCAGCAAGAAGACAAAACAAGTAAGACAAGGGGGCAGTCTGTATGCGCTGAAGTTGGGCATTTTAGTTCAGCTTTCGAAGCTGATGCATGAATTTAGTTCAACCCGCTTGATGAAAAACCAAAGGCTCTGATTTCATTTTGAAACTTTTAATATACATACGTGAATCTGTTCGTGCCGGGGAAGAATCAGAAATTTGCGAAAACTGGCAGTTTTTCGAGTAAACTTTATAATAAGTAAGAATTTTAATTTAATTCAATTTAGTGAATTACAATTGAAAAAAAGTACAATTCAAAAAATATTCAAGTATATTCAAAATGGTGTGTGAAATTTATGCCTTAATAACGAGCGCTTTCCAGTGAATGATCTCGCTGTCATCGAGAGGCGACCAATCTAGGAATGGGAGGGCATATATCATATTATATATGATTGCAAAAGAAATTGCCAAAAAATTAAAGCGATTTTTATTAAAAATACAAAATTGGAATATTTTATTCGAAGAGTTTGATTGATGGAACAGTAAAAGTACTACGGGATCATTTCACTTCAGTTGTGCAACTTTTTTCTTTGAATGATGAGAAATCTTCAAAGGACACTCTCCAAAGATGCTCAAGTTCTACAGCATGCGCGATTTTCCATTAGCCAATACCTTTTCTATGACATGAAATCAGATCGATTTAATAACGTAAAAAATTTCGTAAAATAGCGTCTTGGTTGTCCGAAACTTTATTAATGCTAGCCATAAAGGTAAGTATACAGTTTTTTCTTTTTAATTGTTCATATAAAAAAGTCTTACAATGACAATAATTTTACTTATTTGGCTCCTGTTGCAACAAACCTTTCAACTATTTCCAGTTGATCTGCCTGCCAGAGTATAGCGCAACGCAACGACAGAAATCCGAGCCACGAGCTTTGGGCTTTTTTTCAGAATGCCCGAGGGTTTGCCAACTTAATTACCTTTTCAAAGGCAATGACCGCAATAAAGTGGCTACTTCGCTGCCTTCTTCTACGATGCACAATCGGAAATGCTTATATATGTTGGCAATATAGGCAACAGTTGTGGCAGCAGCTTCATCGTCGCAAGTGGCCGTAAAAGAATGCGCATTACTTCTTGATGAAGGTTTGTACACACACACACACATACACATACATACATATAAGCACTTTTTGCCGCAGGGATAACGGCGTGTCATACCTGTAGACAACTTGAGCTATCTTTGATAGTTCTTTGAAGGCGTTCCAGAGCTACGCATTAGTTTGCTTATCTATCGCTCGTTTTTGTCATCCAGTCCTTGCCTGCACTCCTTCGCTGACATTCTCACTAAAATTGTCTTCTGCTTGAAATAGGAAGCAAAGTCAAAGTGCCACAAAAGCGCTGGAGTTTGGTCACTTTATGTCGTCTTATTCTTTGGCTTTGGATGGCAGAAGAGAACAGCATTAATTACATGTCGCACACTTTTATGTATACACACATGCCAACAAACACATATACTAATAGAAACTATACATGTGTATATGTAATTAAATCTAAGCACATCAACAATTGAGCTACGCATTTAATATATACAGTGCGATTAAATAGAGCGTAAGCTCAATATTTTTGGATTGCACTGTTTTCATATATTGTCAAATTGATATTATAGCGGCAAATGAGGATAAGGGAAGTAGGAACTAATGAAGGCTTAATAAATAGTATTTAATTGAAGCGCAAGTCACAAAAGCAATACAATTAAATTTACACAGAACGCTGAATAAAATATTGCGCATACGCTCTTGTGCATCGCACTGTATTCGTGTCTATCTGCGCGTGTATAGGCTGCCGAACGTTATAATGCCACAACAAAGCCAATTTACTTTAGTCATCTTTATTGCAGGCTTTAGTTTTCCTCTTCCAACTTTAACTATGCTTGATACTCACAGCAGGAGTAAGCGAGCAGCAATTAATCTGAAGGTCGACTTAGTAATTAAAATGGCCGCCTGTAATTTGAATCGGTTTTGAAAAACAGACAGAGAGAAAGAGCTATAATTAAATAAATTTGAGCTGGGAATGAGAAAGAGATAATAAAATCGAGCGACAGCTCTTATGTGGAAGCTAAGTGGATTGACAGACCGAATTAATCATTGTCGCCTTTGTCACTCATGTCTCAAATTTTCCGGCTGCCTTTTTTGGCGCTTTAAAGATTTTTTATTGATGTGATATTTAGCCTAGATATTCCTTCACGATCCTACGAAATGGTGCTATTTGTTCCTCTCACAGTCACGGTATTTTGGTTCTCCTTCTTCTTTTCTGTTTCACTTCTTCTCTTCCTTTCTTTTCATATCTTATTTATTCTAACTTATCATACCTTTAGTTTTGTTACATTTTTCCAACTCTTGCTTTTTTGGGATACTGTTCCGTTGCTTAAATTTTCCTTAAAGGTTTTTCTGTTCTATCTTTTTCATTGCCACTTCTATGCCATCCCTCCTTTCATTTCCTATTATTCAGCATCTTCTTATTATTCAACACTATGCTTTTCTTTAAAATGATATAAAACAATCAAAGCAAACATGAAAAATTCATTAAAGCTCAGCCACAGTGGCGTGCACGCTTCAAGCTCGACCATTCGTATAACTAGTCCTTTTTGATGTAGTTTTAAGGACGCCATCGGTTAAAGCCTTAAAATAGTCTTTAAGCATGCTCAATGCAAGCAGAATAGCCGCCTAAGGCAAAAACAAAACGGAAGTGAGTGCGCATATGAAAAAAAGCAGCAGCCTTGCAACAGAAAAAGGACACAGGTACACAGACAAGTGGAAAGTGGAATTCACATTGTGAATTTAAAGAAAAGAACTTTTTTTTAATTAAGTTTAGAAAAAAAATAAGAGATAGATAAAGAGAGAGAGAGAGAGAGAAAGAGAGTGCATGCCTTAAAGCAGCGCAGGGGGAGAGAGAGAAAGCATACATTTAAAAAAGGACACTTGCCTGTCTGCCATAAATTATGTAAATTTAAATGCGCCCTAATTTTACAAGCGTGCTGCGGGTTAATTTGACAGAAAAATATGTTAATTAAACGTTGCCGCTTTAGCAGACAATTAAGTGACATTATGTGCTGGTTCACAGGACGCAACACAACGATTGCAAGGATACTCGTAGAAGTGTTGCCTGAGTGATGCTTTGAGAAAGACCAAAAATTTAAAGTGTCTCTCACAATTTAAGCTGGAAACTTTTTGCTTTAAAGAGCAATAGAATAGCAAGAATTAATATAAAAAGATGAAAACTGAATATTTATAAGCACAAAGGTCAGCAGCAAAAAGGGGCAACACTGCCACAATGGAAGAGCGGAAATAAAGCAGAGTTAAGGATGCCAGTTTACAGCACTCAGAACGCCACATAAACTTATGCTTGCATGTGTGTATGTGTGAGTATGTGTGAGTATGCTGTTGTATAAATATTTTGCCTACAAACGCTAGTGTTTATAAGTCTGTATGTGTCTTTATACACAAGCCCATTTGGAAGTGGGTCAAGCGGGTCCAATGTTCACGCTTTAAGCGCTCGGCATAGAGAAATAAATACAAGAGAATTAAAAAAAGGAAGAAAAAACGCAAAACAAACAAATGAAGAAAAACTATGGTAAAGCAAACTTTTCTCGCTCACTGCACAAAAAGAAAGAAAAAATGGCATAGCATACTTATAGGCGGCACACAGCAACTATGCGGCAAACTTATGGCCATCATTTGTTATTATATTGATGCGCTAATACACGCACAAACTACACAAATGGAATATACACACACTCACACATACACACACATACATATACATACATGTGCTTATAATAGAAAAGTTCAGATGCAGAGATAGAAATAAAAAAATCTTTTCCCTCCTCTTCAAAATAGTAGAATTCAAGATGTTCAGCTGATCCTTAAGATATGCATATCCTGCCGGCAAAAGTTTATGCGCACATTTTTTCACTCGCTTTAGCTCATTTTCACTTAATATATGAAAATACTTCTTGATTTTGCAATGGTCATAAGTTGTGCCAACTTGCTCCATATTTCACACACACACATACACTTACAAACACTCAAATTATTTCCGCTTGAGTAGCGATTTTCATATTATGACATATGTAGCTCGTTGCTCTTTAATTTGTTAGCAATCAAAGTGGCCGGCTGTATGAGAAAAACAATAAAGGCGTGGAAATCGTGTTGCCTTTGTTCTTGTGCCGCTGGGCGCTAATATCGTTGATTGGTGATCACACACACACTAACACGCCTTAACACACATTAACAAGCATGCTAACAAATAGGACGTAAGCCGGCAAAATTATTCGCTTGAAAATGTTAGTACTAGGAACTTGAATCTCTACTAAATAAATTGTCATTATTTTCTTGTAGAAAAAGCCTTACGTTTGAAATTCAGACTTTGAATGTCATAGCAGCGCCATCTATTAGTCATAAGCAGAATCGCTCGCAAAGAAATGAAAAGTTATGCTCTATATTTCTATGCAGTTTATAAATAAGTTCAGAAACCAAAATATAAACAGCTATTATTATAAAAATTTCTTCTAAGAAGTATATAAGTCATTTTAGAGGAATTTTTTACCAGAATAATGCCGTCGTTACAGTTAGCTCGGCCATGGCCATGAGACTACATACTTCTAAAATTGTGCTAGTATCATACTTCTTTTCCGATATCGATATTTCTAAACTCATTTTGAAGCTTCCAACTGAATAATTGAACCACATAGTTAGAACAATTTAGTTGAGTTTCTATGATTTCTTGATAAGTTTTTACCAGCATTTTGTAGGATTTCTAAATTACTATGCGTAGTAGGGGAGAGAGGGGTACCTTCGTCTACTTTTTTTTAAGGCCTGTATTTCAGAAGGTAATGAAAATATTTAAAAACCGATTAGACTGTTAGAATACCTAATTATTTAACAATAAAATGTTATACTAAAAGTTCTTTAAAAAGTTCCGTTTGTATTATTTTTTTCAAGATTAGTAAAAAAAGTCATTTCGCTGAATGCGCCCCCATGCCAGGGTAGCTTCGGCATTTGGCGGGGCACTTTCAGCATTCACACTTTAAAGTACCATAATGTGATACAAAATCTTGTTTAGACTAGATAAGACATGCTTTTGGTTACATAACACGTTTTATTCTTTTTGCATTAAAAAATTTAAAAAAAATCATGTTTAAGAGCTTAAAAAAAATGTACTAATGTACTTTTTTTATAAATTATTTGTTATATTTAATGTTTAAATTGCTAAGATCGACCCTAATATTAATTTTGTGTGGTTACGGGAGGTTTAAGCCAGGTTCGAGGGTCTTGGAAGCTTCAACTCGATTTCGATTTTTAGTACCTGTGAAGTTATATTGACGAATGTGCCCCATGATAAAAAGACAAGTCCACCCTGGTGTCAATTTTTTTTCTTTTTATTTTTTTACTTCTAATTTCAGTGCTTTATTTTCACATAAAACACTTTTATTTACAAAATAATTGGTATTCAAGTAATACTAATACAATTTTGTTAGAAATAATAGTATAAATACGGCACAAACTTCTTACGTTACCGACCTGAAAATTCGGCAACGAAGCGCGAAAACACAAAATCAAACGTAACTTTGTCATCTGTTCAGATAGAGATGGCAAACTTTGTGAGGGGTATTTATGCTAGTGATGGGTTAGTTTTTACTAATAAACAGTGATGTTCGGTGACTCCTTCATACCGAAATCGCCTTTGCGAATGTGCCCCAAGGACGAAGGTACCCCCCTCTCCCCTATATACTATGTAAAAAATACAAATTGCATTAGAAATATTAAAAGAAACTGTTGCCAAATAAAGGCTTTAATAACATAAATTTTAACATTTTTATTCAAATAAATTTATTGAAATTGCTTGCAATCCTAACCAACTTATTCCTTTGTGTGTTCCTCATAGAAATGCACCCTTCTATCGTCTGTTCTACGCTACTTATAAAAAGTTATTGTAACTTAACTTCTGGGTCATTCAGGCGATATATATTTCGTTGTTCTTACTTGTTATCTAGTCTCTGAGTTTAACTATTAATCGGCTCTTAAAAGTTTGCCTACAACTTTTCGCATGTGATATTTGTTCTCCTTTTATTTTGGTCTGTTTGTTTACTTTGCGAAAAAATTGCTGGCAACATGTGCTGCTTTCTTTGTTTAGTTAACTCATTCGTTGATTTTGCCCTTTTGTTTTGTTGTGAAAGATTGAAAGAATCTTAAATAATTTCATAGCAAGCTTTGTTTTGTTGTATTATTTAAGTTCTTGATTATATTCGATATGCTTGAAAGGTACTTCGAGCAATTAATTACATATGAAGACTTTTTAAAGTAGCAAAAGTTAAGATACTTCTTTAACCCATTCCCTCCCACTGTACCCGCTTGGGTACAAGAAATTTATAAAAATAATTTGCTTGTAAATTCGAAACTATAAAAGCTTTTTGGGTGATTTCCTTTTCTATTCCTCTTATGACATATTGGCAACACATTTATTGCTTTTGGCAAAACATATTATTAGAAAAGGGGTACTTCACCGAGGAATTTGTTGTGACATGTTTGGCGATTTATTAGTTTTGTGGAGGTCATTTGCTTGTTGGCTGGCTACGAAATTCATTCATGAAGTTTTATAAATTTTTTTTGATGCAAAACTATGGAAATATATCTATAAAATGAAAGGAAAACAAAAACATCAAAAATTTTTTTAAAACAAATTAGTTAAGTAACTTTTAAAATGAGTGTACTCGCTTGAGTACAACGGCTAATAAGGTAGGCATTTTTTCCAGAATATTTTTCGCATTGAAATCACCCTTGATGGCATCAAGGCATCATTCGTATGACAGAAGATTTGTAATCTTGAGCAATGCTTTGGACTTCGTGGAAAGTTCTTCAAAGCATGCCACATTGCTTATATTCCACAAAATCCATATGTAGAGGACGTTGTCGCCGAGGATCTTTATGCTAACATCATGCCGCAAGATGTTCCATGGGAAGTCGAGGTATTTTATAGCAGAGATAGTGAAGATAATACACTACTTCAAGAGTTCCGATATAAAATGAAGTCTTTCAAACATGGAAAAAATTTTCGAATTTCGAATTGTATTTTTCATATTTTGTATGTTTCTTATGTGTTTCTCAATATAATCAAACCAATAGAATTAATGATTTTTGATTTTAAATGCTCTTGGCTATTAATGGGTTAAAAGAATACCAAGACGATAGACAAAATTTAATTTTTCTTGCTTGACGTTATATTTCTCTTATGTCCTTTCGCCAATAGATATGTCATTGAACTTGAGCATTACTTTAATTTTCCTCTTATAGTACTTGTACAACAACAAAAGAGAAATTTAGTAACTAACTAATTTTCCAGCCATTTGCAACGAGGTTACCATTTCACAATCAAAACTAGTTCAAGTGCAAACTGAGCTTTTGGTTTGGTGCACATGGAAACGTTCGGCAAGTTTAATCGATATGCCATTTGGACAGTGTACAAAGTGAAATATAAAGCAAAAGAGTATACATACTTTGAAAAAGCATTGCTGGAAAAATGCTTAAAAAGAATATTAGTTAAGTTTTGAATGCTTATACTAATCAACAACAGTTTGAATTGCTACGAAATGTTATAGTCAAAAGCCTTCGTGGCTTATTCAACGCTTTAGCAGCTAACTGAGAAGCCTTTTCCAATGAGTTTTATACAAAAGCAATATTTTGTTCAAATTCTTGTGTAGTAATAATATATTCACAACGACATGGGAAATACGGAGAGCAATGTGACCAGCGGCGTGAAGAAGCAAGCTGGCGTGTCCACACAGGAGCTCTATAAATTTGTCAATCTGAAAGGCGGTGGTCTGCTTGTGGACATGATGAAACGCGCCTGCCAGTCGAAACAATTTGCCGAAATCGATCATGCCATCAAGACGAAGATAGAACCCTTTCTCTATAACAAAGGCGAAGGACGCTACTTTCCCATATCGAAAATAGTGCTGTTGCGAAATAAGGATCGCACGCGCACGAAGCAATTGCCTGAAATACGCGCGCTCGAAAATCCCGAAGAAGATTTCAATATACACGACTATTGTACGGAGGTATCCGAGGCGGAATATCTGTCCAATCCGAACGCCTACAGGCAAGTGTGCTGGAATTTGAATGTAAGTGCACTCGAAATATTATGAAATGGTCTGGAACATTTCACTCATTTCATGGCAGGATCGTGGTGCCGTTGGTGAAACCATCTTGCATTTATGCCTGCTGAATGCTTCCTCGTTGCATGCCGATTTGGCCAAACGATTGCTAAAATTTTATCCCAAACTCATATTGGATATATATTTATCGGACGAGTATTATGGTGAAAGTGTGCTGCATATAGCAATCGTGAATGAGGATCCAGCTATGGTGAAATATTTGCTGGATGCTGGAGCTGATGTGCAAGAGCGGTATGAATAATTGCAATGATTAATTTTTATAGTTAGCTTTTCTCTGATAAAAATATTTTTTTCAAAACTCTATATGTGTCCCAAATTGAACTTTTTACTCAGAAAATTTTTACTGAGCAAAGTCAAATTCAAAAAAATTTTAGACAACTCTTTTGTACGTAGAAGACAATTCCTTCTATAAATCCAAGCAAAGTTCAACAGATTTTGATTAAGTTCCTTGCCTCCTTCATAATCAAGCTCTATGTTTTGTTCTTCTAACTCTCTATTCCTTTAATAACCTAGCTGCTATGGCTCCTTCATGTCCGCCGAGGATCAGAAACCCTCTCGCTACGATTCACCTGATCATGAGTATGTGGGCGTGCATCCCATGACCAATTACGATGGCTATGTCTATTGGGGCGAGTATCCGCTCTATTTTGCCGCTTGTCTTGCGCAGGAAGATTGCTTTCGCCTGGTGTTGGCGCGTGGTGCTGATCCCGATTGGCAGGACACCAATGGCAATACATCGCTGCACATGCTGGTCATTTATGAGAAGAACGAAATGTTCGATGTGGCCTACGAGGTTGGCTCGAATATACATCTGCGTAATATGCAGAATCTGACACCGCTCACGCTGGCCGCCAAGCTGGCGCGCGTGGATATGTTCTTTCATATTTTGAGCATCGAACGTGAGATCTATTGGCAGCTGGGCAGCATCACGTGCGCGGCATATCCGCTGTCAAAGATTGACACCATCGATGTGAAGACGGGCAATATCAATAAGGATTCAGTGCTGAATTTTGTGGTGTTTGGAGTGAGCTGCAGCAAAGAGTAGTGTGAAAACTTCGACAAGTGCCTAACTGCAGCTCTTGTTTTGCAGGATAAGCTGGAACACTTGGAGCTGCTGGATGGTGTGGTCATTGATTTGCTGAAAACGAAATGGGATACCTTTGTGAAGTCGCGCTTCTACAAACAGTTCTACATGTTTGCCGTCTACTTTCTCTTCTCATTGGTCAGTTTCATATCACGTCCTGGACCGGCGGAGAAGGAGCAAGAAGCTGAAGATGGCAAAGTGTCTAGCAATAGCTCTGGCTATAATTCGCCTGAAAGACTCAACAAACGCGCAGCTACGTCAGCTAAATATAGTAAGAAATATTATCCTCACATAAAGTTCTTCAATTATTAATTTACAACTATTTTCAGAGACCTTCTGGCTAAACTTTACGGAGTACTTTGATGCTAACGAGCTGGACGCTGGTTCTTCATGGTGGGCGAGCTATGCAGAGTGCCCGTTGATGAATATGGATTCCGATTTGGCCAAGGTTGGTTTGAAGTAGTCCTCTTTTGTAAGTCAAACAGAAACAGTGCTGCTTTTATGAATCCTTAAGCAACTCGATTCAAAAAATTATATTCTTTCATATAAATTATGCCACTATATGCTGCTGAAAATGCCGATCTCGGTTCTGCATTTTTCTCTCTTTAGTCTCGCTAGTCGAAGCTTTCATTGTATATATCTTCCTTTTCAGTTGCGCATTATTTCTGAAATTGTCATATTATTGGGTGCTATATTATATTTATTGGCGGCCTTACGTGAGTCCAGATTTTTGGGCTACCAAATGTTTGTGGAAAATTTGGTGAGCAATTTGTACTCCGATATAGAACGGAATCATAATTTTTACGTTTCTTTCTGTTGGCATGCTGCTGCTCACAGATGACAGCGCCCTCTCGCGTTATGTTTCTATTCTCTTGTTGCCTTATGATGACCATACCATGGTTGCGTTTATCCTGTCTCACCGAAATCGATGATCATGTCACGGTGTTTATTATGTTAACAACGACACCGTATTTTTTGTTCTTTTGTCGGTAAGTTCAACTATTGTTAATCGAATTCCCTCCATTTTATAATCTTCCTTTTTGTAGTGGCTTCAAAACAGTGGGTCCCTTCGTTGTGATGATATATCGCATGGTCATGGGCGATCTGATACGTTTCGTGTCCATTTATTTGGTGTTTGTCATGGGCTTCTCGCAGGCTTACTACATAATCTTTTTAACCTTTGACAATCCCGCCACACCGGAGGATATCGACGACTCACAAACGAATCCCATGCCATCGCCGATGGAATCCATTGTGGCCATGTTTCTCATGTCGCTCACCAATTTCGGCGACTATTATGGCGCTATGGGTTCAACGATGCATGAGTACGAGGCCAAGATACTCTTCTTTCTCTTTATGGTGATTGTCAGTGTGCTGCTGGTGAATATGTTGATCGCCATGATGGGCAATACATATCAGAAGATTGCCGAAATACGCAACGAGTGGCAGCGTCAGTGGGCGCGCATAGTGCTGGTTGTGGAACGTAGTGTGCCGCCCGCGGAGCGCCTCAAGAACTTCATGCAATATAGTCAACCGATGTCGGATGGGCGAAGGGCGCTGGTGTTACGCCTGAATATGAGTGTGAGTGTAGAATTTTGATTCGATATTTCTAAATGGGTAAGGGGAATGAGTTTAGTCTGGCTTGATTTGGAACCTATACCGCTATTTTCTTGAAGATGACCCCTTATCAAAGAAGAAGATTTCTTGTTTATTCTATATGTTATCTTTTAGTTTTTTAAGTTTTATTAACTTTTCCATTCTTTGCAGGATGAGGATAAGGAAGAAATGAAGGAGGTGCAGGAGATGAAGCGCATACATGAACGCTTCGCCAAAAAGAGACAAGAGGAGCGGGAGGCACGTGCACGCAAAAGAAAAGAGCAGTATGAGAAGTTCTTTGGTACACCGCTGCCTGAGCCAGGAAAAGAGAATGCATAAGAAGAAAAAGAAGACGGGAGAAGCAAATTTAGAATAATAATAAACAAAAAGAAGAGACGCAAAATAAGTAAATTAGAGGGGGAAAAAGGCGACTTAAAAGAAGTAAAATAAATAAAATAATAATAGGAAAGAGAAGAGGAATATGAAGTAGAAGTAGATAGTGATAAAATGTAGCACTAGGAGAAGAAGAATAGCAAAAAGGAAAAAAGATTAATAACGCAAAATAAGGAGAAGGTCAAGAGGAAGCAGAGGAAAACTAACAACTACTTAAAGAAAAGGAACAACAAGAAGATAAAGAAAAAGAAAAAGAAGGTTGAGGAGGTGGAGTAGAAGAAGAAGAGCAAAAAGAAGATTAACAAGGAGAGAGGTAGAAGACGAAGAAGATGAGCGAAGAGGAGATAAGAAAAGAAAATAATAGAGAAGAAATAGGAAGAAAAGAGAGGTGTAATGAAGAAATGGAAGAATTAGCAGAAGAGACATGGAGTAGAAGCAGAAGAAGAAAATGAAGAAAAACAAGAAAAAGAAGAAGGTCGGAAAAAGCCAATAAATATAAGAGACCGAAAATTCTATAAGAGCGTATATGAATTAAGTGCGAGGATATTTTAAAATCTTCTGTAAATTAAAAAATGTGCAATAATTTAAGTTAGCAAAATATATTTTCTATATAAAATTTGTTTGTGCTTCCCAACTTCAAAAAACTTGTGTGCTAAAATGTTGTTTTGCTTTCATTTCAAGGAATTTAGTGGCATTCGCGACATTTACTAAAGCGTTTTCAGCGGCCAGTGGCTGACATTGCTATGCAAATCTCTCAGAATTGGGCGCCTAAAAGTGAGCTAAATTAAATTTCAGTCTCTGCATAGCTATAGTAGCACAGAGCAATCGTTACCGTGCTACCAACACCTAAGGGAGCAGAAGCAACAGCAGCAGATTTTAATCCCAACTTTACGTGCTGCTTAATTCAATTAAGTGCAGCGGAAAATTGTTGCTCACTTTTGTGAAGCGACAAGTCGAAATTCAATTTTGTTGCACGGCACGACTTGATTGCCCTGACGCAAATGTGCCAGCAACGTGGCAGGACATGGACAAGGCAGGGCAGCAGAGAACACATGACTGTAACAAACTGTAGCAATGTAAGGCAAGCGAAACTATGTTATGCCAGATGCCAGCAGACAGGATAAGGAAGTCTGTGAAGATTCTATTTTTCGACTTATTAATTTAATTTTAAATATAATTGGTTTATGTTTTTTTTTTAATCGAATTGCCTTGAATTTTTTAATTAGGTTTTTCTACAATATATGCAAATATTTTTTAAAATCAAGCTTTCCGCCTTTTGAAATTCTTCAATACTTTTCCCACTTCATATAAAGGTGTACATACAAAAAGCCTACAGCTTTCAAGGAAAATAATCAAAATTTTATAAACATGCATGCCAGATATATAAAACGAATATAAGTTAATATGTGGAGTGACAATATCATATGTCGACTTTGAAGATAAGTTAAATGTTCCAAAGTAACGAATCAAAACTATAGCATAATGCTTGCTGGGTTAACCGAAATGGTTACTTTGTGTTGTTAGAGGATGTATGCCATTTTGTTGCTGTTGTTATTGTTGTTGTTGTTGGTTAAAATGTAATTACGTAAAACATTTTCATTTGCTTTGCTGCAATTAAAAGTTTTTTGCTCTCGCGTCTGGGCATGCAGAAGCAAATAGAAGTGGACAAGCTGATACACACACACACACACACATACAGCGGCAAGTGCGCACATAGACTGAGCAGCAGCGCACTGTCAGAGGAAGGAAGTGAGGGGGACGCCACAATCTTCAACACGTCAGCGCATGCTAAAGTAATGCTTTTGCCTACGCGCATTTGTAGGTGTATGCGTGCGTGCTTGTTTGTGTTGTTGTTTAATTCTGACATTGTGTGTACGTGTGTGTGAGTGTATTTTTGTTGGTGCAGCCTGCGCCTTTGCGTGGAAGCAGCTCCTTTCTTGTTATTTTAGTGTTAAAGGACACGCGCTTTATCTGGCGCAGTCAAATATTCAATGCCTGCTGTTTTGCGATTGTGTGTGTATGTATATGCAGGCGTAGTAGTGTAGGCGTGATTATACTGCGCACTAAATTCATTGCTCACACTCATACTTGCACAAAATTATATTCTCCTTATCGTTATGATTGCGTGCATTTTTGAAATTTTCATCACGCTTCGTTTCATTCATCACTTTCATTAAGTTCACTTGAATAATTTTAAGTACCAATTTTGCATGCCACCCCCCACCCTCCCCCGATCGCCATGGCTGCTTTAGCTTTCTGTTCAATGGCCGTTAAAAGAACGACAGCATTTAATTGACATTGATGGCTCAATAGAAGCAGCTGAAGTCAGCTTGACTCTCGGGTCTCAAGGACACTTGTGTCCAAGCCATGGCATATTTTGACTATCTATTATGAAAATTTTTGTTCATTTTAGCGTTTTACCAAAGCAGCGTAAATGATATTAATACATATTATTTTTTTTTATTGCATTATTTGAATATTATTGAAGTGAAATATTTAAGATGTGCTGATAAACTGATTTTTATGTCAATTTGATGAATAAAATATAGACTAAGTTGTAACTCAACGTAACATAATACAGTTAAAATAGTTTTGCTTACGATTCTTCTGCAGGAAGTTATCGACAAACTCACGTTAGAAAATTTAAAAAATTTATTGGCAAACGAATAGAACAAGTTTCAAAGATATCAGCCATTTGCATTTATGTTTTTCAACTAAGTGTCAGAATATAAAACAGCTGAATATAATACAGCTGATTTTTAACTCAACGTAATAATGAACAAAGAAATAGACAATAATATATGGTATAGTTAAAATTGTGAAAGTATAAAGAAAATTATGACTAATTTATGTAGATTCTACTCTTTTCTTTTTGGAGCTGAAATTATGGCGCGATATAACGTTTGTATCTTCAATTATATTTCTTTCACTATAAATACATTTTTTAAGAAAACGTCAGATATATAGAAAATTTTCTATTGGTATACACCATTTTCAAAATGCTTTGTTGTTGACCAATATTTTTGCTCTGGACTGCATTTATCTAGAATTATATTGAAATGTAAACCGCCTACGACGAACTGCAACCGCAGAAACCATAAATAGCTAAAAATAGCTTTGCATAAATTCTACAGCATGGCCACAGCTAACGACACACACACACATTGCCACATTCACTCTTAATAATTTCAACAAGTGCAGCCAAGCGAAATACGCATGCAAAGCGCTTTGCTAAAACCGCTTTAGTTCAAATGCTAAATGCTCTTGAGGTGGTATATGTGCATGTATGTACATATATCCTTTTCCTGTGTGTGTGTGTGTGTGTGTGTGTGTGTGCGAGAGAAATGTGAAGGAAATGCTAAAAATGCTCAGGCAACGCTCTAAATAATTAATAAATTCCTAGTGCACACATATGCACTTATTAATGTCTACTTATTTGAGTGAATGTGTATGTGTGTGTGTGTGTGGAGGCGTCATGTACTTGTGCTGCGTTTTTATAAATGAGACATATGTTGCTACCAACGTCTAATGCAATATTTTCACGCTTCAAAGTAGAGCTTTATTAAAAAGGGCGCCTGCTCTACTTCACAGATAATTCATTAAAATAATTTGTGCGCCCTTAAGTATGCAAGAAAAAGGAAAAAGCTTGAAACTAACGCGTAGGTGTTAAGAGATGCATGTAGGCGCTTCACCGCAGCGTTAAATGCAGCTGCGTGCATGTATTGCAAATAGCTGAGAGTATATGTGTGCATGCATGTGAGTGTGTGTTCATGTGCGGAATGTCGTTCATGTGCGCGTGAGTGATTTGCATTGCAATTACACGCAAATTTGCGGCTTGAGTGTGCGTGTGCCGGAAGTTTTTTAATTTATGTGACTTAAAAGCTTTGCATGATTCTAGGCGCTGTGCCGTGCGGCATGTTAATGAGTTGCAGTTCCTTTATGGCAAGAATTTAGATTGCAATAGATTTAATGAAATTTCACTGAAGTGCCTAAAGGTATGCAATGAAAATTTTAATAAATTTCTTTAAAAATGCTGCTACAATCCCACTCCATTTACTAAAATTAAATATTGATCATTGAAAATATTAAATTCAGCAAAATATGTTGCAGCAATTAAGGTTTGCTCGGGATCGGAAAAGCGCCCAAAAATATGCACTTAAAGTTTAGCACAAAATGGTAGGAATAAATGAAGGAACGGCTATTTAAGCAACTTATTATAGTCCTTCTAGCATAAATTTTTAAATTGTAAATAATTTATTGCATATTTGCGCCTGAAGGAATGCTCTAAATTATTTTCTAATCACAGCTTTAATTAAAGCAATTTTCTTTTTGATTGTAAAGCTGGCATTGCAAGAACTCACTTATTTTAGCCGAACAAGTTGATAAATTGTAATCGTTTTGAATTATTTCAGCGCTTGAAAGTATGCTAATTGGTTTTATGACACAAGGAATAATTGAATGCTTTTTGCGAATATTATACAGCTAGCAGTCAATTAAGTGTTTTGACATTAATATTTAAACAAATTCAGCAATTTCAATTCAACGATTTGGCAACTGAAGCATTCATTTAAAATGGTTTCTTTAAAAGCAACTGCGCTCAAAATCATGCATACATTTATTTGTGCAGAGCCTAAAAGTATGCAGTTGTGTTTATTTAATAAAATTTTTTTTCAAAGAATATGTAAACAATTGAAAACACCATCAATTTTTTCAAATGTAATTTGAGCTATTTTCAACAATTCGATTACCTTGACTTGACTGAAGCAATATTTATGCAATGCCTTGAAGCATGCTATCAGCATTTATTTTACAACACTCCTTCACACACACATCCATACGCTATATTTCAGCAAAACACACACGTGTTTGCATGGCATTTCCGATCAACAAATTAGCACAGTATCAATTGCTATAGCAACAAAGCGCCTTGGCAGAGCAGCGAAGGGAGTTGGCAGTATGCAAGCAGAGAGATAAAGCAACAAATACATATGTAAATATTTAATGGCACGCTTGACTTAAGCCACACGCAACCACACACACATATATATAGATAAGCACTTACATAAAGGCACACACACTAACACACATGCCTCAAAAGCAAAGTTACATGCATAACAAAGCCAGAAGTAAACACAGCAATTTAATTTTGAATTTAAACTTGCATGTGTACACACACACCTTTACATATTTATTATCTATGTAAGTGTGTTAGGATAAGTAAATAAATTACGTAAATTTTCTTTTGTAAAATCAATTAAAAAAGCCAACTACATGCGTAAGTCTGCAAAGACAATTGTACACTGCCTACTTTTAGGCGCTTAACAAAGTTGAAAGCCTTGCGATTGAGCTTCTGCTTTGACTTTTGTAAGCCGCTGTGTAAATTTGTTTTGCCAAATTGTAAAGGAAGTACATAGTGAGTAAGGCAAGAAAGAGCCAGTGTATTGTCTCTTTCAAGCATCAGACTGAAGCTGTCAGCATTGGCAATCAAATTCAAACTCTTTTGTTGTGAGCAAGTTTAAGCAGCAAACATTGATTAATGTCATTCGGTTTGTCATATGCATGCATTGAAGGTAAGTATGTGTGTGTGTGAATATGCCATTTCATCGCTGTTATTCTCGTTTGTCACTGCTGACGATGGCATTGGCATTGCTTTCAACCGAGACGCTGTAAAGCGTGATATGTGAAGTGATTTCTTTGACTGATTGCAGGTATTTCTCTTCCATTGCAGTCTCTTCAGATTAGCAAAAAGCTCAACGAACAATTGCATTTTATTTCAATCTACCCTTCCAACTACTCTTTGCACTTTCAAATGTGAAAATAATAATTAGTTAGTTATGCATTAGCTGTTGGTTTAGAGCTCAAACTCAACTTTTCTAGATCTCGATCATTCCATTTTGTCATTACGCAGCCTACGATGTATCTTTATACAAAAGGCTTCAGATTTAATTGCTGCCTTACCTTAGTCATACCATTGTAACTAAAAAGATGAATTTGCTTCAAGTTTTCCACTCGGAGAGAACTCGCAACTTTTCCAGAGAATTCTTTGCCATTATAAAAAGCTGCTGAATTTCATGGGAGTCGGAGAAATGTGAAGATCTGCTTATTTTTAACATGATTTTATACAATTGAAATTGATTGGCTGGACTGTTTTTTAATAATTTGTAGAGATATTTTTCGGTTTCCCAATTTTTTGCCAATACCAAGCGTCAGCATTGTCCAAAGAGTGTCCAAAAACTAGTTGATTTGATCCATCCTAATAATTGAGGCATGTAATTGACCGCCGAAAGCCATCGCCATGTTGAAGTACCAGTAAAAATTTCCAATTGAAAAGGTCACTTTAGCAATTGGTTCTAGTTCCTTTTAAATCGATTTGAAATAAGTTTTATGCTGGCTACAATTCCTGCTGGGTGTGTAGGTGTGTGTGTTAAATACATAATATGTGTGTGCGTGTATGATTTCATATGAAATTTGTTTATTTGTGCGCGTGTGCGTGCAAGTGATTTGTCAATCAACATTTGCTAAATGTTTTCACATACATGCGCATTTCAGCACACTCACACATACATACAAAGTTGTTATATCTCTCTCGGTCAATCGCCTCTTATAAATTTTCCAACAATACGCCAAACGGAAATTGTTTTCGAATCTTGCCCATTTAGTGAGATGCCACCTGCATGACATTCATATATTTAATTGCTTCTTCATTATTTGTTGTTGCTGTGTGTGGTAGAAGGCGGTTAGGAACTGAGTGAGGGGAGGAGAGAAGCTGCTTGAGTGCTTTCTTATGCCACACCTTGGCTGAGGCTGACGCCGACGCTACGCGCTTCAGTAGTCCGTAGGCATGCTCAAGTACATATTTATTTGTGAGTATGTATAAGTGTGTATCTGTGCACGCTCGCATCTTCAATGCCGGCAGTCAGAGTACAATTAATTTGGCGCCATCGTTTAAGATTTATAGTATGTATTAATGCATAAATCGGATACTCACTTGCGTAAATATTAGCAAATGTTTTTGTATGTTTTTAAATTGTATGCTCGAATTATTGGCGGAGGCACTAAAGTATTGCTGCTAAATGCGAAGAATTTTTGACATAATTTACGTAAATTCGCAAGGTGAATCAGCGGCGCAAATTGAAATATATTATTACTGAGAGCAGCTAAATAAATTTCCCTAGGGAAGTGTTTTGATAAACATGGCCTAGTTCTTTTGAACGTGCTGGTGTATTTCATGGTCATTATTATTTACAGTTCTATAAAATTAATTCGAAATAAAAAGTTTACTAAAGGAAGTAAATAAATTCACTTACAAGGACTTTAGCAACTTGTTGTTATATTAGCTTAGATTAGCAATTTGGAGTAAGTATACAGTCTACCTGTCATCGCGACCTGAAAGACGTATTTGAGATCATTGCTTTAAAGACTCTCATGGAAGCGTAGCTTTAAAAGGTATTAAGCAAGTTATCTTGGCTATCTGTTCACTATGCTATGCTATTCTTTGGCTGTAGATATGTATGTACATATATATTAGCTAGTCTATAGAGCGATATAAATGTTTTCTTCTGTTTCTAGATATTCCTTGCTCTCTTCTATTTGACCAATGGTAGGCAGCTGTTTCATTAGGCTAAAGAGTTCCAAAAAAATTTTAAAATTTCGCTGCGGCAGTTCTGAAGCTATTTCTGACATAAATTTCCGTATTATATGAGCATGTTAAAGGCCACCTTTGAAGGTCTAGTACAACTGAGAAATAATCCTTTCCTACCAGCATTCCTACTTATACCTTAGCGATGTCTGCTTTACAAGGCAGCTGACCATTCCATCATATCATCGGTCATTATGACAGGAAAAGCTCAGACATTAGTTTCCATTATTTCATTTGTCATTATGCTAGGAAGAGCTCAGACATTATTTCTAGTAAACAATATGTCTCACAGATTTTTGCTAAAACTATCCCCAGTGCCAAAAATATAAGTGCCATATTGATTTTCTCTACTATTGCCATTCCCTCTTTCTAAGAAATCACTTTCCATTGTATATTTTAGCTCAGCAAAATTTGCTGATTTTTTATGCAATTAACTACGATTTTGTTTGCTTGGCAGGCACTTCAGACACGCGATTAAATTTCTGTTAAGTGTATTACCCTCGTGGCAAAGTGCTCCCTTGCGAGTGCCATACAAATATTGTCCTGAGTCCGGCATATGAAAACAATTTACTTAATTAAGTGCAAGTGCGACAAATCGCTTATGGCTTGCTTTCAGCAAGGAGTGTTCGGCGCTGTCCTTATATCTTGTGTTGTGGACAGCGCATTGGCCATTCTCGATAGCGCACATTCCTTGGCCGTAAGTCTAGACGTTGGTGACAGTTTTGAAAAGAGCATTTAAGTGCATGTTGAACCGAACAAATGCTAAAAACTATCAGCGCAATTGTGTATGCTTCATTTTGGCATTTCAATGATTTCTATACCGCCGCAACTATGACATTAATGAGCGACGGGCAATGTCCTTAACCATGTCCTTTGCCATACACACACACCGAATTCCTATCGAAGAATGTGCTGGTCTTTGGGCTTGACAACAAAATGGCGCGTCTAGACTAATTAATCATTTGTCGTGCGAAAATTTGAAAATTATAAGCATGCCAGGAAAGTACTTACCAAGAGCTTAACTTAATTAAATAATTTTGTTGTTTTGCATTCAAAGCTTTTGAGTAAGTACTTTGATGCTTTGAGCTGTATTTGAAATGCTTTGTTCGGCGGAAGTAATTAAAGCAAGTGCGCTATTTTTAGAATTTGCGACAAAAGCAAGCCAAATCAAACAAACAGTCAAATAACAAAAAGGTACACAAAACAATGAAATAAGTACCAGCACAGCGCCTTTAGATATGCCAGACAAAAATTTAAGGACATTCAGAGAATTACTTCAGCGGCACTGCAAAGGCAAATATTCAAGTGCGTGGGCAAATATCTTATTGGTTATAACAAATTTTCTTCAAGATATGTTTTTTATGAGAAATTGCAAAGCGTTTATAAACTTCAGCGCCTAAAATTATGCAATAAATTTTGACGAAAGTTGCTAAAGTTATCGAGTAAACTTTAGTAAGTGCTTGGCACGTTATTTGATTGCTGTTCACTATCGAAAGGACCAAATGACTGAAATTAATATACTACAACAGTCCATGGCATTTCAATGAATATTTGTGCGCATAAAAATATGCCATGAATTTCACATAAAAGATAAGCATAATTTTCGGCAATGCAAAAACTACTAACCTCGGAAATAAATGCATAAAACAATTATAATGTTTGACACCTAGAATGATGCTATAAAATTTAACTAAATTTTCGATTTCTTAGTTTTAAGCGCCTAAAAGTATGCAATGAATTGTAATATACTTTCATGCTTCAGCTATTGAAATGGCAGTGTGCGCTGGAATTTAGAAATGTAAAAAAATAGCTATGCTTTCAACCAAAAAGGATGCTCTAAAATTTAAAAAACTGTGTCTACTTTTGGGTGATGTTCTTTTCCCCAACAGATATTATATTTTTAAAGCAAAATCACCAAGCAACTCTAATCTACGTCTTAGTTTTACCACTTCTTCTCATTATTCATTTCGCACCTAAATGTATACTAGTTAATCCGCACACATTTGCAACTAGAATTGCGCAGTGGTTTCCTTTGTCAAACCACGTACAACACTTCCGCCTGCTTCCTGCACACGCGTGACACTTGCGGTTAACCTTTGCCACAAGCGCTGCTATGAAACGTGAGAGCAGACGCCAAAAAGTATGCAAACTTTTCAATTAACACGATAGCGTGTTGTAAGCGCATGAGTATGCGTGTGTCTGTTTTGTCAGCCATTGTCTTATTTGCACGATTACACACACAAAATCTCGTTAGTATTTTTGTATGCATGTGTTTGTGTTTATATTGTTTTTCGTTATGAAATTTTAATGAATGGCTGCATACCTTTAGGTGTATAAGATATGCATGTCGTTAGCATAGCAGCCAAAGTTGAAGGCAGCAACAACAATAACAATGCTTAATAGCTACAAATTTAGTTGATTACAGTAATATTTATGTTTGTCTTAGTATATTGCTTTAGTTAGGATTTGTTGTTCCATGTTCTACTAGCAATTTACGAGTATGTACTAGAAATAAAATCTCATACTTTCGAAGAATTTAAAATGATAAATTTGTGAACTAAAGACGATATACTTACCATACTTAAGTCTTATAGTATATCTATCAACTGGAATTTTCAGTTCGAGAAATTCTCTTTAACAAAATTTAAAGCATACTCTCAGATGTTAAGATTTGTGATTCGGCTAATTTCGATCTCACACCTATAGGCGAAAAATGATCTCTATCAGCTGAAATCTTCAGTCTAAGGAGTTTGCTTTACTAATATTTAAAGCATACTTTCAGGTGTTAGGCATTTCTCGATCATGCTTTGCTTTCTGAATATTGATATTGAGCGATCGACATTGGCACAAGCACATGATATAGTCGCATATGTTTGGGCTTTCAAATTCGAACCCTTTCGCCATGATGAGCTAATTTCACTCAATTGAGTAAACTGTTAATGGAACTGAAAATTTTTTTTCATCAAAATATTCTTCTTATCATGCAGATCTCTTCAATAGCGCCCTCGTGTACTATGTTACGATTTGACAAATTATGTTACATTGTTCACAAATAAAGCAGACTCATCTTCATCAGGTTCCAAATTCAAGGCATCTAAATTGAGTTACACAATTTGAATGAAAAGCCATAAGCGTGTGACTTAAATGCGCTCATGCTATACAAAATTTTGCAATTCATGCTAAATGCATTAATTTTGCGCGCCTAAAAGCATGCAATGCATATATTTTCAACCTTGTCCATTTGCTCTGCCTTTTCACAGCTGGCTGCTATTTTACGCCTCCTTCTGGTTTCTCTCTACTTATGCATGTCCTTCAGGCTGTTTTTCAGAGCACGCCACGGTTGCTTTTGTTTTGTTGCCACAGTAACTTTTAATTTTGGTTGTTCTACTTTTGATGCTTTCTTACTTTTCTCGCTGCTCGCATCTTTATATCTTTTGTTTAATTTAGCTTGTTCGAAAATCAATCAAGCTCTTTGGTTATTTTTCTTATTTTGATTTTCGTTTATTTTCTTTTATTTTCTTTCACATGCCGCTTGACTAAAGTTGCTTGTTTTGTTCGAAAGTTTTTTGGCCGGAAAAAGAAATCCGGCTCGAAACAGTTCATTCCAATTTTTGCTACATTTGCTTAAGCCAGCTTTGGGTAGAGGGTAGAGCAAGTGTCAATGGTATGATGTGTTGATTGCGTAACATTCTGTTAGATTTCGCTATGAACTTTTTTTCTCAAAGTAGTGCGAATGTGTGTTGCAGAATTTTATTTGTTTACGGAAATAGCTTCTTTAGTATTTGTTTTGGTGCCATCAATCACTTTGATTAAGTTACTCGTAGTGCTTGTTGAAATTATGCTAGATCTTTGCGTATTTATAGTACATTACCTGCCAAACTTACGAGTATTTAAAACTTTGCATAGTTTTAGGCTGCTGCTGCCTTTGTTCAAATTAGTGCCTAGTCTTCTTGCATTAGCTGCTGTTCCCGCAAATTTAATTAACTTCATGCTAAATTGCATTCAGAAGTTGCACTAATTTAGCTTGCTATTTTCAAGGCAATGATTTAATTGAACTTTGTTGTGCTCTACATGCGCCTAAAACTATGCCACATAAATTACGCTTAGCTGCTGTTCAGCTTGCAGCTACATGTTGCAATTAGGCATACAAAAGTTAATTAAAAAATAATTAACAGGCACGCAAATGCTATGGCCGAATAATATAGACGCAAATGCGCATGCACACTCACACACACACACAAATGCATGCACAACAAAATATTGGCAAACTTATTGAGTTCCTGATAGGACTAGGCTGAGCGCCTGCCTTTTGAATGGGTGAGCATATGATGAGCCTGCTCTGTATTAATATTGCCTGCTCTTGTTGCTTATATGCATGTAGGCGTCAGCATGTATTTCGCTCATATGCAGTGCGTTTATTACTTTCGCATTAAATTTTAATTACAATTTGTTACCAGCACAAAATATACACGCATATCTGTTTCAGCTATTTTTCGGCACTATTGGCAGCCCTGCACGCCCAAAGGTATGCTCTGAAATTTAATTGCATTTAATTAGCTGGCATATCACAACAGCCGAATTTATGCAGATTGTTGTTGTTTTGGCATTTTGTAGCGCTGCCAGCTGATTGCGTTCGATTTTTATTATGCTTTGTTAAGGTTATTTTATAAAATGTGCAGGCGCTTAAATTTACGCCTGAAAAACAATAAATATTATATTGAATTTTTGTTTAATATTTGTTGTAGTAAAAAGAAATCAATTTTTTTGACTTGA
This sequence comes from Neria commutata, assembly GCA_963457695.1. Classification (NCBI taxonomy): domain Eukaryota; kingdom Metazoa; phylum Arthropoda; class Insecta; order Diptera; family Micropezidae; genus Neria; species Neria commutata. Next base: position 39,543,727 of record OY735248.1, read on the forward strand.
AATTGAGCAATTGACTTTATTAAGCATAGTTCGAATGATTCGATTTAGGCTCTTCTGGGGAACCGAATTAGTACTAACATGATGGTCGAATTCGACGATTTCCATGATTTTAACGACATTTTCTACAATTGGCCTTCCAGAACTTGGTGCTTTTTTGAAATAAAAATTATCGCAACGAAATCGACGAAACCTGAAATTGTGCGTTGATTGCCTGGTGCCCATCTTTGACGCAGCCTCAAACAAAACTAAATAAAGCAGCCGTAAATTTTTTACAGAAAATTTTTTATTAAAAAATTGTATCTTGCCAACGCGCTTTAGAGCAACCCGATCGCACTTATAAAAAGCGAGATGCAGACTACTAAAGCCAGCTATTCAAAAAATAATGGATTTCCTTTTATTACACCTGATATTATTGTAGGCAGAACTTAAAACTAATTTTAAAGTTAGTTCAAATTGTAGACTGTTGAGCTTTCGATATTTTCGAAGGTATGAATTGCAATACGAAAGCATTTATGTTTGATACAAAAGAAATTTTTGAAAAATTTGTGATCGAGGCAACGCAATTTTTACTCATTGTATGTATTGAAACAATTTGCAAAAATTAAATTTAAGAAATTTTCAAAATATCATAATTGCCACTATTCAGCAGCCATTTCGTGTTGTGCTTCGCTACAGATTTTCTATGCCTGTCAAAGGCATAATCAGGCTGCTAATCAATATTACGCATACGACGTGTAAACCAAAACTATTGACATGTTTATTTAGTTTATTTGCTTACGCGCGCTGAACTTAGTTAAGCTGTGAATGCATGCAAACATGTGTGCGTGTTTCTGTGTGTGTGTGTGCAGTGTATTAACATACAACACTTCATAAATGCACAATTACATGACAAGCCTTGGTATTAGCCATGCTCCTGGCATCATTATATAATTTGTACACTCTCTGGCTGTAAGCCAGTCACACAAACACACACATACACACACTGATACAAGTGACAACTGACAAGTCATAGCTCACTACAAGCAACAAGATAACTAGCAATTTGTATATGCTGTCAGTTAGTTGAATGAGCAAAGCACCAGCATAGGCACAGACAGAGGCATAGCAAAAAGTGACACTGACCTTGAGCAACACATAAAGCCTTAGGCATTTGCATTTGTATGCGTGCGTGTAGTTGCTGACAAGCACAAAAGCTTGTCATATAAGCTGAGGCATCAATGTGTGCGTGTCACATTCGATATATGTGTATATGTATAATAAATTGTTGACACTCAATGCGCACATGTGGCGAAATCTCGCAGCTGCTAGCCCGGCAGCAGCGGCAGAAACGAGCGTGTGGCTGCCTTTCTCCCTCCCTTCGATTCATTTCAATAAAGGCATTACATAAAGTTGCTTTTACTTCTTCCGTGCAAACAAAAGCAAAACAAAAGCGCCAAAGTTTAACAATTTGAAAAATGTATATGAAGTTTACACAGCGCTGCCGTTGAAAACCCAATTAGCCCTGCAAATTGTTTGTAAAATTTGGATGGCTATCCAAAAATGAAAAAATTTTAAATAAACACGCCGAAAAATGTACCGAGTTGGTTTAGGCTTATATATAACAGCAAAATGAACGTTTTGTTGCTTTAACAAAAACTGAAAGTAAATGCAAATATTTGCAGTTCATTTTGGAATGAGCAAATATAGGCGCAAATTGTGTGCGGCGTGTGTGAGGGCATGTGGTGTTGTTGAGTTGTTCAGCGCATTATTAGTTAAGTTTTTTAACACTGCAGATAATTGCTTAACATTTTTGAAAGAAGCTAAAAACAGCACTTGCTGTTAGAGATACCATCTATGGTAAGCAAGGCGCAATTTTCAGTGCAATAACATTCGTTCAGAAACAATTTGGCTGCAACTAATAAAGAATTGTAGAAATTGTAAAGAAATATTAGTGGTATTCCCGATTCGGTGCAAAATATTTTTCCACCTTTTGCATACACAACAACAAAACACACTGGTTTGCTTTTGCATTAAAGACACAATTTTCCTAGACCAAAATCCATTGCGTTTGGTGCAAAATATTTCATGCAAAATATGATCATAGTTGTCAGCTTGAAAAGTCGCACTTAACGGTGATCTAAGCTGCCAACAACGAGTATTAACCGCTACCAGCTGATAATTTTTATTTTTATTTAACTTTTTATTTCAAAAAATTGTATCTTAAATTATTTAGTCGTGATTTCATTTCCTGCATTTTCGATAAAGAAGTCGCAAAATGGTTGTTCTCCGCTGTTTCGTGGCATTTTGTCAAACTCTCAAATAAAACAGCTGTTTGACAAAGGCATTTGCAGGGATTTCGCAATCGGTCGTTCCCGATCACAAACATGCAAATGCAAAATTTTGCGTTTGCATTCGCTCCAGATCGGTAATACCCCTATTGTCTGATGCAGAAAATTTGATCAGAAAAAAAAACCAAGTCGTGAGAAATTGGAAAATATTATTGAAACTTAAGCAATATGACTGGAATCAACAAAAAAAGAGAAACTAATAAAATATTTTCGAGCGACCTGGAACCTTTTTCAGCACAAGCAAAAGTGAGCTTAGAAAATATTGTCGGAAACAAGAATAAATGGTCGGATTTCTCTAAAAACTGCCAAAAGCAAGACAAAGTACAAAGTAGAAAACCCACTTTCTTTTAAGAGAAATACAAAGTTGCCATTTTTACAACAACAAACTAGTTAAGATTGAGAAATGCATTTAATTAACAGCCATTAAATATTAAGCTATTGTTTAAAGTTGCGCTGTTATAATTGATTTATCATAAGCACAATGCTAATGCCAGACACTTAATGATTAATTGCCAGTCATGCATACACGCATATATACATACATTGGCACGTTTAAGTGCCCCCCCGCAGTGGCATTGATTTGTGGCATAAATAGCAATTCATCATGCTCGATGACACTTTCTCAGGCATGCCATAAAAGTGATTAGAAAATAAGCAGTCTCGCAATGATTTAATGACAAGTGTAAGGATGAATGAGAAAAGGTGTTACTTAAGGCGAAAGAGCAAGTCATGAGCTGGAAAAGGACTATTTGAAGGCAGGCATACACAGCTTTTTTTTTTGCAAATTAGAACATATGAACGCTTGGGTAGTTATAAATATGTTGCCAGAACGTTTTTGTATAGTCTTATTGCCGATATTTCAGTTAAGAAAAAACATTTCTTTGAATATTATTAATTCTCCCATTTATGAAAAGAAACTGCCTAGATACTAGACACACACATAGATCCTGTGGCGCTTTGTACATATGTTGGCTATGCCGACAGTCAGCCTTAATAGTAATTTATAAGGCCATGGTCATGGCCATGCTATGGAACCATCCAGTGAGCTATGAAGCGCAAAATTATTTTAAATTATATCACATTTTATGGCATTCCTTGTTGAATATGCTCTTCAAAATATTTAGCGCAAATTATTTATAAATCTAATTTGCTTGAAAAGCACTCAACTTTGTTTATACACTTTTGTGGTTTCCATTGTGCAATTAGCGCAAACAGCTTGTTGCCCTGAAATGGTCTACTAAAACAACAACAACGAGCAGAGTGAAAACAAAAAGTGCAAATATTTATAGGTCAGCGAATGAAAGCGCATTGATCTGCTAGACGCACCGACGCGTCGTGACGTGCGCAGCGAAAGGACATTTCCATTTGACAGCACGCAACGCCAAAAGTGGGCAGCACAAAAGGACGCCTGCCACAGAAATTGACAGCTGCTGAATGTATGGTATGGTAGACTTTTAGGCGTGCAATGAACTGTTACAAAAGGAAGGCACATGGCAGCGTTCGTTCACTCACTCAGTACCTCCCTCCTTCCCGCACTCAGTCATTTGTAAATGGAAAGCGTTCGAAATATGTTTTATGAAAAAGAACATGCCAATTTATGGCCACAACTTTAGGTATTTTTTGTGCATGCAAAAATGCGCTTTGACGTTTATTTTTTACGCATGAACTCGCATTGTTTTTTAATAAATATGCTAGCAAAATTTTTCATATAATTTCTTTGTCTCAACTTAAGCGCACTCACTTAAATTTCGCTTATGCAAAAGCAGCCAAATTGTCTAGACTTAAGACATATGGCATAAAGCAGCTGCTGTCAGAATTGGCTATGACGCCAAAAAGTATGCAAAGAAAAAATAACACCTGCATAAACAAACTGAAACGGCAAGCTGCTGCGCTTTTCTTAAAAAGTCTTCAGTTTCTTAGCCATAAATCTTAAGTGATTGTGCATGTGCATGTGTGTATGTGTGTGTGTGCAAGCATGAGTGTATGTGTCTTTAAGTGCAAAGTGCTTTAACTCATATTTAATGTGCTAGAAAGTTTGGCCTTTGGCTTTTGTTCTACTGTGCTCCTTCCCCGCCATTGCTTGAAATCGTCTGACTTCTTTAGAAGGGCCTATCATTTAGGAGCTCGAATAGATCTCGAAACAAGGCATCAAGCCTCTTTAGAAATTTGTGAAACACACCCAAATTCTGACAGATCATTACTTTGTCCATTGCTAAGCGGAACTCTTACTGGCATCATTAAGGACCCAATAGGGTCTATGTGTGGCCTTTTAAGGCAGCCAGCTTAACCTAACCTAACCTTCTTCTTTTGGCATTGAGTTGACTGCTTCATATATACAAATTTCAAGCTAGTATCATAAGTTCCATAATTAAACATTCATTTAGCTTTTTTAAGCTGAGCTTTTTGCAGTTGAAAGAGAGAGTGGGCTTCAGTTCCAATTGAGAAAGCAATTTTTAATAAATTTAATTTTAGAAATATGTTTACTTCTCTCATTTAATACATTTTCCTCCAAACAAATCCCTTTTCAAATTAAACAGTCATCCTTAAATATATTTATGACTGCCAACTTTATAGGACTTGTGGAGCATGCAAATGACATTAAAATGATTAACACCTCTATATAAAGGCGTATAGACACATATAACCTAAACATACACACATATATGAAGGCATATAGTACATAGCAACAGCGGACACGCTTAAGTGCACACAATTCCCAGAAAGGCACCGCAGCTACTATGCTACACATATATATAAAGCATGCGCGCCCTAAAGTATGCAATGGAATTGACAAACATAAAAAGTGGGAGTTGCCTTCACAGCGAAATTCTTCTGAGTAAAACAATATTGAAAGTCAATTTTAAGCTTAGGCATATTTACACAAACAAAACCGCTCAAGTGTTGTCTGCTTTTAGGCGGCAGAAAATATAGCCAAAGGCGTTAAAGTCAACAGCAAAAGAAGCGCACATAAATCAATTAAATTTGAAAAGATAAACACACCAAGTCAATGATACTTTACACACACATAAACCTGCACACTCACACACACACACACACACATACTTCAGGTGATTTGGCATATGCCTAGAACACACACACGCACACATGAACGCGCTTGGTTTTGACTTTATTGGCTTGAGTAGGAAATATTTGAGTGGAATTCTTTTTTTAGGCACAACAACAAGCATACCAAATATCTGTGCTTCTGTCATATACATATATACAGCGTGATGCGTGAGTTATTACTAAGGCTATAGTAGGCGATTTCTACAATAAAGTATGAAATATCTAAAATGTAAGTGGACTATTTCAATGTTTACTCTCCTTAAAAGCAAAGTAAAGTTAAAGTTGCCTCTTTGCAATGAGAATCAATAAAGATCCTTTTTCAAAAATTCGCAGAAGTCAAAAATTTCAAAATTATTTCTTTGTTCTGCCATAAGATTTTATTCAAAGCACGTTGAACAGCTCAGCTTAGTTGGCCCTACGACTTATATGCTGGGTCCACTCTAGCGTAGGGGCTTCCCATTTTAGAGGCCTTTTCAAAGGAATACTTTTTTCTGCTCATGCTCGAAGCCATAATCACTCATAGCGTAACACGCTGTATACACACACACACACACATGCTCATTGACACTTTTGACACACATACCGGCAGCGGAAATGTCAAATATGCCCGCTACGCTGATTTTTACACCTTTATTTGATTAATATGCGCATATTTTTGTTTTTGTGAGCGCGTGCATGTGTGTGTGTGTATTATATAAGTCTTTGAGCGTGTGTGCAAGTTGATAGCAGTGAACATGCTTGCATATTTGTGCGCACGTGTACTTGCGCTTGTATTGCTTGTATGTGTGTAGGTGAGTAGACGCCTTAATAGCAACGTAAATCTATAGCTTAAAATGAGAGGGAAGAGGAAGCGAGGGAATATATTTTAGCTGTAAATGTGATTTTTCTAAAATTAACATGCACACACACACACTCACATACACACACTCAAGCAACAGCTATGCAATTACTAAAGCAAACTGCCGACGTCAATACAGCTGAGGCGGAAGCGTAAGTTCGACACACCTACAGCTGAGCTGTCCGAATGCCATGCTTTGTTAGTGTAGCAGAACATTTATCATATCTGCGGCAGTTGCCAGTGTATTTTTGAAAAAAAGACCAAAAAAATAACAACAACAAAATGAAAATCTAAACAATGGAAAAGAAAAACAAACAAGCCATTTTCATGCACTTCAAACTCGAGTGGCTTTGACATGTGGGCGTGGCAAAAATTAGCATGCAAGCATACACACGCCCAAACAAACAGTTGTGCAGGCACTGTTGCTTTTATGCGTGCATTCCTGCATACTTTTAGGCTTACTCGTCGGCAAGCAGAATTGCGCAGAAAACGGCTACAAATGCCGGGCAGTGCCTCTTTCTTCGCCATTTTAAAGGGGCGTGTTGGCAATGCTTTATTGTTTTTGTTTTTGTTTGCATGCCTTTAACGCTGTTGCCTCTTTCGATCACATGCTATCAAGAAACTTGAAAGTGACAGCATGTTAAGAAATAAAGTGCATAATTTAAAGTTTTTTTCGATTTGAAATTCTAAGAAAGAGATAGATACATTTAAAAAGATTGAAACAGAGGATTGGCAAAAAAATTTGTCGACAAAAAGGTTTGAGGTTGACAGAGAATCGAAATGGATTGATAAACCGATAACATATTTTAATATTAAAACAATTGTGAAAGAAAAGTTTTAAGGTTTAGCTAAAAGTTGAAATTTTGTAGATGGAAGCCGATATAAATTCATCGATGGAGCGATTGAAAAATTTATGTAATGCTGTAGGTTGAGTTTAGATTGAAAGAGCAACTTAGCTAGCTATAGAGCTATTTGTGTTATTTGATATGAATATAATGGTAAAAGCTGAGATATAATTTGAATTGGAATAGTCGCAGTTACCAAAGTCAGGAGAAACAGACTTTAGCCCAGCTTCTCTATTTCTTTCCCACCCTCTCTAGATGCGGAGGGAAGAGACCTTGGGTGACCTCTTCTTCAATAGCCTGAATGAATTCAAATCGGTTACTATTAAGTACCATTTGAGGCAGGTGATCACTTAAAAGCTTATAGAAGAATCTCTTGTACATACTTCGGCCATAGTAAAGACAACTCTTTTTATATGAGCCGTTCATAATTTCAGACATTTCATTGTTTACATTTCACTCTCAGTGTCACTACTATGAAGAGCTAAAGCTTCCATTTCCCAAATACAAGAATCTCAATTTTTTTTAACTATAAATTGCTTACCCAGAGAAAGATCATAATAAGTTTTATCTAAAAATGCCATTATCTACATTTTTGTAAAAAATGGACTTACCCCACTTTCAAAATAAACGGCTCATATATTCCTATATTAAAGTAAGCTGATTTTAAGTGTATAACAACATTGGTGTAGCTGGTCACATATGCTCATAAAGCTATTTTTTGGTAGAAACCTCCTCAGTGCCGTTTCAATGGTAATCTTAATAATTTGAAGCAATTAATTGTGCAGATCAAAATCATTTCTGCGAAAGTCTGCGAGCATCAGAATTCGTACTCTGAACTCATGATTTGGTAGGCGAATAGTCTTTCTTTTCAACATTCGACCATTTGCACGGGGTTTTCTTTCTTTTCTACAGTTTTAAAATTTCGTTATGCCATCTTGAAAAGGCATAATTTATGAGATTGAGATTGTGTTCAACACTCTTGAATTAATTAGCATATGTAACTTTTTTACTATAAATTCTCATTGTCAGCAGATTTCTATGCATGTGAAAGTGTAGCTGCTTGTGTGCGTGTGTGTGTGTCTCATTGAAATAATGCGCTCTTTTTATAGCCAAATGCTTTCACAAATCTCGCACAATCCTTTGTTTACGCCTTTCGCACAAGCCAAGTTTTATTTGCAAAGGTTCATTTCCTTTGGCTTTGCCTATAGGCAAAGAAAAACGTCGTCTAGACTTTTGCAGATTTATCATGTTTGCCTAAAAATTTCAGCAGTCGACAAATAAATAAGTATACAAAAAATTAAATACAGATAAATCTTGGTACAAACGAAATACAATATTCGTTATAACTATCTGTAAAATAAAAGCAGAATCACAGAACTGCAAATCCAATTTAGAGCTAACAAAAACGCCTGTGGCAGTGTCGTCGTTGTAAGCTGTAAGGATTCCTTTTTGTAGCAAGCTGTTATCAAATATTTCATAGCATTTTTGTTATTTTCACACATTTTTTTAATGAATTTTCTATGGTGTTTATTGCGGCTGTCATTAATTGCCAGTCCAGCTGTCTGTTCATGTTTTTATACATTTGTATTTACGGTTTTGTCTGTTGGCATCAGAATCAATGGCACACAAGCGCACACACACATGTACACACACTTATTAACACATAGACAAGAAATAAAAAGGCACTTGGGCCTATTCATATGCCACACAAAAAGATTCCAAGCCCTTCAAATTCTTTGATTGATTTGTCACTTGTGGCAAAGCAATGTCTTAACTTGATCCTGCAAAAGAATAATTTTCTTGATAAAAATATAAGTTAGGATATTTAAGAATAAAGCGATTTCATTTGCGTTCATTCTTGTATATAAGTTATCGTAAACAAATTTAACATGAATGGCCTGAGTCAGCGAATTCTCACGCTGGCCAGAAACTTGGCACCGACAAACTGCTGAGGTAGCGTCTGGTTTTCTTCCGCCAACAACAACGGGTGCAGCGAAGTCTAAGTCGGTCACGTACGCCATAGCAGGGTAGCTTAAGTAAAAGCAAAATTATTGTCTTCAGATCTAAGTTGGAAATCAAACGGCACAGTCGGAGACTTGCTGAAATAAAAATAATACAAACCCAAAAGGAGTAAATTATTAGTTTTGTTAACTTATATACTTATTTCCTTTCTCTATGACCTCTTTTCTGTTTATTTAATACTAGTAATAACTCCCGATTATCGGGAGTGCCCTATGACATAGCTAAATTAAATTTAAAAAAAAATTTACTTAACATTGTTGTCAAAGTTTTCCAAACCTATTCAGCAGGCTTTATCTCGAAAGGAAATAACCCAATACAAAACTTTCGAAATTAAAAACTCTAATATTTTAGAACATTTTCAAACAATCTTCGAGAACTTATGCCTGAAAATTCATGGTGAAACTTTCAAAATAGTGTATCATTCAATATTGTGCAATTCTTAAACCGTCTAGAAAAGACTTAGAATAATAGCATGTCTGTCAAATAATAGACCTCGAAATCTTTATGATATATAATTCTATCTAAATGATATATAATTTATCATGCAACTCTCTCTAGATCGTCTGAACCAAGCGCCGGTCTTCAAATAAATAATAGATTTTTCCATATAAAATTTACAAATCTTACTTCTGCCTGACTTCGCGATTATTAAAATATCATTTGCAATTTCAAAAACGGTTTGTTTTTTTCCGAATTTTGCTTTCTGATTATATTTACCACAATATTTCTTAGAAGCTTTCTAATATCATATTTAGCGATTAGTTCTTCTATTTGAAACGTCTGATTTTATGATTTTTTCCACTTTTTTTCCTATTTAATTTGACTCCTCGTCCTATTATTCTTCGCAATTTATACTCAATTAAATTCTATTCTTTAGTCTTTCTTGCTCCCCTTTGTTAATTATTTGCCATTGTTTTTGCTTTTGCTTTTGCTTTTCCTTCCCGCATCCGTTTCCGCTGAGCGCCATGCAATTAAAGAGGTTCTTATTCAGAAAGGCGAATTTAGTAAACACCTCTGACTTTATTAATTATTTGAAAAATTCTTGTGTGTTTTTATAGCGCACTCACGTTGCGTTTTGATCATGCTGTCGCCTTTTGGCCAGGAATAAATCTTCTTGCACCGTTGGAGAGGGGCAATTAAGTCCGGTGCGCATTACGCACGTGCGCTGCTCACCATTATGCATGCATAACTCTGAGCCCCGCATACAAACACATGCTTAAGGACTTATGTGTTTGTGTGTCATGTTAGTGTGTGTAGCTGTGTGCTCTACGAGGATACGTGGAAATTGAATTCTCGCATGTAAAACCACAAACTGTCAATGCGGATTTGTGAGTTGTCAAACAAAAATGTGTCTATGTTGGTGTTTGTGATAATGTTGAATTGTTCTTTGAAATGTAGGTATTTACAAAATCTGTGGCAACATTGACAGAGATAAATGACAACATATTTATGTGACGTGCTTGGAATTTCATGAAGGGGGCCAACACATTTTTTATTGCTAGTACCTAAATTGAAGGCTAAAGAAACTATAGCTAGAAATGTTGGCCATTTAGAAAGATATTATATCATTTTAATATATCTAGATATGAGAATAATTGTATTTCTGGTTTTTTCTAAAAAAAATTTTATAAAAAATTTGAATTTTTTAAATTTAATTTCAGTTTACAAACAGTACTCCAGAGAAAGTGCTAAAGGTAAAACCGGTTTGTGTCCAAATTAAGCTGCTGTGGTATAACAGATATATGAGCTAATACTAAAACCGTCCGTTTATATAACTGTTTGGAAATGCTGTTATACGAAAGAGAGATGGCGCTGTAAGCAGTTGGTAGAACTGCCGTACAGTTCGAAAAGCATTGGTAATAAATTGAACAGAATCTGTTAACCTTTTGAAAAAAATGATTAACTGGAGTTTACAAATAAAAAGGCTGGTAGTGAATAAGTCTAATAATATGACAATATTAGTCTAAATGACATGGGATTCACGTTATGCATATACTATGCTAATATCTCAGCATTCTAAAATTTGTTTATGGAATTGTCTCGCAGGTAAGCACTTAGATAGCAATAAACGTCAAACTATTCTTACATAAATACATATAGAATTAAGTCACACGATTTTATTACAGCAATATTAACATTTAGATTATACTCTATACATTCAGATTACCTTGATTGCCGAACCGAGTGCTAAATATTCTTATCAGTGGGAAAGCAACAAAAGTGCTCAATCTTATTTGCATGTCAAATTGATATTTTGCACATTTAAAGAACAGTTGATTAAAATAATGAAAATCTGATTAAGGGAATAACTGAATTAATAATTTACATATAAAATATGGCTGAAAAATTCAGAAGCAACAGTTCTAGATTGGAATAGCACGTCAGCTGAATAAACATTAATTCTGGTTTCAGTTTAACTATTTCACTTTAGCTTTAGTCTGTTGATAATTCCCCTCCCGCTCGCTCAGTGAATTTATTACAAAGCAAAGCGGCTCTTAAGATCATCAGTTCTTTCTTCTTCCACTATTCAAATTGACATGACAAAACTGTCATATGCAAATTGCAGGCTACCTCAGAGCTCACACAAAAGCGAACGAAGCAGTCGCACATCAGCTTCGCCTGTGTGAAAGTCTTCAGCTGCCACGTCAAACTATTACAGCATGTTTTTAAAATTGATAAAAATCAGTGCATTGCTCTGCCTGCTGAGCAACAATTCGCAGGGAACAGAGGCAAGATCATTGCAGATTCAGCCACCAGAGGTGCATGGCGACATGTTCTATTATTTCGGCTATGGCAGCAACATGCTGACCAAACGCATACACATACAGAATCCGACGGCGGTGAAAATAGGCGTGGGTCTGCTGAAGGTTTGTAGTGCCTTTATTCCTTTAATCCTTATGAATGTTCTAAATATTCTTTTAAATTGTTCGCAGGACTATCGGCTCGATTTCAATACCTACGAGCCAGGTTGGTCTGGCGCGCCAGCCACTATCGTGCCCACCGATAATGCCACCGTCTATGGCACCGTCTGGGACATCAATCTGTCCAATTTGGATGATATTGATAGGTAGTTATTTTGAGAAATTGCCTTTATTTCAAGTTGTAAACTTTAAATTTAATTTCAACAGACAGGAGGGCGTACCAGAAGGCGACTACAAACCCATCAGCGTACAAGTCTTTCTGGCCAATGAAACTGCCATTATTGCGCGCTCCTACGTGCTGACGAACCAACCGACAACGGATTATAAGTCATACAAAAATGAGGACGTGCCATTGGAGCGTCAACCTTCCAAGACTTATCTGCAGTGCATGGTGCAGGGCGCCATCGAATCGGGCCTGCCCACTTCATATGTGGATTGGCTGAAATCGCTGAAGCACAATGGCAAAGTGGCAGAGGAAAAGGAGCAAATTTTGGATCTCAAGGATGTCGAGCTGCTGTCATAATTTTGGCACCTGCTCTAAATAATTAAGCCTGGAGTACACGGCATAGTCTCATGGCATGATTTGGACTGAATTTTGACTTCACTATGGCATGTCCATGCCGTATACTCCATGCTTTATGATATATTTTTTTTATAATTTGTGAGTTATAAAAAGTTTCGTTGTTTTTTTCAAATCCGCATAAAGTCAATTAAAAGTTTAATACAATTGTTTTAGCATTGTTTGGCAGATGTTTAAAATGTATTAATATGTGGCACTTGCTGGAAGAGAGTACACATTATGGGGCCTCACTTCATTAATGAAGATGGGATGAAGCAAGTATCTTTCAAACAACTTTTAGAATTATTAGCAATAGATATTGAGATCAGAGAGGCAACATGGAGGTACTTAGAAAAACCAGCAGTTCTTTTTCGGGTACGAAACTTCTAGAATTATTAGCAAAAGATATCCAGATCAAAGAAGCGCCATGAAGGTACTCTGAAACACCAGAGGTTCTTTTTCGGGTACGAAAAGGCATCCAAATCTACAATCTGATATGATATCTTCAAATAAGGAATGGTTTTGGCCAGTAAGAGTAGTCGATATGAAACTTTAAATGGAATTACTGGTACCGTCTAATTAGGAGAATTTTGCAAAAGAACGCTGTCAGAAAATACATCGATAAACTATTTTTAAAGATCCAGCGATTATTGATTTTTCATCGAAAAAGTTTGGCAAGTTGAACTGGAATATTTACACTATGTTAGTCAAGGCACTTGCATTATTATCTGCAGTACACAATGATTCCAACTGTAAACTTAAATCGTTCGACAATTTCGTAGGGAATCAATTTTAAAGAATACTAGATTCTGGCCCGCAAACTCAAAAGTTGGATAGCAAGAAAATTATAATAAAAGCTTATTATGTACTTGTACAAATTGCTTGATACTAAATGAATCGAAATTCAATTCAAATTGGAACTCTTCAGTTGAGGACTTCATAAAATCTATACAAGTCAATAGCTAAATACTCGTATTGGGCCTTTTGCCATAGAACCGCTTAGAATGCTGTTGACTTAGATATATTAACATAACACATATATTAAAAATAATTAAGTCATTCGATTTGATTTTATTAAAGCAATAACAACTTTTGCTTGTCTTTGCTATTCATTTTAGCCTGATTACCAAATCGAAATTTCGAATATTCATGTCAGTGGAAAAGCACAAAAAGTGGTTAATTTAATTTGCAACTCAAATTGATATTTTGCGAAATTTTAAAAACTGGATGCTGCTGTTTTATGACACTTTTTCGTTATTCAATTAATTAAAGCTTAACATTTCATGGAATATTTAAGAGCGTCAACACACTATACTTATTATAATAAAGAAAAAATAACTGCATTATCTAATTAATGAATAAATATGGGATGGAATGAATTGTGGATGCGAAATTTAAATTTTTATTTGGATATTCAAAATGATACACATGAAAAACAGAAGCACAAGCAGAGAAATGAAGGATTATGAGAATGTTCGAAAAATATTTTAAATGGAAGAATGCAGGGAAGACTTGTAATTTAATGTAAATTAATTCAATAAAAATTAGTACTTAAGAGAGCCACTCAATTTAGGCTCTTCCCTGCTACGTTGAGGAAATAATCGAATAATTAATTAAGCTCGAAATTCTATATATCAGTTGTAGTAAAAGGAAATTCATTATATATGCAATAGATGGTTTAAGCAATCTGTACCTCACGCTGTATAAGCGCTACCGAATTAAACTAAATGGCGTTCGAAAGATAAGATTTCGTACTAAAAAAAGGTTTCAGACAGTTTTGTGATTGCTTGACTCAGTTTTGTTCGAGCGCTCGTCAAAAATGGACACCAGGACTGCCAGATTTTACAGTTTTCTTCGATAAAGGCGAAAGTGGAAGGCCAGTTTCGACTGTCGATAAGATCTTGAAAAACGTCGAATCCAAACGTCATGTAAGCACAGTTCCTTAATCGCCCAGCAGGACCTTAATCAGATCATTCTAAGTACTTATGCTATGGATTTCTTTTACTACAACTGATATAAATATTTGATTAAAAGCATGTATATATTATATTTTTAAGCAAAAAGAATGAATGTAAAATTGAACAGCAATATTTAAAGCATATTCGAGAAAATCTAAAGAAATAAAAATTATTTTGCAATCGAAAACAAACTTTCGAAAGATTTGATGGAAATATAACTTTGTGGCACCTTCTTTCGCTCAGTGTATGCAACTGAAAGCAAAGTGGTTTCCAAGAACGTCGGCTCTTTCATTTTTTCTCTATTCAAAATGTCTTGCAAAAGACAAAATTAATAATAATAAATTAGCGAATTTACGTATTGTGACATGCAAATTGTAGGATCAATAGAGCGCGCACAAAAGCGAAAGCATCAGTCTCACTTCAGCTTCGCCAGTGTGAAAGTCTGCAGTTGCCGCGTCAAACTCTTACATTGCAGGAAAGCCAAGCCGAGAGCCAAAATGTTGTTGAAGTTAATGAAAGTCAGTGCGTTGCTCTGCTTGCTGAGCTGCATTTCGCAGGATACAGAGGCAGCTTCCGCGAAGGAGCAGCTACCTGAAGTCAATGGCGACATATTCTACTATTTCGGCTATGGCAGCAACATGCTGACCAAACGCATACACATCAAGAATCCGACGGCGGTGAAAATAGGCGTGGGTTTGCTGAAGGTGTGTTATCCTTGATATATTTTTCATACTTTTAATTTGTGTAAATTTCGACCATTTTGTTAACTTATAATTTTCGCGCAGGACTATCGCCTCGATTTCAATTTCTATGTGCCCGGCTGGCTCGGCGCACCAGCCACTATCGTGCCCACCGAAAATGCCACCGTCTATGGCACCGTCTGGGAAATCAATCTGTCCAATTTGGATGATATTGATAAGTAGGAATTTCCTAAAAGTACGTGTTAGTTGTGAGCTGTAAATTTGTAATTAATTTCAAACAGGCAAGAGGGCGTGGCACTAGGCGAATACGTGCCAATCAGCGTGCCAGTGCAGCTGACCAATCAAACCACAATTATTGCGCGCTCCTACGCGCTGGTGGACCAACCGACAACGGATTATAAGTCGTACAAAAATGAGGACGTGCCATTGGAGCGTCAACCCTCCAAGACTTATCTGCAGTGCATGGTGCAGGGCGCCATCGAATCGGGCCTGCCCACTGAATATGTGGATTGGCTGAAGTCGCTGAAGCACAATGGCAAAGTGGCGGAGGAAAAGGAAACAATTTTGGATCTCAAGGACGTTAAATTGTCATCGTAATAATGCAACATCTTTTGGAGAGTTGTTATTAAAGTTTTTTGGTAATGTAAATTTAAAAAAATTTTTACAATGGTATTGTGTTGGCTAAGAGAAAATATATCTGTAATTTCAACCTATTAAAATTGGCATAAATGTTTCAACATACAACTATCTCAAGAATATCTGTTTAATAAAGAAAACCGCGCATAATCAATAAAATCTTAGCTCGAAAACTAAAATAGCTATTTTATTTTTTCAAAATTAGCAATCTCTTTTACTACTATATCATTATATAGCTACTTGTGAGTACAGAAACTCGATAGGGTCATATAAATATGTATGTTGCATAATTGTAGATAAATAACTGTCACGAATATTTTTCGATTATAATTTAAAATCATTTTTGAAGCGAAGATACCATTTTTTATGATTTGGCAGTGATTGGATTGCAAAGGCCTTAATTCAATCTCTGAATTATTTTGTATAGTTTTCATTTTGTAGTACATGACTGCAGAAGTTAAATACATACTTATAATTTGATTCCTGTAGAAAACTTGAAGGCCAAAAGTCTTTGACGATTCGGCACAGCAGTGCTTGAATAACATGAGACCCCCATTCACTCTCTGAATCCAAACGCAAATTATTCGAACTTTGAATGTGATTTTCCACAATTTGCTGCTTCATACTTGATTTTTTAGAGCATTATCGTCATAATTTTCATTTGATTGCAGGCTTCAGCCCCTGATAAGAGCGTCTTCGTCACTTTTTTTTTGTTTACAGATTTTTGCTTTAGTTTTTTCGCTCCAAGCTTCTGAACACTATCAAATCTGCCATAACAGTGGCAGCGCTGCTCTGTTAACGAATCGCGCACATGATTTACAGCTGTTAACAGCAACTAACGGCAAAACTTACAAGAACAACAAAGCACTCTGTACACGTTGAATGAGCAAAAGCTCTCAACCACTTGAGTGAGTTTTCTTCAATGAAAGTCATTGGTTTTATGTCAAAAATGAGTTTAGTTGTCAAGTGAACGTTTACGTGGAGAGATTGATTTTATATGAATTTTTTTAGTTTTGCATAAATATTTAAAGATTTCCTATGGCAGCAAAATCTAATTAATAACTACTCTACATCAATAGTTTATAGCATAATTGTATGCTTTTAATCTGAAGGTAAGTTCCAATTTGAGCAGTTAAAATTTTAAATGTGAACAATGGAAAAATCTTTTGTTTGGCCAGCAATTTTGCATATTTAAAAACCTCCGTTCCCGCTTCCGGCGAAACTACCACAGCTGTCAGCTGTTAACCGCGAAAACTTTTGGCTAGAAATCCGCTTTCCGCAAAAGTTTTAGCTATGCACTGCAAGAACCTGCAGCAGCTTTTCAAAGCTTTTTTTAGTGCTGCCAGACAATTTTTTGTTGCAGACCGAATTTGGAATCAGACAGTTTCTTGAGTTTCAAGAATAAGAGATTTTTTAGAGTCCCATCTCAACAGTTAAATCTATTTTTTAGTAAAGAGGTTTCATGAAGACCCAACATGTTTTTGAGCAAACTCTTTTAAAAACTAAATAGTTCATTGAATATTATATAATTGGAGTGGCTCGAGGAACTATCTGTCGACAAGGAAAAGCCTTCAAGCAATCAAGCCTTAAAGCCTATTGCACTTTGTTGAAACAGAAGTGACTTTTAGATGAGGGATAGGCAATACATGAATTAATCAGCGGCCTGACCAAAGGCCCCCTCGACTAAAACTGTTGACGACTCCCGCAAACATTTGTTATGATCGCATGCGAAATCGGGAATCCAATATGTTAAGCTATTTCCGAAAGTTGTTGGACTCTCCTCTTAAAAGCTGCAATATTCCTATAATATAAAAATTTGATATTGCCACCTTCAGAAAATGTTTCTACTAACGCTCAAGTCCTCAAGGCTGCCATTATTTTTACAGTTGACTTAGTATGCAATCTACTTTAATCATCAAACATTTAAACACTCTAAAATTTCTTTCAGCATGGCTACAAAGTTCTACTACTTTGGCTTTGGCAGCAATATGCTGGCTCGCCGCATACAGATCGCAAATCCTACGGCAGTGCGCATAGGCCTTGGGCGTTTAGAGGTAAGGGAATGGTGAAAAACCCACAGAGTTTTTAATTTAAATTTCTGCTTAAAATCCCAAACAGAATTATCGCCTCGATTTTCACACCAGCTCAACGACATGGATGGGCGCGCCAGCCACAATAGTGCCCACGAATGGAGCGCATGTATATGGTGCTATTTGGCAAATTGACTGTTGCAATATGCAGGATTTGGATAGGTGAGCTCAACCGGAAATAGCGCCATTGATATTTAGTAATAACAAATATTAAAATTTTTGCTTTTAAAAAATTCCAAACAGGCAAGAGGGTGTCGAGCTGGGCATTTATGTGCCCGTTACGCTGCCCATACTATCCATCAATACAGAGCAGACAATAGATTGTCGCGTCTACCATTTGACGAGGCAACCCGAGGTGGATTTGCGCGACTTGCCGAAGAATGCCATACCAAAAGATAGGCAGCCCTCAAAATCATACTTGAAAACTGTGGTGAAAGGCGCACTGGAGACGGGCGTTCCAGAGGAGTATGTAGCTTGGTTGCGCACCGTAAAACATAATTACAAATTGGTGGATGTGATGGAGAAGAAGCTGGACTTGCATGCAGTTGAATTGTGTGCAATACCCAAAGAAAGTCAAAATGGAAGCTGAGCTGTTATTTGTGCCTTTCAATAAAGAGTATTTGCATTTAGTATTATTTTTAAATAACATAGTGCAAAAAAATGTAGCAAAAAATGTCATATGATATTAAGCCTGAACCTCTCTAAACTTGCCCACATCTATGTTATACTACTCTTCTCTAGCCACTCTATTCCTTTTTAATTTTATTCTACCAAATTCATTACTAGTATCTTTTAAATGCCATAATGTTTTGTTCTATCATTTTGTAATCTTGCCATTCTTTTTTCCCTTGCTACTATTTAATTCCAAGCTCCTTGCTCACATTGTGCCTCCATTTCCCGCCCTTCGAACTTGCTAAAAGAACTCTACAAATTGAGTTTAATTAATTTTAATCACTTATTTATGATGATTACCAATTTTCAAGAGGAAAACACTTTTCAAAAGTTTCTCAAACTTGCACAAAAACGTCTATTGTCCATATGCTCCCATTTCGGCCACTACAATTCTCCAATGAAAGCACTTTCAACGGAACAGCTCCTTCTGCTGCAACGAAGTTATCTCTTGTGCTGCTTCCTAAACTACAATTAAATTGTAATTTGAAGTGTGAACTTTCCCCGCGCCCCGCTGGAAGTTAACTGCTGGCAGACAGTTGCATAGTTAGCAATGCTATTCGGAAGGGGCAGACTTTTGAACAGTGAGGGAAATGTTCCAAAGGCTTTTCTTTAACAAACTTAAATGAAATTTTCTGGATTCCTTCGTTTTTGTCTTGAAAAACGTTATTTTATAGAATTTTTGGATCATGCAAGATCTTACGAGACTAGCTTTGATATGTTACTTGAAGCTGCGCATCCACGAAGATATGTGAATATATACATAACTGCCTTTCAGGCCGCGGTGGCTATAAGGCAAGATCCCTACTTCAAATACAATCTAATCTAATCCTGCGAGACTTTCATACTGCCAATCTTATAGAAATTAAATGTATCTAATTTTTTTAAGATTTTTATACTTTTTCTTTTTATTTCTCTAGTCTTGAAGTATCTTGATACTAACAAAAATGGTGTTATCACAGAATCACAAAATGCCAGCTCTTATTTTGAAGCTTTCGTCGAAAATTTTTAATGTTTGTTGCCTATTTCATTCATTGTTAATTTTGACTACGTTGCAGCTTCAATTGCTTGCTACTTTTCCTTGGTATATTTTGCAAATTTTTAACTATTTGCCTTCTTGCCTTGGCGCCTGCCGAATGGTTATTAATTTAAGTTCCACTTCCTTGCTTGCGTTGCTTACTCGTATACTAAGCTACGCAGCCTTCTCGGCACAATACTCGTACTAAACATTCTCATAACTTTCTCTTTAGAGCCAGAAACTTTGCAGCTAATTTCACTTGCAGACGGCGAACCAACGCAAATGCCAAAAACTGCAAATATTGGCATAGGGTTAAAGGCGCTGCCCGCGTGGCAGCTCAATTAACAACTTGGCCAAAGAGGAAACTTTAAAGTTTGCCACTTTTGCATTTGTTACTGCAGCGAGCAAAGAAAATTAAATTTACACACAAACAGCAGACACACACACTGAAATACATAACTACACACACAACAGCAGAAATGCATTTGACCTGCTGTAAAATGCTGTTGAAGGAGCATCAGTTGGGAGCAGCTTCCAGCATTGTGGCAATGTTGCTACATTTTGCACTCATCTTGCAGGGGAGTGGAGGTAGCAGAAACGTAACTTGGAAATGTTTAAGTGGCAAAATGCAATTTTTGTTAAACAAGTTCTTACTTTTGTTGCTGTTGTTGTTTGTGGAATGTTTGCATAAATTTGTGTTTGGCATTTTTATAATGCCCCTTGTGCATGGCTTATGTTGGGACGCTGCAAAACAGTCCAAGAAAAATGTTAAAAATCAAATAGAAAACTGTGAATTTTAGGGCATAAAACAGATGCCAAAATTTAAAATATAAAATGTTCAGATTTGCTCAGAAGCTACAAATAATATATAGCACATACTTGCCAATAACATCCTGGAAATGTACGAATTCAAAGCTTTATTTTCTTACTTCTACAGAAGCTCACTCGCTTTGAACAGCAGCGATCTTAAAATAATCAAGCAAATATTCCGACATCCTTATTCTCAGATTATTGCTGAATTCCTGCCTTACATTTTGCAATTAGAGTTAGCTTTCGCCTTTTTTAAATATGGCACTGTTTGGGTAAGTATTGGAACCCTTTGGAGACTCTCAAGTACAACTGCTTCGAAAGCACTAGTACATATACCAAAGGGTGTTTAAGAGCTACACCCTTAACATGATTTGTTCCTATTTAAATATGACACTATATAAAGACTTTGAAGCTTGAAGGCAAATATTAAAAAATTATTTGGAGTGTGTCCGACACAAAATCTTTCTACTTTTTATTTTGCAAAGAGTACACTTTTATGAGTTTTACTACTTTTTACTACTTTATGCATTTCGTAGCACTTGTTTTATTTGTTTAGTTTTCGTGTTGTTGTTGCTTTCGCAGTTGTTGCTGCTGCAGCTCTGGTGGCCATTTCTTCATATAAATTAAATTTCTTGTCTGCTCTGGCCACACAAAGTCGAAGAAAAAGTTATTCTTTGTGTGTATAATCGTAATCGTTTGGGAATTGAAATGCAGCCGAGTGAAGTTGAGTCCTTTCGTGGGGGGCGAATGAGCAATTTTTGAAATTCAACAACTTGCTACTTTTATTCGTCTTGGAAATTTCTTGTACTAGAAATTACATTTTGCCAAAACTTTATGCAAGTGTATGTGTGTATTTGTGCATGTTTTAAGAGAGCACTGCAAAGGAAATGCATAAAATTTTCATGCTGAAAAATTTTAAAATAAATAGTGCTTCAAAGACATGAGAAATTCAAGAATTTTTTCATGTTATGGCAACAGAAGCTTTTCTATTTTAAGAAATTTATTTAAACTGCTTTTCTTCTTGAGTCATCCAAGAAATTCTTTCTAGATCAAAGTTTACAAGTATGGCACCATGAAGTCTGAGGGCATCATTTTTCTTTATTTTTGGAATGAATTTTCTCCATTTCAATCTTTGAAGCTCTTTTTTGTAATATTGATTAAAACGCACTTGTAATTCGACAAATTTTATTGCAAACTTATTTTCAAAACTTGGTTGCCGAGTATATGGCGCTCAATCGAAAATGTAAAGCCAATAAATATTTATGAGCTTAACACACTGATGCCTGTAATTAACAGCCACACGCACACACAAACTTGTATGAGTGATATTTCAATAATGCTGAGCATGCTTGATTTTAATTGCTTTTCAATAAAATAAACGGAAAAAGGATAATCAAGTGCAAAAACGAAACGGCTATGAATTTATGAGTGGTCAGCGGGCTGGAAGCGAAAGTGCACCTTCATAATGCATGTGTGTGTGTAAGAGAGTGCGTTTGTGTTGGAGTGCATGTATTTAATATTTATAATGATTATAAAATTTTTAAAATATGAAGGGAACAATATGTTATAAAATTATTTCACAAATGCACATGACATCGTTGCACACATACACATATACATGGCAAGCATTGAAGTCAAAACGAATATCGGTTATGTATATGGTTACGAGTTCTCAATATTTTGATCATATTTCTTTGGTTTCACTTTTTGGCTTAAAAAATGTTTATTGAAATCCGAATGAAATCCAAACAAAGCACGGAATTTCAAATTAAAAAAGCTATTATATTTTTATCTGGAAAAGTCCTTAAAATAAAGATTTCAAATAAACTAAAAACTATTTCAATAGGCTTTGCGAAAAATAATTGAAACGGGTTTACAACCGATTGAAGCGGGTTTTCAACCGATTGAAACGGTTTTTAAACCGATGGAAGCGGTTTTTAAGCAACTAAAATTATTTCCAATCCGACTGAAACGGGTTTCAAACTAATTGACTGGTTTTCTTTTTTGGAGTTCGATTATAGTTCTTAGATAGAAATGATCTTATATATTTTTAGTTGCGGATTCAGTTGCAGAACCTGATCTGTGTGTATATTGTATAGAAATGCAATTATGCACGAGCATATCACGCACTCATACACACACATGCCCAACTAATTTACATTTTTAAGTAGCCATCAAAGAGCGCTTATTAGCACCCATCAAAGATGCGGGCTAGCTGAGGACATGAAGAGACAGACGCTGAGTGTGAATAAAAGTGCCACAGTTCAACCAAAATTTATATGAAATTAATATGCGCAACACTTTGGCCACAGCCACATTATACTGCGTATCAATATAAATACCTGTGTGTGTGTGTTTATTACATATGCATGTGTGTGAGTGCATGAGTGCATTATTCTGCCAGTCACTCCAACCGAAATTGCTGTAAAATGCAACAAAATGTAAATACAATTAACACTGGCGCGATGGTGCATGCAACAAATTGCGCAAAAAGGATGTACAGGACATGCCAACAACAGGATGTAGCAGTAGCTGCATGTGTGTTTATAAGCGGATAGCATTTTTTGAGTCATCAACATGGCTTGTTGACAGAAATCATTATGAAAGGATGTGCCGCAGGACGAGCCTATATAATGTTGACATTGCAACTACAACAACAACAAGAACAACAACAATGAGAATAACAACAACGAAAACAGCAACAACAATGTTGTAAATATTTACATGTGTAAAGTGCAGGCTGCATTATCACACTGAAGAGCGCTTTGCTTTTATGCAGTGCCGTCTTTAAAAGTTTGATGGTACTAGGTCCCTGTCGTTTTTGGGGCCATATGCAATATTTTCGAAAGATGTCTGAATATTTTAAATTAATTTTGGGTTAAAGTATGAGCAAAGACAAACTCAAAGGAAATTTTTAAAATTCAAAAATTTGCACAATTTTCAAATGAAAAGAAAAACTATATTTCTTAAATAAAAATGTATCAAAAGCAATTATTTTCTTTGAAATATATAAAAATTTGTTGGCGCTCAGCAGAAGGACCTACATTTAGCTGGCCTCGGCGGAACATTTTGAACGATAAACTTATTTCTATATTAGTTATATTTTCTTCACGAAACCCTCGAGATCGGGTTTTCCAATATCATGAATGGCTTTTATGCCAAATGGGTGAAGAGGACACTGCTGGTTTGTGTATGCGAGTATGTATAGGTTGCATTTGCAGTGATTTGCCACTCATCAGGAGCAGCAGTGGCAGCGGCAACAAATGCCGCCAGGATAATGGCCAACAAAAATGGCGCACTTAAACAGGCTTGCACTTGAAAGTTGCTGCCATTGTTGTTGCTGTTGTGGTTGTTGTTGCTATTGCTATTGCTGATGATGTTGCTGCTGTGGTCATTATTGTTGTTGCGGCTGTTGTTGTTGTTGCAAAGTGCTACTGATAGGCAGCGTAATTAATATTTAAATTTCATCCCTACTTGAAAACTTATCTAGCTTTTGTTAAGCGCCGCAGGCAGGCACTCACACACACTTGCACACATATTCACTTGTATGAGTGTGATGAATATATTCATATTCGATTGTAGAAGTATGTTAACCCTTTTACGTACAAGTGCTAAATAAGTCTCAAATGTTTTAAAGATCGATTCTTTGTCTATAAGAGGCGATTCCAATTACTGTGAAAAAGTTAATATGTACTTTTAATGTTATGCGGCTCTATATAGACTTTCCCTTGAGATTAACTGGCCCACTAGAGATATTAAATGTCAGTTGCTTGAATAAAGTTGGCTACTCTACTCTATAACTATTATGATGAAGAGTATCGAATCGTTGGCAACTCTGCACTCGCACTGTACTCATGCACATTAATCATATTTCAATACTCACAACTTTAATTAAAATCACTAACAAGGTTATTTGGCGAAAGCGTAATCCGTGCCAGCGCTTCCTGCCCTATCCAGTATCCCGCACTAACAGTGTATGGCAAATGCTTTTACCAAACCGCTGACGGCTCAGCTGATGGGCCAACTCTGCTCTTGTCGTGCTGCTGCTCTTGCACTTTGGCCATGTTTGGCTTTGCATTAACATGTTGCACACAACACTGTGTCAACAGCGTGCCACAACGCGCCGCCTGCCATGCAACGCGATACGCCAGCGAGTTGGGGTGTGGCAGTGCTCGGCGCCTAGCGTGGTTAATTAAAATTGACTTTATATTTGCAAATGCATAAATTCCACTCACAGGAGGTGCAGAGCTGGAGCACGCACTGTTCCAGCACTGTGCCTGAAAGCACTAAATGCAATTTAAAATTTTTGCGCAGTGATATTTGCAACTGCAGTTGAGGGGGGAGTGGCACCTTTTGGAGGCCTTTTAGAAGCATGGCTTTAGCTGCATGGTTTTAGGCGCAGGTCGCTGTGATTTATTGCATATATTGGGGCTAATTTTGTTTGACAGCGCGCTGATATTAGGCGCACGTAATTGGTGAGTGAGGAAGAGAGGGGGAGAGAGAGGAGGGAAGAGATTTGCTTGTAAAATTTGCCTCAGCAAAATCGATTTTCCACAGGTGGCAAATCTAATTTGCAGATAAGCTTAACTTTGTTTTACGCTAAAGCGCCTAAAATCATTCAAAATGAAATCATAGCTTAAGTTAGTAACTACTATTACTCTGAATAAAAAGTAGTCAACTATAATTTAAGCTGCCGCCAACAGGGTTTCATTAAAAAGTAAAAAAAATAATTGAACCAACAGCCCGTGTGTGCTTGTTATATTTCGCTTAAAATAACAGGACCTATAAATAACCGTATCCGAACGGGTTGAGAGCTTTTCATGGCAAATAATACTGTCGGTGGCATTCCGGGAAGTGGCGCCGCGCAAAAAAGCAATTTGAAAAGAACAATTACGAATAAATAAATGGTACATATTTCAATAATACTAGGAGTACTCTTATAGGTTGACTCACAGAAATTAAACTATGAGTCGAACGAAAAAGCTGCAGTCCTGCTGTAATCTATGACTAGGTACCTACTAACCTTGAATTTGTCCGCAAGAATTTCGGCACGAAGAAGAAGAAAAAGATGAGGAACATAAAGAAGAGGAAAAGACAAAGAAAAAGAAGAAGTATAAAAGGATGAGGAAAAAGAACAGAGAAGAAGAAGAGGAAGAAAATGATGATGATGAAGAAGAAGAAAAAGAAAAATGAAAACGAAAAAGAAGAGGAAGAAGAAGAAAAAGAAAAAGAAGACGAAGAAGAAGAAGAAGAAAAAGAAGAAGAATAGGAAGAAGAAGAAGAAGAAGAAGACGAAGAAGAAGAAGAAGAAGAAGATGGAAAAGAAGAAGGGGAAGATTACGATATGTCTTCACCGATATACATAGGTACATATTAGCGATATTTCACAATTCGAATTGTTCATATTTTTTATTCGAAATTTTTTATAAATCCACATGATGTGCGCTCTTTTCCAGACTGCCCTAACCTCACACACACACAAAATTTGCCGCTGAGTGCAGAAGGCCACTTGTCAACACTTCACTACACACGCAGAGAGCAAACGCTGTTAATAAAAAATGTCAACAGCATGAGTGCAGCATCAAAGTAAGCCGGCAAAGAGCGGAAATGCAAAATATTTGCCATGTTGCACGTGACACATGCGACAAAAGCGATAATGCAACACGAGCTTAATTAAAAAATGCCTCAAGATTTTGTCGATGATGCGAAGGCATATTAATAAAAACAGCGGAAGGCAAATAAGCAGCGGGTGGCAGCAGTAATGGATACGCTGCATTTGTGACACACACACACTCACACACACGTGAGCACATTGCATGCAAAAAGGATTCGGTCAGCGGCCGCGCAGCAGCAGCAACAACAAAATGTGCAATACGTGAAGCGTATGAATTTAATGATTTAATCACAGCGAGAGTGCAGCACACACACACACACACACACATGCATGCATGCAACTCATCGACCACAGGCGGCATGTTGACAGCGAGCAAACGCCTGCTGCCAGCGCGCAAGTGTTGACACTGCAGCAAAAGCGGCAACTGCGAGCGAACGAGAAAAAAATTTGTCAAATGCACAAATGCTTGCTTGCAGCAAATACTGCATGTGTGGCGTGTGGCATGCCCCAGGGAAATAAGCGATACACGCATTACTTGCTGCAGCGTGTCCAAAGGGCGCTTTCGCTCTTTGTGCGCTGCATACTTTTAGGCGTTGCAGCAAATGACTTTAAAAAGCATTCATTTTTTTCCTCCTTGCCAAATGCAAAATCCTGGCATGTGGTCAACATTTAAGTGTAATTAATGCCTGGGGCATTTGCTGCGCCACCACTGCAGCGGAAGCTATTGCAATTGCTCAACAGGATGTGCGCCCACACACAGCTACAAGGACATGCATAAGGATCCCAGCAGCAAAAAGGTTTCTCAGAATCCGCATTATAGAAGTATTTTGACTTAAGGCACAGTTAGTCCAGACATAACGTATTTTTTCGTAACATTACGTAAACGGAAAAACTGGGCCGTTTACTTAAATACATAAACGTATCGCAAATGTTAAATTTTCTTTTTTTCCAGTGTTGCCGTATAGTTTCGTGTGCAAAATAGGCACATGAAAGATTTTGATTTTGTTGTTATATTCTAAATCTGCTATAAAATCGATGATACAAAATTATCTTACATTTTACGTCCATTTATTGTGTACTACTTTTGTAGTTTTTAAGAGAAACCTGATTTGATTACGTTTTCTGCATTACGTTTACGTTAAAATAAAAGCAGATTGTGTCAGCTGACACGAAAAAAGACGTTACGTCTGGACTAGCTGAGCTATTACAGTCAAAGATTGTAAAATGCTAAACGTGTCTGAACATCTGAAGCAAGTTTGTAAAGAGAAGTACAGCTTGGTGAATTAACCCTCTAGCGAGCAAATCCGCCCTCAAGGTGCGATAGACATAGAGGCGCATAACAACACTAGTTTATATTAATTTTTTGTCAAAAATGTTCATCGACTGTTATAGATAAATAATCGCTCCTTAATTTTCTCTCGAATTTTAGTGGTCTAGTAGTGATCTAGCCTGATGCGTTTGTCTCTTTTGTGAGGTGAAAATTCAATTTTAGGAAAACCAAAATAATTGATTACATTAGAGCAGAACCAGAACTTTAATACTTTACAGCGCATTAACAGCAAATTACGCTGTTATTAACATTTTGAACATTAAAATTTTTTAACATGATCGGTTGCTCAACTGTCAGTCAAGCTAATAAACAGAAAGAAGAAGAGAGCGAAATTCGAAATGTCTCTTATTAACAGGGCTGCACTCGTATTCAAATATATGCTAAATTTAAATGTCATTTATTTGCCAGTATGTTAAGAATTTTGTATGACTAAATGTGAATTTAGTTCTACATTTATGACTAAATGCTCTAAATGTGCATTTAATGCTCAACTCCAGACCTCTGAAATTTTCCTGCTGGGGCACGCTTCTAGGGCGCACTTCCGCTTGTGGCCCCCAAGTTGTGCACATTTGTGTGATTGGGCAAAATTAGATTTTGTGTTGCAAATTTTTTTGCATTTGCGCTGCCGTGCTGCAAAGTAAATATTGCGCTTAATTTGATTATGCAAAAATGTTGCATGCACGACTGCCGCTTGCATTGCTGCACTCCGCACGTCGCACGCCACCATCATAATGCAACACCTCAGGGGGTCTACACATTTTGACAGACTGTTTGTCAATTTGTGGGTTGGCCCCTCTGCCTTTCTGTATGCATTTCTAGTCAAACATTTTATCTGTTGTTGTTTTTATTAATATTGCATGCTGCATGTTGCAATATTGACTTTTCAAGTACATTTGTCTGCGGCATGTCTTCTCATTGTGCTTTCTAATCAAAAATAATTGCAGCCTGAGGCGAAGTGTGCGGTTGTTGTAAATTTTCTAAAAAAAATTTAAATAATTTCGCTGCATTTAAAAAATGGTATTTCAGCAATAAACTTTGGAAAAAATCATAGATTGATAAATATTATTATAATGTTAAAGAAATCTATAAAAATTAAAGTGAAGCAATTTTTGGTAGATAAATTTAAAAGAAATAAAAGTAAAAGAATTAAAAAGGCATATCATTGCTGTGAGAATTCTACAAGCTCGTGTAAACTGACCCTTACCAAAAGGACGAAGCGAACGAAAGAGTTTGAACGAAGGTAAACGAAAGATGATGCCGATACTGACAAGTAGCGTTTTATTACTGAAATACTTTACAATGTAGAGTTTCTATTCTGAATTAATTACTTATTTTAAATCCAGGACGTCTTCGCTTTGGCTATCCTTCATACTCGAAAGCTTTTGAGAATCGAGCGTAGACTTACAAAAGGTTGAAATTCGATATTCATATTCATATAGAAATATCATTATATCTTTCTTGGTTTTTAAATTGGAAAATTCAGGTGTATTATAGGCGAAAATTCTTTGATTATAAAGGGTTCTTTTTGAAAACCTTTTTAGTTTGTTTTCTATGATATTGTTCCCAAGACATCTCCGATTGCATAGAATGGGTTCCTTCTGCGACATAGCTTTGGGTTCACTGTCTTCTAGAAATACATCTGCTGGCAATAGGCCTAGCTTGATTCGATGGCAATGTTATGAAGGACATCTTTCTGTCATCAGTGAGCTTTCTCTCAGCTTTGCATGTATAGGGAGCAATCCTCTGAGTGTCGCCTTATTCTGCAAAAAACATAGCTTTAATTTACTACTGTTAATTATTCTTTTACCAAAGACTATAATTCACTTTCTTAGACATAAAAGCTTTCAATGAAATACCAAAATAGCTCAATGGAATTTCCAAACTATTAATTACTTTTCGACCACAAATTTCAATTAGGTTCAACTGTCAAAACTATGCCATTAGTAAGCGTTAAGATCAAAGCTACGATTCTAAATGTACAAGACCTATGCAAATGTCGTAAGAAGCCACAAATTTCCCTAAAGAAAGTTTGCTTAATTTATGCAAAATAGTAAAAAGGATAAAGGCACATGTGTGAGGGTATGTGTCGATGACGTCTTTGAAGCGGAAATAGTTACAAATTGAATTTTGAGCATTTATTGTGTATGCATGTGTGTGAAAGGGGTGGCCAAACTTGACGCCACAAACGAAAACTAATTACAGACATTAGAGGCCATGAGTAACTTCACTTTTGGCTGAGTTCTAATCCTTTATGGCATTGCCAACTATTGGCAGCAAAAATTCTAATTGCCATTTGAAAACACGCAAACGAGTTACTTTTGAAGTGGTCGTGTTGAAATGCGTCAAGAACGCGCGAGAAATTTAAAATTTCACACATACACAAACACAAACACATGCACATGTCAAGTGTAAGTGTGTGCATGCAAATGACATTTAAATGACAGCTATAAAAATTTCATGAAGTTTGCGGCTTGTCACTTGTGCTGCTCTAAACCGCAAAACTGCCAGCCCAATTGGGCGGCTATGTTTTCACTTCCGGTGGAGGGTTTCTCCAATAAAAGAGCTTGCAGCATGGCTGGAAAATGTCGTCAGTCGCATAGCCACTAAGGCCACATAACACCACCAATAATTAAGTGGGTTTGACACTTTCTTTTGGCATTTTCCTTTGTAGTGCCTTTTGGTTTCTTGGCATTTGCGGCTAAAAGGCAGCCATGCTAGCGGAAGTTGTTAGAGTTTCGCTGGCAACACGCTAATTAAAATGTAGTTTTGCTAATTGAGCGCTATGGCTTATGGAGTCGTGTGGGCTGTGTTATAGTTATGCTTTGGCAGGCAATTAAAACTACAGAAATTGGCGTAGAATAGTTTTGCTTACAAGCAAGCTACACTTTATTTACGCCAAGTCAATTAAGCGGTCATTTTCTAAAAGTATTTTAGGTAACTAACATTTTAATTTATGCCTTCATGTTAGCAAGACAATTTTCTAAAAGCATGCGATATATAAAAAGACGGAACAAAAGAAGTTGGTTTCCGAGTTCAGATTAATATAAAAAATGTGGCATATTGTTTGCTTTAATCAAAAGTAGAATAAGATGACTAATTGCAGATTTTTAGTTATTCCATAATTTTATTTATTTATTTATTTATTTATTTAGTCTATGAATAAACAATATTCTTTCAGACTAATAAGTAAAATAAAAAGAGATCTTACATCTAGCAGTTAATTCAGAACAGATTAATTCAGATTAGCTTTAAGCAAATTCAAAAAATTATTTTTGGAAGTAGAAAAACCGATTTCCATACGATGCGAAATATCATTAAATTCAATCAAAGCTCTTATAATCGGTGCATTTAGAGCATAGTTAGATTTAATGAAGCCAACATAAAAAAAATCAAAATGTCGAAGAAATCTCACAGGAGCATTGAAGTAAATCCTCTCGAGCAGAGAAGGACAATCAACTTGGCCATTAATGATGTCAAAGACGAAGGATAAAGATAAGATAGATCTCCTAATTTGAAGAGATTTAAGGTTTATGAGCAAGCAACGAGAAGTATAGGAAGGTAAGGGGTCGTGAAAGTGCAACGATCGAAGTGCGAAACGAATGAAAACTTTTTGGATACGTTCAATGCGATTAATATGACACGTGTGGTAAGGTCTCCAAATAAAAGAAGCATATTCAATCGTGGAGCGGACAAATGAGGTGTAAAGCAACTTGAGGGTATATGGATTAGTGAATTCTGAGCTATTACGTCTTACAAAGGCTAGCATCGCATATGACTTAGAAATAGTGGAGTTAATGTGGCTAGAAAAGGTAAACCTGGAGTCAAAACTTACCCCCAGATCTTTGATTTCAGTAACCGACTTTAAGTAACAGTTGGCAATATGGTAGGAGGACTGGAAGACAGTATAGCACTTGGAGAATGTAACGTGAAAGCATTTACTAATGTTTAGAGATAGACGATTATTACAACACCACACATATACCTTATCAAGTTCAGCCTGGAGCAGCTGCGCATCACTCAAGTTATTGACAACCGTGTAAATTTTAAGATCATCTGCATACAGAAGAAATTTAGCAAAAGAAAAACAACTTCTGATGTCATTAATAAAGATAGTAAAGAGCAAGGGTCCAAGAATACTACCTTGAGGAACACCCGAGGATGCAACAAAAGAAAAGGACGCAGCATTATCAACTGTGACCACACAACGCCGATTACTTAAGTAGGATTTGATCCACTCGAGAAATTTGGAGTGAAAACCCAGCAGTTTTAATTTTTTTATTCGAATATTATGAGAGACGGTATCGAATGCCTTGGAGAAGTCAGTGTAGACCGCATCAATCTGCTGTCCATTTTGGAAGGCTGAAATACAGTCTTCAGTGAAAACTGCTAGGTTTGACACAGTCGATCTACCGGGAACAAAACCGTGTTGATTTTGGCAAATTAAACTTTTAGTTGCAAAATACACTTTTTCCTTGATAATACATTCGAAAAGCTTAGAAACGGTTGAAAGTTTGGAAATAGGTCTGTAATTACAAACATCATTTTTATTGCCACTCTTGAAAGTAGGAGTAATAAATGCTGTTTTCCAAGCATCAATAAAAATACCAGAAGATAATGATTTATTAAAGATTGTCTTCAAAGGGAGAACAAGAGCATCACACTTTTTGAACAAAACGGCGGAGAGTCCATCTAAGTCTGTTTGAGACGAAGGTTTAAGTCGTGCTATACCATTAAGTATATCGAGAGATGACAAAAATAAGGAACCAAAATCCAGAGATGATTCCAAATCAGGAGAAAAATCAGTATCGGTATCCGAAATAAAATTTGATTTAAAAAATTCAGCAAACAGGTTTGCTGCATCCGATGCAGAATTTGCAGATTTATCTTTGAAAAATAATGACGAGGGAATACTAGAGCTCGACTTCTTCGACTTAATAAAGTGCCAGAAAGCTTTGGGATTAGAAGTTATATTGGCTTCAAACTTTAGTATGTGATTTCTATATAAAAACTTATCTAAGCAGATAAAATCTTTTGAGTACTGTTTGTATTTGTTGAGATGGAAAATGTCACCGGTTTTTTTGAATTTGCGATAAAATTTGTTTCTTTGATTTTTTAATCTTTTAAGATTTTTAGTATGCCATGGCAATTTATACTGCCTTTTAACGGCAAGTGGAATATTGCAGAGGCATATTTCAACAACTTTTGATCTAAAGATTTCAAAACAAGACGTGGTATCTAGGTCTTGAAACAAAGAAGTCCAGTCCAAATTTATAAAGAAGCTATTCAAATTATCAAAGTTACACGAGCTATAGTTAAAGGATAGAGTTTGATTATTATCTTTAATAGAAGAAAATTCATAAAATTCAAGTTCAAGAATCAAAGGAACATGATGCATGTCTGATGTAGATAGGGGAAAGAAACATTCAAGCAAATTAAAGTTAATGTTATTACTTATAAATATCAGGTCCAAGATTTTTCCAAGCTTGTTAAAAAAACTATTAATTTGAACTAGTTCAATACTTAAAAAGCTATCAACCAAGTAAATTTCAAAGGCACTATTAATATTACTAGGAATTAAAGCAGAGTTATTATATTATGAGACCAGCTGACATTACTTAAATTAAAATCACCAAGCACACATAGGTGATTATCACCAAGTTTGTTTAAGGCTAGAGTAATAATATTATCTACATGAGCTTTATAAAGGCTTTCAGAACTATTCGGAGGTATATAAGAAGCACAAACAAAAAGCGACCCAGTGGAGCCTTGAACGCACACACAGAGCTGGTCTAGCAGAGAGTCGTGATTTTCCAGAATTTGAACGGACGCATGGTGTTTACGTTGTACGGCAATAAGCACACCTCCACCACTGATACAGCCCGTTTTTCCAGCATCTCGATCTTTACGAAAAACATCGAACAGATTGGGATCAAAAAATTCATGATCATAGAACTTAGCATTTAACCAAGTCTCAACAATGACGAAGATGTCGAAATCCAGCTGCGAAGTCCTCGCCCGCACCACTTGAGATTTTGTTCTTAGACCAGAGATGTTTTGAAAGTAGATTTTCAACTGTTTACTTTTTTTGCTTGACGTAGTAGGGCAATTTAAGGAATTTGCCGTTGGTCTCCGAGCCTTGGAAAATACTGAAATGGGCGCAAAATAACATTAGCAGGCCACAGATCAGTGCTGATCAACTGCTCATAAAAGGCTGCAGATACACCCAGTTTAAAGTTGATACTTTTCAGGGAATCCAAGGAAACGTCCTTCTTGACCAAAGCATAGCATGAAATTAAATTTTTATTAATGCGGGCGTTTTCAGCAACATATTCAATGATGTTCTCAGCAGTAACAGATGGCGGAAAAGATGAAAGATGTATCCACTTCATTTGAGTGGAAACAGCAAGTCCCGAGTTAACTTTGGAGCCAACAACAAGTGGTTTTTGAAAGTTGTTCCTTTTGACTTGAGTCCATTCCGAGTCACGATTCACTGAAGGTGGCGCAGGGCGCGTAGCATAAGGAAGCGGGTGCACAGGCAGATTGTGAGCAGCACTTGGAATTAAAGAAGCAGCAGCGGCATTAATATTAGTAGCAAGCATTGGCGATATAGCATCAGCAGCGGCGATAGCAGCATAGGTTGCCGGAGCATTTCTGTGAACAGCGGCAGCGGCAGTATTAGTAGCAGTAGAAGCGGTAGCAGCAGAGGCAGCAGTGTTGTTGGCATTAGAATTCAAAGACTCTCCAAGATTTTTACTAAGAGCTTTGACCTCATCAGTTAGGAGCGAAATTGCAGTGTCTTTATCACATAATTTACGCTGCACCGATTGCAATTCTAAGCACAGATCATCAATTTTCTGCACTGAGATTTTTATCTTCCTGAAGAGAGCAGAACAAAGAGAACGAGCGGGCGTTTTCAGCTCGAAGTGCGACAAGTTCAGCAAACACGGCTTGCAATGTTATTTCTTGCTGATTGCACGTTGCTTGTTGCGAAGAAACCGGTTTAATTTGTTGTTGCTTGTCACTTATAGCAGCATTTTCGGCAAGCGGAATAGATGGAGGGGGCGAACGAAGAGAATTTCGGCGCGCAGCCGCACAGTCTTTGCAATGAAATGGGCTATTTGACTTTAGCATATAATCAAGATCTGCAGGCAAAATGTTCATGCAGGCCGAATGAAAAAATTCATTACATTTAGCACATTGTATTTTCGGCTGTGCGCGGTCAACCTTTTGGCCACACACACACGGCATAATGTCATTAAATTAAAAATTTCAAAATTTTAAAAGTGTCCAAGTTAAACGATTCTGGTTCACAACGAAAACGCCTAACTCTCGCACAAACAGACATAAGAAATTATTCCACGATAGAGCTTAGATTAGCGCACGACCGTACAGTACGAGCACAGCTGACTGATTGATTCATAGTTATACATTTAAATTATGTTTAGAATAGTTTTAAGTGGAAGCTAAAGAGCTTTCTTCGATCGAAAAGAAGTGCAAGTAATCTTATACAATAGATCATGGCCGAACAGATGCGAGAAACATGTAAAATAACGTATAATCCCTTGAATTTATGTATATAAATATATATAGAGAATTGATGTAACAGCACGCGTAAGCGAGGCTTAAGCCTATAAGCCTAGCCTTCTAGCATTAGCTTGTGTGTATTCTTTCTATGAGTCAGCACCTTAATCTATTACCAGCGCATCACAACGGCACTCGCCTTACAAAAATTTGCATGGGAATCATCACAGAGCGACAGTGACAGTGGCAACATCAGCAGCAGTGATAGTCATGCAATTTATGGCAGATACTCACAACAATGTCAGCGTGCACACGCCCCTTTTTGAACATAAAAAAACCCTTGCTCACAGCATGTACCATTTGGCAGGACAATGATATGCAGTTGTCCTTTTTAGGAAAGAAGGACTGCTGAAAAAAGGATTACATTGTTAAGCTCACCAAAGGCGCGTTACTCGTACAAATTCAAATGTGTTTGTGTTTGTTTTTGTTTGTACTTTTTATAACATTTTTCCATGGAGAACATATGCGACTGTTTGTTGAACTTGAGGTGGTATATGAATACATATGTATGTACCGCAATATACCTACACTTCTTTTAAGATTTATAAAAATATTGTCGAAGTTGAACATGGAAATCTAAGCCATCCGCAACTATATTTTCATTTAATAATTCTAAATTTGTCTATATCTTTTGACTAAAAGAACGTATTCCAACATGCTGGAAAATTTTTATATACTTGCCACTTCTGAGAAAGCATTCACTATTACATGCTAAGAGTTTTCTATCAGCTCTTAAAAAATTCCAATCGGAACGGCTATAGAACTTAAAGTATATGTGAGGTTAAGGTTCCAAGCTTTAAGTGAAAATTTTATAAAATCATACTAACAAATTTTATATCTAGATAGGCACTAACTGAGAATTGATTTGATAGACTTAATAACTTTACAAAGAAGAAGAAAAGGTTGATTAATATTCTTAAAGAAAGTGCCTAATTGAGAGAAAATATTGGTAAAATTTTCAACAACTCTAGACCTAGAAATATAATAGATTTCTTGTATATTATAACTTTTCAGCATATGCATGACTTTTGGATTTACTTTTCCGATTTGTAAAAAAATTTCAAACATTATTTTGCGACAATCAAAAGAACAGCAGCTCAATATTAGAGTTCTAACTTTTTTCCCAACCCTTCAAAGGGAGAAGAGCCGCACAAAGGGTTGCAATGTCACACATAAACCGCACATTTTATGGCCACACTAAGAGCCGCATACACACACACACACATACGTATGTATACGCACAGGCAGGCACATATACGCACAGAAGGGTTGCCACTAAATTGTGCACTAATGAGTTTCAATTACACTCTTTGGCTGCAGTGCAACCTATTGCCACTGTGTGCCTGCCAGCGAAGGCTGAAAGCGAGCAACACTGTCAGTCAATTTTCAAAATGATTTTTTGTTGTTGTTTGCAGTGTCCTTTTGGCGTTGGCGCAACTTTGATTGAAACTAAATGCGCCCAAAAAGCACATTCCCAATGGCAATGGCACGAATGAGATTCACGAAATTGACGAAATGGCCAGAATGCACATCGGTTTTAATTAAATTTTTGCCACAAAATGTGGCAACAGCAGCTGAGGCCACTCGACTGACTACCCTTCTCCCCCCCGCTCGGTCGGTCGCCCACTAAGCGCGCGCTACATTTGACGAAAGACGCGCTCAAGTCGTAAAGTTTTATGTTGGCGCGCGGCAATATTGACGCGTTGCAGCTTGCAGCCGGCAGCAGGCAGGACCACAGGACTACAGGATTTCGCGCTAAATTAGAAAAGTGAAGTGCAAACATGACACAAAGCAGTGGTGGCTGCTGTTTGCGGCTGCTGCCGCTGTGGCACAAGTCGAGCAAATAGAACGAACGCGCAGATAGAATTTTACGATTATGATTGAGATTATATGCGGAATTACGCAGTGACGCTGCTGCTGCTGCTGCTCCTGCATGCGAAGGATTAACGCTGTGCTTAAAGTCGCTGATAGTGTATGTATGTATGCATTGCTGCTAATGTGTTCTTGTGTTTGTGTTTGAATGTGACGTTATCAGGTGTCTCTGATTTAATCGCCAAATTTATAAAATTCGAAATTCAAGCGGAAGTGAGTTAAGTTATAAGTATGAATGGATTTAAATTATAATTTTTGTTCTGTATAGGATAAGAAGCAGGATACCAAATCCTTTTTTAAACGCTTTCGCTTTAGTAGATTAAAGTGGCACTAATATTGGTATTAAGCAAGGTTAAAATTCCAAAAAATATTCTAAGTATAATTTGTTAATCCTTCTTAAGAAGACAAGAATATTAGCTGTAGTAAATAGAAATTCATTACTACTATATCCTACACTTATGGTAACAGGGTCCAATAAATTTGTGCGAAAATTGTAGCGCAATAAAGGAACCGTTCAAGGTATAGATATAAGAATATAGAATTATTCAGAATCACTTTCTGATTTTATTTCCGGTTGTCCGTCTGTCGAAGTTTAGCTTAAGCTATTATCGTTTAATGTGCTCTCTCAGACGCTGGAGGCGTCTTCTTAGCGCCACCGTATGCTAATTATAAATTTAGAGCTTTTTCAATAAAATTTTTTAGTACCAGCGTACGGTATGTACGATCTTTTATCGTAGAAAAACTGAAAAATATGTCAAATATTTTCTATTTGCTCGTGTCCATCTTTGACACGCGCTCAAACAAAACGGAGTCAAGTAATCATACAACTTCTTGAGAATTTTCTATAGACCAAAGTTTTATCTTTCTAATGCTA
This sequence comes from Neria commutata, assembly GCA_963457695.1. Lineage (NCBI taxonomy): Eukaryota > Metazoa > Arthropoda > Insecta > Diptera > Micropezidae > Neria > Neria commutata. The sequence continues at coordinate 39,581,458 of OY735248.1, forward strand.
TCAAGCGTTACTTTATTGCTTTTAAATAACAAGAGATACAGACTACTAAAGCCATCTACAGGAAAATTAATGGATTTCCTTTTACTTCATCTGATATATAATGATAAAATTGTATTGTATATATGATAGAACAAAATTCCAAAACAAGTTATAAGGTATAATTTGTTGACCTTAGTGTACAGAAGATATCTATTTCTCGGATATATATAAGATTCTAGTATATAACTAATCTTCTGCAGAATTATATAGATTACATATGACGCGCACAGAGCAAAAACGCTTCGAGTGTCAATTTTCGCCTCATTGCGCATGTGCGCTGTGCAGGTATAAAAGTCGTTTTTGCTCTGGGCGCGTCATATGGTAGTTGTTGCGACGAATGCAACCTTGCCTTACGAGCAGCTGTTTTTCAGAGTTTTCTTAATCTGTCATTCGCCCATGCAACCCTGTCGCCGATGGTCTGCCCTGTGCGATATCTACTTCCTGCCGGTCTATTTCTTTGGCAAGCTGACGTCGTATGAGAAAGTTCACAATCTCATAATCGGAAAACATCGAGGGCAACTGGGCAAAGACAGCGATGTAAGATATCTCAATTTAATTGTAATAGGTACTTCGTATAATAATCTTCAATAAAGATTTTAGCGATTACTGGAATATTTAACTGCAATATACAGGCTCAAATAACCATCTTTTTATTGTGTCCCGAAGTCAAGTGCTGATACTATTTCAACAATATTTCATATAACAGATACCACTTTATATTCCAGTCACATCTCTTGCAATAAAATGCAGTTAATGCTATTTCCTTTAAACCTTTCAAAAGTCTGCTCTATTTTTCACTGCTCTCAAAGTAAAAGGGTTAATGGCATTCTTTCTCAGGGTTCAGCCTGCATCAAACATTTTCAACAATTAATTACTTACGCCTGGCGCATTATCTATCTGCTTTTTATTCAACTGACGAGGTCACGTGACCACACGCCCGCAAAATAGATTTCTGTGATGAATTTACGAGCGCTTTTGATGAGTTCCACACTTTTCAAGTGCTGATGCGCTTTTGTGCGTCACAAAAACAAAAACAACAACAACCACACATAGATCATATAAATTTAACCCTTGCTCGAGCTAAGCCTGCAAAACAGGATTAAAAACTCAAACGCCAACACATGCCGACATGCTTTGGCAACGCTTAATAAAGAATAGCAGTTCTCCTTCTTTTTTCACCATTCCCAAACAAATTAATGAAAAGCTGAAGTGTAACATAAAATTGCATAATTTATGTTTTGCTCTTTTTGCCTTTAACTCTTTGGAATGGCATGGCAGAAAAAGAAAATGCCTTTAATAAATTTAAAGTGGCATTTGTAACGCCAGCATTTTGGTTTCTGCTGTATTTTCGCTTGTGATGGAAGTTCTCATCTAGATCTGATACCATTGAAGCACACTTTTGACAGACACTTACCCATCAAAATTGAACGGAAGTGCCAGCAAAGCGTGTGCATTTTGTCAGGGTCTTGTAGAACGGAAGTGTTGCTTTTCTATTTTAAAGTGAAACGCTGTTCGAAGGCTTTTTCGCGCCGAACTTCATTGGACACACCATCAGCTTAGTTGACAGAATTAGTTTTTTTCAAATATGCATGCAACTTAAGGTATGGAAAATAGCATTGAATATGAACTGAAGGTTTCTAAGATATGTAAGTTCTTTAGTACTCAAAAGGCACTGACAAAACTGAAAAATTTCACTCGCTTTTAAACAGGCACTGAAAGAGGAAAAGATTTTCCAGAACAACTTCTTATTCAAAGCCTATAGATATATCAACTGCCTGTGGCGCTTTCTTTAATCTTCGAAATATCAGCTTCGCTGTAGATTCTGCTTTTAGAGTTTCAAAAGTCTCTTTTTAATAGCAATTCGAATTCTGCTTTTTTTTCCTAGATAAATCCTAATTTGGCCACTGCCACAGATTTACTTTCAGAAAGAGTTGAATTCGATATTAGCTACGATGGCAGGAAAATGATTTGGTTTCTATTACTACGGTTTCTATTTTGAATGCTGTATTAGCTGGCTATTTTCGATATAAATTTCCATTTCAAAACCAATGAACATGCAAAGTAATTTATTTTGACATCAACTTTCAACACTTTCTAAAATTATACTTCGGACTATCGTTTCATTCCAGTAAATCTTAAGAGCCTTTGCTCCGAGTCTTTGAGACTCCGATGTGATTTTAGTCTATTTGAATTGATTTAAAAATTTTTTGCTTTCTTTTTCCAGAAAGAGAACTTTGAATCAAAACTGAAGCTCAAACTAAAAGAAATCTTCAAAAATATTCAATTGAGAAACTTCTGCCAACGCCTGAATACCAACTAATTACGCTCATCGCATTACCTTTGGCAAAAGAAGATCCCCCCCTTCAGTTGTTACTCAATTAAAATACAATACAATACTTTTAAAAAATATTGTATTTAATAGAAATTATAATTGGCTTGGGCGCGCGCAGCTGCCAATCTCAAATAATTAGCATAAAAAGTTTGAACGTGGCACAAGGCGTTCACTCCCCCCGCTCAACAGACAGACAAGAAAGGTATTGAATTGCCGTATGCAATATGCGCCGTGGGCAATTAAAATGCAACAACAACAAAAATGCGTGAATTTTAAAATGCCAAAAAGTTTGGCGCCAGTGAAATTGTATATTTTTTAAAAAAAAGGTACAGCAAATTTTTTCCGAAGGTGCACAAAAAAAGTTGAACATTTTTTAAATGTATCAAATTCCGCGGGTTGAAAATTGGCAGAGAGGTTTAAATGTGGCGCTGGTCTTTAGCAAAAATTGTATTATCCTTTTTGCGCGCACTTAAGCCCTTTTTAGTGTGAGCGCCGCAGCGCCTTAACATATGCTACAGCTTTCACTTGCATTTTTGTAAGCAGTTTAAGAGCAGCCAATAAATTTCGGATTTGAGTAAAGCTAGAAATGTTGTCCCTTATTTGTTGACTTCTTCGATCGAAAGTAAAAGGCAAGGTTCTTGCGAAAGTTTCAGCGCCTAAGATTATGCTCATAAAATTATTTGCCAACAGGCAATTTTCACATTTTTCAGCTGCCTGTGCAAACATAATAAAAGTCATAAAATTGTTTAAATTCCGCACATTAACATTAATTTTGATGAGGGACACTTTGCGTCGAAGTAGACTTTTTTTGGTACTGTTGCCATTCAAAATTGTAGTCACACCCTTACAAGGCACTGGGCTACCCTTCGCACCTCAACGCTTCTGTTTGACTAATAACACTTTGGCAGGCACACAAACACACACACACATACACACAAGTGAAATTGTTTAAACGTTTTACTTGATTTTTTTGTTGTTGTTGCTTTTTTTCGTAAAATGCTGCAATAAAAATTGCGCTGTCTACACCTGCGACCACAATTAAGCCGCGATGCGTTGAAACTTTTGAGCGCCACATAAAAGCCGGAAAAAGTTGTTAGAGCGCCAATTGGATTACGCTACAGTTGGTTGACAACGACTGAAATGATAGCTTATTAGTTATAGTGAAAAGATTGAAATGATCAGTAGAGCCCATTATAAGTTTCTTTTCTAAAGCATTAAAGGCATTTTATGGCAGTACAGCTACAAATTCTGCTCTCTATCCCTGGAGATAAAAGTTGAACACCACAATCGCGCCAATTTTATTTGCCATGGAAGTAAGATTTGTATAGCCTATAGTCTTCATCCTATATTGCTATATTTACAAGGAACAAATCGATATGTATAAGCGTATTAAAATGTGCCTCAACAATGATATTTATAAACCGACTTTAGGACAAACAAATCTTATATTGATATAACCTGTATTAATTTGTCAGGATCGTTGAGAATATGTCTTGTAACTATTCTTTTGTGCTGCGATTTGATGTTACAAATCATTCCTTTTCTATGTCCTTTACGTATAAGAAAGAGATCTTTTAGAGGGATAAGAATGTAGCTTCATCGAAAGAGAATAAATCAAATTGGGTCTGGCGACAACGAGGGACAGAAGAAATATGTGATTTATACAAGCAGGAAGACTCGTTACAGTGACTCTCATCTGGCAACTGGAAACTGTACCTTCGAAGCTGTCAAGGGGTTAACATATCTTGGCAACACCATTACCACCAGCTGGAGATAAAGCGGAGAATAACTCTTGCCAATAGGTGCTGCTACAAACTCGGTAAGCAATTGAGAAGAAGAAGAAGAATTTATAGTAGTTATAGAAATCAAAGAAAGAGAAGATTTATGTATTTCGGTCCCTCTTATATCGTCTACATCGTCTCAAAAGCAAATGTCTACACTATTTTTTCTGACTCTACGTGTGTTCTTTTCTTTTTTTACATTCACTTTTACGCTCTAAATTTTTTCAAATTCTACATGCTTTCTTTGTGCTATGGATTTTCCTTGCGCATAAGAGCATTTCTCCAAGAACTAATGGACGTTTATTGGAATCATAGAAAATTACCCAAAATAATTCAGCTCTTTCTTAGGCAATCCAACATTTCATCAAGCACCTTTTGCACCGCTTGTAGCGTGCAAAAAGCGCCGCACCAAACTTTTAAATTGAGTTAAACTCAGCCAGGATAAAGTTTTCCGAAAAAATGTTCGCGTTTAACGCTGTTAAAAAAATTATCAAACTTTTTCGGCTGGTTCGCTGGTTCACTGCTTTGAGCAAAGTTGTTAAGTTGACCAAAAGCATACTCCGCCTGTGGAATGGCCGCGCTAACAGTTCTTTTTAATGCGCGCCTTAATTAGATGCAGAACAACGTCACAGGATGTTGTTAATTTAATTTCCCGTTGAAAGGAAAAATGCGTTCGAAAATATGCAGAGCCTTTTAAACGAAAGGCTTAAACGTAATGCAGCAGCGAAGATTGGAGTTGGACAGTCTGCATGGCAATGACAAGGGTTGTCTTAATTGTGTTAAGTCCTTGATTTAAGTTCAATTATAAAAGTCTCAGAGTTAGCATGTGCAGAAGGTAAATGGAAATATGTAATTTTATAATGAATTTAAAGATTCTGAATAGAAGCACAACAGTAAGTAAAATGGAATTATCTATCTACATGTATTTAACTTTGAATGAATTGTAGAAAAATAAATATATCTTGACAAAAAAACATTTTGCATGATTTTTAGAGCTTCAACAGTATTTTGGTGTAGACATGCCTTCTCTTTTTCCTTGGCATTTTTTGGAATCATTTGTAGCGTTTCCTCTTCTGGACCTTGCCTTGAGTTCGACTCTTTTAAAATGATCTGTGCATCTTCTATTTTATTTTAGTATATCCTTACTGAACCTACCAGATTGTGTTGGGAACATTTCTCGTGACTATTAATTCGACTGCTTTATTGAAGTACTTTCAGCAATTTAAAATAGTTTCATGAATAATTTTAAACATTTTGATTCAATTGTATAAACAGTTTCATCAAAGTTTTAAACCAAGATTATAATTTCAAGGTATTTGTGAAGGCACTCTTGGGACCTGCACTCTTAGCTAATGTAACAACAGCATTTCATATCATGAGCGTCGTTTCCACTTCAAATATTCTACAACAAAGCATCAATTTGCTGCTTTATTGGCTACTCCATCGCTTCCTTCTCACCCTGCTAATCCTTGCAAAAGTCAAAAAGTATGCACAATTTTTATTTTTCCAGCAATTTGTAATATTACACTTTACAACAACATTGTCGACTCAATTTCAATTTGCATACCAACACCAGCGCATGCACAAACCAATATCAACATAAACAGCAATACCAATCACAATTTCAATTACTACCGGAGCCAAGCAAATTAACATATACCACTGCCAGTCTGCCCGTGCCCTTGCCGTTGCCACCCTTCACCTTTTTCCGCTACAAATGCCGCAAGGATAAACGCAATTATTTCAGGAATGCATGCACGCATATAGACTTTATTGAAAAGGAAAATTGCAGCAAATGGAAAAAATCAAAATCACAAACAACAAAAAAAGCAGAAGGCAGCAGAGGAGGAGCAAACCAGGAAATCAGTAAAGCGCAAATTGAAACAAAATTAGGAAATCAAGTTACAAATTTGCATACGCTACATTTATTTTACGCCCTGCACACAAACACATGCACATATATTTCTACACAGACACTTGAAGTATAGGCCAATATGAGCACACAAACAACAAAAAATCGAAAAAAGGACATGTGGTGCAGTGTGATTTGCTGCTGTGTTTATGCGACAGCAAATAAGTGGACTAGAATATGCAAAATGAAAATGTTAAACTCTTGGAAATTTATTGAAAATGCCGTAAGGTATGCGTATTGAAAGATGGCTGCAAATCTATAAGAAATTGGAAAAGTGGTAGACGGGGTGCTCTGAGCTAGCGGTTTAGTTGAAAAACCATTTCACTAGAAACTTCAGGTTCTGTTCAAGAATCGACTGAGGAAATTGTGAAAGCATATTCGTATTAAAAAATGTTCATCAGCAGCTATTTTCCGCTATATATGTGATGTGGTTTAATAAAATCTTGCTGAACACGAGCCAATTTGGTTACAAAAAAAATCGTAAGGATGTGAGCTTCATGGTTCTGACAGACAGAATAATTATAACTTGGCTCGGAAGCATAAAAAGAGTTAGGCAAAAAGTGGCTTGGCTAAAGAAAGATTTAAAAAAATCTTCAGTATTGGCACTTATATTTCAGGGAAAAAATATCAAAAATGTTTCAGTGCCTGTTTTTACATAAAATGAAATCTTTTAGTTCAACAAAAATTAGGAAATTGTTAAACAGTGCTGGATATTTGATTTGATACAGTAGGAAGAGAATCAAAAATGTGTCAGTTCATGGGTCGATTTCGTAGGAAAAAATAAAAAATTTCAGTTCAATTCTGAAGGATTTTTTTTGGAAAGTATAAGCAAAATGCCTTTGATGCAAAATCAGCAGTTTATGAATTATAATCATGCACATTTTGTAGTAAAAATTTTCAGGACATACGAAATTCTCACAAATCTATTCGCTATATTTCCAAACACTCACATGCCACAACTATGTATGTATGCAAGTATTATGCTAGTACAGCTGCGCAGTTAAGCTGCTTACAATTTGCAGCTGACAGCAGCAAAGGCGCCAACAACAAATGAAAACAAATCCTTTTCACTGTTTTGGTTGTTGTTTTTTCGGCACTCAAGCAACGTAATTGCCAAGCAATTAAGTAATTTTTCACTTGCAGCAGCGTCAAAGGCAGTCGTCGTCCTTTTCAGATGCTGCCGCCAACTAAAAACCAAAAAAAGGACGAGGCGGCGGGCACTCGATTATGTTCATCTCGTTTCAAGTGGCGTCTGTTCAATTAAAATGAGCTCAGGTGTAAATTTTATTGAAAGTGCTTAATTGTATGCTACAACAACAAGCATGCTGTCATTACAACAACAACAACAACACAACAACAATGATGCGCCAGCATAACACTCAAACACAACGAATTGCCTTATTATCTGCTATTATTCTTGCAGCGATTTTTCGCTTATAATTACACACACTAATGCAGTCACTGAACTGTGTCCTGCTGTGCTGATTTGAGTGTGTGCGTGTGAGTGTGCTATTGTTGTTGCGCAACACTTGCCTGTCGCCTTCTCTGCTGCTGTTGCTTCTGCTTGTTTTTGTTTAATTTTGCGCATATAACATACAATCCGCCTTCTATATGCCAGCGCCAACGCCTAAAAGTATGCACGCTTTAAACAAACATAGTCAAATAAACAGAATGTAGTAGTCTACACACACACATACAACCGTCGAAAGTTGTTAGCGCCGCAATTAGTCGGCAGACAAGGATTTATTTGCGTATCCTGCAAATGACATTGTCATGATGATTGTTGAAAATTTATGTAAGCACACATACGAGTTTATATGTGTGTGTATGTTCGATTAGCTGCTGTTGTGTCATGCTGGAAAGTAGCATTTCGAACGGCAGTTAATAATGAAAATTACACAATTAGTGTAATTAGAAAATTAAAGATGCTTGAGCGCGGCAGCATATGAGCTAGTTTGATGTGAAGAGTTGGCAAGTAGTTACATACATATATGAAAGGCCAACACGATGAATATCACCTTTTACCTAAAATAAGTTGGACAACACACACGTAAGCCCTATGACCCAAGATAGCTCGTCTTTACTTTTTTTGTCGGAATAAGTAAACTTATTAGTTGGCAGACAGGCATATGTCCATTGTACTAATAAGCCAGTTCCTTTATACTGAAATATTCCCGATCTTTTTGCAAAGCGAAAGGAACATAATTGGTCCGTTTTCAACATGTTTGACTTCAGGAACTGTAGTCGATTCGTGTCCTAGAAAAGGCGGAACACTACATAGGTGTGTAGCTACAAGCTGATCCGGAACATGTTCATAATTTTATTACATATAAATAAATATAGATTTCTTCGATGAGAACAAGGTCGAACAAGGTTACGAAATTGGGCAGGTTTGTACTATTGGTACTATTTTTGAAAAAACGATTCAAAGGCTTTACAACAAAATGAAAGTTTTGCTCCAAAAAATTATAAAATTGTAGTCTTTTTTCTAGCAAAATTATCTTTTGAGTTGTACTTTGTTCAGAAAATCCCTGGATGCTAGTTTTAGAGGAATCTTTCCACCAATTCACCAATCATGCCATCCTGCGTGATTTAAGTTTCTGCCTCAAGCCCTGCTTCTGTTTTTTTTTCCAACATTTTGAAGCTTATGACGGCGAAATACAGCTTTTATAAAAAAATTCCAAAATACACGAACCAAATTCTTTATTTCATAAAATAAAGTACTTTCTTTTTAACAAAATACAAAGTTATACATCTTCTTTTTCCCTAAAATTTTATGCTTTAACTTTCTGATTAAAATGACTAGTTTTTATTAAAAGAGATGACATCATATCGGTACTCGACTATCAAAGTTAACGCTAGAAATTTATTGATATTATGATTCTACTTATTCTTCGAATAAGTCGCAGTACTTTTTTGAATAGCATTCCACCCTTACACCCCTTAATAAATACGATATTAATTTCACAGGCATAAATGTACTGAGACACACACACCATCAACTCAAATACGCCTGCAATTCATTTCACAACGTTGTAATACAATGCCCGCGAACGTGTGTCAATTGTAGACAAATTGAGAATCGCCGAACAGTGGAAATCAATGGCGACCGACGCGCCGCCGCCGTCCAATGCGCTCAATTAAAATGCGTAACCAAATTGAAGGAAAAAACAAAAAAAATATTCCGCAGCTTGGAGCCAGCAGCAGTCCAGTTTATAAAAGTGCCCACGGCGCAGAGACGATGAATTGCACTGAGTGGGCGAAAACAAAAAAAGGGACAAATTCAGCATGGGAACAAAAGGCGAGCCAAGGGCTAAAAGTGAAGAGAGAACACAAAGGAACAAAATTGTCGGAGAATGAAAGAGTTCAATTGACGACTGATATTCTGCTGCGCTTTGTATAAGGCGCAATGCAAATTGACATAGGAAACTGCGTTTAAGGGAGCAACATACAAATCATTTCTGATATTTCTGGCATTTATAAGAGCCTTACACAGCTGGGTCAAATACAGGTCAGCACGAGAGATCATTTCTGTGGTCACGGTGCAAAACAAGGGCCTTCCAATAACTCCAAGTATAAGCCATTGTTTCCGTCTGCTATAAAATTCAAATATTTAAAAAAATTTATAACTTTATGATTACCAAAAAAAAGAGGTAATTATAAAAGTTAAGAACATTTTTGACATTGGATCATCAATTGTTGATATTGCAAAGAACACGCTAAGCTATAGGCAACTATAAAGCCCGGCATTGGCAGCCCTAGTGTGCGCACAATTTACTCTGCACTGTGTTTTTTTCGCCACTACCTTTTGTTAAGCTGTCCACTGTCGCTGTCGCTGTCGTCGGCGCGCTTCTGCTGCGTGATTATTTGTCTACTGGAACTCAAGCGTGCGCGTACCTTGCACCGCATTGAATTTCAATGCATTCCCAGGCTTGCAGCGCCCACAGATAGGCAATGATTTTTTTGATTTTTTTGCTGCTGTTTTTGTGTGATTTTATTTGTATATGTACGCCAGTCACTCGCCACTACTCAGACAATCAATACAACGTTTACATTCAATGGTCATTAAAAGGACACGTGCAATAAAGCACGTGACTTCCGCTACTCTACACACAAGCACACGCTAACACACACATGCGTACATATGCAAACAGTGGCGCACTCACGCAAAAGGCCAAATTGTAGTCAGCGTATTAATTTCCATTTAACAACACAAGCGCAACAACAGCGTTCAACAAGAAAACACATAAGAAAATTTGTTTGTTTGTATTTGTCGCGCTTTATCCTGCGACTATGCATACTAGGCGCAAGTGTCCTGTGGCCGCAAATAAACAAACAAATACAAACAGTGGCGCACTACCAGCAAAATTGCTTTTGTATGCGTGCGTGTGTGTGCTTCTCGTGTAGGCTCTTGTTTTACAAGTGTGTCAATACAGGACCAAATTTTGGGTACTTTTTTGATTTTTATAGCATTTGCTTTTAATAATTTTTCGGTTAATTTTTGTGTCAATATTATTAGCGTTCGTAAAGGAAATGAGTCGGCAGCGGGGCAAGCAGCGTGTGAAGCATGTTAATTTGTTATTAATTGTGTGCAGGCGCTTGCCTGTATTTGTGAAACAATTATTACTGGCACTCGAAAGGGTTTGAATGGCTCTGAATTTGTTCCATAAATGTAGTAGCTGCAAGTTGCACAGAGTACACCGAAGGGATGTCAAGACTTCGGCAACATTAAATATGAAGAAAAGGTACACCGCTATGAAATTGCTTGATAGGCTATGAGAAAGTGACTGCTTTTAAAATGGTTGCTTTAAGGGTGCTTCATTTCGATTGAAACCCTTGTTCCAGACAAATTATCTCTAAACTCTTTCTATGTACCTGCTCTCAATTATGTTAAAAGGAGGCATTTAGAAATATTTTGCAAAAAATTAGTATGCTTTAATTTCCATACTTGCTTCATAAAAACAATAACAACATATTACTTCCCTCCCCTGAGGCACGGTTCTCAATATGCTGCCATTTGTGCGCTCATAAAAGCGCATTCTTCTTATTAACACGCACGAAAAGTAAAAAAGGAAGCTGTAAGAAAAAGAAAAAGGATATGCCTAATAGACAACACATGTGACACGTATTGTTCTCGGCATACACTCCCTTCCTTATGAGCGCCTTATAACACTCATATTACTTGTTTGTGTATGTGTGAGAGTGTGTGTATGTTTGTAAGCCAAAACAATGCGGCGCTTTAAATTACTTTCGCTGCTTGGCACATGCACTCACACTTACATATACTTGCGCATCTTTATTAGTGTGTCTGCCAGGGGTGTCGATGCCAAATTTTGGGATTGGAAAATCTCAATTCTCTAATCCAAATTTGTGGTTTTTATAAAGGGGCTTCACATTTATTTCAATAGAAATTGAAACGTCTAAGAAGAACATGAAAAAATAAATAGTAAAAGAATGAAAAATTTTCGAACGCACTTCTTTATGACTAATACTAAATTAAAATGGATATATAGGAAGTTTTTATTTTTTTTGCAAAACTTGCAGTTCATAGGAAAGAGAGTAGAAACAGAAGAAGACCGCTGCAAAGACTTTCTGATGCTGTAAATTTGTCTTTGTACTTCTCTCACATATTTGGTATTTGAAACAACAAAATCTTCAGCGTTAAAGAGCCAGAATTCCAGCCAGAAAGTGTTCGTGTGTGAATGTATAGCGACAGGACAAAAGTAGGAAAAGAAAAATTTTTTATAAAAATATTCGCGTGAATAAATTGGAAATCGTCAGAGACTCGTTTTCATTTTCTTTTAATATTTAAACGAATTTATAATAAATAGTATCTATTTCAGAAAATAGGCAAAATAGGATATTGTACACTGAAAGGATCATGAATATGCAAAAATTTCGATACCTGGAATGCTGACATATGGGTAGGAAAGCATTCTAACAGACCGACATCCCTAGTTTCCGATATAACTCACCTTAAGTTGCTTGCTTCACTACGCACTTACACATGCATGAAGCAAGAAATACACACACACACTTGTGGCAGCAGTCTATAAACAATTCATTTATTATCCTTGCAAGCCGGCTTAGAGGCGCATGTGATGTATGCGTTTATGATACTTGATTTAACAGCAGCGGCTGCAAATCATCGCCGGGATAATGCTTTACTACATGAGCTCACACACACACACACATGCATGCATACTTGCGAGGCATAGGGAAATTTATGTGTTTTGCTGTAAAGGATACATGCATGCATGTAGGCAGGCAAGCATCGATGCAGGCGGGCGAGCAGCAGACATATGAATATGAAATTTGACTGCGACTTGTGTAGGCAAGTGTCATAAATTATGCTGCTGTATTAGTTATTACAACAAATACATATGCATATTGGTAATTTTCTTTTCCTGTATGCTTTGATGTATAGCAAGTGTGTTTGAGTGTGTGTGTTGAAGTAAGACACACACTCTTGAGTGTAGAAACGGCTTTGGCTGCTTTGATATATGGCAAGGATTTTCGATAATTGACGGAAGTATGTGGCGATTGCCAGTTAATTTATTATGACTGCAGAATTTTGAAAGTATGGTCAGCTTGGTAACATGTTTTGTAGTAGGCAGGCAAATCGGCCAAAACGAGTTGGGCGGTAAAAGACCAAAAATATTTTTTTTTCTGAAGTCAGAAAAGGAAACTTACCATCTGATTATTATTTGTTTTGGTCTCTGCAAAACTCTGTTAATGGTAAAAACCTGACGACCGAAAAGCCGCTGAAAGTCACTTGATTAAGTTCTTCGCCGATGGAATTATTAGCTACCGAAAAATGGCAAAAGTCCATTAATAATAATGACCAATATATGCTTAAATAAAATTGATTTTCAATAAAGATTAAAATTTTGTTTTAAAAATGTATCAATAAACCGTTGATACTTTACTTTAAATGACCCAATATTAACAGAAATCTAAATCTAAGAGTTCTTGGCTTCAATAACCGGTTCCTTTAAAGCGATTCAAAGCTACTTGGAATAGGCTAATAGTATATGAAAATTTCTTTTGCTTGTGTTGTATGGCATTATTGCCATGCCACAACATTTCACAAATGAATTAGCTAATTAGCAGACGTTAATTACCCGCTGTCAAAATGCCAAGCCATGGCAACCAACACTGAATAGTATCTCAATTAACAAAATTGATTTATGAAAATTAAAATAACAAATCTCAGGGGAGCCACAACATGTGCTCACATGCAAATTTCAGCAGCCAGTCAGCCAGTCAGCCAGGCAAAAAGATTTGCCAAAATTCGCCACAGCAACTGGGAGAAGTGTGAGTGTGAGAGCAGCAGCTGTAAGGTGATTAGATGTAAATGGCAAAACAACCCCTGACGTGAAAGTAGCTGGCAAGCTGGCAAGCGAGCGAAAAAGTTTAACGAGCTGCACTGACATTTAATTAAGGTGTCTTACCCAGCACAGAAAAGCAAACCAGGCTCAGCCAAGCGGCCGAGCAGCGGTGGCCACAACGGGCCAACATATTACAAATGAGTCTAATTAATAACGCAGCATTTGCCAGAGATAAATATTTTGCACACGGAAATGGTGGCAGGGCGCTGGAGGCAGCGGGTGTGAGTGAGAGAGAGGGCAGAGAGTTGGTTGTGTGTGAGGTTTTTAGCTATAAAGATTGAAGAAACAAAAGAAGTTTGGCAAAAGCTGATGTTGATAAAGCCGCCTGAGACTGAAATAGATTTAAAGCTGAAATGTTTGGAAAAGCAGCTTCCCAACAAAATGTGTAATCATCGAAAAAAAGATGTAATACATATCACAAAGCTGCTTTACGTAGCATATGAGTTGATATTTTTCTCCAATTATGCTCAACAAGCTTACACCTGACCAAGTATAAATAAATTTGGGCATTTTGATAACTTAAGTCCAAGCTTTTGCCTAGCATTTGAGTAATTTATGACCGCCTGACAGCGGTTATCCTTGCTAGGCATCACTTTTAAATTTATGCAATAGCTAAAGATTTTGATAAGTTTTTTTGAACACATGCGGCAACAATTAATTATGCTTTTGAGCAGCTTAATCTTGCAGAGGCAAGAAGAATTCGAAAATTTGATCCTGGTAATTTTAATTGCCTATGCTTGGTTTGGTATATGTCGAAAAGGCTCATTCATCAAAGGCGACAATAAATTATTTTTGCATAAGCAAAACACAAAGGCTCACACACTCATGCAATATGCACATATACATATTTAAGTCAAAGGATATGCGCTCAATTTAAGCTATGGCCCTTTTAGTTTGCTGCTAATCGAATTTAAACGATCTCAAGTGAGTGCAGCCCAAATTTTACTTAAGTTCAGTTTTCATGTCCTGCGGCCAGTCTACGACGACGACGTGTGTTGTGTTTTTTTTTCAAGGAAATTTTGGCACTTCTGTAGGTACACTTAAGAGCACAACCAAATCGAGCACAAGAGAGGCAAGCAACTTCATCAAAGAAGCTATAATTTATGGTTCGTTAGGTCAAGCGTTTGCTCTGGCGCGCTTTTAACGTTACCAGGCCAGGTCTGCTTCCAAGCGCTGCAACTACATACACATGTACCTTTTACTTTACACCCACACCAGCATTTTTCGCCACACTTCAGCTCTACACGTCCTCCCATCCACAACACCTGCCAGCTGGTCACCCTCAAGTGCTTTAAAGTTTTTGACTGCTGCCGGAGAAGAAAGGCAACAACAACAACAAGACCAACAACAACAACAACAACACTTCAGTTTGTCCGGCAATTGCTGTCCGCACTGCTCCCCAAAGCACTTTGCAGCTACAGCTCGTCTGCTCGCTCTGCTCTACTGTAACCTGCTCTCAGTTGCTTCGAACTTGGCTTAGCTTTCAGACCGGCGCTTCATTATTTGGCCATGAAGTCGCTGTAACTGCCAATAAAGTGCCAACATGCATAAATGAATAGCTTAAGTTTTCGCCTCAACTCGCTGGAAACTTGCCGTCGTAGCTTATTCCGCATTCATTTCTGTGCAGGCTTTGGCAACCCTATTTAGCAAGCGGCAACGTGCTTACTTTATGCTAAAGCAAAAGATTTTCAGCCCTTCCACAACTCGAATAGTCCTTTGGACTGTTTGCCAAGTCACTCACTCTTGTTGCTGCTCGCATTAAAAAGAAATTACAATATTTGAGGTGAGTGTTGTATATTTTATGTTTGGACAATATAAATGAATGTGAGTGTATAAGAACTGTGGTCCAAATTCCACAAAGAAGATGTAAAAAATCAGTGTAAGAAAATCAGCGATTTTTGTTCTAATTAATAACTTCACGTCACTCAAAGTAACTATTTGAAGATCTTATAGGTTAGTCAGCAGAGTTTAAGACATTGAATTAGCTTGGAGCTTGCTTTGTATTTAATTTTAGAGCAAATTTTTTCGAGGTTATTTCAATATTCTATATCCCCATAGTCTCTAAAGAAAATTTTCATACAAATCAGAGCTTAATTATTTCTTTAATATGCGATTGATTTAAAACCTGAAATGCAATAGCGACTAATCGCTTTCAATCGAAGCCAGAATCGTCACCAAGGCGATTTTCATTTACGAAATTCCAAGCGAGCAAATATTGAGCGATTCTACATACTTAAATTGGTTATTGTTCCACTGTTCGTAGCTCATCTTGTAGACGACCCCACTTGCATAAGTAAAAGGTCACTATTGTATGTGTTTTCTTTTGGGATAATTTCTTTTTGATTTGCTGCACACCAATATACAAAAAACATGCACACACACACAACTATATGACCACAGGGAATGACCACATGACAAACAGACACACACACACACACACACACACTCAAACAAGGGACACACAAAACATGCAGTGAACATTATAAAAGCGAAACCAAAACGAAATTTATGTGCTTGTGTGTAAGTGAATGTGTGTGTGAGAATGAGGACAATGGCCAGCAGAATGCGAAATGCAAAAGCGTGCAGGACATTTTACAGTGCCAAAATGTTAAATAGAAGAAGTTTTAAGAAAACATAATGCCCAACGGTTGAGAGGGTGAAAGTGATAAAATCCATCTTTTGTGTGTGAACAATTTGAATAGCCATAGAGGCAGGACAAAAGTGGCTGAAATGAATGAAAGGATATGCGACTTTTGGTCAATTTATGGAGCAACACCTTGAGAAGGATTGTGGGATTAGACATAAAAGTTGGAAGTTAGAGAGAAGGGAAGGCAGGAAAGAAAGAGACTGAAAAGCAAGGTAGAAGGGAATAGATTTAAGAGGAAATTAATGGCAATTGAATGGAAAATGAAAGGAAAGTTGATTGTCAGCTAGAAAAGGACAAGTGAGTGGCATGAAGTGTGGGAATTATGTGAGATTAGGAAGAGGTCTGAAAAGATGAAAGATTTACTGAGATATGGAATGATGAAATCGGAAAAATGGTAAAAAGCCTTGAAAATTTGAAGTATCTGCGAAGCCGAAGCATAAAAAATATTAAATGATTTTGAATGTGACGAAAAATTTTGGGGATGTAACAACCTTAAGCGTGTAAGTGTGCGTGTGTGTGTGCGCGCCTGAAAATATGCAAGCCCATTTAATGCGCTTACAAAACGTTTTATTAAGGCGCACCAATAAAAAGGAGCGTGCACATAACTTTAAAAAAAGAGAAATAGCAACATTGTTGTTGCCAATGTGATGGCAGAGCTTCTTTTTATTATCAGTATGCTTGGGCTTTTAATTTAAATTGCATTTGAAAGCATTTCATTTAATGTTTTTTTTCAACAAATTTTTACAACTGTCATTTATCATATTTTTTATTGGGAGGCATAAAAAGTGCCACTGCCTGTTCCTTCCACTTCTGCTTCAACTTCAGCTTCGGCTTCTGTGCTGACAATAAGAATTTGTTCTGCTGTGAATCTCAACGAGCCGGCATCGCCTTTTCTATAACAATTCAAAGTAAAAGCAAAGCATTAAAATTATTATTTTCATTTTGCTTACTTTTTATATAGCTTTACATTTTTTATTTGTAGCTGAATTGTGTAAAGCAAATTTTCTGCATCAATTCTGCATTTAAACGGAAATTTGTGCTGAATTCATGGCAAAATAATAAATCGAAATTGTAAAAAATTGTACAAAAACAAATTTTCTTTTATAATTCTCAGGCAATGTCAGGCAATATCATGGCGGGCATATTTTTTGGGTATGCGCATTTATTGCTGTGAGGGGGGAATTGAGTGGCAGTGAGATGATATTATTTTCAATGGGTATGCATGTGCCGAATTTCTAAGCATTCTGTGTCAAAGTGATGGAATGGTACGGACAACATATTGTTACCTGGGTAATATATGTTATAGAAGCTCAAGATATTGGGGACAGATTCCCAAAGGACATTGCTGCATACATCATGTATTTGATTAAGGAACAATTGATACGTTTCTTTGTACTATAAAGTAATAAGTAGTATATGAAAAAGATGAAGATTTATACTATATTCAAATCGCATTTATCTAAAATCGACTTCATAACAACAACCAACTTGTCATTATTAGAACTACACTTGAATAGCTTTTTTTTCGCCACTTTAATCATAATTTACAACACTGCAGCTGTAGGAAATAACTTTCGAAATTTGCTGCTCACAAGGAGAAAGTGTATAAGTGTGCACTTTTACAACAAAAACGAATAAACCGCTCTAAAATGGGCATCCCAAACAAAAGGCAAGCCAACATAAAAAAGCAGTGAATTCCACAAATGCACCTAAGCACATTAAATGAGGGTGCCAAGTGCATTTGTTGTAGATGGAAGTTAACAAAAGAAATATATACATACTACACACGCGCACAGTAAAAACATTTTTACTATGCATATTACACGAAAAACTGCTGTACTCGTATTATAAGAAAAAGTGTAGTCGAGAAAATGGCAAAAATCCTAGCAAAAGTAATGCCAAAATCGCATGAGTGTGTGCGAAAGCAAGCAAAAGTTTATTTAGCCAACTTTAGGTAAACAAAAATTAAAAAAAAAAATTGAAAAAAAAATCATAATGATTTTTACCAACTTACATTTTTATGCAGTCGCAATACAAGTGCATACCTTGCGTCTATTTGCAAAAAAAGCATACACTTTGAAGAGACTCCGCATACAAAAGAAACAAAGAAATTCTTTTCGCTTAAAAGCACATTCAAATGGAAATGTTACGCTTCACTGCTCAAGCAAAACAGAAAACACAGAAGAAGAAGAAGAAGCGCATAAAACTGAAGTGTAGTGCAACAGAAGTATTGAAGTATTCTGCCATATGCCAATATGCCGAGAATTTTGAGTGGGTGCTCGAAAGGGGGCTGACGATTTGAAATGCGCTACTTGAAATTAAAAATTTTAATTAATTTTAATTTAATTGAAAATGAAATTTTAATTAAATAAAGAAGGAATATGCGCTCTCGCTAACGAACGTCACTTTTGATGTGAACACTGATATTTTGTTCTTTCCTACTTCGAGACCTTATTTTAATATACTTTGTAAGTAAAAATATTGCACACATGTGAATTAGCTTTTTCTTAAAAATGTCGTCATAAAAAGTCATCGATCATCAGTCTCTAAAATAGGGGTAACTCTTAAATAAGGTATACCAAAGTAAGGCATTAATCATAGCTCAGCAGATTCAATAAGTCGGCGGTGTAGATATTGAAATTTTTTAAAAATTTTCTTAATATTGAATATGAATAATATATTCTTTCCTGATGCATTTAGATACTTGATTTTGAAATACAATCATCATTTTCTATAGAAGAACAAATTTCGATAAAATTTTATGATATTAAAGATTATCAAGTCATTATTAGAAAGTTCTAGTTTCTTGTTTACAAGTTCATACAAAGAAATCCCCAGGAAAATTTTATTCGTTACTACGTTCCAAGTGCATCTACTCTGAGCTGCCTTCGTATATTTTTACCATCGATAGCGCAGCGTTGCTGCTGCTGCCTTTCCCATTGCAGATTGATATTAAATTATATACCTTATTATCATTGGATGTAAGCTACAAGGCAATCACACATATGAGCACACCGATATGTGCATGCATGTATGATCTTCAGTTTATGTGTGCATGTGTATGAGTTTGAGTTTACCAAACAACAGCAACAATTGTTGTAAAATATAATGCAAACAATGCACTTTTGCATTTGTGGTTGTCTTTTTTTTTGCTTCTGCCAAGAAAGTCAAGAATACCTTTTTCTTGAATGTGTGCAGGCGTGCGTGCATGTGTGTGTGCATATGTATAGTGTTGCAGCGCATTGTTCGCTTATGGCTGCCTCACATGCACTTGCTCCTTGCAAATGTTATGTTTGCCTGCCCGTGCACTTATATGACTTGCCGTAAACTGCTGCCGTAAAAACTGTTTAGTGTCTTTAAGGATATCAATGATTTAAGCATAAAATGATTTTAAAGTTTATTTTTATTCAGCTTTGTTTCTGTGAATTTTTATAAGTTTTCTCTCATAAAGTGTTATTAAAATAAATTGAAGTAAAGCTTATGAGTGTGTTGTAGGAATTTGCAAAGTTGTTGCTTGAGGTTTGTAGCAAATAGCAGAAAAGAAAAGATGCTTTAGCATTGCAAATTTATTTGTAGCGATTTTACAAGGATATTGCAATGTATTTTTTCAAACGTGTGTTTCTGTCCTTTAACTTAAAGACTCCGAATTGAGAGATGTATAAATTGGCAACAACAATAAAGCTCAAAGGACTATGCAAATGTAAGCCTTTTGAGAAAGGTAAAGTGAAACAACATTTTTAAATATCATAAAAGGGGAAACTGAAATTGGAATTGTTAGTGTGCAGAGAACAGAAGTGAAATGAGAAACACATCAAATATCCTTGAGGTGAAAAATATAGAAAATTTTATGAGGCTGGGATCAGGATTTTCATATAATCCTAGCAAAAGTAATGAGCCCCGAATTCGGTTAAAATGTCTAACCATTATCAACAGAACATATTGTCAGCTATAAAAGGACATTTGAAAGACAAATTCTCATCAGTACGAACAAGTTCTCAGCAGTAGATAGTCGAAAAATCAATTTTAATGAATTCAGCAATGAACAAAATTTTCCTTTGTAAACATAAGAAAACATCTTATGAAACCAATGCAAAAGCAAAGAAAATTCACGAAACTTGTTGGGTTTTATCGTTTTATAGCTACAGGTCCTTTCGAACAATTTTAGCAAAGCAAGTAACACGCATACAGACACAAGCCACAGCACAACAGAATTTGTTCAAGGACTGCCACAACACAAGCTCTTTACACGAGCACACTGAAAGGAAGTGCGAAATTGTGCAGGGGTAAATCGAAAAATCATCATCTTCGAAAACGAATTTCCCCGTTTTTCTGCTGTTTCGAATAACCGAATTTTTCTTAGCATAAACCCAATTTCGAAAGAGCGAGTAATACAAATTCTGGCACAGTGGTTACATAAAAGATGAGGGGTAACGTAACGTAACGTAATATGAAGTGAGCACAAGCTCGCGCTCCACAGGACTCAGAGATTAGTGGCAGAGAGAGAAAGAGAAAGAGTGCATGCTATTCAACAGCACGTGATGCACTTTTCCGAGCCTTTGCAATGGACTGTCTCTTTAAGAGCAGAGCGGCATTTCTTCGGCAATATCGCAGCAGCGGTTTGAGTGGTGGTGCTTGGCGAGACGGAAGCATTGAGCTGTGTACGTCGCCAGACGAACAACAGCACGTGAACATTTGCTATTGATATACTTTTTATATGTTACGTTGTCGCGTACTTGGGTGTCGTGTCAAGTCGTGCGTGTCAAGGGTGAGTTTGCTGTCGTCGGTCGCTGGCGTTTGTGCCTTTGTGCTTTTTTGTGGGTTACCAATTTCACCTTTTGAGGTAGAGGGTAGGGTGGGTGAGCGTGCACAGGAGCTGAGCTCGCTTGTTGCTACATTTTGGGGGTATAAATTTGTGTGCACTTTCAAAGGAAAATTCAGTACTGCGTGAGATACGCCAGCGTAAGGACGTGCTCAGCCGAAGGAAGGAAGAAAGGAAGCAGCGTAATAGAAATTGTAGTGAATTACGGCAAAGTGGAAAAGCGGCAAAGTACTACGTGTGCAGCGCAGAGCAGCTCGTGACAATTATAAAATAGCAGAGCAGATTTCATAAATTATTAGAAACTCGAAAATTATTGCTCGACGTAACAACAAACTCAACGAATAGCAACCGCGAAAAATTTTTAACTCTGCGAAATCTTGCAAATTTCATTACGAATTTTGATTGCAAATAATTGCAAATATTTGAAAAATTTACGCAAATCTTTGTTCGAGTAAAAATGGCCATACCTTTCTTCGAGCCCAGAGAAGCCGAACCGGAAATGCTGGTGGATCAAGTGGACGGACATGGCGGCAATCATCCGCCAGCGCCTCCAAATGCTGTGCCTATACCGAATGCGCCCAACGAGGAGGCAGCAGCGCAGGAAGCGCATAATGAAGGCACAACAACAACAACTGCCCAACAATTGCAAGTCTGGAAAACGCTCGCCGTAGCCATGTGCAAGGCTCTAAAGAACTATTATCAACAAACGGCCAATTCCGAGCATGCCTTCAGCAGCGCCGTCGTGCAGATACTACCCAATGGCCAGCTGCAGCCGCTGTGGAAGTAAAGTTCAAGTTCCTCGCAGCAGTTCTGGGAAATGTGGTTCCGTAGCTCTAGAAAAGCACAATTGTGATTTGTTGGCAACAATGTTGGAGTTGTTTCCTTAGGAAGTGCTCAACAAAGTGCTCACATTTTGTTGGTATGTTGAAAGAGTGTAGCAGCAGAGAGACGTGCATGTGTGGCAAGCCGTCGGCAGAAGTTGGCATACAGAATATCGTCCGGAGTAGTAAAGCGCAATTGTGATAGTTGAAAGAATTCTTTTCTCAATTTCGAAAAGCAAAACATAAAATTTTGAACAATTTGAAATTAAGTAGAATTATTAAAAATTATATAAAGTTTGAATTACAAAAATTACTATTTAATTTAAAAGTAAATGCGACTGTAAATACACTCAGAAAATTTGCTGGAATACTTTGAAATTTTCGGTGCATATCTTTTGAGAAATAGTTGAAAATGAATTGAAATACTTGCAAGCAATTTTTATTAAATAAAATTTTAGACTGTTGATATGATTTTTCTCTATCTATAAAAATTGAAATCTGTCTAAATAGAAAGTACTTTTTTTCATGCAATCAAGTTCAGAATTTTGAAGTATAGAAATCTGCAGTTAATAAATGAAAGAGTGACAAAAATTATAGGAACTAAATTTTCATAATGAAAGCAGATTTCCGTTTACAAATTCGAGCGCAAATAATTTTTGGTTTGAAATGGCCTACTTTTTACTCTTACAACTAAAATTCATACCATAAAAATTCTCAAAATTTCTTACAGCCAACCTTGTTCTACATGCATACAAATTTTCTGAGTGTACTTAAACTACAATTTTAATTATAAGATTTTTGACGAACTGCCCATTTTAGCAAATATACATGCATATATAAACTTAACGAATTACTATTAGAATTTTTACAACATCTCAGTGTCTATTTATATATGCAAAATTTCAGAATTATATACATTAAAAAAATATTTACATAAAATGCTAATATACTACATGCTTACAAACAAATGTCACATATATGTATATAGAAATGCTTTTTATATAGAAATTCAAATTTACTAACAGCAACTGAGTTTAAGCATATAGTACATATATATATTTTTATAATTATTTTGCAAGTAGTAAATGTGCTCTGTGTGTCTATTTTTTTATCAATTTAATTAAGTAAGAACAATTTCTTAAATTAGTTTGTAAGTCATTGACTGTTCCTAAGACAGTTGTTTTTGTAGTACTGGCAAAATACAAATTTTCACTACAAAATGTAACGAGCATAATATAGTACAATCCAAAAGTAGAAATTTCTATGCAACTTTTTTGATATGAAAATATTCTTGTGTAATTAAGTTAAGCGCAGCATAAAATAATTATGAAAAAATAAAACATAAACAATTTACATAAGCTGAAAATTTTGGTTTTTATTACAATGAGCAGTTGCTCTCCTCTCAGCGTAAAGGCTCTCATTCCACAAAAAAAGGACAAAAAGCTTAGCGATTTAAAACCGAGCTCAACATGTCAATAAAAGTGTATGTAAGTATTGAGTACCTTTTTAAGAACAAAAAGTTTTTAATTATAGAATAAAAAAGCATTTAAAGTTGGCTACTCGGGGTTAACTTTACTAGTTGGATGATATGTTCGAATGAGTTTGTCTTATCATGAACTGATCTCTGTTCATTGCACCTAACTTGCCTTTTCTTTGAATACTATTCAGTGAAAAAATTTTCAAGCGTATTGGCATTATATGATTTCATCATACTGGTAAATTGAAGTCGCCCCTTTAATTTTCTGACAAATTATTTGAATTATAATTTCTACATCAAAAAACTACCTCGTGTGGAAATTCAAATAAATCGGTCTTTGTACTTCAAACAAAAAATTTTATGAATCCATTAATAAATATGCCTCAAACAAATTTAAGATAATTCTTTTTCCTTCTACAAATTGTCATGCAAATTCAAATGCACAACCCCCTCCCGCTCTACCGCACAACATTCTTGAGTAAAGAAAATCTAATAGCAAGGATAAAGAAAAAATCCTAATCTCCCACACTCAAAAGCAAAGATTTTCATAAGGAAATAACTTTAGCGATTTGACAAATTTACGAGTGAATTTAGCGTCTAATCACCACCAACACGAACCCACCCCCCTACCGTTCCTCCAGCCAAGCCACCACAAGCCATCAGCAAAATACAGGTCGCATGCAAAGTTGTGCGTAAAAATGTCTACAATCTGCAGCGACATGGGCAGCATATTCTTTAATAAGGCGCCTTACAAAAGGCTCTACTAGATTTATGAAAAAATTCGAAGCCTTACAAAAGCAACTTTCAGATCCCCCGTAAGCCGCCCCTCTACTACATGCATTTATATACGCCAAATTTCACAGCGTCTTCAAAAAAGAAAGTGGCATGAGTTAAGAATGAAATTCGCAATAAACATGAAAAAGGACATGCCGCACACAATAATTATATGCAAAGGATATGCGCAGAAAGGACAATGGTAAAGCATTTTTATGTTTTCACTACGTTTGCATAGAGCCAGCTCAGGTCCGGGAAGAGGCAAGCCAGCAGAGTAACATAATTTTAATGTTTATCGTCTTTTATTGTCAAACAAATTATTTTTGATATCCTGCTGCAGGATATTGATGCTCGAATGTGCAGTCAGCAATGCTGAGAAATTGCTCAGCTGCTGCAAGCAAACGAAAAAGAAAACCCACAAACGGTGTGGCGGGGAAGTGGGATTGTGCCGGCTGAGGATGGTAATTTGATTAGCAAGTGCTTGTGGGTGAGTTGGTTTCTTTGGTCGGAGTAGTTGAAGGTGGAGCGAGAATTCATGGCTGCTGAAGATTAAAAGTGGTTGACGTCGTTCAGTTAAAGCAAATGGTCAGGGACATACAAGCATGAATAATGTTAGGGGGAGGGGGTAATATTTTGAGTAGAAAAAATGTCTATGGATATTTCGAAATATTTTCCAGAAAACAATCAATTGAAGAGAATTGATATTACTCATTTATTTCTTATGTCAAGATACAGAATTTCTGTTAGGAAATTCTTCAGATAGGATCGAACGAAGATCCTGTATTATGAAAGAGACAATCCAAAAAAATTTATAGCCTACTGTTTCTTGACACATTATTTATTCACTAATAATTTCTGGAGCCAATTCTTTCATTAAGGATTTTCGGCAGAGAATACTTGTGTCAGAATTATAGGGAAAGTGCTTCTGCGGAAGGATTTTTATATCACGATTTCGAGAAGAGTATATCGCAATTATATTTCTGTGAAGTGGACTTCAAAGCGCTACTCACCTATGAAGGGGTTCACCAAAATGTAAGACGGGAAATAAATCCTTCTGTTTTTAGAGAACTCTTTATGAAACTCAGCTCCTGATAGAGGCAGCTTACGGGAAATATCTTGAGATTTATCGAAAGTAACTCACACATAAAAAGTCTTAAGGATATTACATGGCACTCATAAGAAAACTATTAAAACTGATATTTTTGTAAACATTTTAGAAGGTACATGATTTGTAAGCTTGAAGAAAATTCCTTATGAAGAAAAATTGCTTCACCAGTCAGAGTGGCACCCTTTGAAATAACCGCTGCCTATGTCCTTGTAGTGGAATCAAGAGGAAAGCTGAATCCGAAAGATGACTACGCATCAAAACAATTTAATGCATGAATAAAAAATAATTTGCCTTGCTATTGCTTGCCTCTATTAGCTCCGTGCTGCTGCTGCTGCTCATATCCTGCAGCTAATCTCACATATTCCACTCGTAAGACTGTCACTCTGAGCAGAAGATACTGATTGGTATTTGCCGATAATTGCAATGAAAGCGACTGCCTTTCGCTGTCTTTATTACATTTTTATGATGTGGCATAAAAAATTGATCGGCTAGCGCTGATATATGAAACAACGTCACGCATATCCTGTCACATATCCGCTTACATACTTGATTACCATGACAAAGGCCACGGCAGGCATGCACAAATATTTAATTTGGCTAAATTCAATATGTGAGTATATGTGTGTGTGTGTGTGTGACGTACATTTATGAAGCGCTGCTGCTTCCATTCTGCCACATGTCCTCCTTTCATGCATATTTCATTATTTGCCAAAAACATTAAACATTTTCTTAAAAGAAAAATTTTGCATTTGAATTAAAACGTAATAAAATTTGTTTGCGGCTCTTTTGCTTTCACCTTCAAAGGAGTCTAATTTTTTCAACGTACCCTATGCTTATTGTTTACTTTGGCATCCTGTGCGCAGGCTGTTGAATTGCTTTCTATATTCACTTTGTCTAATGTAAATGCTTTTAATAAGCTGATTTGTTATTTATGATGTTTTCTAATGAATTTGCGCTGAAAGTTGTGAAAGTGAACTGAAGCGAAGCTTTAGGTTGACAAATTTGTTGTAAGGATGTTTGCTTGATATTGATAATGATGAAAGCTAGAGGAGTGCTTTCATAATCCAGCGTTATTATATGTATTATGAGTATTTTTTTGCATATTTGAAAAGCTTTATATAAATTTGAGAATAAGTGCGTATATTTGAAGTCGAAGGCATCAGTTTCAAGCTTGCAAGCAGTGCAGTTCCTTACAGATATTTTAATAAAAAAATCAAGCTTTATTTCAAAGTGACTTATATTTTCTTGGCATCATGGCATGAGTGCACATTCCATGAAAACAAACATGCCATGTGCAAAGTTTCAAACTCTGATTGATCATTCTTTTAGAAGAATATAGTTGAAGTCTTCAGAAAAACTTTTTTCTGTTAGAGTTCTAAATATGGCGCAGTTTTCGCAGGAAACTGTTTTCTTCGAGACATTTCTAAGATCAATTTAAAAAAATAATTTAAAATTCTTTTCTCTCATTTTCACTCTACGCCTTTAAGAAAGTCTGTGTGATATTTTTCAGCGCATTTTAATGCAACTAAAAGTCTTCTTTGTTTATTGCATTCAACATTCTTTTTAATTAACTGAAATATAAAGCATGCTTTTAGGGTGCGCCAGTCGTGACTAAATGCATTTTCATAGCGTCTGTTGCAATATGCACTGCATAACGTTGCAAGCGATATTTCTGCCTTTACTTTTCAGCGGATTTTACCTTGACCTAAATAAGTTCCCCTCGTAAGCGCTGAAATGCTTTTCTCAGAAAGATAAAAAAACACGTTTAAAAGGAGCACCCTTTTTTGGCATATGGCTGCAATGGTTACTTGTAGGGTTGAGCTGGCTTCGTAGGGGTTGTCTATAAGAAACGACCTTGAGAAAGAAATCTGAAGTGGCAAGAGAAACTAGTTGGGTAAAAGAAGCTTGAGCTTTGTAGCTTTAAAGCTTGGTAAATGTAAAGACTTGCTTGAAGGATAAGAGAAGAATTGAATTTGGAGCAGGCATGCGTGTTCTAGTCAACGCTTACCAAGAGTCCTGTTGCATCAGTAATATAGAAAGGGGGGTAACAGAAGTCATAAAAATAGGATTCGAGATTTTTTCGAAAATATTAGAAGGCTATGATTTCATTTGAAATTCTTCTTTTTTATATACCTTTTATGCAGTTCCTTTTGTTAATATTTATGCTATTTTCTAATGCTATTAGCAATCGATTTTTATTTAATTTTAGATACATAAAAAGACATCCTTTGAAGACAAAATTTACTTCCCTCTATTCTTGCAAAAAAGAACAAATGCTTCCAATCAGTTGCGAAAATCTTTCAGGTAGTATTTTATTTATTTAATTTAAAGATCTCTCCAACATGGCCATACTTTAGTTATGATGACCATTAGTTGGCGTATCATATGCACTTACAAGCAAATATACACTTGAAAGGCAACCAACTCACAGCGAAGCCAGCACTTGAGCACGTACACGAAATAGAGTAAACCACTTAAAAGTAGGCAAACAACAACAACACAAAGAGAAAAATGCTACACGCCATATAAAAAGAAAGCAAAAAAAGCGTTCTGAAAAATATGCTTGCCCCTAATTTATTTGTAATATTGTTAGCAAGTACTATAAATGTAGGACTTGCGGCCCTTCGTCCTTTTCATGTTGTTCTGCGCCTTTGATTTTTGTGCAAATATTGTCGCAATTTACCGTTTGCGCCCTTCCCCGCTTTAAAAATAAAAATGTTCAAGTGGCAGTGCTGCTATGAAAATCCGCTTATTTTTTCAACTTGATTATCCTTGATATTTCTGTCAGTTATTTTGTGGCTCTAAAGCGTGTGTACTTTCAATTATGAAACACACTTGATTGGTTTCGATTTTGAAATGTAAACTAATATTTGCTAAAAATTTTCGCAGATACTTTCACTTAAAAATCAAACAGTTTTGATGAGCACAGGCGAAGCATCCTTTTTGGTTTTTCTATTCTATGTAATGTGCCGCGTTTATTTACCTTTGGGTCATTTTCATTTTGAATACTATGAATTGATCACTGTGTCATGCACGTAGTCGAAATTTTGATTGCAAATTTTTCTTTCCAAAATTGTAGACCAGGTAACTCAATCATAGTTATTTTTTGCTAGAATGAAGCTCTACTGGAAGAGTTTTAGTTCTCTGATATGATTGCAAGTTGCATTATGACGAGAAATGAAAGGTCTATTTTCAATTGAATAAGGCTCATCTTTATATTAGATTAAATTAGATAGTATTTGGAGTAGGGATACAGTCTTCTAATCACCATAGCTAAATGAAACAGTTCTCCACGTACTTACAGATTCCGATTGATGCGTATCCCTAATAGGTGCGTAAGCCTCATCTTCAGCTAGAGGCCCAAAATAAATATTATGCTCGAATTTGATACTAAAAGATGGTAAGGGAGTTATCTATGGGGTATGGCTTAGAACAGGAGTGGCCAACCCGCGGCCCGCCTTGAACATTTTTTTGAATCCAATCTTCCCGTCATTTCCTCTAATTTTCCATATGTGCGGCCCGCGAGATCATTTGGGTTGACCGACCCTGGCTTAGAAGGATACATTGAGTGTTCATTTTAGAATTTTGGAATGCTGGATTTTAAAGAAAGAAAATGCTCTTCTAAGAGCTACAAAGCCCTCCCCCCTTTATAAAAACTGGAGCTACGCTTTGCTATTGTCCTACATCTTCTCTTCTATCTTTTCTATTGCTTATTGACTTGTGCGCTCATACATTTCGCTTGCTTACAGTTTACCCACACACGCAGTCACTCAGCCACACACACGTGCATAGTTTCATGCACATGTTTGCACTCAAAGGGTTTCACATTGCGGCACATATCCTCGCACACGAAAACGCTTGCGGTCTTCATATTCACATGTGTGTGTGTGTGTGTGTTTGTGCGTAAGCAATATTTTTGCTTGTTTTTTCTAATACTCTGGGGATATTTTGATTGAATTTTTTAGTGGCCTTTTGGCATAATGCGCATTTGTGTCTACTACTGTCCTTTACATGCGTGAGTGTGTGAGTGTACATTTTTTGCCTGCTTGCGTGTTGTTGCGTTTCCCTTTCCGCTTGTTTAGTTTAAATAATCCTGTTTATCTTTGTGAAAATATCAAATTCTTTTTGAAATCCTTACGTTTTGCCTATTTGCTTTTTTCAGCAGAACTTTCAGATTTTCTAATGTTATTTGCTTTGGTCGTTGATTTTGTGTGATTGATAATCATATTGATTGATTGTCGGTTGTTAATGCGATATGTGAAAGTGGAAGGGTTTTTGCAAGCATTTCTTCTGATTTTTGAAATTAAAAAAAGGGATTTTAAAGTTTTGCAGTAGCTGGAGAAATCATTTTAAACATTTGTAAGAAGTACAGTTGTGTTGAAAGGATTATTAGAATTTTTTTAGCTAGTTGCATTATTTAAAAAAAATTGCTGTACTTTTTTCTTAAGACAATTATTTCCAAAAAATTATTGTCTGATAAACTTTTACTCGATTTTAATGGTCGTTTAATTTCTACTTTTTCTACATTTTGCCAAATCCTCCATATTACTCGAAAATTTCCAAATCAACAAACAAAATAACGCGTTTGTTCGATTTCTCTCTGCCAAATCCCACAAAAATCGCGCTTTGCACTGCGAAAATTTCCATTGTTGAACCCATGCCAAAATTGTTAGCTCATTTGCTTTTGATCTTGTGTGGAAATAATTTTCAATCCACCGCATTTTCCGCTTATTCGCTTTCATTGTTATTGTCAGGTCTTATTAACCGCGAAATTGAAATGGCACAAAAATTTGTAAAAGCTGCTTTTTAATAAAAAGTTTAAAATGCTTTCAATTCAAATATTTGCATTACGCAATGAAGGCTATCTCTTCCCTCTTGCCTGTACTTACATTTACATTCATATGCGTAAAAAAAAGGTATGTATTACAAAAGGGCTTTCGGAAAAATATCAAAGCTACAAAATTAATAAACTTAAAAGCATTATTTTTGCTGCTTTCATAAGCGGTTTTTATTTAAAAGTGACGTTTATCTGTGTATTTGTGTTAAAATTACACTAGCGCGCAAAATGTTAGTAGCACTATAAAATTTTGTTTTTATTCTAAGCTTTCTTATACTTTGTATGCTCTTCAGTTTTTTGATGAAGAAGAAAATAGAGGCTTTTAATAAAAGATGTTGATAAACCTAAAGGCAAGTACAGGGTTTTCCAAAGAGCGCCCGGTCGAATTTAAAATTCCAACATATTTTACACTTAATACCTCTTTATATAGTTGAAGCTGTAATTCTGATTCTTTGCTTGATTTATTACTAATAATTTTCTTTTGGCTGTCAATTTAATGTACCTATCCATTTTACTTTTATTGAACTGCACAAAGGCAGAAGCACAACAAGAACAAAGCGCCAAGCAACAATAATTTTCAATATGCCTGCGGCAACAGCAACTTGCAGCAGTGGCAAGAACACCGCATGCAACCAAAGCTCGAAGTCCTATTTTGTACGCGCTTGCCACACATTCACACACACACACACACACTTCGTTGTCGCTGTTTTGTCACTTTGACGTGCAACTGTCAAGTTGACAGCGACGCGACTCGGAGTTGTTTACGCGCTCTTGCAACGCATCGCGGCGCTCGTTTACTGGCAACATGCTGCACACTTTACGCTTCATTAAAGATTCGTTTTCCGGTTGTGCGCTTTTCCAGCGACAGCGAGTTCCTTTCTTTTACTTCCTGCCGCAAAAATAAATATTTTGCCTCATTTTCCTTCTTTTTGTTGTCGTTCTAGTTATGTTTGTTGTATTTTTTACACCCTACTTCTGTATGTAGATATATTGTGTAGAAGGATCGGTTGCAGTTAGCATCTTACAGTAGGCGCACTAGGCAAAAATACATATATTGTATATAGATATACTATAACCAGCTGCTGGGTCCATTTTTGCTCATCTAACCGAAGCCGTGGAAGACAGATGACGAATTGTCGAATTTGTAACAGTTCTTTAGTGTCTTATTCAGGGCGGCTGTTTTGATATAACCTAATTAAAAAATCAGACAGGATGACAGCTTTTAGTTCCGAAGTGTACCTTCTGTCAGCTGGCTTGGGGGCATTGTTGACAGGCCATAGTTTAAATGGCTTTCTCTTTGACTTTCACGGCGACTTTCTTTGACCAACTCGAAGAGAAGAGATGCTTGGTTTGCCCTAGAAGAAATTTACGCCTGTAAGTAAATAAAAAAATCTGCGAAAAATAAACCTAACCCTAGAATTAAACCCGATAAAAAATCTGTTATTTTTTCCCCCGAACTATTTCACAATTTCACTTCTGCATTCTAAACGATGACTCCAAATCCTCATTGGCCACTCCCGACCACAGCAGATTTGTGCATTTTTAGTATCGTTTAATCGAAAAATACAAAAGCTTCTTAGGTAGGCAAATTTATATAAAATTTTGTCAGTGCAAAATGCTGGAAAATTAAAAGATTCTTTGATCGACTTGTTTAGCATTGAATAAGCTACTGTAGGTCATAACTCGGTCGATGATGCCCACCCATAGCTTGCTTACTTGCTCCTTTATTTATTATTTTGCCGCCAATTGTTTGTAATATTTTTGCTAACGAGTGGCAGGCGCTTTGTCAGCGTCGTCGAACTGTCATTGTTGCGTGCATTACCTTTGACAAGTTTCGCTGGCTGCCGCAGTTTGTGGCATGCAGCATTCAAATGTCGTGCGGCCTTTGTCTTTTGTTGGATGGTTTGTTTGCCTACGCCGCTTTTAGTCATTTTGCCTTTGATCTTGCTTTATTAATTCTAATGAGTTGGCTTGGCTTAGTCACTTTCATTTCGGAATTAAAGGGATGTGAGCAGTTTCCTTTAAAATTTTGTCTGCTGTTCAAAAGTTGGCCATTGTTTTTGACATTTAATTGTCATTTGTGCCATTTTGATTGTTTGCTGCTGCGTGCGCAACAAGTCAGGGGTAAGACAAGTCGACCTTTGAGAGTGTCGTCGGCACTTTTAATTTATTTATTCAAGAGGTGAGATGAGGCGTGCTAAAATGCCTCTGATGTGTGTTCAAAAAAGAAGCTTGCGGCTATGGTAGACAAAAATTATAAAACAAGATAAGGGAGTTAAGCGTGAAGTGGGCAATTTTTTGGCTTTGCTGCTAAAAAATAACGGAATTTTTCGAAACGTTTAACACGTTCACAGCCGAGCGTTATTTTCAAAAATGGCTCAACCACGAAGATAACTCGTAGTTGGAAGCGAATGTGTTAACTTTTAGCAACATTTTGCTTTTTTAAAATCAGTTTTATGACGATATGATTTAGAAAAAATGGTATCAATTGTAGAACTAATCTTGCTATAACAGTGTAAAAAAATTTGAAATCAGCCATATCGAATAATAAATAAATCTCATTGTGTGACCTTTCGAACGAAATAAAATATTTGGAAAAATTCCGAACCGTTTGCTTTTTATTCAATATCACAGCACCACACGTCTTAATGGAACACGCTTTACAATAAATCTTTTGGAAAAGGATGGACAATTAAAATCGATAATAACCTATGAACTTGTTGACTCTCGTCAATATAGCGCTTTTAGCCTTTCCTACAATGAAGTTATCGGCATAGTTTTTATCATAGAAATTTTCATTTCATTAAACTCTTGCAACTTCAAAATCCTTCAAAGACAATTAAACACATTCAAATTGAATTTATAATTGCTTTAATTAAATAGTCTAATCGCTTTAAATTGCACTAATGCATCGCACTTAATTGTTTAGGCTCATAATTCAATATTAATCCTATTTTATGCATATTATGCGCTGCGCCATTTTACTCTTCACGCCACGCTGGCGAATGTGGAATGGCTTGCAATCAGGTCTTATCAGCGCCGTGAAATTTCAACACGCTTGCGATATCAATCTTCGCAGCGTAGGCTCGCATATTATAGCTGCTTCATTATGCAAATGCACATATGTACTTATGTATGTATATAGATACATGCGTAGATACTCTGCATATGGATGTACCCAGCAAGCAAGTAACTTATGTGATAAAATGCATTGAAATAAAATCTTAACATTCTTGGTTTATGTTGAGAAGCTACGAAAGTGAATGACAATATAGTACATATAATAGATAACTTGAGTTAGAAAGAAGTTGGAGCAGTCATCTAGCATGATCTTATATTAATAAGCCATTGTTTTCAATCAAATAGTTCCAAAAGCGAATTTATGTTATGAGCACGTTTTAATGGTATTAGAAGTAGGCATACAGATTTCTAGTGACTGCCGCCTGAAAGTCCAATTAGAATATGGTTTCAGTAGTACAGCAAACTAGAAGCAAAATTTGAGCAACTTAAATATTACTTCTGAAATTTAAAAAATTCTCTTCCTAATTTTTGCCAATTTTGAAATCAGTGTGATATTACTTACATGACCCTTTTTGGAAGATGGTATCAAATGGTTTTTGATACTGAAAACTGCTGGGCGCAGAAGGAAAAAAGGTACTGAAGTAACCTTGAAGGTAGTTTACAGCTGGTAAAAAAAACTTTGTTGATTTATTTTATGAAAAATATTTCAACGTTATTTTTGATATTATTTCATTGCATAAAATTTTTTTTATTGCATTTGTTTTCTCCAATTTTTTTCATACTCTTACAGAACACATCTATTTTTTTCGAACGAATTTGCTTACTGTATTGTATTTTCATTGCTCAATCTACTCTGAACTTCATAATTGCTGATATCCTTGCAGGCAGCACTACAATACAACAACAACATAAACAAGCTGCAATAAATATGCGCGCAGGCAACGCACTTAACACACAATTAAGTGTAAATAATTGCCGAAGCTGCATACAAATGATTTGTTTATCAAGTCGCTCGATTGGAATATACACATGCATTGTAGTAGCGTCTGCTGCACACACACACCACACATACACACACATAATCCTTATTGGCGTGCAATCAGCGGCGTGTTGCGTGATTTACGCGCCGCCTCAATACGCCGAATAAATCAACTCGCGTACGCTTCAATGTCTTCATTTTGCATCTTCAGCGACAGGCCACGCACAAACACACACACTCACATGCACATAAATCCTTTCGGACACATACCCATGCATACTCGTACACTAGCAATTTCATGCTTCGCACTGCCTTCGAGATAAGAGCATAATGCAAGCAAGTTGGTGTCGAAATCTAATACGCTGCACGTACGCGCATTATGCTTGTGTGTGTGTGTGTGTGTGTGGCGGAAACTCATTGTCGTGCAGTGCCTGTGTGCGTGTGATATCTTACGCGCATAATTAGTATAATCCACGAACTTATGAAGCGCCACGAACACTATTGCCACTATTCTAAGGCGGCATTGCCCTAATTATATGCATGTGTGCATAGTGCCTGTTATTTTCTAAAGAAAAAGTTAGTCATACTAACTAAAAAATCAGTAAACGATATCAACATATGGTTCAATAATAGAGCAACTTATTTATAATTAGTCGTTTGAATGTTTACGTAATAAATCAAAGCAGGAAATTTATCGGGATATTAGTAAAAATAACAGAAAAATTTGTTAAAATTTCGCGCTAAATTTAGTTTTGTTAAAATTGCTTATTTAAATTAATTTAAACATATTTTTATATTTCAGAAAATACTTATTTTATGTTGTTAGTGTGTTTTGGCAAAACAAATTGAAAGTGTTTAGCAATTCTTTGTGAAATGCTTTACTAAAAAAGTTGTTGAACTTTTAGTTAAAAATTTGTTAAGAGTTAGCGCAGTCTTGTACACATAATTTTTCAAAAATTCTTATTGAGAAACTTTTATGAGTGTACGAATACTTGATTGTGTGTTCGCTGTTGAAAGGATTATGCGTTGAGTGCTGCTGCTGTAGTGCGCTTGCACTTGTGGTGCGTGCAAATAAACGATAATGATAATGCCTGTGACGCTTTAATGACATCAATTAAATGGAAACTACTAACTATATACGCTCTTGAAACAGGGGCGCACAAACATTTGTTTGAAGATAAAGGTGTCAATCCATTTGATTAAATATTTGCAATTAAGAAATTACTATGAGAAAATAAATATCCGATATGAAAGAAATTTATAACAACTATAAGAAACTCAATGAAATATAGACAGCATAATATTCCTTAAAATTTCAGTAATTCCTGAAAGTAATCTAGTAATTTTATGATCAAATTATTTTTAAATAGTTTAAAGACTGGCATTTAATTGCTGTCGACGTAATGAAAATAAATAAAATTGAATCGGCAAATCAAGTGTGAGCAGAGCTTATCAGCAGGGAGGTGACATGATTGAATTAAATTTGGGTTGCTTTGATTTGATTTACTTTGATTTGCTTTGATTTGATTTGATTTGATTTGATTTGCTTTGATTTGACTTGATTTGGTTTGATTCGAGTTGATTCTAGTTAAAAATTATTACATTTGATTTGCATTACAGTAGAATAAAGCTGCTAGCGATGTGTTACGAAATGTTAGTTATTCTAAAATTGTATAATTATTTCCATTTAAAAAGAACTATTAAATTTTTGAGCAACTATTTTACTTTGAGCTTAAAGATAGGCGAGCACTGTCTCTGCGCTTATCAGCAACCTACTTTTACATACAATCACATAACGGCGAATATGAATACTCAAGTATTTGCACGAAAACGTAATGTAAGGATAATTGAATGCAATTAAAGCATCTTAATGTGAATTTCATGAGCAGCATACGCGCTCACATGCACACACACACATACAAGAAATCCAGAAGGACAACAAGTGCGACACATGTTTGCAGCAAACATGCCACATTTGCATGCGCCACGTTGATGCTCAACTTATGTGTTGACAAGCTAAATAAGAGCGCCACTTCAGCATTGGCAGCAAAGGACGAAAAGAATGGCTATGGCTATGAGCGTCCTGCTGTGTTAAAAGTGTGTGTGTGAGAGTCATTAAATATGCAAATTGCAAATAAATATTTCGCCAATAAAATACAAATAAGTGTGCGTGCATGCAGCCAACGAAAAAGTTGGTAAAAAAAGAGTTTTGCAAAATTAAATATATTGCCAGCAACAACAACAATAACAACAAAAGAATACTGCACTTAAGTGCGCGCATAGCACAATAAAGGACACTTCAACGTAGCAGGCAGCAAGGCAAAATAAAATATAAAAAGGCGTACTGTGAGCATGTGTACCTATGTGTGTGTTAAATTTGCATGCGTTTAATGTATGACCAATGTCCTGGCAATGCTGAAGCTGCCTGCCTGCCCAATAGAGGCGGGTTTGCCCATGGAGCCTGCGAAGCTGTGAATCACTTTTATTGCGGCTGAGGCGCCTGTGAAAAGACGTGCAGGCGTCGGTGCTGCTCGACAGAAGGAGAGAGAGGGAGGGAGAGACTAGGAGCGGCAGGACGAGAAACAGTTGAAGTCCTACAAGCGGAAAGCGTAAAAAGCCAAGCCAACAAGGCAGGAAGCAATAATGGACTTTTCATTCAAATTATTTGCCTTCCTGTAAGTTTCACACTCGTAAATATTGGACAGCAAGGATATGCGCGCCAGGATGTCAGTGTATGTTGTTGCCAATATGTTGGCGCATATTTTCGGACTGCCTTTGAG
Organism: Neria commutata; assembly: GCA_963457695.1. NCBI lineage: Eukaryota > Metazoa > Arthropoda > Insecta > Diptera > Micropezidae > Neria > Neria commutata. The sequence continues at coordinate 39,618,176 of OY735248.1, forward strand.
CTTGCAGCGGTGAGTGAGTGAGAGTGGCATGTGAGGTTGTGGCATTGCCTGCAGTTTGGTTCTTAGTCCTTGCCGCTTTCTGGTCAAAGTGTTTCACACATTAACGCTTGCAATGTGAGTGCAGTGTAGCGTATCCTTCTGTGGGCCGGAAATGGCATTCAAGTTATGTCGGACATTTCGTGCATGTAGAGTACGTAATGAATGCATTGTACTATGTGTGTGTGTGTGTCTGCTTGTATTAATTGTGGTTTCTATCTGTGTGCGGCAATAAATCACAGTGCAGTGCTACAGGTTGACAGTGGTGGCGAAGTAAATTGGGAAGGGGTAAAGAGATAATGAGACAGACGAGCATATAAATGACTAAAAGAGTCAAAAACACATTTTAAAGCACACTACTCAACAAATTTAATCACTTTATACTAATTTACACTACATTTTTGAAATTTATATACATATAATTTGAACGCTTGTCAAGTAACGATTCTTTCAAATAAAATTTATTTGTTATGTTCTACTCTCTGAGAAGAAAATAATTCCACATATTTCCAACTTTAAATCTATTTTAAATACTAATTTAATTTTCAAGCTGATATTTGCTCAATATTATCAATATGTGCTCAATATTATCGCCAGCACTGTAAATAATTTGCAAATTATTATGAAATTCCTTACACTTCTCACACACACACACATATGCAAATGGCGCATATTTCGCACGCTCGAAGGCGAGAGATTTACATGCAAAGCATTTAAATGAGCAGAGGACGACGAACACATGCAGCTCGCTTGGCAAAGTGTCCTTATTTGCATGAATGTGTGAGAGTCAGAGCGTATGTGTGTGTGCTGCGCTTGTGGAAGCTGTTATGCGTGCCATGCATATTTTTGCACATTTTTCTCGCGCGCACTTTTTGCATCATTAAATGTGGAATTTATGAATGCTGCAGCGAGTCCTTTTTCAGGCGGCAGGATAATAGAAAAAGGAACATGTTTGCTGCAAGTAAATTTTCATTTTATTGAGTTGTTTGCGCGTACCACAAACACAAACATACTCGGAATCACACATATGGGCGTATAGTAAGGGGCGTGGCACAAGCATTTCTTTGCGTTTGCATACTTGAGGGCGCACTTTAGCTCGTGTAGTTGTGCAAAGTACACCAAAATGCGGGCTGGAGCGTATGCTGACACCAACTTCCCCTCAGCACTGTGCCTTTGGAGTTGTTGTCTTTAAAACATGCAATGTTTTTGTTGCATATTGCTTAGTTTCCAGTTCATTGCACACACTGCAGCATACAATTAGGCGCTTGTCTGATGAACAGCGGCGTCTTTGGCTGTTTGAGGGCGCCTGTTCCTAATCGATGTATCCTTTTTATATTATTTGTTAAAAAATTAAGTACTTTTGAACATTTACATATTCAGTAAACTAAATTTAAAATGCTAGAAATCATAAAATGTTCAACTGAAAGAAGATCCAAAATTTTTGTTGGCAAAATTGCATATGAAAAAAAATTAAACCCTAAAAAAATTACGATAAAAATGTATGTCATTTTGACTTATTTAATATTGTAATATCTACCTCGCTACTTCGGCGCAAACCCCTTCTAATTCCGGGCCCCAGCCCATATTGGCCTCTAACAAACAACGGCACTGTTAACGTTCAACACTTTAAAATTGACAATTTTCCTTTTCCAATTTCAATTTTGCCATAAGTTGGCAATTGATGCGAATTAATAAAGTGGAAAATGCATAAATTCAATCAGTTGACGGCTCGGCGCTCTCGAACAGGGTTGCTGTATTGCTGTTAATGCGCCTAACAACCCCTCACAGTTGAAAGTCAAAATCAATATGTTACCTACGCTCTATCTGATAGAAAAGAGTGGAGTGTAACAATTTTGCATTTCTCATTAGTTACAGCTAATAAAATGTATCGCTAATGCAAAGTAATCGTTCGAAAATTTGCATCGTTGTTGTAAAATGTCAACGTAAAACATGTCAAAATAGTTTACGCACACTCGCTGAGCTGTCAAAGTGACAACATGGATTTGTCATGCGAGCGTATACCCAGAAATTAATGTTAATAAACGTCTTATAAAGGAAAAGTGGAAAAGAAATCAGAGATCCCGCAATGCGAAAAGACATGAAAGAAAGTCAAAGGCAAACGAAGAAGTAGAAAAGTCTCGATCACTCACTCATCTGATATATTTGTTCTTTTCTCGTGATCAACTGACTTTTTTGTATTCATTATAAGACTCTCTGTGGAGAAAGGCTCGCAAGCCTTTCGTATTGCCGGTGGTAGCCGTCAATTTGCTGCCCAATGCAAGGGCTTAAAAACTAGTTCCGGATGCGGAGTCAGTGGAGTTGGCCGGAGGCAAAAACTCGTAGCATGAAATGAAAAGAAAGGAGAGATAATATTGTGTGCCACGATTTCCGTGAGCACCAAAATAGTTTATTAACAATTCAAATTATAAACGTTCGAAATGGCGGCCGAGTAGGCAGATATATGTATATGCATACACAAATATGCAAGTAATAGTGCTAGCCAAAGTAGCAATCGATATCTCACTTACGCAAACGTCGTAAGCTCGCAGAGATAGGTAAATCACACAAGAAAATATAAGAGTCAAAGAACTCACCTGCTTGGTCGCCAAATTATAAGTGATCGACCAGCAGCTTCGAAAATAAGTTCGGCCCTAACTCTTTTTGTGTTTCTTTTGCCGCACATTCGGCTTGCCGCTAATTCAGCGCTATACACAAAAAGAGCTAGGGCTGCCAGAACTAAACACTCTGTCTGTAATAAATTTGATTACAAGCGAATGAAATTAATGTTTACATCACTTTATAGGTTTTTGAAATCAATTCAAGCAAAATAAAGTAAATTTAATGTTTCTTAAATCAATTTGGTTAATCATAAATCAACTTCACTGCTTTTAAAATCAGTTTCACTTTTTCTGTAATCAATTTAAAAAATGTGAAAATGATATTGATTCATCTTAAATCCATGAGAATAATTCTGAAACTAATCTGAAAATGCTGTTTTTAAAATGTATGTATTTTGAAGACAATCTCTCAAATATAACCAACTTTTTTCTTCAAGAGTATTTTGCACTCTTTCCAGCCAATTGAAGCTCTGCATATTCACACTCTGCTTTTTCTGCTCGCTTGAAATGTCAATTTCTATGCAAAAATGTGACACTAAATTGTCAAATTCCTGTCATGCCCCACGATTTTTTATGGCGCTCTTTTTACGGCCAAGTTTCAAATACGCCTATCAAGCGTAACTAATTACGGCATGCCAACAACGCTCACTGTGACTTGTCAGTGCTGACAGTTGCGTCGGCTTGTGCAACCCTGCATCAAGTGCGCTACCCTTCGTGAACTTCCCCCCCTACACACATTTTGCGAATAATTTAAACTTTTGCATTTTATTTATTAGGTCCGACATTTATGACGCTCTCTCGCCCCCTTTTTCTCTCTCACTGTGGCTCAATTCATTTGCAAAATTTTATTGCCAAATCTTTTTAAATTTGCTACCAAACTTTGACAGCTGTTTTTTTTTCTGTGAAGCGTAGCGTACGTGCCATGGCGCCTAAAATTTAAAGGCTGTGGGCTGGAGGCAACGTCGCACTGGCAGGCGTAAAACATAATTATGCAAAAATGCCTTTTATTAAAAACTCATAAAGTTCGGCGTATTTTGTGAAGTGTGGAAATGAGAGCTCGTAAAATTGTTGGAATTTGCAAATTTTTTCTTTTTGTTGTTGTAAATGTGCAAAGTCGTAAAATTTTTGCGAAAATTAGCATAATTTTTAAACGGGGAGTGGCTGCAGCTCTCAAGCAATAGTGAACTTTTGAGGGGCTGCAGAGAAATCATCACTTTTGCAATGAATACTAAATTTAATGTAAGCTTAAGAAACTATCTAATGTAAATTTCGAAATGGTGGAATTTTTAGCAAATCTAATTTTTGCCATGCGCATTTCGTCATCAATTTTACATCAAATTATCAGTGCGAACATTTCAAAGCTTTCAAACTGCTTTTATCAATTTGCTTCTATGTATGTGCTGCATTTATTTGGTTTAGTCTTAATTAAATCAAACAACGCTCTCAGCTAAATAACACACACACACCTAAAACAATCCAATCAAATTAAATGCAATCAAATCAAACTAAAAGCTAAAATAAATTTCCAATGGCGGAAACTAATTCTTCGCCTCGCACGCCACGCAAAAAGTGCTAAAATGCAACACTGGCGAAATGAAAATTCAACGCTTCAGTAAATGAGAAATTCGTAAAATTAAATTCAATTGCAACAATAACAAAAGCAACAACAATAACAAATGCAGCAAATAAATAAGGTAGGAAAAGTGTAGAGCAAGCCACAAATGCACACGAAATACAAATACAGACACAAATAGTGGCAGCATATGCGCCATATATGTGTTGGTAAACCAACACACACACACACATACATAGAGCAGAGACAACTAGCGCCAGCTGTTGTCACAAAACGCACAGCATATGCAAGCAGGTGAAAGTGCCAACAACAACAACAAAATGCACAAAGCATAGACAAATTGCCTGAACACACACACACACACACAAAAACATATGACATACGAAGCGATCCTTCACACACACACTCGCCACAAATAAACCGGAAAGCTGCAGAAATGAAAAATATCGCATTGTGCGCCAAATGTGTGGGCGATAGAGAGGGAAGAGTAACAATGGAAAGAGTGGCAAACCAGAACGACACGGAAACGGATGTGGCACGGCATGCCTAACGCTTGAATGCAATGCACCGCTCTGTCGGAGCTGTGACAGCCGTGATTGAGCTTGTGAGCGAGTGAGTGTGCATTTGTGGTCGTAGATATATTTATGTAGATGGCAGTCAAATATTCGAAAACAATTTGAAAAGTGTTGCCATACATTGCTGCAGGTATTGAATGCTTCCAAGGATCGATGAACAAAACACTGAAGGACAACAAGGAGTTTATGAGCAGTATAACACTGCAGTTGGTGTTACGTGAGCATACAATTAAAAACCTCACGCTGATATTTGCTCTAAATAACAAACACACTAATAAATATACAAAGCTGTATTCAATTATAATCCATTTTTTGGTGCTAGAATTTTTATATGTTGGCACCCCAATCTTAAAAATTTTTTTGTATATCATTCTATCTTCCTTTTCTTTTAACTAGCATATTACTTTATAGCTCCTTTCTTCAGTTTCATTCTATTTGCTCTATTTTAATGTTCCATTTTACAGGTGTAGATAACTTGGAATATTCTTATATTCGAGATCTAGTATGGTTTATAAAAAGCTGTTCAAGCTGTCGGATATTTAATGAAAATGGCACTCCACTCAACCACTTTGGTATTATAATGGTCGGAGAGAATTCGTTCTTTGGACGTACTAGGCATAGTCTGCCTTGGAGAGTTTTACAACATCATCAAAATACTCGCGAATTCAAGAAAAATATCAAAAGCCACTACTCCATCTTTCTCTCGCCCAAAAATTTTAAATGCTTTCAAAAACAACTATTTCTTTGCATGTAAAGGAAGAATCTTCGTAATGCTGGTTTATAAAAAAAACAAGTGCTACACATGTACAAATCGATACTTTCCTACTCATTAAACAAAAAATACTCTTATCTAACTTAATTTAGCATAATCTTCATAATCTAAACGAACCTAATCTGACTATCCTATATCCTATGCAATCTTTTCCATATTAATCTCTTATTTCGCTCCTTCCTTTAAAATACAATATTGCTGCTATACCTCTATCCTTATAGACATTATTTCGGTATATTCGCACACCTACGTCAATTTATTGCTCAAAACCCAGCTCCACATCCACTCAGCTACGGTCTTTTCCACACTATCTCACATATGCACCTCCTCATTTACGCCAACATATTACGAATCCCGCACTGCTTCGATTCTTCATAACCAACTGCAGCAGCTACACTTGCCACTGTCTACTGCTTCCCTTGCTACCTTCTGCCTGTCCGATCATCATGTGTGCTTTTTTACTGCTCCTCTGTATCATGTGCCCATTGTGGCATACAAAGTTGCAACAGTTGCTGTGGCCCCACCTGAATGTGTGCTCCCCTTTTGTGCTGGCCTTTGTATTCCGTGCACAGCTGGAGATACACGTTATTAATCCGCCATGATTGACAGAATATCGAAATGAACAATGCTGTGCGAGTGTGTGTGTGTAGCAGTCCATTCATATGTCAGCCACATACAATATATTGTATATTGATGCCACGCCACCAATGTCGGTGGACCCATTCAAATTGTGAAATTTGTTAATTTATTACTAAAGCAGTCAGTTCCGTTTGCCACAGCAAGCCCAGCCTGGCTGTCGGTAAGCGGCATGCCAAAGTGTCGGCTGGAAATGCGCTCGGACTGGGAGCTACCACAATGAGTCCAACTGACCATATGAGCCTGGTTTTGTTTTTGCCACAATTCGCATGTCACATGCAAAATCAGTTACATTCATCGGCTTGTTTGCTTGTCAACAACAGTCCACCCCAATTTTCGGCGCCAAGCATTCCCTCCACCCAATGCATACCAGCTTATACTCCAATATATGTACTCCTGCAACTCACTGCCATTTACAAGTTACAATGCAGTTGTGAATTTAATTTTGCATACAGCTTTATTTGGTTCCAATTTTTCGACGCATAACTTTATAGAAGAATTCTTTTCAGAGTCTCTAGTTTTTTCACGCTAAAAGATCTGCTCCTGGTAACTCTTCCCTCCTACATACAGGGAAAAGCTAAACTTCTATTTGAAGCAGGAATATAGTCTTCTAGCCAGACCTTCTATGGCCTATAAATGTCAGAAAAATATAGCAAAGGGGTACTGAACATTTCCAGAAGCTAAAGTAAAATTTCAACAAGGATCTTTGGTCTTCTTCCTTAGTTCTTAATTAGTGCCTTGCAGAGTTTTGCGTGTTTCCATAGATTCAAAGATCTCTTATACGATACTCGTAATAAAGCCAATTAGCAGCATATATTTTCTGAAGAAGTTCTCTAAGATATAATCCTTATAATGTTATAAAGTTCGACAATTGTTCCTGGTTCCCTGTTCCTGCTCATAGCAGGGGCGCCTGGACAGAAGCTGTACATCAGGTCCTACAGCTAACGGGCTGTTCTAATCAACTAAGTAAGTAATTGTACCAGGTGTTCAGTAGAAAATCCTTGAAAAACTTCGACTTATAATGCCTATTATATCCTTAAAATTTTTTTCAAGTGTTATAAAGCAGCTAAATCGACGACGAATCCAATTATCATTTAAAATTCGGCTCCTTTTTATACCCTACACCTATGGTAATAGGGTATAATAACTTTGTGCGAAAATTGTAACGCATTAAAGGAGCCATCCTAGGTATAGACATAAGTATATGGAAATGCTTAGAATCGCTTTCTGTGTTGATTTCCGGTTGTCGGTCTCTCCGTCTGTCCGTCTGTCTGTCTGTCTGTCTGTCTTTCTGTCCGTTGCCACAGGAGAGAAAGAAGGAGTTCTCCGATTTATAACAAATTTGGCACACTGTCGCAGTGAACCTTCCTCTTCAAGTTCCGAGATTAGCAAAATCGGTCGAAGGACACGCCCACAACGGGCCAGTAAGTTCCACAACCCAGGAAAATGTACATTTAAATTGCTTAAATTTGTTCAAATATTCATTAAAAGTAATGGTATTTTGTATTTAAGGTAAGGTGTGGGCCCTCTACGCCATACAAAAAATGGGCGTGGTCCGCCCACTATATAGACGGTAAGCGGAAAATCCTTATAACTTCCATGGTGTATATAACACCAGTCTCTCCATATTTGGTCACTTCATTGCTGGTAAGAACACCTTTTAATTCTCCAAAAATGGGCGTGGTCCGCCCACTAAGTACTTGGTTTAGGGTATTACTCTGTCGGTGAAACCCGACTGATGCTTCCTTACTTGTTAAATTTACATTTAAATTTCATCTCTCTTAGTTCTACTCCCTATAATCCAATTAATGCGATGCGCTTTGTTCACTTTATATTGCATGCTCCTATATAAGGTATACCATTCTCACAGGAACTGAGCACTCTAAACAGTTTCTCTGAGTCCACACATTTTTATACATCGATTTTAATTAAAGAATTAACAGGAATACGTCAACTGTTCACGCTGTGTTGAATGCAAAATATGTCTAATACTCTGCCGGAATTTTGAGTAAGGTGGAAGTGTTGGATTAATATACAGGGGCGTTTTAAAAGTTTTGACTGGACTTTTTAATAATAAGGACGAAGTATGACACCAGATAAGTAAAAATGTCTGCGAGAATGAAACTAACTGCTTCATTATGCGTTTCTTAATTCTGTAAATCTTTTTAAAAGTTGGAAAAGTCTGTTAATATATATGCAAAAATATCTAACGTAGCAGGCTTGATTTCTTGAGCGACTTTAAGAATATAATTCAGTTTTTCTTTGGCTTTCCAAGTCCAGGAGATTTTCGTAACAAATTTCCTTGCCATGTTAGTGCCTTTTCATATATAATAAACAAATTATTTTAGAAATTATTTGCAGAAGTCTTCAAGAAATATGGTAAAGGATTCTAAAAAGAAAAGTAATTTCATAAAATTTTAAATATGAAAATTATTTCTTCAGAAATTCGCTCCTGTGCTGCAGTTCTATACAAGAGCTGCTTCACTTAAAAGCATAAACCTGACAGCCACACTGGCACTGTTGAAATCGGTGGCATGTGCGTATGTAAAGTTGCATGTGAGTCCTGTGAGGACTTTCAATGATGCCAATACACACACTTCAAACACTTCGGCACAAACAGAGGCACGTATGTACGAGAATAATAAGTGGACACACACACACGTAGATGCAGCGGGAGCATGTGGCATTATGCCGGGGTATTACAAAGTGGCATTAGGGATTTATCAACTGTGGTAAGAGCATGAATTTGCCGTAGCGTTACAAATGTACGTAACGCCAAGAGCACACACACACACTTTCACATAAAACGAGAGTGCGGTGTTGCCAACTGCAGGACATGTGGTCCAGCGTGCAGGCCAAGGCAAACAAAGTTTTTAGCATTCCTGTGTATATGTATGTGCGATTCGATGACAATCAATGGTTTTTGGTCTGCTAGACTCACACACACGCACAGCCACTTTGAAGTGCATTGTGTATCGGTGTTGGCCATGCCTCATAAAGGATTCAACTGCTGTCGCATGCCATTTTCATTTGGCGCAACGCGCATCGCAGTAGAAAGAGTTGCTGCTGCCAGGGATGCCAACTCCCGGATAAAGAGCTGAAGGGGGATAGAATAATGTCTGAGATAATATAGCAAAATTTTACAGCAAATTATTTGGTGTGCTCCTTTTACGTTAGCCAGATTAACTTTAGCAACAAAAGCTATTAATTTTAATAATTTTATTCGGGAATTGGCATTATTCTTATAAAATCCTGTATAAAATTCTGCTATCTATCCTTAAAGCGCCTTGAAACTAATCTACATTGCTGAATGAGCCATTAGCAAATCATCTATTAAAAATTTTATTATTCGTAAAATTTGTTAGCGATTGAGAATTTCGTTCAGATTCGAAAAATATGATATTTTATATCAGGAGAGATATTCAATTACTCACGCTACCAGCCCTGGTAGCCACATTACAAAAGTGCCATGAAGTCCACATTTCGGAATGGCAGCATCCAGCGTGGAGGAGAAAAGCCGTAGTAGGGGCTTCAGTGGTTTGGTGCACACTAATCTGAAATAAATGAAGACTCGACTCTGTCAGGGAAAAACAATGCGGTTGTTGCTTGTGTGCGGCAATTATTTCAGTGTACGTGCATAAAAGCATGTGTGTATAAGTGTTGTGCATTGGTGGTAGTCACATTTGTGCAAATGTATGCACTGAGTTTGAGTTGAGGCACTTTTAGTGCAGCCACAGTTGAGGTAAGCAGCTATAGTAATTTGGTGTGAGTGTGTGTGTGTGTCTATTTACACTACGACTTGCATTGGTATTAGTGCAATCAGCTGCAATTTATGCTCAGGTTTCTCGTAATATGCACACAGTAGGACTGAGTGAATGTGTGAGTGGCGCTGTGCGGGCGGGAGGGGGCATTCTTTCGTTAGAATAATAAGGTAAATCCACCGAATTGAAAGCTAAACAATATATTCAATGAAACCAAAGGTCCTTTTATTGTAATTGTACATATAATTTTTGACATTAGAAATGATTACAAGGTTCACCAGTTTTTTCTTTTCCAGATTAAGAAATTTTACCAGCACGCAGACCGGCACGCTTCGAAATCTTGCTGATCTTTGAACAAAGCGGGTAATCTTGAAGGATGAAAACCAAGAAAGTTTTTTTCCATAAATGTCGGACCAAATGATTTTTGATGCAATAATTTTGTTATTCGATATTATATTTTTGGACTTGAATAAAAGTACTTTCTTCTTAGGATCTGCTCCGCTATAGTAAAGAGTAGAATAGCTTAAAATAGTGTAGAGCAGAGCAGAGTGCAGAAGATTTGAGAGTATTATAGCTGTACCTTAAAAAAAAGGTTTAAATGAAATAAATTTGACACAATAATCAGAAATATTAATAAATAGCAATATTCCATGTTGCCTTTTCGAATTTTTTCTCTATAAAATTTAATTTCAAAATGAGTTTCCTCTTTTAAAAATTCCATTGCAAAAAGTTCAACAAATTAAAAACTAGCATGGCAAAAAAGCAACTATTAAGCTGATGTTTCCACGAAAAATAAGTGCTGAAAATTCCATTCCAATAATCGCCACGTTTTTATGCCTGAAAGTATGCAATAAACTCTATTAGAGCATCGATTTCAAATCTCTATTAAATAGTTTCTACTCAATTAAATTAAAATTAATTCAACAATTAAAATAAAAAGCATAAAAAATGTAAACAAACCGTATATAATTACGAGAGCACACACAAAAAAGTGTATCAAAGTAATTTCCTAATTGCTTTAATGCTCTTGCCTAACATTAACCGCATAGTCAGAAAATTGCAGGGATTTGCTGCCAATTGATTTGCCATTGCGAAATATCATCGGAAAGTAAAAACAAAAACAACAACAAGTGATTGGTTTGCGCTACCAATTGTCACACAATTAAACACGCCAAAAATTGTCAAAGCCACAAGCGCGGAATGTAGCTGGAATTGTGTGGCGGCTGAAGGCATTGTGGATTGAGTGGGCGTGGGAGTGGAAGGCAGTGGGTATTATGCGTAAAATTTATTCGCATATATTTTCGACATTTTCGTATTGCATTTGCCATGAAATGTAATCCCAAATCATGGTTGTAAGCCTCGCAGTGTGTTTATATGCACTGAAAAAATGTGATGCTAACAATTTGAAGAGATAGCAAATATTCGAAATTAACTACAGTTTCGTTGAATACTTTCAATATTTCAACGTCGCATTTTAATAAAATATTTTCTCAAAATTTCGAGCTCGTAATAATTATGTTATAATTAGTTTTGTTTCTATCATTTATTTAAGTATACCATATTGGTTGTTGTTATATATTTTTTCTTATTCTCCTTGGGATTAGCATAGCGTAAAACCCCATTGGTTAATCTACTATATCATAAAACTGGCTCAAGAATAAAGAACAAGGAACCTTACTAATTGCAACTCCACCCCCTTCCGCACCTTGATCATATAATTGTTGCACAGTATATGATAACTTTAATATTTACATCTTCTTCTTGTTAGTTGGTAAAATTGACATGTCTGTCTTTAAATAAAAATAGGATTATAATTATGTAGGTATATTCTTCCAGTGTATCAACAGCTGTACACTTCTGCATGTGTGTAATGCCGCGGCATATTGTAATACCACTTGTTGTTTTTGTGGTGCATAATCAAAAATGTAGCAATCTGTTGTGGCATATTCCAGCGCGCTTGCTCACCTTCTTCTTCCTACTTGCATGAAATGTCCAGCTCCACAAAAAAGCCTACAAAATTTACAAATGGCATACACGATGCCTATGTATGTATAGACTTACACACAGACATATGCACAAAAGGTACAGCTCTGCATATATTTGCTTTTGTTGCTGTGCTGTCAAAATAAATACAACATTTTGTCTCAATAAATTTCAATTTATTTGCGTAAATCATTTATTTTGGCGTAATTTTCAGCTTAATTTCAAGTGATTTCGCAAATGTAGCGTACAAAAGGCAATATATGTATACAAACATATGCATACAAACATACGCTATATAAATACACATACACTCACAAAGATTTGCGATAGCAAAAGGTTTATACAAATGTTTAAAAGGGTGCTGCGATTGCTGTAAAAAAGAGTGAAAGCATTGCAAGCAGATACAGATTAAAAAATATGCACATCTACCTATACATACATATGCATATTTGTACATACATATATGTATGCTTGTTTTCAAAGGACACTGCTGCTCATTGTGGTAGCTAACATTCATAAGTACTCATAAATCAATTAGACAAACGGAAACCGTTTCATTTGGCAATTTTTGGCGGATTTCGCATTTCCGTTGTGTGGCCTTTGAAGCTGTTTTGATTGAGGTTTTGGGAATTGGAATTAAAATGTTGGCAGGTAATTGGTTTGGGATTTAGTGGAAGTGACACTGAAAATTCAAAAAAAGAGGTTTCTAGTTGCAGAAGATGGGTAAAGAGGGTTGTAGATGTAGCAATGTATGATTTTAAAGAGATAAGATCAAGGCTGAATTGTTTGGCAAAGATTTAGAACGAAGAATAAAAGAAATAATTAAGACTGTAATTATTATAAAATACAAGAGGCCGTGGACAGAGGCATGACCTCCGATGGAAAGACAAAGTAGAGGGGGCACTGGCAACGCTTGGCATTTCAAACTGTAGAAGGAGCGCGCCTAGCAGGGACGCCTGGAGAGTAGCCCTACGCCAGGTCGTAAATTGAAAAATCTAGAAGAAGAAGAAGTACAGAATTCAAATAAATTTGACATATAGCCCGATTTTCCATATCTTATAAGCTGCCACTCCTTCAAATGCCATAATTTGCAATATCCTTTTTCCTTTGATCTTTTTCTCTTAATTACCAATTCAGCTCTCACACTCTCTCTCTTAGCGTTCATTATTGCTGCCAATAATTATCGAAATCCATTTTCATAAATTGTTCGTTTCGCTCCTTGCATCCTGTTTGGGGGCGGCAATCAATGGCAGCAGCAGCAACTGTCAATGGCCGCCTACGACAACATATTGCAAGTATATGTAAGAGTGTGTGCATGTTGATGTGTACTCTTGCACTTGCTGCTTCCTTATTTACAAAAGGATTTAACTTCAAAAAAATGTGGCTCCTTTGAAACTGAATACAAAAAAAGAAATTCCACAAAAAAATGCCAAAATCGCATTTAATTCGAGTGTATTGCAGCTGAAAGGATTTTCTGACTGCTGCGTCGCTGTTGCTGCATGTTGCCGCATGTTGCATGCTGCAATAATGGCATTTTCCTCATGAGTTCCTTATAACAATGCATGCGCTCGACTGCAAGCGCTGTTGCTGCTCTGAGCTGGCAGGCGATGCCGGTTGCAGCGGACGCAATGAAGCCACTTGAGCTGCTAACCACATGCCGCATGCCGCCAGTATGCCGCAGTGCAGCATGCCGCAGCGCCGGCAAGACGATGACGCTTGCAATTTCGTCCTTTGTGCGTCTTTATTATTTTTAATACACAAAATTTGTTAATTTGAAAAGGCACAACGGAAGCATGGAGCAGCGCAGAAGCGGTGAGTTGTACAAAAGGATCAACGTTGTTGTTAGTTGAGCTAATTGGTTTTTTGCTGCCTTTTGGGATTTTTCGGTTTAAAGGAAATTAGACGACATACAACATTGGCATACCAAGAGTTAGTAAAGTGTTAGGAAAGTGTTGGAACCTTTAGCTTAGGTTTTTTACAGAACATTATTTATTTATGGCAACCGTTGAAGGACCGATCCTATTGAGATATATGAATATATATAGAGCGAAGGGAGTAGTACGAGTCCTGATAAATTGCATCAACTATTTGTAGCAGTCCGAAGTCTCAAAGGCTTTAAAAAAACGCTCTGAAACGATTATATAGAACCTGCTAGAGTGTAACAGTATTGCTTAGGAAACGAATAGGATAGAATGGATAGGATAGGATAAGATAGGATACGATAGCATAGGATAGGATAGCATAGGATAGGATGGGATAGGATAGGATAGGATAGGATAGGATAGGATAGGATAGGATAGGATACGATAGGATAGAATAGCATAGGATAGAAATGGATTAAATGTATGAAATTAGAGAGCATAGTTTTAAATAGATTAAAAGGGATATAACAGACTGTAAATATTAGGCTGTGAAAGAAATAAATATGATATTATTCAAAACCGATACTCGATAACGGCATAGAATAGGTTGAAATGCATGCGAATAATTGGACACTGTATAAAAGTAGTTACTTTTCTTACAAACTTTACGTGCTTTTATAAAGATTACATATATATTATTACAATAATAATTCAACATAACGGATTACGCCGGAATTTAACCTTAAAAATGCTCAATAAATTTGTAAATGAATTTGTAAATCAATTTCAAATAGACTACCTTTTAATTATGAACTAATAGACTTTTCAACTTAACAATTTCGTTTTAATTAACAAATCCAATGCACTTAGTAACTGCACACACACATACTTGCAACGAGTTGCATGTGCAAGAAATTCAATTAAGCTTATTTGAGCGTTAAAAGCCAATGATGCCATATTAAAAGCGCAGCTCATGCAAGGCACAATGGAAGCATTCAACCACTGCCGGGTGCATGGACACAGCCAGTGCTGCCACTGTCACACTCACACTGCCACACTGCCACACGGCAGCATGCAACAAATGCAGTGCGACAGCAAAATGCGCTGAGTTAAGCCGGCAAAAAGCCAACTTAATTTAAAACGCCTTGTGGCGCAGAAATATTCTGGCAGAATGCAATCGCACACATACAGAGACATACGAATATGTGCATGACAGTGTGTGTGTGTGTGTGTGTGTGCAGCATATAAAGGGTGGCAAAGGTGACACTTTGTGCGGCTGTCACAAAATGCTGTACTTTTTGGCGGTGAGAGGGAACGTTTGTATACGCTCATCAAAATTTCACAGTAATGAAATAAAAAGCTTTTATTTTGAAAAAAATTATCTTATTTATTTTCTAATAATTGTTTATTAGTTTGTCATTATTTTGAATTTGCAAATAAAAAAAATTTTCGTAAAAAGTTGTATATTCTATGAACCAAAACAACATTCCCCGAAAATAAAAATTTTAGGTATCTTAACTCATTTACTGTGTATATGGAAGAATGTAAATATCATGGCATCAATAACAATAATACTAATATTTAAAAGTTTTTAGTTATCCTTATCAATATTTTAGTTATTTTCATAAAATAATTTTGTATGTAAAAAAATGCATACTACGACTAATTTAATATAATCAACATCAGCAACTAATAAATTAGTTAAAATAACTGAAATTTTAGTAAGAATGACTAATTTATTTCTCTGAATGTATATAAGTCAGTGCATAATGGTGTGTGTGTGTATGCCTGTGTACGGCCAGACGCATGTCGCCTTTGGTGCACTGCTCACTTTCGCTTGCCTTAATGCATCCGGCCTTAGTGCATGCTGCAAGTGACTTATGCAGGATAAGCAGGATTTACCACTCCGAAGGCGTTTAAATGATTTCTCCTATGCGCTTTAGTAGCAGCTCATTTCGCTTTTGTTTTTGTTGTTTTTGTTGTTCTGGTTGTTGTTGTTTTGTGCGCCACATGCAAATTGCATTTCAGCTGATGCACTTTTGCATGCTGATTTGCATGTAGCACTGCAGCAAGTTGAAGAATGTCGCATAATAATTTGTCCTTGCATTCGGAACGCAGTTTGAGGTAAATCAATCTTTTTGCATACCAATTAATTAGATGCGAATGCAATTTTAATTGTGCTGCCATTGCAATTACGAATGCATTTGGAAAATTGCAAAATGCACCTACAGCATGGCTGCATTTGCATCTATGTTTGCAATGTGCAAATTTATGTTGCCTATTGGCAGGGGCCGAATCCTGTGACAGGATTAGAATGGAAATTTTCCAGCGCACTTGAATGCTAAAGCAATTAGCAGATTGATTTTGAGGCAAAGGAAATTGCAAGCAGCGATATGCAACACTCACGCTGCTGTGGCAAAAGATGGAAATGAAGCGAATGCCTACTTGTCTCGCAGGACTCAGTGAAGGGGTAACAGCTGAAGTTGACATTAAGAGCTTGAATTTCAATGCATAAATTAGGCAGCAAATAAACTGGGAGTGATGAATATAGAAAAGGTTTTTGAATGGGTAGCCTTTCCAATAAAAACATTAAAAAACAAGAAGTTACACCACATTCAGCGATTTTTGCTTAAACTATTGCCTGAATCAAAATTTTAAAGAAATAGTTTCATATATTAGGCGCTATGGTGACTGTTTTAAATTGGTTTAATGAAAAGTCATGAATAAAGATAACAATATATATTTGAAGGCATTTATTTATCGATTGGATTGTATTTCCAAACATTTTCCAAGCCCGTTTTCCATAGATTAGAATAGATAGATAGAAGTGGAAAGTGAAAAATTTTACTTTTATTGGTTAAGATTGAAGGCCTTTCAGGCCGCGTGAACTAGAAGACTACATCCCTAATTCAAATATTATTTAAAACTGCTTAAGTTATACACTGTGGCCCTCTGCCAGGTGGTTTGAAAGAAAAGTATATTTAAGCAACATCGCCTAAAAGCAGCTCTAAATATAACATTAAAGCTGTGAAATGCGAAGCACAATAATCTATGCAAATTTCTCATGCGAATTAAATCAAAGAATATTTAAATTTGCATTTTAATCTGTTTAAATCTTATCTCATTATCATTATAACTGCCAGCTCTTGCTCACTCGGCAGCAGAAGCCAACCGCTCTTAATGATCAATCATCAGCTTGAATGCATTTCAGCATTGATAAGCATTTATGATGCATCACCAAAGGAAAAAAATGGCACTAACGGAAATATCAACCCCGTCGTACAATAACAAAGCAAATAGAGCGTCACATATGCAGCTTCACAACTGTACCTTTGGCCAGCGCCTAAAAGTTGAACATGCTAAAACTTATGATGTCAAGTCGACTTTTGTTAGAGGTACTCATCAGTCGCTTACACAAGTCATAATATTACAGCAACAACACGTGGAGCGTGAAGCTGGGGAATGAAATCACGACCAATGGCCGCTACACTCGAAAAATAGGCAATGCCATTTTTTGTAAGCCTACAAGTATGCTTTAGTTTTAGTTCTCATACCATATCCAGTTCGTTCAGTCAGTCATTCAGTCTTTCAGTCTCACTCCCGCAGGCACATTTTTGTTGTTGATTGATCGCTCGTAATGTAAGCAAACATGATGGCGGTCACGTGGCGTTTTGTCGTACTGTGTCTGTGCATTGTGCGGCACGTGTGCAGTTTACGCGCTGCTCAGAGTGTGCCTGTGTGTGTGTGTAACGCATGTAAAGATGATTTCATTCTGCTCCCTTAGGTGCAAGTTATTTTATTTTATTCTTCTGGCACAATGCCAAAAGTTATGCTTTCATTGTGCGTACGGTTGCAGCACTTCAGCATATGCAAGAAATTCGCTTTTGTAAGCCTAAAAGTATGATTTGATTTTGTAAGCACATTAACGCATGTTTTCACTCATCAACACCCAAGCTAAAGCGGGGAAAGCTTGAGTGGCCCAATGCACAGTGGCACGAGTTTCTACTTTGTTGAGTTTTGTTGTGCGCCTAAAAGTGTGCTATGACAATGCATTTTTATATTTAATAAAATATATTTTTGAATTTGTGCTATGAATTATAAAGAAGATAAAATTACATTGTCATGCCTCAAATTATATCTTTATAACGCCTAGAAATGCTTTTGTTTCAATGTCAATGTAGAAAGTGAGTTCTAATTGACTTTTCTCGAGCTTCTATACAATTTTATAAAACAATTTTGACAAAAATATTTTGCTTAAAAGATTGCACTGTTCTTAAAATATGCCTAACTTTTTGCTTCTATTTATCAAGCATCAAAATAGGCGCCTTGAAAGATCTTAATCTTCTTCTACATATTGGCGAAAAATACTAATAAAGACTATTGGAATATTTGACAGTACATATTTACATGTTCAAATTTTTCTTCAAGCCCAAAAGTATGCTACATATAAAATGAAACCTTTGTCTGAAAGCTTTGCTAAAATATTTGCCAAATATGCCGAATTTTTTCTATTTATGTCAAAATTAATGAATTTTATTCAATTTTGAAATGGCAAATAAATTTCCTAAAATATTTTCAAAATCTTTCACCGTTCTACTCGCTGCTACAAAACCAAATCCACTCAAATCCTTTTACTGTTTTACACCACAACACACACCTACTGCTGCTCTACCCCCTCCTGAGGTATGAAATTTTTCCAATTGTGTAACTTTTCTATGACTGCACTTGGCCAAAAACAAATTGAAAAATTGCTTAGAACTAAGCGCAAACGTGTGCGCATCAGAAGTACTCCAAATACGCGCGCCGCCGTCCAAAGCCACAGGCAAGCGGACGCCAGGACACACGCGCACTACAAAAAACAAGCAAGCGACTACAGCATCAACAACAACAAATACAAGCGCAAATAAATTTTCACATGCCGGCGCAATCGACAAATTCGTCAAAAATCAAATCAAATAAGCCACGCTCAAGTCCTCAGACTGACTTTCACACCCTGAGGGGTATTAGCAGGATACGTCGAGATTTTTGTGTAGTTTCCACTTTTCTATGCTGTTTTTGTTGTTGCTTTGTTTTGTTGCCGACGTCTGTAACAACTCAACTAAAAAATCGCTGCCAGCAAAAAATCAACAGTAGCAACAACAGCAAAAATGGCTACAAACAAAACTGTTGGAAATTGCCAGGATATTTGTTGGTCTGCTGTTTGTGCACAACTTTTGGGCGCGTTAAGCCGCCACAACAGACACGCTCTCACACAAACACACACACACACACTCGTGCACCCCAAAAGCAAACAACAATTTTCCACAATTATTTCGTTTGTTTCTCTTGCGCTTCGGGTAATTACAGCTACGATTGTGCCATAGATTCCTGCTCGCATATCCTTTGACGTAAGCCAGCGGCTTTGATTTTCGCTTCAGTTGCTTTCTAAAGAGTTAATTTAAGAAAAATACACGAAACGTGCGCCGTTTTAAGCGCTCTGTTGTAAAATTCAACTCGCTCGCTAAGGCAAGGATTTCAAGGGATTGTGCACTATTTTATGATTGTGGCGGAAGCGGTAGTCGGTGGCCGTGCGCTTGGCAAGCGGCATTTCGTTGTTGTTTTGGTGTAGTTTCATTTTAATTGCTCGAAAATTGCTTATACGCTTCATTGCTTATACACATACAAACACACACACACACACACACTAGCTCACTCACAAGTAGGCACTATTCAAATAGAGTCATCTTTATCGAGAGAGCCTAGGTTTGGGCCCTTCAAGCCCTGAACTGAAGTGTCGAGTGTCGATTATTACAATCAATTTAAAATTAGAGTCGACTTTATTCAAAAATCTATCTTAAGTTCTTTGTTACTAAGAGCCAATATATTTAGTTTAGTTTAGTAAAATAATCTTCCTATTTGGTCAAAACAACACGTTACTGGGTTATGAGCTGACGCAAGCCTTCTCTCCCGAAACAGGCTCTCTTAGTAAAAAATTGCATCTTAATACTCGAAAATTTTAAATCCTTTCCTCGTTAAAATTCCTTTTTAAAAATTCAAAGCTTTCCAACAAGTTGTTTAACTTCATTCAATGATTTCTTAGAAAGTGTTTTTGATGTTTTCATATAAAAAAATGCTTTTCATTCATTTCAAATAATGCAAACATTTTTAATTCTTATATATATCTTCACTTTTAAATGTTCAAACTGGCTATGATTGATTCTTTTACCAGTATGTGTTGTTGCTATATTTCTTTAAATGCATATTATAAATTCATAATTCAAATTTTTATATACAAAATATTTTGTTAACTTTTTGCCAAAGATTCTGCTATTACGAGCTTTAAAAAGGACGCCCCCTTTTATTGATTATACACTAGGCGCCTTATCACTTAAGACGGCACTGCTCGCTCACACTCTGAACAATAGTATCTGAGCAAGTATCCTTGCGCTACTGTTGCCTGTCGGTTGTCTTACCAGTATATGGCCGAGGCCTCAGGCAATTGTTGCGCAAGCAGTTAGCATAGTTTGTTTTTCTTTCTCAACATGCCGACTGCTTTGCAAAAGTGTGAGTGTTTGTTAGTGTAAACATTTCACTTGCAGTGAGTGTAAAGAAAAATAAACATTTCGTTCCGTACCCGTTCCCGTTGAAAAGGTATGTTAATTCAATAAATTATGTGCGGCATTTCGTTTAAAAAGGATTGTAAACAGCAGGCGGAAGTAAGAGACGTGAGAAGACAGCAACAGATATATAAAAATTGAATTAAAGGGGCAAGTAGTTGTCTAACTTGTTGCTGTAAAGTGTGCATTTTTATTTTAATGCTTTGGAATGAAATTTCAAAAGTTTGCATATGAGAAGAATTATTTTAATAAAAATAAAAGCTAAAATTAATGAGCTTATGGAGACAGCAGACAATTTAAACTGTCGGAGTAGAAAAATTTTCGAAAATTTTTATATATTCTGTATAATATAATTTCTCGACAATTTGATTGAGATTGAGTCGGATTTTTGGTATTATGATAAATTTAAATTATCAGCTTCACACGTATGTACGTACTCTTATGAAATCTAACTGCAATTCAGTCAAAGATAAAGTTTACAATAAATTTTATCGAGAGCAGAACACTTCAGACCTTAAAGTGCAAATTCAATTTAGGTTCCTAGATCTTGCTTCAGCAGTTTTCTATTAAGTTCCAACTGAATCGAAAATATTTTTCAATATTTCTTTTCTTACTTTGATAGCACTTTCACTTGCTATAGTTGCTGTGAAATTCTAAGAATCCTTAGACTATTATTCTCTTTGTTGCCAGTTTCTATTGTTTCTTATAAGTGCCTTTTTCTCTAGCTACTTCCATTTTGCTTGCTTCTGATCTCTGAGACTTGTAGAGAAGTATTCCTCAATCAATTATCAGCTTTGCATGAATCATACGCTGGCAAATTCCACTTCAATTGTCTGCCGTAAGCGTCTTTGCATATGCGTGGATGTGTGTGTGATTGTGTGCATGTGTGTGCTATTTCGAAATTTTGCAGCAAAGCGACTCATTATCAAAGCACAGCATGTGGTAAGTAAGCGCAAAAAATGCCAACAAAAAGCACACCAATACAAGCAGTCATACACACACACACACAAACACAAGCACAGCGAGTGATAAAGTGGCAAGGCTGCTAGCAACTTGCCTTTGTAACGGTATACCAAGTCAATTTCGTGGAATTGTTTTGTGCTGCTGGCAAAGCAAGCGCCCATGTAGGCAGCATGTAAGCATGTGTGTGTGTGTGTGTGTGTATACCTGCTTGTCTCTGTGTCTGTATGGCGGTTGTAGGTATGACAGTGTTAAATGGCTACAATATGTCATGCGGCAACAAAACAACAACTCGCTGAACAGAGAGCTCTATGCCGAAGGACCCAGGACCTTACTGCTTTGTACATGCCACAGCACCAACAACAACAACAGGAACAGGAACACTGCTCTGGCTGATGAAACGAAATGAAGCGGCATGCTTATGCTGTGAGTACCGCCATTTGTATGAAAAATAGCCCGGATGCTAATACGTTTGACTTCCGTTGACGGATTACCGTTTCAGTTGCAGCTTCAATGTCCTCTAACTGCTGTTGTTGGTGTCGTCCTGTCGCGCTGCCATGCTTCGAAATTTGAATTTGAATATTTGCATTTTTTGGTTTTCTGTTTTTTTGTTGTTGTTGTTGCACAGTTTGCTGCTATCAGATAATTTGCTTTTTGCAATTGCAGCAGGCACGTAGGCAAAGGAACTTCCATGTGGGATACAAGATTGCCTAAAGAAGTCATTTTGATTGCTTTTGCACAAAATATGTATGTATATACTAACTTTCAGTCATTCTAGTGTTAAGTCGACTTATGAGATGATTGAAAACACAGAATTAAAATCTAATTAAGCAGCTTTTGAAAAAATTTTCTGGTCTTGAGCGTA
The DNA here is from genome assembly GCA_963457695.1 of Neria commutata. Lineage (NCBI taxonomy): Eukaryota > Metazoa > Arthropoda > Insecta > Diptera > Micropezidae > Neria > Neria commutata. The sequence goes on from OY735248.1 coordinate 39,640,413, forward strand.
TTTGGAAAAAAGCTTCAGTACTTAAATTTGCACTGTCCCCTTGAAAAAACTTCCATCAATACCTCCCTTCAAAATTGCACGTCGACTACTTCGCTCTGCTCCAGAGTAGTAGATACATCAGTGTGAAAAAATGCGAACGTGCTGACAGAGGAGCCAACACTTTGAAGCATTGACGCCGCTGCCTTGATAAGGATAATTTCCAGGGGAATTTTAGGTTGCCGCATTTCGGGCGCAGCGCAGATATGCAAATTTTTTTAGCACATTGCAAGCGGCGTTGCGCTTTTTTGCACGTCGTCGTCGTCTGCCTTTTTTGGCACAATTTTTATAGCCATGAATGAGTAACGACCGGAAAGCTATTTTTATGGTTGCCATGATAGCCCACGTCAATGCTGGGAGAGGAAGCCAGGCGAGCTGAACGAGTGATAATGATGAGCCTGGGCATTTGGCAAGGAAATTGAAAGCATTGTCAACAGGCGGCAGAGCAGCTCAAATGGTAAGTAAGAGAGAGGCCAGCGGAGTGGGCAGAAGAGCAGTGATGAGCTGCTGGTGCTGATTTGCTGCTGCAATTTCGTTGATGGATTTCATTTAATGGGCCTGAGCAAAATATAAAATTTGCAATACAATGGCATGGTTTATATTGACATGGTAGGATGTGAAGGAAGGCAATGAGGAAAAGCAGCGTTGGGGTAGTTTGCCAAAATTTAAATAAATTGTTTGTCATTTCACTTTAATGTGCGCAAATAAATGCAAATGTTGATTGTTTTGCGAATTGTAATTGAAATTTATGCAATGCAAGCAATTTAAATGGATTTGCATAATTTTGTGCTCGAAATTGGCAAAATAGAAATTGCTAGATTTCGGCATAAGCCTAAACCAAAAGTGGACATTGTAGAAATAAGGCGAAAAGGATTTTGCTTAGCAAATAAAATTATGCGCACTAAAAGAGCCACATTTCATATGAGCTTGTTATTTCGTAAAGTCCTTGCGTGTTGTAAATTGAATTTCACGCATATGTGCTCTTACACAATTTGGCAAATTTTCAATAACCCCAAAAAAAGGCGCAGGCAAAAAAGGTGACATAAACCACACACAAAAGGCGCCACCCACAGAAAAGGGTTGCATTTTTTCCAGCCCATATTTTTTACTTTACACCACAAAATCAATGCGATAACATGTTTTCACACAATTTTCCCCCCTCTCTCTTGCCGGAAAGCGAAATATTCGTAGCTGCAAAAAGCATGAGGACATGCACAGAACAGGCTCAAAGTGACGCAGCCAAAAAAGGTTCGCCTATTAAGTAGCCAGAGGGCAATTTTTTCCTTGCATGTTTTTCTTCCTTTGAACACCCTGTCACATGCTGTAAAAAAAGTTGAAAGTGTTGAAAAGCCTTAAAAAAACATGCGACAGGATAATTTGAAAAATGCACAACTTTGTATAAATCCAATATATAATAACATGACAATCATATTTGGCAACAATTTATGCACATGATTTGCGAAAAGAAAAATTTATGAAAAATATACACGTTGTTTTTGATTTTTTGTAGGGCTTTTCTTTATAGACGATTATTTATGGAGCAACGAACATGATAAATAGAAGCCTAAAAGCAAACAAAAAAGCTTAATGCACGCCTTTTTGTGCCCGCTGTATTTTTTGCAAAAAATTTAAATTCGATTGACAAAAATTGTGCAGCTTTGATGTTTGCGCAGCTTCATGCTTTTTAAAATGCTGTTAAAACATAAATTAAATTGTTTTATATTTTAAAATATTTTACAAGGTTTTTATTGAAAACATAAGCAATTTATATGCAAATTTTGCAGTGCTAAAAGAGCTTGTAAGAAGACTTTTTGTTTGGGTTGCTGAAGGCTGTGAAAAGTGTTACTGAGGCTGGAGGTCGATTGAAATTTGGGTAGGGATATAGTCTCCTAGCCACCGCGGCCAGAACGGCTTATAATGGCAGTTCTCCATATATTTACAGATTTTTCTGTATGCACAGCTTGAGGGAAGTGAAATGTTTAAATTTTCAGAAGAACTGAAAAGGACATATCACTCATTTTGGTTTGATTGCTAAAAGTCATGCAAAGAAGAAGAATGTACTTATTTATTCTTCGAAAATTGCCTCCGCCTAAAAAACACACTTTTGAAATTATTTGTTTTTTGCAGAGTTAGCTGGGAATCACCAAAAGGAGTCGGCGACGCCGATAAGAAGATACTACAGTTTTCTTCGAAAATTTTAGCCAATGAAAAGAAGATCAATAGATGTAAATTTGTGGTTCCAAGCGAATTATAAATTATGCATTCCAATGCTTTTTATTAAATTACTTATTTCATTCAATTCCATGTAATTCCAAGAACTCTTCTCTTGTGCTGCTCCAGATTTTCAACATGTTGTAGTTGCGTTCATATCAATGGCGCATGGCTGTGCATCGGTCAGACATGGCTCACTCTCCATTTCAATTTCGCTCATGCTGCACTCGCAGGGCACACACTCCATTTCACCTTCGCCGCCCTCCTCTTCACCTTCACCCACATAGGTGTCGCCCGGCTGCAGAGTAATTTCGGTGGGCACAGTGGACAGCGAACAGACCGACACTTCCGAATCGGACAAGGGCAATGGCACTGGCTCCTGCGGCAGCTGTGCATAATCATAAACGCATATATCCTGCGCATACCAATTCGACGGTATGGACTGCATAATTTCTTGTCCTTCCTCCTCGTGTTCAAAGTCCTCCAAAAATTCGCCGTCTTCCTCATTGCCTTGCTTGGACATGCCGGCGCCTGGCGTGCGGAAGAAGCCCATCAGCATGTAGCGCTGATCGAAACTGAAGACCGCCGGCCCCTGTGGGTAATCCTTGTCCCAGGTGCCGTGCAATATGAAGCTCTTTTCTGCATTGCCAAAATGCACTTCGAAGGGTCCAACGCGTAGACCCTGACGCCAGGTGCCCTTGAAGCGCAGATTGCATTTCTCGGAACTGTCCAGAGTGTAGATGCCGACGCCATGCAGCAGGCCGCGATACCAGTCGCCGGTGTAGGTGTCACCGTTGGCATAGTTGTAGCGCCCCTTGCCGTGCTTAATGCTCTTGCGCCAATTGCCCTCATACATGCTGCCATCCGGATAGACAAAGATGCCGCGACCGGAACGGTGACCTAGAAAAGTTGCATATTAAGTGCCTGAATGTTAAGGCTGCTCTTAGGCGCTCCGCCTTTGACTCACCACAACGATATCTGCCATAATAGCGTGCACCACCTTTGAACACGTACAGTCCCATGCCATGACGCTTGCCCTGCCGATACTGTCCATCATACTGATCACCGTTGGGTAGTATGGCCCAACCACGTCCATGTCGCTCCCCAATGGCATTGCGCTCGCCAATGTAAAGCTGTATAAAAGCAACAATTCGTAATCAAAAAGGATTTTAAGAAATTCAACTTACACCTATGTTAATCTTCTCATCCTCTTCCTCCTCTGGCAGACTCAATTCCGAGCCGGATGATTCAAAGGAGGCGCTCATGCTGAGATTTAATCTTAGCTCTCAAAAATAATATAATATAATTCTTAACAGTTCTGTGAAGCTTTTTCCAAATTTTCTCAATAAAATAAATATATTTGACTTTAAAAATTTTTGGAAATACTTCTTATTAAAGTAGTGAATGAAACAGAAATGGTATAAAACAACCTTCTCAAGATTTTAGTAAGTGAAATCTTTTTCCAAAATGTCTATGCATAATACTCCGAAATTTCTTTTCTTACATTGTTTATCCCTCAATATCTTTTTTCTTAACTTACCCATATCGGATAATCTATCTCAACGCTACATAAAATTAAATTGAAATTTTTAAATCACAAGTATTTTTCACAGCTCATTTTAGGCGCATCAACAGATTTTAAATGTCTTTTTTTTCAAAAATGAACCGCAAACACTGTACCTTTCCAGCACTCCTAGAGCAAAGTGTTCTCCAAATAAGGGTACGAGTAGCGGCTAACCCTTTCATGCTGAAGGCACTTTAGTCTTTTAATTATGGGAAACGAATGCATAAAAGTCAGCAATATAGAGCAACAGCATGAAAATATTGTTGCAATCAGATACAAGTAATTAAGCACAACCAAAGCAGCGAGCAGTAGGAAGGAGTAGATACATAGGTAAAGGTGGTGGTGGTAGGGTATGCTACCGCTTTATATAGGCTTAACTCTTTCACATTGCTGGTCATTAATATGCTTGATTGTATGCCTTGACAGACGTGAGTGCTTGTTGTAGCTGGCATTGTTGTTGTTGCGAACGTTGTTGGCTATGAAATGGTCACGTGTCGTCCACGACGTCTAGCGTCAGCAGCTCCCGCAGTTGCACAGTTGGAACAGTCCAGCCGTACCCGCATAAAAATCACTCAAGTCTGAAGTATCAACTTCCGCACGACGTTTACTCCTTTTGCATTGGCGGCGGTACCTTCAGCAACAACAACAACAACAAGGGTTTGACAGCGATTTGATGATTTTCGAGCCACCACCACCAACCCGGCACACCAACATCATCAACATTAACATCAATAGTCGGCCGAGGTACCAACGCCCAGCCGACCACCACAATTGCCCAGCGCACCTTCCTACCCACTCATTTCGATGACGTGCGCTTCCTTACCGTGCGAAACAATGAAATGGCGTTTTCTTCTGCTTCTTTTATGCTTAATTTGTAAATTTTTATACCCTACACCTATGGTAATAGGGTATAATAACTTTGTGCCAAAATTGTAACGCATTAAAGGAGCCTTCCTAGGTATAGACATAAGTATATAGAAATGATCAGAAACACTTTCTCTTTTCATTTCCGGTTGTCCGTCTGTCCGTCTGTCCGTCTGTCTGTCTGTCTGTCTGTCTGCGTGTATGCAAAAAAAAGAAAGAAGGAGTTGTCCGATTTGGACCAAATTTGGTACACAGTTACAGTGAACCTCGGGTTAGGTAAAGTGTTAAAATTATTCAAATTACCCGAAGGACACGCTCACAACGGGTCTTTAAGTCCCACTACCTCGAATTTTTTTCGGTAAAATGGCTATAATTTGTGTAATTACTCATGGAAAAGAATAATACTTGGTATTAAAGTTAAGAGGTAGGTCTTCTATATCTCACGAAAAAATGGGCGTGGTCCGCCCACTATATAGGCGGCAAAATTTTGTCGGTAAAATGGCTCCCAATTGACTAGTTACGAATATAAATGAATGAAATTCGGTTCCCAAGTTGATATATAGGTCTTAGATGCCATACAAGAAAATGGGCGTGGTCCGCCCACTATATAGGCGACAAACAAAAAATCCTCTTAACTTCCATAATATATACACCAGAGAGTCCAGATTTGGTTACTTCGTTCCTGGTATTAATATCTTTTAATTCTCCAGAAATGGGCGTGGTCCGCCCACCATGGGGGCAGTAAAATAAATATGCCGATAACATCTGTTGTACACCTGTCAGAGCATCAATATTTGTCATATATAGTTCTATTATGTATATTTTGTAGTCTGCCAAAAATGGGCGTGGTCCGCCCACTATGTAGGTTGTAAATCAAATCCACCCCCAATTTCAGTAAATTATCACCCCACTTGGGATCATGGTGTAGGGTATTACTCTGTCGGTGAAACCCGACTGATACTTCCTTACTTGTTTTTCAACAAATATTAAAATTTTTCTCCTGCTTTCAGACACGTAGCAGGGATGCCTGATCCGGTAGCATGCTTTACAAAAAGCTATTCAATCCTTGACTAAAATCCTTTGTAGTTTTGTTTCAATTTTGCCACTTAGCGAAGGATAAATATTTAAAATTTCACATCGGTTGATGAGATTCCCAAATAGTCATTTTCTAAAATAATACCGACATTTAATAGAAATCATATTGTTTATAATTGGAGTAGCACTGAAATGGATAACATTCGAATTTCAGATGCAAGTAAGGTGTGCAATTAAAATGTTGATATGTACAAGATTTGAATCCAAATTTGAAAGATTTCTTTATACTGCCATTCAAGGCAAATGTCCACCGACACTTCTCCACAGTTCCCCCACCTACTTACCAATGATCCTTTCTAAAACAAAATAGGGCTTTGCATGTATAGAGGACATCCCTTGACTGACGGTTTATTTAAAAAAATTTTAAAATGTTTAAGGAAAAATTCATAAAATATTTGATTGATTTGTTAAGTAAAGGCCTTTGAAATTTTACTTTAATAAAAATGTACAAAATAACAGATTTGAAAATCCATTGATATTTTGCTTTATAAGGTTATCTAAAATTATTAAATTTTTTATTAACTTTCCTGTTCGAGTTTACATTTTTCAGCTATTTTCGAAATTCGAGCCTATTGTGTGTAGAACACAGATCCTTTTGAGTCACCCTCTGTCTACGTAGCTGTCCTTTTTACATTTCACTGATATTTACAGCATTTGCTACGCCTACTCGCCTTTGATACCCTTTCTCTTTTTGGGCTTTTGCAGACGTTTCCGGCGCGCGCACGGCAAGGCAACAAAGGGTTAAGTAGCGCATCACTGTGCTGCGCTATTAACGCTGATTGACGCCTTCGTTGCTGTAATTCTGTAATTGCAACTGAAGTTGGCTGCGGCTTTGTAATGTTGCTGACATTGTCCTGTCTTTTCTTTGCTCTGCGCTTTGATGTTCCTTTCTTCTTTTTGCTGTTGTTGTAGCCTGCGCCTTTTTATGCGGTAAAAATGGTTCTTTTTTGTTATTTGAATTTTTGTCTGGTTGTTCTGTTGTTGTTTTTGCCATTAATGAAAGTCGACAAATTATGATATTGTCACACTTTTCACTTCTGCCACTTCCCGTTACGCATAAGCACGAATCGTCATTGTCAGCAGACCGTATCGTTGCTTTTAATCTCTGTAGACACGCTTCAGTTTCATTCGATTGCGGCTTTAATTAAATGACTTTGAATAATGTGGCAAGCAATTTAGGCGAGTAGGAGTTAATGTTTTAAGTTTTCTGAAAGCATTTAAAGTATATGTTAATATTTTTTCACTTTGAAAAGGACAGTCGAATTCTAGACTTGTTGTAAAAATAAATCTTAAAGAAATATCGAAAAGCTCGTAAGCTTCAGGTGAAATGTAAGTGTATATAAAACTTCTGGAACTGAAATTCTTTCATAGCTAATGTATGGGATTTCGCTTTCGTCGACGGAAATGGTGTATGCGACTCCCAGGCTTTAGAGAGGCACCACGACTACCCTTTACGCTCTAGGGTAGAGCCTCCCAAATTTCGAGGCCTCGAAAAGACAAGAGCGCCTTTTTATTGCGTGTGATTGCGTTATATCGACAAAAAAAGTCATATTATTTACTGAAAAAAGCCTCGAAATGGTCTTTAGAATAGAGCGCCGAATTTCCCTGTCACGGTGCCGTGTAAGATCAACCGATTTGACCTGTACTTTGCATCTACTGTTTGATTTTTCTGATATGGGGAAATGTTTTCTTCATGCAGTCTCTAATAACCGAATGCATTTTTTCGATACTGAAATGTTACTAATAGAAATGTTAATCATTAAACATAAACATTATCATTCTAGGCCGGTAAATAGAAGTGAGAAGCGAACTGCCATTTTACAATACTTCTTCAAAAGAAAACTTTCATAGTTATGAGACTTCTCAAATTTCGCACACCCTCACTAAACTAAGAATGTATATGTGCTCTTACGTTTAAGTCCTTTCACACACATGACCTCAATTATAATCTAGCGAAATAAATCAAACGAAATTCTTTATTATACCATAAAAAAATAATAACAAAGAGCAAAGCCAAGTTCCGCAGTTTCTTTTCTACGTCAAACAAAAGCCGGACACTGGCAATATGTCATACACAGCCACACTCACACATACGCATAGGAGAATGTGTGTGTGTGCCAGGCGTTGCCATGTTACAGCAGCAAAAACGGAATTAATCTTAAATCGAAATCACTGGCAGCAAATCACGTAAGCATGTCAAAAATTCGCACATAATTCAGAAGTGGCATATAAAAGCACGCAGGAAATAAAACAGCATACGAATATATATATATATATATATGTGTGTGTGTGTGTGTTTGTCAAGTGACAAACGATAACAATAGCAGCAAAAAGGCGCAACAGCCAAACCAAAAAGCAGAAATGAAAAGAAAGAAATAAAACGAAATTGGTCAAGATCAAGATGGCGCGTTTGTAAGCGCCAGCAAGTATAAAGGATAAAGCGAAAATCATAGCAGGAGCATGCATGCATGTGTGTGTGGGGGGAAGGGGCAGCGTTGCCAGCACGACGACTTCTGAGATGTGCCAAATTAGAAGCGACCAAATGTGAACTGTCAAAACAGTGAATTAGAGCGAGGAAATGCATAAAATTCTTCAGATAAGTTTATCGGGCTATAAAGCCACCCTCCTTGATAGCGCACACAAATGCGTGTACATGTGTCATATGCACATACATGAACACACATACATATACATGTATTAACATTTTGCAGAAAAAAAGGGTTTTTATATCATTTTTTCTTTTGCGCTCTTTAGGTCTTAGTGGAGCGGTGGTGGCTACATCAAAAGCGCCATAAATGGGCATACGAATTCTGTTTGTGTATTTGTGTGAGGACGGTGTTGGGTTTACATGTACCTAGATGCGGCCCTCTTGCTCACTCGAATCAGAAACATCACAAGCGCCTTTCTCTAAACTAAATTCATTGACTGAAATGCTACAGAAATCGGTAGTTATTCTTTTTAAAAGAATTGAGTAATATTCCTTCCACTTTAATGATGAAATTTTAGTCAACATTATAATTATATGAATTTTAAAAATTTGTCATAAGTGTTGGTTTTATCTGTTCAATTAGAAGAGCAATAAGTGGCGAAAAACTGAAGTAAACCTTTGCTCTTTGGAGCTAATTTAAAATGTCGTTCTTTTCATAAGCTTTATATTTTAAAATCATATGCATTTCAAGCAATTGTTTACATATTAACATATAAATTTTTTTATTACAATCATACGAAGCTTTTATCATGTATTTTAAGACTATTTTTGACTGAATAAAATAATATCAAAGAATTGTCAAAAGCTTTTGGGTGCAAGCGCCCTACTAAAGACGGCCCTGAGTGCAGGCCTTTCTGTGTGTGTAGGCACATGCAAGGGCGGCAATCAATCTAATCATATCGAAATCACGTACTTTTATTGGTTTTTTATGTTCGATATCCTGTCGCGGCCTGCCAATGCTTGAGGCCACATAAGCGGCTTTCAGCAGTTGGCCCGCAAGGCGTGGACATTGTTATTTGTACGAGTATGTGTGCATGGCATGAGCTGTTGTATTCGTAAGAGCGTGTGTGTGTAGCTTTCTCAGATCTAAGGATTTATAAATTCGACGCAAGAACCAGTCAAAATCTGCCAAGTTAATGCTAAGCGCGCTGCGCTAAGGACTTTTGTACCATCAGCTTCTTGCTGTGCCTTTAGATTATAATTTTTGGGCTCACTAAATCCAGTAAAAAAAATTACACTAGCCAGCAATATTAACTTTCTTATCAGAATTCAAAATTGTTTTTATTTTCAGGCAAAGTAAAGGAGTAATTACTTAATCTCCAACAAAATTAAAGGCAAAGTTTTGCCGCAAAATATCTTTCATATGCTTTGATACTTTTTATGCGACTTTTAATTAAAAAGAATATGAGAAATCCATCAAAATATTATATAGTAAATATGTTTGTCTAAAAATTGTTACGTGAATTGCATAAATCCATGCATGCAACTATCAAGAATCATCTAGAAAGAACCAACTTGCCACAATATCCTTGTAGACTAGTGTTACTTATAATGACAAGCGTTCAACTTTCCTGCCAATTTGTCATTTTACGCTTAACATTTTCTGGTGTCCTTTTTTTTGCAATTGACAGCAGCTTTCCAATCGCTGCTGCTGCTGCTGTCGTTGGGATATGTGGATATGTGGTCGCTGGCAATTATGCTGCTGTGACGTTGGCAACACCGCACACGTGTGCTTGTATGCGTTGCCATACTTATGCCCTACTCCCACACACGCACACACAATGTAATCTGATCGCATGTCCATTTCATATGTGGACTCTTGATTATTATGACTGCTGCTCTTGGCCAGGGTAAATGATATTCCTTATGGCTTGAAATATTTCTTCTTATGCCAACAGCAAAATTTATTTTTGTAAAGTCATTATAAAAAATGCTGCGCCAAGTTTTCATTTCATATGTGTGTGTGTGCGTGTGTGCGTGTGTGTATGTGCTACTTTTAAGCTGTTCAAGGATATGCGATATTTTTTAGTTGATAACAAGTTTTTCTGCACATTTTCCCTCTGGCGTATTTTATTTCTTTGTGGTATTGTCATTATTTTTGATTGATGTGCATTTTCTTGGCATTTATGCTTTATCTGTGTGTGTGTGTGACTGGACTTAAAATATTACAGCTACGTGCGTATTTGAAATCGTATATCAGCGTATTAAAATGGCATTATTGTGATATGTTAAAAATATTGCAAGAAATGAAAAGAATGATTTTTGCTTGAAATTGAAGGCTTTATTTAGCATAGTTAGAATGATCCGATTTAGGTCAAATATGCACAGTTTTGATCGATGACTTGTTGCAATTTTAAAGTTAATTTCATTATGCCTCTCTCATTATAACCCCTATTGGCAAAATACTGGAACTGTTGATTTTCATGAGCTTCTCTTGAGGCGAATTTTTCAATAGCAAAATCATTCAGCATAGACAGGAGCAGATAGTAAACACCTGGTGTCAGGATCGAACTTTAAGGTGGCTGCAGAAGAACCATTAAATATTTCCAACCTTTATTAATTTTGTAACATTTAAGAAGATTGCAGAGAATATGCTTTTTTATAAAATTGAATAAGTCTTCTAAATTTACTTTTGCTTGTTCGAAAATATTTGAAAAATATACTTTTGGTAACTACAACCTTCTTCGTTTCAGCTGAAGAGTTCGCTTTTTATATTAAACCATATTGAATCGCTTTTATTATTGCATACATGCAGATTCCATTCTTCATTTCCTTTTTATGAGCTCGTATTTCTTGCACTTTATGAGCTTCCTTCCCGAACTCTTAATAACCTAAACGACAGGGAGGAATTTTATAACTACCTTTGAAATGAAGCACAATATTAATTGCATTTTCATGACACCAGAGGGAGCCACACACACAGCTGCATGCACTTACAGCAGTTTAATCCTTTTCAACTACATTTTGCTGCACAACATATTTCAAGCTTTAAAATTTGCATAACAAAATAAAAGCAATCGTTTTACGATCATTTTACATTTTCCCAAAATCACAAAAAAAAATGTATAGCATAAACAAATCTTAAATGTCATAAAAGTGAAAAGCATTTTAATAGTTTATTTTTACAGATAACATTTCAACAGTGCGCCTCCCCTCTGCTGCCTTCTGCTGCCAGCATAAAGAAATGCATTTCACCACCCGTAGACAATGCGCATGAAATATGTAGAGAAAGTCATCGCTACGCTTTCCATGGCTTAATTTTCATAAATTCCTCTGAAAAGAAGAGGAAGACAAAAAATGATAGCGGAAAAAGAAAAAGAGCGCGCGAAAAAAACTCAAATGAATTACAACTTCATAAACAATAAAATTTTATTCCATTTCATTTTACTATGCACACATACAAGTGTGCTGCGAGTCCTTTTTTTGGCGCTGCTGGCAAACGCGAAACAAAAAATCAAAGGCAGACAGACAGCAGCACTTTGCCTTAAGGCGTCACTCCAGCTACTTACGCCCTTTTTGAAGTGCTCTTGTAGAAGCAGAGGAAAGGTCGAAAAAATGCTAGCTGAAAAATTAAAGGATTATAATTTAGCTGCTTATGGTATTTATTTACTTTGTCTTGCTTTTGCAAAGCCGCTATTTACTTTTTTAATGCTGTTTTATTTTTTACGAATTCTTATTGCTGATTATTTGCTTAGCAATGCCAATTGCAAGCGGCTACTACTTATTTTATACGGGAGTTGAAAATATCAACAAATACACTTTAAAGAGCTGGTTGAAGCTCTCTTTTATCCCAAATGACATTTTATCCATGAAATCAATTAAGGCAAAGAAAGAAATTGTTCAATCGTAGCGATATTTTTTAACTGAAACGATATTTTGTTCAACCGAAGTGACTTTTCCTTCAAGCGAAGACACTTTTTGACCAAACTGCATGGCATTTAATTCAATTTTATATTTATTTTGTTCAAACGCGGTAAAAATTTATAGTGATTTCTCTCTCTCTCTCTCTCTAAATGTAATGTCACTATGCTCAAGCTTAGTAATAGTATGAAATTTTTCCATTCCAAAAATGTATTTCATAAAAAAGTGAGAAGGTTTGTCCATTATCCATTATTATTTTTATTTCGGCAGCATATGTCAGCTGCCAAATATAATCCGAGAAGTAAAAATCCAACCTAAACTAAACCTTACCACCCTCACAGAAACTACCACCAAAATACAAGACATAGCTTATGGAATTGAATTTGTTACATATACTTTTTCTCTTTATTGACAAAAAGTATCAAAAATCACTTCAGAAGAGTTTTTGCTTGCAGCTAAAACGCAATTTAGAAATCACTTTCCAAAAATGCTTCGCAAATAAACAAACTGTTATGGCATGAGTACCTGAGGCGTTGTCCTGGCAATTCTGAGCTATTATACAACTTCATTGGTAAGCATGTCCCACATGTTTTCACTGTCCTGTTATTGTTAGACTTTCTTCCCTTAAGATTTTTTTCTTGATTTGTCGGCTTATTTCCTCTCATAATAGCTCCTTTATTGCTCTCCTTCTAATTTTCTATGCACCTATTGAGATACTTTCAACTATTAACAAATAGCCTCAGTGAATAATTATAGCTCATGGCTTTTTTTAAAAGCTTCATACATCTCTGACACTCTCTGACTGGTATGTTGTCTAGTTGATCTGTCACATTGACTTTCACTTCATCTGTCAAATGTCATGTTATACTCTCCTCTCTTTGAAAGCAGCAGCAATTACAGCTCATCCAGTTTGCCTTTCGTCTTATTGTCCAATTTAATGGCTCGTCCTTGCTGCATAATTTGTTAATTTAGCAATTGCCTGATTGCTACAATTTCTTTTCACATCCTTCGGCTGGTTCTTATCTGCCTCTCGGGATGTTGCCCTGGTGAGTAAATTAACAAATCGGCTTAAGTCATCTGCTGGTGTAATTTCAGCCGGAAGTGATTTCACATGCCAAACTGAAACGTTCTTCCTCTAATCATGGATTAGCATTTTTATAATGTTTTGAGAAAATTACTTGAGACAAAAAATTGCCAGTCATTTATTTTGATGGAATGTAAGTAAGTGGAAACTTGTATCTTGCCATAAAAAGTCAGTATTTTAAGCCTAAAGAACTTTCCCGTTTTCTCCTGGGCTTTCTTTCTGTTTAAGCTATCTTTCTGTAAGAATGTAGAAGTGGTTTAAGCTTTCAATGCATATCCTGTATGAGTATGTCAAGCTCTATAACTTTATTCAAGCCAGCTTCAGCTCATAAGCTTTTAAGAAGGGCTCAAATAGGCAAATAATCTTAGCAGCTTTTAATGGCTATTCAACATGAACTACTTGCTAAAGAAAAATAATTTTCAGATTATAAGGAATCCTTATGTTCTCGTATTCCAATCGAAACTGCTGCCCTTATCAATTTTCTTTTCTGTCGTTATCTTTTTTAATGGTACAGTCTTCAATTCCATCATGTCACTTTATATATGTAATATGTTTCATGCAATAAAGTGATTTTGTTTATCCTATAATCAGCAATTGAAATAATTTTTAATTAATCTGTCCTTTTTTATATAACTGTGCTTTAATTCGCTTGATTTTCCACCTCACATCATTCGCATTGAAGCAGCAAATGTTGCAAAAACAAGCATTCAATGAAGGACCTACTCTACCAACTCTCACCCAGTGCACTTACACTTACATCTGCATACACTCAATGAAATTCCTTAGTATCGGCATTAGTAAATTGTGTATATCGAGTCGGTTCGATTGTGATTATACGCTTGTTCCCATTTATACAATGTAATTTATATCGCAGACACAACTTCTGGTAAATTTAAATTAAATACTTTTTTAGTTAATCTTACCATTTCGTTGTTAAATGTATGAATTTACTGATTTTACCCAGAAATAATATGCATAAATGTATGGTTTAACTCATTTTCAGTAAAACCATTTGATATCATAACTAACTATTTGGTTATTACAACAAAATTTTTAGTTATCTTTACTAATTTTCTGTCATATAATTTTAATAACTTTTTCGCAAAATAATATGACACGATTACTAACCACCAATTCGCTATCGTAACTAATAAGGTAGTTATTACAACAAAATTTTTAGTTATTATTACCAATTTTTCTGTCAATTCATTTTAGTGATTCTTGTGCGAAATAATATGAAACTTTTACAAATATACTACTTTACTGTTCCTAGTCGACTAGTTAGTTTTTCTTACTAACTATTTAGTTGTTACAACCAACTTATTAGTTATTATTCCTAACATTTTCGATGTGTATGCACATTCATACATTTCACATGCTACTCTAAGGGCATACGCGTAACATTTGCGCAATTTTTCTGCCTGCGACATTGAATCGCTGCATGAATCTATAGACGAACGGAACGATTCGAGTGGGATGGCTTGGGTTGGCTTAGGTTGGCCACAGCAGCGGACGGATGGCTGAGTGAGCCGTCTGCGTGAGTGCGACACAAATGCAAACAAATTAGTCATCATTAGCGTTTTTTGAACTAAGCCAAAATGTTTTTAACCGCTGTTTTGCGTTGCTGTTTGTTGTTTTTTTAATTTAAAGCTTCGCCACAGTTGTTGTTGCTGTTGCTTGAAGTAAACCGTTAAATAAGCGCAATTAATGCGATTACAATAAAAACAAAACAAGCGAGCAGAAGTGAAGCACATCAAAATGAAATTATATATCAAATGCAAATGTGTGTAAGTCAAAGCGTAATAAGCGCATTTGTGACATTTTGCATAAAATAACAGCTGCAAACACACATACACGCATACACATGAATGCCACACCCACCTGCTTGACAGAGGCAGACTGACAAAAGGACATATGAACACGCAAACGGCGTAGAGAAATCACTTTGATATATTTTTGCATGAATAAACACGCTGAATGTGCTTTTTGTGTGTGTGTTTGACCGAAAAAAAGGATGCAGACCATACAATCATACACATACTTTTGATAGAACGACAGACAAGCAAACGAACAGGCCAAAGGACGTACAAGCAAACGTACGGACGAAGAAGCACAAAATGGGATGAACAAATAAATAGCTAAATTTGCCAACACAGCAAGTCGCGATTTTATTGAAAATTGCACACACACACACACACATATACAAAATATCATAAAAGGACACAAGTAGCCTTTAAGCATGCTGCGCACAAAAAGCTGCAACAGTCGCCTGCAGTCGCAGCCGCCAGCAACGGGCGACATATGTTAACGCCTCGTTGCGCGTTATAATTATGCAGCAACGCGGCTTTTAAACCGGAAATGCTTTTGATTATGTCACAAACCATTTCTTTGACTGTGTATAACTTTGTATATTTCGCTGAGAGTGTGTATGTGAGAGGCTAACAAGTGAATTGCATGAAAGGAAGCACGATTTAATTGCAAAATTTATATTATTGAAAAACTGTAAGGAAGTGTGAAAGAGATAGTTAAATAGCTGCATATTGAATGATGAATATCTTTCTATTTCACAACGAGAAACATGCTATCCAATGAAGGTCTTGGGATCCTTGGGCGAGTAGGATTCGTTCATCTAGTATTAAGCACTAGAATTTCAATATTAACTTGAAATAGCAATCTCACCATGAATATTCATTTCCAATCTGATAGCTCAAAACATTTGGAAGGATGTAGTAGGTAATATATTTCTAATTTATTTCTGTATTTATATGCATACATATTGCTTCGGCTGAAGTATGCTAGGTAGCTAGGTAGCTGATTTCATATATTCCAGAACCGAGCTTGAGCAAACCATTCAAATCCAAAAACAAATTAAAATTGTTCTTTGTAAGTTGCCTTCTCTGGCAACAAATTGGCAACTCTCCAGGAGCACATTTTTGCCTTCTATATACTACATTTATACAAGACGTTAGAATATAATTAAACCAGAAATGTAATTCTCTTAAGCTTAAGGTAAGGCTATAGGGGTTCAATTCAAATCAATTTAAATTTATTTATTCTAAGGTGTTAACATTCGGCATTCGTGTTTTGCATGTCGCATAAATATGTTGGGTTGATAAACTAGATAGGCCACGAATAGACCCTACAACATGGCGATCTCATTAAGAGGTCGGCTAGTTGGGATCTCTTATAGTACGAGTGTGTCTAGCGAACTGCAGTACAGAGCTGGCTTCATACTTTGAGGTCTACTCCAGCCCAGCCAATTATGGATTTTCTAAGCAGGTTAAGTGGGATCTAGAATTTGTGTGACACAGGAGATTCCTTTAAATTAGCAACATTTTTTTAGAAGAATTTAGTAAAGTCGTTAGTAAATTTCATATTTTAGTACAAGAATAAGTCACTCAGATTGTTACATAAAATCGTACAAACAGATTGCAGAAAAATATTAAAAATTAAACAATAATTTAAGGTGGCCATGACAACGTCGACAGCGAGCTCGCATGGTCGCATAACAAATGTCACAAGCATACAAAAAAAGCAAAGCTGAAGAAGAATGCGCGGAGTTAAGCAGTTGTCAAGCAGCTGCCATAATTCAGCCATGAACTTATAACATTTGCCGCGCCAACAATGAGCGAAATGCACATGTAGAACAAAAAGCAACGCTGGGCAACGGAGGGCAACACTGGTTGAGTGCATAAATTACCGTAAGCCATCCAAGCAACTGCAGCAGTAGTGTGGGTGAGAGCGGGAAGAATGGGTGGGAGTTAAGAGCGAAAAGGGTTTTTCCCAGCTCAAACGCAATTACGCAAAAATTTCCACAACGACGAGCGGTTCGGTCAGCAGCGAAGTGGGAGGGAGCGGTTGATGACAATACCGCACAGCGCTGACCAAAACCATAATTAGTGGCATGAATGTGGCACCAGAAGTTGGGAGAGATTGCAGTGAGGGTCGGGCAGTTTGAACTGTTTGGAATGCCAACGATTTGCGACTGCTACACGCAGAGAAAATTTTTTTTAAGAATTTATTAAAAACCAGAATTGAACTAAAACAAGTTCAAAAATAAAATTATATAAAAAAAACTTTTTAAAATTAACCTTTAATTTATTTAATGTACTAAAAAGTAGAAAATAAATTGTTTCCAAGTCACCTGTATCTTACTATTAATAAAAGCTTGTGCGCTCAATATCCATATTCAAAATATCTTTCATTACTAGAATCTATTTGCAAAAAATTATTTAAATCAAATATTGTGGTAACTGGTTGACAAATATTGAACACATGAGCGCCCCAAGCTTTTCTGGATAGTAAGATACAGGTGTCTTGGAAACAATTTATTTTCTATTTTTTAGTACATTAAATAAATTAAAGCTTATTTTTAAAAAGTTTTTTTTTTATATATTTTTATTTTCTACTTTTTAGTCTTCCATAAATTCAATTTTAGAGCTCTGAAATTTTTCACAAAAATAATTTAAAACTTGCAGAGCAGTACACAATATTTAGGGTATTCACAGTGTTTCCTATCGTCATATGTCATATCCTCAATTTAACAAATAATACGGCTGTGATCGACCCTAATATTCGTGGCATATTTGTGGCGCGATGAGTTGTTGTTGTTTTGCTTGCAAGGCGCGGCGAGTAAGTTCCTATCGTTTTTCATTGATGTGTGGTGTACCTATAATTATAAACTGAAGCCCAAGTGTGTAGTTGCTTGAAAAGTGCCACGCCCTCTGTCCTACGCCCATAAAATTTTACCAGTGGGACGACACATCCAAGAGGCGACTGCATACGAAATTTCAATGCTGCACGACCTTTAGTTCCAAAGCTAATCGAGATCAAAAATGCTGTTTGTATGGGGTGCCACGCCCCCTTATCAAGTGCCCCCTTATTTTCTCAGTAGAAGGATATGGATATGTAGTAAGTTCCTACCGAGTTTCATTGATGTGTGATGTGTAGTTCTAAAGATATACACAAATCTGGAGTTGATAAAAAAGTGCCACGCCCCCTATCTTACGCCCATAAAATTTATTGATTCATGTATTGGGCTCATGTTTAGGCATGTATGCAAAGTTTCAGATCTCTAAGTAGTCGGGAAGTGGGTGACAAATTTATTACTAGATTTGACGACCCACATACATACCGGATGTGAACCTAATATAAAGCTTATAATAAATAAAGACAACCAATCTTTAATTGAGAGAATAAATGCTTGAGCACTATAAGAAAATATCTTTTGTATTAAGAAGAAGAAGTCAAATTCATATATGTATTCTAAATACAGATTTTGTAATTTTTGTTATTAAATATTTTGCCAAGTTATGTTTTCAACCACTGAGTTTCATTCATAGAATGAATTAAATATCATTTTAATAAAGGGAAATATATTTGGGCGAAACATTATATTTATATAATTTTTGGAAAATTTTAAAAAATTCAAGTGATTTTTGATTAATGCTATTTGAATTTTTATACCCTACACCTATGGTAATAGGGTATAATAACTTTGTGCCAAAATTGTAACGCATTAAAGCAGCCTTCCTAGGTATAGACATAAGTATATAGAAATGATCAGAAACACTTTCTCGTTTCATTTCCGGTTGTCCGTCTGTCCGTCTGTCCGTCTGTCCGTCCGTCTGTCTGTCTGTCTGCGTGTACGCAAAAAAAAGAAAGAAGGAGTTGCCCGATTTGGACCAAATTTGGTACACAGTCACAGTGAACCTAGCGTTAGGTAAAGTGTTAAAATTATTCAAATCGGTCGAAGGATACGCCCCCAATGGACCTATAAGTCCCTCTACCTCGGGTTTTTTGCGATCAAATTGCTGTAATTTGTCTAATTAATCATTGAAAAGAATAATACTTGGTATTCAAGTTAAGGGGGCGGTTATCTATGTCATACGAAAAAATGGGCGTGGTCCGCCCCCTATATAGGCGGCAAACTTTTTCCGGTAAAATGGCTCCCAATTGACTAGTTACGAATATAAATGAATGAAATTCGGTTCCCAAGTTGATATATAGGTCTTAGATGCCATAGAAGAAAATGGGCGTGGTGCGCCCACTATATAGGCGATAAACGAAAAACCCTCTTAACTTCCATAATATATACACCAGAGCGTCTAGATTTGGTTACTTTGTTCCTGGTAAGAATATCTTTTAATTCTCCAAAAATGGGCATGGTCCGCCCACCATGGGGGCAGTAAAATAAATATACCGATAACATCTGTTGTACACCTGCCAGAGCATCAATATTTGGCATGTATAGTCCTATTAGGTATATCTTGTAGTCTGCCAAAAATGGGCGTGGTCCGCCCACTATGTGGGTTGTAAATCAAATGCACCCACAATTTCAGTGAATTATCACCCCACTTGGGAACATGGTGTAGGGTATTACTCTGTCGGTGAAACCCGACTGATACTTCCTTACTTGTTTATTTTAAGTTAGCTCCGCTCAATATTTCAGAAAATGAGCAAACTTTTGATTTGAGTAAGCTTTGCTCTACTTTTATTAGATTGAGTGAACATTTCACTGGATTTTAGTAAACTCTGTTCAGTATTGAGTCAAAATTTTAATTGATTTCAATCAACTTCGTGTAAGCTTTTCTTGAGGTTTTTTTTCAAGCATGTTATTTATAAACAGAAAATTTTGATATAAATTACAAATCATATTAATACTTGAATTTTGCTGATTTTAACTTGACTCTTCTGTCAGTGTACACGCGATTTATGCCGCGGCAACACATGCGATTGCATACGCGTCATACGCAAGCCGTATGGAATATCTCTTCCGATTTGCCCAGCCCACCGTCATGCATCTCCTACCACACGCTAATTGCGTGCAATTTGTAACTTTGGCAGCGTCATTAGAGCTTCAACATTTGGCTGGAATTTGTCTGAAATGCTTTATGAGTTATTGTCACACACAAATGCAGAGACCTCAAGGGATTTGTGCGTTTATTAGCGCGCGCGCGGTTTTAATCGCGCGAACGACGTTGAACGCGTATCAGAGCATTATTAGTCAGTCATGCAGAAGCAGACCATCGCCATCGCCGTAAACGCGGCTTGTCTCTGCCGTCTAATAAACGCTTTTATTGCTGCCCGCTGTTGCCGCCGCTGCTCCCATTGCTTTTTTATCTACGCACACGAGCCACCTTTTTTATGGTGCTCCAATGCCAAAGTTATGCGCCTGAAATATGGCGGAAGTACTTTTACATTCTCATATCCTCATATGTGCATACATGACGACGTTCGTCCGTGGCATAAGTGCTTTATGTGCTTTAAATTATTTATTGACGGGTTAAATTGTCACGCATTGAAGGATCATGCCAACAGGACTTAATTGCTTTCAGAATTTATAGCTTATGCAGGCGTGAAGAATTTTCGTTAACGTCGTTTTAGTCAGCATAATTACTTGCGGATTGTCTACAGCTACAGCAGCGCTTATGTAAATTTTAAGCATAATTTGAATTTATGCATTTATCTTTTAAATGTGAACATTACTCTTTAAAATATCAAACCTATACTCACGTCAAATCGGCAAAGCAAAAACAATATTATAAAATTTCATAAAATGTGTAACTATAGATTGGCTGTTATTTGTATACGTTGAAAATATTTTGCCTTCAACGATTACCGATTTCGATGTAAGAAAATTCTAATGATTATGTGAAATAATATATGGGAATAATAATTGGACTCTATTTTAGAGTAGGGGAACAATTATGAAGTGCATAGAATTCTCGAAGCTTTGCAAAGAGAAGAATAGCATTCTTAGAAAAATTGGAGTATATTTTCCTACCGAATGGGTTCTGGTTCTGGCGGTGTTGTATGGAGAAGTGAACGATATTTCCTTATTTGAAATCGATTTCTGCATTTCTGTTAAATTTCACACATTTTTGAACTTCAACTCTATAATCTTTTCGGCAACAATTAAACAAGATTTTAGTTTTCTTTGTTAGTTTCAAATAAAGATATAGACATAAGAAAGAAATATTTCTTACATTTATCTTTTATAATTAGTAGGTTGAGACAAATATAACTACCAACAGTGCTGTTTCCAAAATTACTGTTAATCGGAAACAATTTTTGAATGTTTCTTACGACAAGCCAGAGATTTTATCGATATTAAATGGCTGCTTATTTTCTTTTTCATGTCTTTGTAATAAGTTTTGTGCTTTTCGAAGATAGCAATTTCCATTAAAAATCTGACTCTGAGTAGGGATCCAGGCTTCTAACCGTCGCGGCCTGATGCTATAACCCTGCAGCGATATCAGCTAACCAATAATAATAATTACATTTAAAAGAAATTGTTACTTAACCCGCTCGAATGTCAGCAATTCACGCATTCAAATGAAATTACGATAATTGCTTCCTGCAGGAAAAAAAAGCAAGCCGCAAAAGAAAAAATTATAATAAATCTAATTTATTTTACAGCCAACTTCCTCAGAATAAATAAGCATAAAATGTGAGCATTTAATGTGATTAAACCCTTCAAAAGCAATGTTAACCCTGGCAGCAGGAGTGGCGTTCTCATAGTGTAGAATAGCACAGAGCAAAATCACATAAAAACGGACTTTAACATTTTATAGCACCACTTATAGATTTCGCTAAAATGATATAAAGGCAAATATAAAAGAGAGTACGGGGAAGCGGGAAGAACAGCAACAAAAGAGCATTGGCATAGAAAATTCAGCTTTTTATTTAAATTTCCACTTTTTATCTATTTTATGACTAAAAATTTTACGATGCCTGTATGTAATGCATTTCATTACAATGAAACTATATGGGGAAACTAACATACGATGGGAAGTAGCTACCAACTGACAGCGCTCAAGCAGATACAGTTACAGTAGCGGTAGCGCTAGAGATACTTTGCATTTGCCGTCGGTATCTGCGCTTTGCGCTCTGGCTTGAAGTCCGTCGGCAGCGCTGATTTCTTTTGCAGTACACTTTTTTATGACAGCATGCATGATTTTTATGTGGCTTGATAAGTTGATAAAAATGCATGCAAGGATTTGCCTACTAAAGTTTGTATGCACATGGCAGAAAATCACTTTGAAGGGTTATGCACTCAGAGAAAATTTAGAGAAGTGTAAAATCAAGATTTTTCTACAAAAACTTTTGATGAGAAAAGTTAGCGTTGTAATTCTTCGGGAAATTATTTCGAACAAAAATATTTATTTAATAAGAAAGTATGTTTGTTCGTCAAAAAATACTCTTAGCAAAATTTTTAAAAATACAGCTGTATTTATTTCTACCATGTCCAAAGCAGCAGATCCTTCTTTTCCTCAGCAAGTATGCTTCAGACTCCCGTTTAACCCTAAAGTGGCTTTGTAACTTTATTTTGCATATTATTTATCAGTCAAAGAAAAATGGTTTATGACATTAGAAAAGTGCAATAAAAAAGTAAAGGGAAAGATATTAAATGATATTGATAGATATGAGCATGCGAGCAAAGAAAGGAAGCGGAAAAACGTTAACGTCTGTTTGCTGCTGGTTTTTATGAGCGAACGCTGTCAATGCCAATAAAATCAGTGGAAAAAGGATTCAAATTGTTGATGGGTATTGGCAGAAATGAAAAGAAATTTTGCTGCAGTTGCGAGTGTTGAAGGGAAGTTCGAAAGCGTATGAAATAAAGTTGAAGAAAATGCATATGGGGTTTAATATTATCTATAGCATGCAAAACGTCTTTTCGTTTAGTTACTTTTATTTTGTAATTCTTATGTGAGGAGCTCTGAATAATAGGGTTACCTTAATGCCAGTTTATTAGCAGTGGCAATAAGGCTCAATAAAAATCAATTAGTAAATGTGAGATTGGTATGCTTTGGTATTGGAAATGATAGATTGGCTTGAAAATCTCAAAAATTTTATTTGACTGAACTTAAATAGGCTAATGTCATAAAACTAGGCGAAAGCTTCGATGACAGGGACTTTTGCACTAATTATAGATACATTTATAACATAAGTCGAAGTCAGACTAAGTAAGTCGTTCTTGGTCGAAATTTTGTGGAACTGGAAATCGAACTTAACTGTTGTACAAAAGGTTGATGTCTGTGGTCCAGAGTTTTACGCAACTGGCAATCAAACATGACTATCGTACAGAAAGGTCAGGTCCAATTAATCTCCTCACTGGAATCAAATTTGACTTAATTTTTTAATTTTTGAAATGTTACAGATAAGATGCGCCCATTTTACAATGAACTGCTGGAACTTATAGTTTTTTGTTCTTCTAAATGATTCTCTTTTTCACTCACTTTTTCTTCGTCATCTTGGCACAAAATTGAGACTTTCTGTTTCAGTTTTTATAATTTCCGAACTTGCACCTTTTTTGTTTACAAGCTGTGCATCATTTTCTCAGTTCCCACATGTAATTAGCTACGCATATTCCTACATTGAAAATCTTGAAAACCATTTCCATGAATGTAAAATTTTTCACACATTATTTTTGTATCCTTTGCCTTTTATACAGCTTGCTTGTTCAGGCTTCAAGAAAACCTACTTGCTTTTCAATCAATAGCAACGCCTTCGGATTTCAGTTCGCTGACCTGCAACACAGCCACCAGCTGCTAATATTTGCTTCCGCTGCTGAACATGTTTGAACTTGTTTGTTCAAGTGTAAAACTGCTTTTGGCCTACGTTTATGCTACATTGAAAAAATCTCAGCACATAATTTGACATGTTTGCACCAAATTTTGGTATCTGAAAGAAATATTGCACGAGAAAAATCATGTGAAATTGTTTTTCTAATAAAAACGAGAAAAAAATCTTAGGTAAAAACAAATGAAAAATTCAAACAAGGCACATAAATTAAGTGAAGTTGAAAAAAATGGTACCTAACCGGCAGATACAAACAAAAAAAGTGTAGCCCAAAAATGCCTGTAAACAATCTTATCTCAGTATCGTTAATTTTTCTCTTATTCTCTGCTTGGCTGGCCTTTGTTCTTGTTGTTGTTGCATTTGGTGGCACATTGTAAACAATTATTCACATGTTACTAAAGCCGCATGCAGTGTCAGCAGCCGCAGCAGCGCAACCAACGGTCTGTTTCTTGGCACATTCCTGCAAGCGAGCCGAGCGTCTGGTGTGTGGTGTCCGTCCCGTTCAATTGTTGGTGCGCTCCGTCCATCTGTGCGCGGGTCTATCCCCATTTGCGTTGCAGTGCCATGACTCATGCACCAAGACGGCGCGCACTTCACCTGCATTGGACTGCCGTCTCTGCCCTCCTGTTTCCCCTTTCCCCTCCCGACCGACAGCAACGAATCGCTTGCGCGGTCCGTGCCGTTTTTTCGCTTTAATTCCCCGACATATGAAATTAACATTTTTTTGTTGGGCATTTTGTGGTGCTTCGCATTATCGAGATGTTGTTTACGCTTGTACATACACATACAAACGCACACAGATACTCATGCTCGTACGCATAGATACAATTTGTGGCCCTTTTGCGCAAACTGCCGCTGCGGTCCGTCGCTTAACTGACGATCATGCTTAGCATTCGATGCTTTGTAAGTAAGTAGGTGTACTTCTGCTTGAGCGTAAGAGCGTATGCATGTGTGTGTGTGTGCCGAGGGATCGACTGCTTGTTGGAGCTGCTGCTTGGGAAAAGTTGTGCGCGATCAGTTGATGTTGAAATCGCTGTACGCGTTGTTTGCTGATTGACGCATCGCTTGAACAGGTGCGCTGCGAGAAAGTGTGTTAGTTCTAAAGCTCAGGCGAAAAAGGGGCGCATTTATTTATATACTAGCTGATAATGTAATAATATTCGTTAAAACTTCCAGTGTATAAGCTTCCAGTAAGCCATAGACTTAAGTATATGAAATGAAAATAATATTTAGTGGATCTCAAAGGTACAGAAAATAAAGATTTTAAAAAAATCTAAAGTCGCCTGAATTTTTAAACAGATACTTAAGAAAGCTAAGCTTAATATTATTGGTACTCAGCTGAAATTCCATGCAAAGCTCCTTAAGAAATAGCATCTCATTATTATTTGTCCTAATCAGCAATATTATGAAATTAAAAAAAAAACAGTTTTTATTCGGACTGACTTGCCAAAGAGAAATGACAATACTTAGTTGTCTATTTCTGTTCTGAAACAAAGCAATTTTTAAGTGTTCTAATTCTTTGTTGTTGTACACTTAAAATTGCTTTGTTTCAGAACAGAAATAGACAACTAAGTATTGTCATTTCTCTTTGGCAAGTCAGTCCGAATAAAAACTATTCTTTCTAACATTCAAGCTGCCGAATAAACATAAAACTCGTATAATTTAAAAAAAATTTTATTCAATCTCTAATAACTTTAAGGAGCCAAAACTACTCCTTGTTACAGCAAGAATTCTTTCATACAAAGCTGAATTCAACTATGTCAATATGTAAAATACTAGTTTGAATGAAATAGAAGTGCTATATATCGGTTTTAAAATTTTAATGAAAATAGATTTAACATAATTTTAAATGAGTGATACCAATCTATAATATCAGATTGAAAAATTGCAACGGTAGTAGATTTTTTTCGGAACGCACACCCGCCCCTTTTTTCATTTTACACACTTAAGCTTGAAACCGCTCCCGTACACTTAACACTTCCACAGTACACAAGCGTATCAAATCGGATTTCGGTTAGTTAATGACGAAAGAACACTTCATCTTTGCTTTCGTTTATGCATTTTCATTTACAGAAAAGCCATAAAAAAACGCGCTGCCTTAATTTTATATTATTCTGTGGCAGTGAGTGAGTGATTGGATGTGTGTATTTGTGTGGCATACAAGGGAAGAGCATGTCAACGAGGCACCACCAGCGGCGATCACACGCAAATACAGGCCATAAATGGAAGTGCACGGCAGAAGTATCGAGAATGACATAAATATTTCCTACTTTTAAAGATCTTACGAAATTGTTGTATCTTGTGTGTGTATGTGTGTGTGTGTGTGTCGAGAGTGAATGCGCTATTTCACAACTACATAGCAAAGAGCTAGCTTCAAATTAGAAGGCTGTAATGAACGTAGCGCATTACTCATTGTTGCAACAGAGCAATGCACTGGCAGATTTCTCTTGGAGTTGGCGAAGTTTTTCTTTTGTTTGACATAAATTGTTAGCTTAGAAAATTTTTTTCCGGAAAGCTAGTTTTTTGGCAGAGATTTGTAGTAAGATAATGAAAATATTTTAAATGATGGTAAAATCGATTCTTACAAAGGTAAAAGCATTGA
This sequence comes from Neria commutata, assembly GCA_963457695.1. Classification (NCBI taxonomy): domain Eukaryota; kingdom Metazoa; phylum Arthropoda; class Insecta; order Diptera; family Micropezidae; genus Neria; species Neria commutata. Next base: position 39,666,802 of record OY735248.1, read on the forward strand.
CCTTTCGATAATATGAACTTTTTTCTCTGACAAAGCATGGCAAGATACAGAGCAGAAATAGAGCGTACCTTTAAAAAACTAAATATTGGAAGTAGTAAAAAGCAAACCATTATTTTTGCATGGAATTTAAGGCCTTATTTAGCATAGTAAGAATGATCCGGTTTAGGTCCTCTTGGGCAATTGAATCAGTGTTTACATGACGGTGGGACTCGACGACTTACATGATTTTATCAACATTTTTGACAATTGGCCTTCCAGAGCGTGAAGTATTTTTGACATCAAAATTGCCGGAAGGGAATCGACCAAGCCGAAATTGCGCATGATTGCCTGTTATAGTATAAGGACCAAAGACCTTAAACACTATTCACATTTTAAGCCGCCTGGCTTGCGTTTTCGCCTTCATCGAATAAAAATTGTAAAAAGATGTTGTATATTTTCTTGGCCGGTGTCCATTTTTGACGCGAACAAAGCTGAATCAAGCAATCACAAAACTGTGTGAGCCGTTTTTTTAATTACGATATCTTATATTTCTAACGCCATCAATCGTAACCCGATCACATTCCACTTTTAAATAGAAAAGCATTTCCTTATGCAATTCGAAAAAGATGAAAGTATTTATGTCACTTTAATGATTTATATGAATAAATTAAATATGGATTTGTTTCGGAATTTCGCACACATTTATCAATCATGCCCAATTTATAAACATTTGATCAGTGTACTTAGGTGAACTTCTGCAAACTCGCTGCTCTTTATAACTACTTCAATTTGTGACATAAATGTTTTGATAGAGATCCTGCATCATATCTCCAGTTTCAGCACCAAACTAAGGACCGTGTCATTCAACCGTAAGTACCTTTCCTGCTACCTGTTGGCACATAATCCTTTAAAGTACTTCACTGTTGTTGTGCCACAATGAACCCTTATGAACCTTGCCCTAGCGAAGGCATTGACTCATAATACTTTAATGATCCCCTTGCCGCCACTTAATTGCATTGCCCGTCTTATCATTCTGTGTAAGTGAATGAGCGTGTTGTTTACACAACTGCTTAACGTGCTGTTTTCCCTTGGCCGCTTCACAGGCTTAAGATCCTTAGCTGCCGCTCAAAGAAGAAATCAATACGAATGCATTCCATCTTGCGTCTGCCTTATCAAGATCGGACTGATCAAGCGCAAAATTATGATTGGTTTTTCTTTTCTGCGCACAAAAGATGGAAGGTAGCGGAGTGCTTTGTATTATACTCGTATAGTCAAATCTTGTTTGCTTAAAGGATTTACAATTATTGATTTACGTGCATGTAGATTTTTTCAGCATCCTGCTGATAAGCTGCATTTCTTGGCAGCACGATCTTCAGCAAATGTGCAGGCGATCTTTTCCCTTTTACTGCTTGAGTTGAGTGTTCCAACACAAGCAAAATTCTATATATTCGAAATTCTCATAAACAATAAAAAGCAATTTTGTAATGCGGGTAATTAAGGCTATTTCATATTTATATTGTCATTTTTGACTTTGAAGATCTTTGCCCAAAGTTGACGCAACTTTTAGCAAAAGTACAGCACTGTTCTTAATATAATTTGATCATTTCGAATTATGTTGTTGTTGTTGGCTTGATTTGCATAACTGATTGCTGACAAACGCTGCAATTTGTACAAATTACAATTGAAAGTTTAAAATATCAATTCAATTGCCAGCGCACACTTTTGATTTTACTTGTTGTGGGAATTTCGGCATACTTGAGATACAAAACCCTTTGAAATTGTAGCATTTTATTAAGTAGGTTTTATATGTTCATTTAATATGCATGGCAAATCACCCACATAAATATACTAATTTGCTATGAAGATGGCAGAGAATTGTACAAATGGAGGTTGACAAATATGAACAGCGGCAATGTAGATGTACAATTTACTTGCAGGCAAACTTTATTAAAAGCGAAGAAATTTATTGACACAATCGTGAATGCATAATTTCTATTGTTTTGCTATTTTTTTAAAATGTTGAACACAAGTTTTCGAACATCAATAATGTTCGACGGTTGAAAGCAGCAGCTGCGTCTGTATACATTCAGACCGATCGGCTCATGTAAGACTGTGCTCCTAGCAGACAACTCAGCTTATGTACACTTTGACCATGGTATATGACAATAATGGAAAATTATCTTTGATTTCCGCAATTAAAATAAAAAATTAAGAAAGGGAAGCAAAATCATCTTTGAAATCGAATTCTTTCATAGTCGAACTCAATTTTTATTTTAATATTGTAATCAATTTTAAATAAACCGTTTTTTCCTCCTGCTGAAAATTTGTGGTTTTTGAGTTGTCACTTTTTTGTGTGCAATATGTCTCTTTCCAATATCGCAAATCAAAAATGATAAGTGAGCAATTTCTGTTGTCAGTGAAATATGGGAAAAAATTGTTCTTTGTTCATGGTATTCCAAAAAACCATATTTTAAAATCTTGTTGTTTTTTGAAAGCCAATAGCCAAAAGCAGCATTTCTTTGTGGCAAAAATTGCCGTCGGTATATCTTTCAAGAAAACTATATGTTCTTTAATTTGCACATTGTTTTCTAAATAAAGTTTTCCATTAGGTACTCAGCGCTTTCAGATATAGAAGTATGATTCTTAAATCAAATATATATAAAATAGATAAAGATTTGTATACAGAAGAACGTTTCTAGTATTTCTTCAAATTTTTCGTGTTGCTTATAAATTGTGTGGAATTTTGAATTTTAATCAATTGATTCAGTTTTATGAAGTGCTGTCGCTCATTATTAGAAGTAAATTATATCACATGCGCCACAACTACGCCCACAACATTAAAATTGTCTGGATGGCGCTCTTCTTCAATAATAAAATAAAACACGGAACCATCTTGAAAAGCGTATTTGAAGTACGGCCAAATAGAAGAGCATGCATGCATGGGCTTAGTGGCCAAAAATTTAAATAAGCTCCACCCTCAACTTGATGATTCATCGCCGCACAGCATAGCATGCAAAGGTCTAAGCATTTAACCACAGATCCTGCCGGCATAACGATGAATATACAGAGCAACATTGGGATGCAGACCATGGCAGCATAAGACCACATACATAAATACTATATACCAATAAAGAGGCACCAACAAAAAGGCATAGCTCCACCCAAAAACACAAGAAAAAGGGCAAAACACTGCAGACTGTGGACGCAGCAATCCGAAAAGATAGAAAAGGCAAACCAACGAATGTGCTGAAGCAAGTCGGAAATAATTTATAAACCACGCCTACAAGCTGTCTGTGTAGAACTGAGCCAAAAAAGGCATACAAAACAAATTCCAAATTGCCATAAGGAAGCAGCGTTTCATGATTTTATGTTGGCGACGTTGGCCACAGCAGCAACCCTTAAAATATGGGTGTATGCGAAGCGAAGCGGAGCAGAGCACGGGCGAAACAGGCAGACAGCGTCTTCAATACGGAAGAAAAAATATACTTTGCCGCCAAAAGGTCTTCTAAAAGGGGAGGGCAATCTATAAGTGAGAGAGAGGACGAGTGAGTTAGTAAAGTAGTTGGGAAAAGCTGGCTTTAGCCAAGTGCAAGAGCTATTCTATAAGCACATGAAGGACATGCATAGAAACGTGCAAAAAATTTCCTATGCCCACTTCTTTGCAGCCTAATTTTATCAGAAACGTGCAAATTATTTCCTATGCGCACTTCTTTGAAGCCTTATTTTATCAGGAATATTTGTCACTTTTTTTTCAAAGTGCTCTCGATAACTTTATTTGTTGTAAAATTTTTGTACTTTTGTTCCGGCATATTGAACTGCGCTGCTCTCTCAAAATTCTCGTTCACCAAAAATTTGCCTAAATTAGCGCAAATGCCTGAGAGTACTTTCAGCTTTTCTCTCTTGCACTCACCCACTCTACTTTGATTCGTGCGTCTGTCTGCCACTCGGCATGACTGACGCATATTTCGTAATGTACCGCTTACGTTACTGTACCTTACAAGCCGCTTTGACGAAGGCATTGTTGTCATCAACAAGGTGTAATGCACTCATTTTGAACAAAACAATTCAATTCAATTCTCGTGGCCTGGGTACTCGTTAATTGACGCGCTCTCGTGATTTATGCGCGCTCTCGTCACTCGCTCGGCTACACTAATTCCATGCTATATAACCCGCATAGATACTGCCGAAAAATGGGGTTATTGAGCCGGGGTGTGTCAATCATGCCACTACTTTTGTGCCAAAAGCAGAAAAAAGTGTGTGCTCTCAATTTTTTTGTGTACGAATGAGCGATGTCAACAAAATAACCAAAATAAATGTGCGCGCGCTCTTTTACGCCTATGGCGCTGCCTTATGGGTGCTGAGAGCGCAGCCGAGAGCGGCGTTCTAACAGATACAAATTGTATCTGCTTGTATCGGCAGCAATGTACAGGTGAGAGCATCAAACGCGTTGGAACGAGAGGGAAGCTAAGAACGCAAACGTCATTTGAAGCAGAAAGAGCCATACAAAAACAATGCTGGCGAGGGGGAAGGAGCATGAAGCCGCTTGAGAGCGTAAGAGCACTCGGTTGTGCGTATCAAATGTGGCAAGTAGTACCGCCAGATACTCACGTGCCAGATAAATGACGCGAGTGAGAATTGTAACAGCAGAGCAGAGCAGAACGTCTGCCATATGCGACGCACTGTGCTTATAAAAGCGAGATTGAGCGTTTTAATCGAGCAGTTTAAACAGAACCAGCAGGCGAACGGCACGCTTCGCAGCGCTTCGAGAGCACATTTTTTAAAAAAGAACAAGCAGCCAAATTTACGTGCTTCTTTTATAAAGCAAAAGTTGATTGACGAGTTGTTTTTTGTCATACCAAGAAATAAATAAACGCAGAAAAAAGAGAAAGTTAAGACTTTGAATCACACGCCGCACGCAAAACCAACAAAGACTTGCCGAATTTGACAAAAGTTGTGAAATAAAAAAATTGCAAAAAAATTTAATTCGCTAAAATAAATTTGTTGTAAAATATAAAGTGCACAATGGCCGTCGCTTTTTATATACCCGATCAGGCGACGCTGCTGCGTAAGTCCAGCGAAAAGGAACAACAAATTCTGCGTATGCGTGAGACGCATTGGCGATATCTGGCCTGTGTGCTGCTGGATGCACTGCGTCAATATGTGGCGTCCACGCCGCACTACAGGCTGACAAGCTGCGCCGCGCAGGCACGCAAAACTGGCAAGCAGCGCAAGCCGAGCAACTAGAAGCAAGTGCAAGCACTCAGCAGCAGCAGAAAATTTCTAAAGAAAAAGATGAGTACAAAGGATAATGCAGCAGCGAATGCCGACGGCATTGCGAAAGTCGCGCCCAAAGCAGCCGTCGGCAAAAGGACTTTGTCCAAAAGTGAACTGAGCGCCGAACTGCAACAACAGAAAGAACAACCAGCCGGTCTTCATATGGAAATGTGCACCGACCTTGAAGAAAATTTGGAGCAGCCAACATTGCCGTCGCAGTTTCAGACTGAAGACTTTCCAACCAGCCGCCAACGACTACAACAACAACACAAGCCACAGCAACTACATAAACCAAATTTGCCGTCGCTAAAGCAGTGAATATTTTGATTTCTTGTTTCAAATCTAGTTTAAAGTATTTTGTGAAACAGAGAAAAAATATCGAACATAATTCAAGCTTAATTGATAAAAATTATTATTGTAAATGGTTCTCAAATATGAAGCGCTTTCAATGCTTTCAATAAAAAAATTCACATTAAAATTTAAAATTTACAAAATCTTGTTTTTTATTAATTTAATGTTTTATAAGCAAGCCTAGTTTCATGAAAATGCATACGAATTTTTAAAATTTTCAATAGGCCGAAAATTCACTTTTATGAAAAATCCTAGTTTCAATCTCTCATACATAAGATTTTTTTAAATGTGCACACCAAATGTGCAAAAGCTTACAACTTTTGAAATTTGTAAAGCATAAACATTTAAAATTTTGAAATTCAACAAATTTGTAAAAATTCATTAAAATTTTTCACAACTGGAAAGAATCATTAATCACAGCCTACAAAATTTGAATTTTTCATACATTCTTTGCCAAAAAAGCCATTGCCAAAAATAAAAAAATTTCACAGGATTTCACAAAATTCCATAATTTCATATTTATTAAAAAGTAAAAATGTCACTTTTTCTTTAGAATTTTTTACTCATCAAAGCGATTGTGATAAACGATTTGTAGCAGTTTTGTAAAAAGTAAAGCAAAACTTTACAGTTTGTATGTTTAAATCTTAAAATTAAGTAAATATATTTGCTAGCTATATTATTTTTAAGCAAAACACACACACGTACACAAGTATGTCAAATAGTTTTGTAAGCTATTTTTCTAATTTTAAGTCATAGAACATGCACTGAAAAACATCGAACTATTAAAAATGTGCAACAGAAATTGTATCAATTTTTGTGCAACCAAATAAATGCATAATAATTTTATAAAATTCTAAACTAAATCGTAAAAAAGTTCCTTTTATTACAAATATTCAGAATATTCCAGCAAGTGGTCAGTGTAGTCAGCGCCTGGTTCAATGCCACGTTTGCCGTCGGTCAATGAACCTGTTGACTCAGCGGCGGCGCGTGGGGTGCGAAAGCGAAATCTCAACAAAGCAAATATGCCGTCATCATAATAATGCTAATTAAATTGCGGTATTGAATAATATAACGGTTAATTGTGAGTTGTCAAAAATTTGGCATGAAAGTGGTTTTTCTTTAGGAATTTCAAAATTTCTCGTAACCTGAAATTCCGACGGCAAAATGTTTACGTTTACGTTTCTTCTACTTGAACTCTGGAGCACTAAAATGTTTTCAGCAACTTTTGGCATTAGTTTTTTGAAAGTGTTCAAATTATTTTGAACATTTCTTTCTAACAACTTTTTGTAAATAAATTAACAAATCTCATTTTACAATTTTGACAACTGGTTTTAATATAAAATGCCAAAAGTTCGCGTTAGAATTAAAAATGCCAGCTTGTTGATAATGACATTTTCAAAAAGTTCCGCTTTTCAGATAGCAACAAATCTAGGCTAGTTAATAAATAATTTAGATAAACCATTTGCCATTTTAAGTGTAATCGTTTAATGCTTCATCAGTCAATTATAGTTTAAATGACGTGTTTTTAAAAAGAGTGAAGCGTGTAGATTGAAAAATTAATATGTAGTTCTATATTAAGCGAGCTAAAAGTTATAGCTTGAAGATTTTAAAGCAGCAATTCAATTTCAGAAAAAGTTTGAGTTGCTCATTTCAAAACACCGACGGCTAAATATTTCTCGTGGTTTAAAAAAGGAGTTGCAACAGTTTGAAGCAGAACAACGTTTTTATTCTTTTTGATCTATGACTTGATGTCTAAATGTAACAATATAGGCTATATGCTTAAATCAAACGATCATTATGCTATGACAAACATAAACAAGTATGGAAGCCTCAGTCGGGTTTCACCGAATGAGTGAAGAGACCCTACACCAAGTAACCGAGTGTAAATACCAAATCATTCTTTTTAATGAATAATTCAAAAAATTTAAACAATTTTACTGGAAATATTCCGGGGTAGTGGGACTTACTGGCCCGTTGTGAGCGTATCCTTCGACCGATTTTGCTAGTTTCGTAACTTGAAGTAGTGGAAGGTTCGACTGCGACTGTGTGCCAAATTTGGTTCAAATCGGACAATTACATTTTACTCTCCTGTGTACATTTTTGATAAGGCATGGTTTTTAAGACTAAATATCTCGAAACAGATTACCGACGGCAAAATGAATCCATCTATGTAGTACATGTGTACAAAAAATGAAATGTGTTCTATATTTGTTCTATATGCAGGGTATTTTCCAAAACTACTTTGCAATTTTGCCTTTACTAAAATTTTCGAACAAAACTTCGAAACTTTTTAAAATGGAACATAGAGCGATATATCATCGAATCTCTTAAAGGCATCATCCTGTATACAGTTTACTGAGTAAACTGTTTTTCTTATTATAGTTATAGGCTATTTTGCAACATGATCTCATATGTTTGAAAAAAATACATTTTTTAAACGGACATTTGCAATTTTTAAATTTTTAGCAAGAAAAAGGTATTTTGGTGGGTGTGTTCTCTATTTTCATTAAAAAAATATGGTCACCGTATGTATAGTATTCGCTCGGGTACGCTAGATGTCGTTAGATATCATGGATATTGTCGAGCTCGACCGTCATATAAGTAATGGTTCGATTGCCCAGGAGGAGGAGCAGCTAAATCGGATCATTCTAACTATGCAAAATAAAGCCTTCATTTTCATGCAAAATTAATGAATTTCTTTTTACTACACCTTTTGACCAAAGCTCTGTCAAACCAACTCTCACACTCTTTTCCACAGCTCAAGAAATTATTTGCAATTACTCAAACTAATTTCCTAAAAGATTCTCTGCAACACTTAAAGAAGTTACTCACTGGCATGCCTCTCGGCAGTGGCTGCCAATCAGCGCACAAATCTCTATTCCAAGTACACAAATCATTTAGCATTAAAATCTGTCAGCGTATTTGCACTTGATAATTAAGTAAGAGCGCCAAGTTTATGAACAAACTCAAAGCAAACTTTTAAATGTTATTTTCAGTCTGTTTCAGCGCGTAGTTAAAACTTTTTTTCTACGCTCAATAAACGCTGAAAAAAGAAACATTTCATTTTATTAGAAACAAGTTGACTGGAAGTGCAGCTACTTCCACCTTCTGTTGCTGCAGAGCTGAAATGCCAAAATTTGCAGCAACACGTCATCAATAGTTTTTTTTTGCCAAAATTTCAGCAGCACCACCGAAGAAAAAAACATAATCATAAAGTCATGTTAAATATTTGCGCTTATTTTTGTTGTTGCCAATGCATTTGTAAACTTTTATCTGCAACGTTAATTAGTTTTGTTCTCGAAGCGCACTTCATAAGCGCTAAATGCTCCCAGCGCAGTCCTTTCTGCTCACACGAAATTGAAAGGCTTCTCAGCAACGCAGCTAGAATTTAAATGTGCAGGGTTGGTCTGACAAAATTTTTTTCTCGTAGGATTTTAAATGTCAAATTCAAATAATTCTAAGTTCACTTTTAATATTGACAAAAAACCGGTACAATCGTCAGCAAAATCATTCGCCATAGACGGGAACAGATAGTAATCACTTCGTGCCAGGTTCGGACTATAAGTTGAATGCATAAGAGCCTGCTAACCAAGCTCCTGGAGCTTTTGGCGAGTCACTATTGATGTGAGTGACCTGGCGTTGTTCTGATGGAACTCAATTCTTCTGCTATTGGCAAAAGCTGGCCGCTTCTGGGCGATTGCTCTATAATTGGGGAGCTGTTTTATTCGCAAAAATGGAATCAAATTTTAAGCAAATTTTATTGAATTCGCAGAGAATAATCACACACTACTTCCATTTTGATGGAATATTGTTTGTTGCGAGAGTAATAAATCATTAATAATCGCTTGAGAAAACACTTGTAATGCGATTGTGGCAAATTAAGAATGGTCCACGAAACAGGGGCGCTCAGAGTTTTATTTTACTATCGTGCTGAAGTTACCAGATGGGAAATTTAGAAGCAAACTGAATACCCTAAATGTAAGTATGTATATGGCAAAGTGACTCCAACACTCGAGTTTGTTATGGAAGTTATGTCAAGAAAAACCTTGACTCTGACAGAAAAACTTCTCACCTGCTGTGCTCCCTCTTGCCAATGCACTGCGTTGCTTTCTAGTACATTCCCCTCCCCCCAAGTAAATTAAACGCTTGCGTACAACAAGTGCCAAAAGTTGGTTGGAGTTTTTATAAAAATTTTTGATTTTCAACAACTTTTTTCAATGCTCTGCAGAACTTTTAGAATTGCTTGACGTGGAACACTTCAAAAAATTTGCGCCATCAAAACGAATTGAACGTAGAAGCAGCAGCAATGGCGCAGAAGTGTGGCCATGAAGTGCGTCGGAGCTGGCGCCGTTGCTCTGAAGGCTGTAGCCTTTGATAGCCGGCGCTCTCACTGCTCCGGAGTAGGAAGCGCTTTTAACGGCCAAAGTTTAATTAAATACACGCGGTATTAACGCGGCAATTGGTATCAGGCGTATCGACTGGCTGCTGGAAGCTGCAGCATAGTCTGCGGCAGCCGATTGAGGCACGCTGTTGGCTGCTGGCGCGCGCAATCAACGAGTTGCAATCTCGCTGGCAAAGCTGCCGGATTTTGATATCAGAACATTACGCTGAAAAATGTTGAAATAAGCAAAAGCCACTAGTGAAAGAAAATTTTTATAAATTTTAAAAAGTTTATTGAAAGGAAAAGGCGTTGGAATTTATAAAGTCAATTTATGGGAAAAAATTTGAAATTTCAATTAGAATTCAACAATTTTAAATTTGATTTTGCTTATTGTCAGTTGAACTGTGAACAATCTGACAGTTGAAGTAATACATTAGATAATTTTTTGTTACGATTTTACAAAAATTAGAATTGTCTACATACATCTATTATCTGATAATGCTATGCTTTTTGCTTGACTATGGCTGCTTTGAGAGCTTGAAGCCAATCCCTTTTGTCACAGTTCCATCAAATCGTTGTTTATTTGAAATAATCGATTTGTTAATTCCAATAAATTTTCAATATTATTTAAAAATAGTTGGCATTATAGAAGAATCGAGCTTAACGTTAATCGAATTTAAATTTTTTTTTCTGTGAAATTAAATTAAGGAAGAGCCTTCTTTATTAATTGCAATGATTTTGTCGTGAACAATTTAGAGGACTTTGAAAATTTTTTTTTTAGAATAATGGAAAGAATGATTGTTTTGCTTACGTAGTAAATGAAAGAATGATTAATTAAATGGAAATCAAGATGAGAAAATTTCGTAAATTTTTTTTAAATTATTTCAATTACAAAAAATGTCCTTTGAATTTCTATTCGAATTATAGTATAACATTTAAAAACTTTGTTCAACAGAATTTTGAATTTAAAAGTTGGCTCTTCATGCTTGCCAAACTTCCTTAATTAAAGGGGCAAATTTGCATTTCCGTAGGGTGGCATCACTGCCGCAGTAGTTCTCTCTCTGCGTTCTGTACGCGAAATTAACTTTAAAAATGCAAATTGTTTTGTTAGCACCTAATTTTTTGACATTCCCAATGAGAATTCTTGTTCTTCTTTCGCGCTGTGGCAAAGTTTTGTAACAATTTCACTTGCAACGCTTTTGCTGCATAATTGAATTTGTATGCACTGAGTACTCTTTTGCTTCCACATGTATGCATTTGTATGTACGTGTATTTGGGTGTGTGTGCCAAAAGCGCCTTTGGGGCATGATTCCGCATTTGTTGCAGCAAAAGTTGAAGCATTTTTTCGCCCTTTTCACTTCCTTTGCGACGTAATCACTTCCAGGCAAATGAGCAAAAGTTGCAAAATAGTTATGAGTAGACGCACTTTGGCAGATTTGGGAATTAAGTGTTCGACATTTGCAAAACTTTTGCAGACGCTCTGATTTTGTTGGAATTTATAATAACAAGTCACTTGAAAAACTGCTGAAAATTTGCTGACGAAACGTTAATGAGGTGGTAGAACTGGCATCGATAAACTTTTTTCCATACTAGTTTTTTTCTCTATTTTCTGTTGTTGTTGGCAAATATGTTTATGGAAAATTTCATATTATACTAAACTTTATGTTTGTGAACCTTGCGAAACTTTTTGTTTGGCAGCCATCCTTTCTCAAGTTGTCTAGTTGATCGGTTTCCTAATGATCTGCAGTTCAATTAATCTTTCTATGTTTTCTAAATATGACAACTATTTCTCATAAATTTCATTTTCTTAATAAGCTGGAAATAAATAAATTATCTTTCATAGATCCTTCAAGATATTTTTCAGAAATCTCAATTTTTTATTGAAAGCGAGCCAGAAAGAACTTGAAGCTCTTGATTGAAAGCGAAAAAGCAGTTGCACTGCTTTGAACTTTTTATGAAACTGAAAAGTTATATAGTACCTACTATATTTTCTGCGCTACTCTACAATTCCCAGCAGTTATGCATTGAAAAAAATCTGCAAATTTTCAATAATTTCCTCACACACTGAAATTTTAATTTCTACACCAAATTTGCAACAATTTTGCTTTCTTAAATTAAATTAAATTCTAACTCAATATTGATGCACTAAATTGTTGGCTTTTCTAACAATTTGCTACAACAACAACAAAAAAGCCGGCACTGCCACAATAAACAGCAGCAGCTTCTTCCAATTCAACAGTTTTGTCCCTTATACTTACGCTCATAATTCTTACAACAACAAGCAGTGGCGAAAGCAACAAATGTCCTTTCGCTGCATGAGTGTGCGTACTAATGTCATTATCTTGCCATTAGTTGTTGACTGATTTGATTTAATTTCATGCCGTTTTTTTGTTGCTCTGCAGCTGCGGCGTCTTTTTTCCCAAAAGGTTCTACGTTGTTTTACTTTTGGGTCTTCGTCCCTGCTGACAATTTTTTGCTTGTAATTTCGGTTTTTTTGGTTTTGCCTGATTTCGATTTTTGTGCCTGAGCTAATCAAATAATTAGTTTAGAGCGCGCCCTGCTTTCGCCCTACGGCCTTATGCCTTGGCTTGCTTCTGGCGCAAGAATTGGATTTTGTTTTGCTGCTTGAGTGCATCTTTACCCGATGGCAAGGAAAAATCTGTGTCTCACAAGGGTTGCGTCCTTGCGTCCTTTTCATGCTTCATTTTTTCTGCCAGCGTTTTCCTTTTTTTCTACAGTTTCCTCAGCATTTTCTTGTCATTTTTCTGCTTGCACTGCTGAGGTCAACAGGCTTGTACGTGATTTTTGTTGCTGTCTCGAAGGACTTGGAGTGCTGTTAAAATTTGTTCGTGAAGAAAATTGTGAAAATTACTTAATTAGTTACAAAATATTGAGGTAAATTTGAATGAAGCTAATTAATTGCATCACAATTTTTGTAATTTTGTAATTTGATTTGGCTTGTTTAGGGTTGAAAAATTGCATTTCAAAAAGAAAAAATCAGAAAATGAAGTAAAAGTTAAGAAGACCACATTTTAATAAGAAGGAAGCAGGAAATGAAGTGGGAAATTGAATTTCCATATTCAATTAAAATTTTGTATGTGAATCCAAAGGAGCAAAATCTGCTTTTTTTTGTCATAAATGGCTTAATCGATCTGTTCACAGCTACAGTGAAACTATTAAAGTATCCTTTTGCTCCTTCTCATATCAAATGTAGACATTTGGCTAATTCTGATATATGCTAATTTATTTTGGTGAGCGAACATGTTATTAAAATAGTCGTTAAATTTCATACATAATTCTCCTTCTGTATTTCATTAGAAAATATATTGTAGAACTTTGACTATACCAATCAAAATCATTACTTCAACCCAAAGCAAATTAACTAATCTAGCAATTAGTCAGCTCCGCTTTGGCAACGCCTTTTCGCATATTAAAATTAATGGTTATTTTGCATTTAACATGCTGATGTTGGCAGCACTATGAGCGTTCATAAAAATCCTTCATATTTATAACAACACAACAGAAAAACCAAACTGCCAGCCAGATCCTGCCAGCGTATATCATTATAAAAAGATGATTGATGACTTTTCCGTTATGCGCGCATATAAAAGAAAGCAATCTGAATGACTGACGTGCGGGCTGACAGCCTAGCATATACTTCGTCGAAAGTAGCCAGCAAAAGGACACGCACTCATCAACATTATCATTCTAAACTTCCGCAGCGAAGTGAAGTGAAAACATTAATTATTGATATGTCATTAGTGCGAGGATTCGCATGAATATGTAATAAGTGCAAATACCATAAATACAAAGCGCTACGATACACGCACGCATACACGCACGCGCATTGACAGTGTCATAAAATGAGAGCAAATAGTGTAAGGATGTAGGATTGTGCATGAAAATCGGCTGACGCGTGACCGACTGCCACTTGGAAGCATGCGAGTATGAAGAAAAATGTGGCGGCTTGTGGCTGCAATATCCGACAACATTATCAGTAGCAGCAACAACAACAACAACAGCAACAAGGATAATAGCATAAACACAATATGACGCATTACACGAAAATACGAAAAAAAGCGAGCGAAGTTGTTAAAGAAAATCTTGCAAATGCCGCTGCAAATGTTCATTAATTTGAACGCAGACCAAGAATATTGCTGGCGAACTGTTGACTGGGGACCGGCAGACAGACTGATGAAGGCAAAAAGGGAGTCAAACAGCGACATTAAGGCCGCTTGATTAAAAGCATATTAATTATAGGCATTTCAGCTACTACTTCAGTAAACGAAGGGCCAGAGGCTGTGCGAGGCAGATACGAAAGCAAGACCCTGCTAAAAGGCAGCAAAAGAAAAGGAGCAGACAAAGTGCGCCCCAAGTGACATACACACGCAAAGGCAAGCACAGCAACGATATAGATAGATAGTCAGGCAGTCAGTCAGTCATTGATAACGCGTGTCACTTTTGGAACAGGATGTTTTGAGAGTTTGGACGAGCGCGTATGCTGAAGATAGCGTGCTGGCAAATGCTGAAGTGGGTGAAGAGCATGATGAAAATAGACTTTTTCACATTTTTGACACGCAGATTGATTGCTGGCAATGCTGGGGGGAAGGGAAGTTAATTTTAGCAGAAGGTGTGGGTCAAGTAATTTAATGGGCTAAGAGGCTAAAAGGTGGAGTGTGTTGTTTTTATAATGAAATATGCGCTTATTTGCTGTGACTAAGAAAGCATGCATTTTTATCATGCACTTTTAATAGTAAGAAAATTTTTCGAAACTCAAATATTTTTGTTGTGTAGGTACTCTTGCTAACATTTTGGCAGGTGTCTTCTTAATTTGAGCATCAAGAGTTAACCTTTCTGCTGCATTAAATTATTAACATATGCATTTTTGGTAAAAACACTTTTAAAATTAGCTGATATGACTAACATTTTCGCTTGGGCGCAAGAAAATAATTTAACTAAATGTTGTCATTACTCTTTCGAATAAAGAAAATCAAAAAATTACTGTCGTTCAATAATTAATTTAGCCGCGTTCTATATATCCTTTTTTTGAGGCGTAGAGAATAATACTATAAAAGGTTATCTTTACTCTTTCAAATATAGAAAATTAAAAAATTACTGTTGTACAATAATTTATATGCACGCACTCCATATATCCTTTTTTGACTTAAAAGTTTACTTGACTTAAAAGTTGCTAGTTTAAATTCACAATTTCAACCACTTCCACCACGCAACAGCGGTACATTTTTTACGACACCAACTATAAAAGCTAATTTAATTAAAAGAAATGCAATCAAAATGCTGTTTCTTATATCTCTTCAATTTCTTTGTTTTTTCTTCCTTCCTTGCAGTGACATATTTTACGAGATGCCACGGCAGGCAACATGCTGCGCTCAGCATAAACAGACGCAGAGAAATTGCTGCAATGTGCTACACTGGCGCTGCACATTTATCATAATTTCACACGAACGCTACACAGTGTCACAACATGGCGTTGCCACATTTTTTTATGAGCGAGGACATAAGCGAGCGAGAGTCAGCAAAGAATAGCACGAATTAAATTGGCAAACTTCTTTAACTGCGCGTTTGTATAAAAAAAAATACGTTTGAAAATGCATGCGCACTTTTATGACGGCAAGCTTGCTGTCAGTGCGTGTGTGTGTGTGTTTGTGTGTTAGCGTTATCCTTTCATGCGCTGCCTTGCTGTCAAACAATAACAATAATGGCACATTAAAACTATGCAGCGACACACCTTCTTTGCGCAAATACAGCACGAGAAATGACATTTTCAGCTGCACCTCGAACAGGATATGTTGATCCTTGCGCGTATATGAATTGTGTTGCATTTTTGCCATGTGAATGCACAAAGTAACATTACCGTTATTAATATTAACGCACTCATAAACGTACGCTATACATTTTGTGCTGCTTTTATGTGGCGTCACTTTCTTGCGCTCATAAAATCGTGCATATCCTTTTTTATGTTAAAGGAAAAAAATTTATATTATAGTAAAAAACTTATGGCATAGCGCAGAGCTGTGGCAGCAAAGAAATTTTTAAACTAATAAAATTACTTGCTTACGACGGAAATGCGAATTATTATTAACAGACACGTTTTCCGTTGCTTGCCATTTGCCAAAGTCATTCACTCACACACACACTGGCAGTATCAGCTGCCGCAATACACTTTTATGTCATAACTTGACATTTCAACGCCTCCCCAACATCAATCTTTGCCTTTGATTACAGCTTTTTAGTGGCACTACAGCAACGCAACGCTACGTTTCGTTATCAGCAACAATTTCGCTTCCGTTTTTATTTCCGGCTTCTATTGGCAGTGATTTCATTTTGCCATAACTACAGTTTTGACATAAAAAGTGCACGATTTTTTATTAGTTACTACAATAGTTTGTGCTGAAAGTTTCCGCTTGGGATTGCAATTCTGCGCAATATGCTGGAAAATTACTTTTCTCTAAAAAAAGGATATATGCAGAGGTCACTGGTATAAGCATAAAAATCCAAAATTCAAACGGCACATACTTCGATTATATCTTTTACATTCTTTTGCATTACATATTTGAATTTTTTTAAATTTCATTTCAAAAAGGATATATGAATATACCTAATACATAACGATATTATAAATAGTGCTACTTGTAGCGTTTCGTCGCTTTCACATAGAAGACAGAACGGTTTTACTTCCTTACGGTATCTAGGATCCAGATCGAAAGGTGTATCTTGACTGAAGTCAGCTAACAGAATGTGCCAAATTTTCATCTGAGTGTCCGTGCCGTTAGCAAGTTGTCTTGCCAATCTGTTTTAAAGCAAACATAGCGCTCTAACTACTTCAGACAAGCAAACTACGCAACTTGCTTTAAAATTCTATTCAAAATCGATTTATCTTTACATATTAATCGCATAAATTTTACTAAACATGTGCACTTTTTGTTGAAAATATATGCCTATCGTCGTTGCATTAGTTATTCGCAAGCTTTAACAAAATATTACCGTTTGTTTGACAGCTCATAAACACCCTTTTGACTGCTTACAAAAAAAGGACATATAGCGCACACTTTTCTGAGCAAGCATGCACACATTTTAATACTTGCTTTAGATTTTCAGCATAAGAGCGCATTCCTTTATATACTTTGACTGTCATTAACAATTCACAATACGCGCCAATTAAGACAAAAATAAACTTTTGCATGCACTTTTATTGCTTTGGATTCTATTTCGCTGCCACAAAAGACGTTACGCTTAATGCCAAGCAATCAAAACAGTTGCGCTGCACAATGTCCTTAACACTAACAAGTAACCCTCATTTTCTTAAAGACGCTCACACATGCAATGCATTTTTTTGTTGCTCTTCATTAACACTTTTGTTTGAAAAAGCTGCAAAGAAAAGAAAATGCGCACAAAAGTCAACAGAACCGCAAATTGTTGGCAATTGTCACATGTCCTTTGCTGCATTCTGCAGCGTATATTGACATATTTATGACATTTAGCTTATTGCCAGCGATAAAATATAAACTTTTAATGCATTTCAGGATATGCCTTTTTATGTTCACATTTTACGATACGTATACAAAAATGGCAATTTTGCCTATGAGCAAATTTCAAAATTCACAAATGCAATTCGCCTTTGTTATTGTTATCCTTTTTGGCTTGTGCGTATTAGTGTGTGGCTTTTGTATTTGCTCGTTTGCATGCGCCTCCGTGGTTCATTAATTTCTGTTCTCATCATATTTATTTGTGACATTTAGTTGTAAGTGTGTGTGTGTGTGAGTAGCTGCATGTGTGTAAAAATTATTATAAAACATATTTTATTAGTTTTGCCTATGTCGCTTTGTTGTTATGTTATGCGTGTGCGTGTGTGCGTAGGTATATACGCACAGTGGGGAGCTGCGCCTGGCGTCCGTTGCGCACCATAGCCTGTCACCATAAATTCATTATTTATGGCGCAATCAATGCGAGCGCATGTCAAACGCATCAAAACTCATCATCGCCAGCGCGCAGCCACTGCAAGGACATCAACATCGGTGGTTGCTTCTCATCACTTTCGTCAGAAGCACATCATTGTCGATGAAGTGCCGATAGGCAAGTGATGTTAAGAATCTGTTGATAGTCTGTGAGTACCGTAATTTGAGTAATCGCCAGTCCACAATAATCATTGGCAAACAAGTACTAAGATTACTTGAAGTAGTTATTAATTGTTATAACTAATGGCAATAAAATGTTTCTATTATTTGATAGACTTAGATAATTTTTGATGTAGTCTAAGCTCGATTGTTTTCAGTTATTAAAGCTTAAGTAAAATACTATAAAATCTGAAGTTTGATGTTGATATTCCTTTTACAATCTATATCATTTTCAAAGCTTAGATTACTTCGGATTATATTAGATTAAATTAGATTAGATTCGTTTACATCAGATTCGTGCGATTCGTTTGGAACATATTGGAATTGTATAGATTATTTTCCATGAAAGCATCCAGTCCCCAAGTCACTGCGTTCTGAAAGACCTATACTGAAAGTTCTGCAAGTATTTGCAGATGCTCATGGATGCGTAGTTTTAAAAGATATGAAGCTTTTTCCTTTGTGGATCTGTGCAAAATATCCTGCGGTCGTATGTACCTATAGATATTTTTGGATATTACTAAGGAGACGAAGTCTGATCCTTAATAGCTCATTACAGTGCCACAGAAAGTATGCTGCTGCTTTTTGATTCAGCGCGTCTTTAATTAAGTATTGTGATCCATTTAAGTCGTTAATCAATTACTTTGAGATTACTTAGTAAACGATATGTAAAAGTTGTAGCATGTGATATATATTTCCAATAACTTTATTAGGAAATTTCTTCAAATCGGCTTAATTGTTAAATGTAACTTAGAAGTATTGATAAATACATAGTAATTTACTTAAGAATTACTTAGTCAGCATACTAACACATTATTTGCAGCTTATTGAGTTACATAACTTTAAAAAGTAATCGTTATCTCATGAACATTGCTCCTATTCAAATCATAATCATCGCTTGCCTACGCTCATATTCCTTTTTGCTTTGCAGTTTGTGGCCTGGCGGAAGTTGGTTTATTTTATAGTTTTGCTTATGCCAGAAAAGGAATTTTCGCATTTCGCACACACACGCACAAATTTGCTAGATTTCCTTTTACACACACATACTCTCATGCCATACAAATGCTTAGTACGAATCACAGGAAGAGTATGAGGCACAGCAGGAGCGCGCACACTTTGACAGTTAATGCTCATGTTTGACGTTTGTCAATTACATTGCTGGCGCATATCCTTTCAACTACACACACACACACACACACACTCACTCACATTAGCATTAGTCGGCGCGCCTAAATGCATGCCTCTGCGGCACAGCGCTTCTGTGTTTAGGGATTTGCGTGGCAAATTTGAATTTCGTCATTATTTTCATAGCCGTCTGCCGGCGTCTCAATTTTATGGCACTTCCCTTTTGTTGGCTCAACGCAATTTCGCTCACTTTGACAGTTCAACACCTCGCGATTTTGCTGCTGTAATGCATATGTGAGTAAGTATGTGACTGTGTGTGTGTTTGCATGTGCCGGGACGTTTATTTATGACGCTTTAGTAGGCCATTCGTTTTTATGCATTTCCCTTTGCTGCATTTGCAATTGTCCTTTTGCCTGGCGCTGCGCATTTCCTGTGCAATAAAATAATTTTTATTTCGTTGTGCATTTTGACATTTGTATATATATATGCATAAATGCAATGTTTATTTTGTGAGAGAGTGTGTGTGTGTATGATAGCGCTAATGTGTTTGATATTGTGATGCTACATTAATTCGTTGCCTTTGTCATGGAGTTTATGGAGCTAAGTTCAATTGCTACTCAAGAATCAATATTCCATGTGCGAGTGAGTATATTTGCAAGAATAATTATTATTATAAAAATTTTAAATCGTTGAAAATATGAACCCTAATTATTACCGCAACACTCTCTCTATAACTCTACAGGGATTTGGTAGAAATAAGTTGCAAAGGAAATTACACTATTTTATATCTAATAAGTCGGGGCTGCTCACTGGCAGGCTTTTTCTCAGTATAAAACTTTCAGCTTGAGGTCGTATATCTGTGAATATTGAGGCATTCAGATGAGAGATAATGGTTTACATATAAAAGCAGGATTGAAGAATTAGAATAAGCTTTTATATTCGTGAAATGGCGCATCTATCCTATTCATAATGCAAATGAATGAGAATTAAATGTATACAGATATCGGATTTGTTGAAGTTTGAAGAAGCTTTATATGAAATTTAATCATACTGATTTTCATGGGTGCCTTAAAATCTTTCGGCTTTCGCAAACTAATTAAAACTGAAGTAGCCACACCGTACAACTCTATGGTAGTTTGCCATTTGTGTACAAGTAAATAAAAGCCATCAAAACAAAATACATATAAGTGCAACAATGCAGCAATATGTTGCACAATTCAACACTGAACAACCAGATATATTTCCCTTTGCTGAATTTCCAAAGCATTTGCACCGCAATGATCACACCATTCGCCTTTAATTCCGCTGCCAAAGCCATACCGAAGCTGGATGCACTGCGCAAGCAATTGTGGCAAATGGTCAACAGGCGGCGCAACAGATCAGACAGACAGACTGCCGGACCGTGCCACCCAAAACTGGACAGGACCATTCAAACAGCACTCTGTTTGCTGGACTACTTTTTATTCGTATTAATAAAAGTGCAAATATTTAACAAGGCGTAACGATATGCAACAACAACAAAAACAACAACAAGGACGACAACAAAAGTGGGCGTAACAGGCATGTCTACATACAGTTGCAAGCTGTCGCTCAGTTTTTAAACATGTTTGTTAAAATAACTCACAACATCATTAAGCGGTTTGGTTGAGTGTACTCGCATGGTAGGATAATGCGACAGGATAACAGCCTGCTGCAGCATGCACTCATTGCTGGCTGGCTTGATGGCTGGCTGCCACAGCACGAAATGCCACAACAGTCGAGTGCATTAAAATGAATGTGTGTTGGTGTGTGGCTGCCCTCGGTTGAGGTGGCAAATAAAATGTAATACACTTCCGTTTCCGGTTTGCCGCATGCAAACAACAACGAAAACACAAACAAAAGCAGAAATGTGGCAAAAAGCGAAATGCAGCATTAAGCAGATTGCATTTGTGCACTTTTTTTAAATAAATTGCATTTCGGCTTTTGCCATTTGAAGTTTATTAAATTGTTGCACATTCGATTTAATGCGTTGCCATGTTGGCAAATTGTTGACAGTTCCTATCCATTTATGCTGTTTGTTTGTATTAAAAATCAGTGTTGGCAAATTGTTAACAGCACATTTAATAAAATAATCGAAAGCGCAGTGTGAACATTTAATTTTATTACAAATTGGCCAAAGTATGCCTACAGCTGGGCTGGTGGCAAGAGGAGAGAAGAAGAGAGAGAAGATTATTTTTGAATGGCAATGAAGAGGGGCACTTTTTTATAGGAAATGCTTATATGTGAGCTCAGAATGTTTAAACTATGCAGCTGATGTTGTTGTAAAAAGGCAGCTCACTATCAGCTAACAAAATCGTAAGACAGGAGTTTGATATTAGATTATATTTACTACATTAAATAGAAAAATATATGAAAAATTTTCAATGTAATTAAGTAATTCTAAATTTTTGTCTAAAAAATTCTTTATTGTAAGATGTAGATATGGTAAAGGTAGAGTACTCTTCATTGCCTACGAAGAACATGCTTATTCTTTTTTCAAGCTGAGCAAGTCCGGTCCATGTTCATTACTATTCAAGCTGCAGATTTCGGGCTCTAGCAGTGGGTCTTTCCATGGAAGCGTCCCTTCTTCAGTAAGTAGTATCTGGCTACTAGCGGTACTATTACAAATATGCTATTGTCTATGATGTGACTTTATAAAAACAATTATATTAAAATACAGCAAAAAGTATCAGCACCAAAGTTCCAAATAATAAGGATCTTGAATGATTCTTGTATGTATTTTTGTTAGTTTAAAAATATTTTATTGTACATTGTTAAGATGTAGATTTGATATTCAAGTAAAAAAAAGCGCATAAGCAGGCTGAGAAAGAAAATAATATTTTGAGCGTTTTCAAGTAATTCTTATTGGTTTTTATATACCTTCTATAAAAGGTCTATATTAAATCAAAATGAAAAAGAGGACATTTAACGGAAACTTACGAAAGGAACACATTGTTAGGGAAAAGCAATACTACTTATAAAGAGAAAACATAGACTCGTGCAGAAACTTTCAATGAATAAAAGTTTTAAATCGGCATTCAATTTACATTTAATTTTGCAACTAAAGCTCTTGGGAATTTTGAATTCGAATTTTGCACTTTTCCTACCAAATTCAGAGCAATTTCAGCATAAACTGCCGCCCACTTCTTTGCTTATCTTAATGTGCTTATAAGCACGCGTAGTCTATTGTTTATCCTTTTTTTGGATAATGACACTCTTTGAGATTTTCTGTGTAGATGAAATTTGTGTGCGCTTCGTGTTTGTAAAATGTTTTCAAATGGTCATTTTTATTTGCATTTAATTAAAAATACTGCTGCTATGCGCACACATAAGCCTTTTGTTTGAGCGCTTTTGGCTGTGCTCTCCTGTGCCAGGACACGTGTCAATGTGTCAACCTGAACGCGATAAATCACGCCAAAATGTAAATGCTAAGCAATTTATCAATGTCAACACTTTTTGTGGCGCACAGTGGCTGAAGGCACGTAAGCGCAAGGATGCTAGAAGGGGATTAACAAGCGAGCAATCCGAAAGATGCAAGGACCTTCTGAGGAATTAAGGAATGATTTCCTGGCACAGTCTGCCTACGCCTATGTGTTAAGTTTTTTGTGTGCCACAAAAAAGGATTAAAACTTTAAATTGCCAAAAATTACCCTTAAAATTTTGAAGTGTTTTTTGTTACTTTCGCCTCGGATTGCGCCATCATTTCAGTGTAATTATCCTGGCTTAATGCTGTTGTTTGTGCTTATCAAGACTTTTGCTTGATTTCCAATTTAATTGTTGTTGTGCACACTTTTTGTTGCTGTTGTTGGGTAGTCTTACAGTGTATTGACATTGGTCAGTGGTCAGCACAAAAGCGGCGGCCTTCATGATTGAGCTTTTTGGTCAGCGTCTTTGTGCTTGTTGCTGTTGGCTCTGCTGCTAGCAAGTAGCAGTGGCCGGAGTTTGCTTCCTTATTATGCTGGAAATTGCATTTCGGCACGCAATTAGTGGTTCATTTGATGCGTGTGCAGTGTGCTGTTTGCTCTTGGTCATTGTGTGTCTACGCGCTTGTGCACTAACAGAAACGAATTAGTAATATTTACTAATATGTTTGTTAGAGTAACAGAAAAATTAGTTAAAAATTTTTAGTAGCTGTCAAAAAGTTAAATGACAAATAAATGAATAATGGATAAATTTTCTTTCAGAAAATGCTATTAGTTTGTCATTCCATTTATATAACTAAAAACTTAATAACCAATTTTTGTAAAAAAAAAATTGTTTTCAAAATTATAAGCAAAATTCTTATGCTGGATTTTAATGAAAATAGTCTTCAGTATAAATTTGCATTTATTTTAGGTCTTCTTCACGAATTCGAGAGCTCGAACACTAACTGATTCTGGCAGTGAAATATTTTTATGAGTGTATGTGTGGCTCACTCTTCTGCTCTCTCTCTTTCTATTTCTGTCTCTATCAATCTACAAGGTATTTGCTTATTTACTTTAGTAAATGCGAAACTTAATTTGCGCTTATTACGCTGCAGAAATTTTGCAATTTCCGCATTTGTCTGCAGAGGCAGAGGAAATGAAATTGGCATTTCTCGGTGCTCTAAGACAAGTGTTTATTTGTTGATGTTGTACATGCTTATGCACGAGTGAGTGTTTGTGGGTGTGTATGTGTATGTGTAGAATTGCAATTTTGCTGATAATGCGTCGTTTTGGAATTAATGCACTGAATTGTGGCAATAAATAAGACGGAAATTCAATTCAAAGCTAAAAGGAACCTAAAATAAGGCTGAAAGTTGAAGGAAGAGCAGTAACTTAAAGGATGTACTTAGGTTCAGAAAAGTTTTAATTTTTTCTCAAAATATTAAATTTTTTTCTATAAAATAAATTCTACATTTGGCATAATTTTTTAAGTCTTTTGAAATAAGTAAATCGATAAAGTTTCGAGCAAATTGATATAGAATGTTCAATTCCAAAAGAAGCATTAGAAGTAACATGTTGTTACTGACCAAACCAAAAGAAGAAGAAGATATTGACAAGCATCTTCAAACTAAATTTAAATTTTAAAAATTATGTCAATCAGAGTTTTGTTGTTGTAAAGCGCAACGGTGGAACTAGCATAACTGATGCTGAGCAACATTTTTCAAGTACCTACATCTTTACTAAAAATGCACAAGCTATTTTGCGAGACTAACGATTGCAATATTGAAACCAACTTGTTCAGGTTTTTTCATGCAACCAAGCTTCTTTCTCGTTTACTAGTTTCCTCTTCTTCGTACTGTAAAGCCTTACTTCTTCCGTAAGAAGAGCAGCTCCTAAGCAATTTATGCATATCGAGACGTTCACACAATATTAGTATAGGCATGTAAACACATAGAGTGTGCCTCAAGCCTTCTGCCTAGCGACGTGTCTTCTTGTCATTGCAGTCTGTTTACTAATTAGCTCATATCCTTAGCATTTCAAACGATATCCTTGCAACAGATCTTAACTCAACTACCACTACGACGCTACAGCGGCAACAACAAGAACAAATGGCAGCAAAAACAAATGTCAACATTTCACGTAAGACACATTATCCTTGGCACTGCCATGCCACACAGGATTAAATTGTTCTATTTTAAATATGCTGTCACTTCATTTGAAACACACACACCTATGCACTCACACTTAGGCACGAAGGCAAGAACGCAAAAACTTTACTTGTTTCTTGGCTTGTTATCCTTGAGATGCTTGTGGCGGCAGGCAAAAAAATCATTAACACGCCACAAGCAAGCAAGCAAAGCAAAGCTAGGCGAAAGGATAACAGATTTTTCTGCTAATTTGAAACAGGAATCCTTTTGTGCGTGACGACAGACAACACCAGGATGCCACACAATTTGAGCATAGCTCAGCACACATACAACAACACGCAAACATTATCTTGCTCACGAGATCTTAGGCCAAAGACGAGGGTGCCGCCGTCTTTGCCGCCGTCTTTGCCGTCGCTGCTTGAGTGACGAAGGATAAGATAAGCTACAGCAGCAGGCAGTTGCAGTCAAGTTTCATTTGGCTGCGGGAGTGCCGCGGTGGGGGTGAGTGGACTGTAGAGGAAGTGCAAAATTTTCTCAATAAATTGCGTCTCAGCTTGTACGTTGACAGTTTTCTTAACGCTTCATAATCAAGAAACAAATAAGTCGGCTTCTAATTGTGTGAGTTTACAATTAAATGTGGCAATGGCGTGTAACTTCAACATTGGCTAAAGTATGCAAAGAAAGTGGGAAGTAGAAGGCGAAAAGGTATTTTAAATGTTGGAGATGATGAGTGTTTTATCTTAAGCTTGGGCTGACTTTCGACTTAAAACTGAAAGATCTGACATATAATACTTTTTGAAGCATATTCTAAAATTATTTCTTCCAATTTCTAAAATTTATTGAGGAAGTTTTGGGTTGAAAACTGTAGAAAAATGCAAGGTTTTGTTTCCGAATATCTCAATAAACTTTCAAATTATCGTTCCCAATCTGAACCGATCTAAATAAAATGCCCAGAAGTATTAGAAATTTATATTACTTCAATATCTTCAATTAATTAGTTCAGCAGTTTCACTTCAAAAAACTTTGGATTGACTCAAAACTAGATCCATTAGTTTTCCGAATAGTTTCATATTAAAATAATAATAAATTATTTCTTGGGAATACAACATACATATGTCTTTTTAATTTTATCGCATATATTTTGAAAATAATGGGAAACTCAGAAAAACCATATTCAGGATAGAAAGATCATCCAAAGATTTTTCGCATTACAACTCGAGCGGCCTGTTATTTTTATTAACAAACAAATTATAAATAAATTCTGATTTTGAGATTCGAAGATTATGAAACCTTGTCATCGGAGCTTTTCAAAGCTGCTGATCTGAAGGATCCCTTGAAGAAATGTACCATTAACTTACTTAAAATTATTTTCATTTGGTAGAGATATGGTCTTCAAATACCAACAAGCTTACTATACAGAAGATTTCATTAAAAGTAGAGCTTAGTTTTTGAAAGAAATAATTAAATTAATTCGTAGTTTCAGTTTCATATTTGAAGTGCTTATTTCATAAAAACATTGAAATAATTCCTTGATTTAAAATACGACATAATTTTCATAGGTTTCTTTCTATTACATCTTTCAAAGATTGAATTTAGTTATATGCCTGCTTCTGAGTACCTTCCTGTCATAGTACATAGCAGCTTTAGTCCTTAACAACTCATTGTTAGCTCCAACCTTTGAACGGAACTGCCGAACGCTGCGTGACTTCGATACTTCCAAAGAAATCGTCAACTTTGAACTGGCCACCTTCCCTCAGCTACATCACATACACTCCTCATTGTTGACTTTACGAAGGCAAGTACCCGGCAAAAGTTCACGTTTTTAACGCTTCAAGGAAAAGTAAATTTTTCGCCTTAAACGCTTGAGCAGTTTCAGTGCGACTGCAGGAAAGCGGCATCAGCAATTGGCTAAGTTTCAGAGTAAAGCAGAGTAGACTCCAAATTGCCACGGACCCCAACTCCTGCCATTGCTGTCGCCATTACACCGGAAGCGCTGCCGCTGCCACTGCAACGCGTCCTTCGACATTGTGCGGCGCACTTCGAGCGTGCTCGGCTCATCGAATTACCAGGCGACTGCCTTTTAACGCTTGGCCGGCTGCTCACAAGACAAAATTAATTGTTGAGTAATTGAAATTTTATTTATATTAGTTTCCTTTGCGCGGATTTCCTGCGTCAAGGCGGTTCTGTCACGGGCCCGCTGCGGTGAAGCCATTGTTAAGTGAGGTGTGCCATTGGCTGAGTGTTTGCCTTGGGGAATGGATCGCTGTATTTATGTGTCCTGTTGTGTTGTCTGTAATTTACTTCTTATTTCAGCTTCAACGATTAAGCACTTGCATTTTTTTTTCATAGTGGTTTGTGTTCCATTGCGAGGTTGGGTAGGGCTAATGGACCCATTGGCTTAAAGATATTCCAACAAAGGTCCTTCCGGAATTACATTTGAGGCCAGAATAGGCAACAGAATTCATACGAGTTCCAGTAGTCCAGAAGAGAATAAACAGTTAAGAAATTTCATTAAATATTTGCAAATGAACATGAGCAATTCTTATTTAGAAAACGGCTATTTTATTAGAAAAAATTATGCTTTAGTTTAGAGAACATTTAATTGCAAAATGATATATTATTGAGGGAGTTACAATATTATAAATTTCTAATAACAAAAACATTGCTGGCACATGCAAATCTTCTCTAGATTTGAATGAGCCTGTTTGCCCATCACTGAGAAAAGTCGATGCTCAGCTCACACTCACAGCCATTTTCTGTATCTAATATGCATGTCCTTTTGATTAAGCCTGCCGACTCTTATTTCGAATGTGTTTTAATTTAATTTTGCATGGCTAAAAGCACACACATATACATAAACAACTGCCACACTCATTCATGCAACATTGTTGCAACACACTCGCACATTGCAGCATGCCACATGCAAAGCAGCAGTCGTTTTTGTTGTGTATTGAAGTGCCAGAGTATAGTCAATAAGAGCATTCAAAGCAAAAACAACAGCGACAACAACACCAACAACAAGCGCGTGTAGAGGAACAGCACATCAACAACATAATTGCCGGTCATTTGCAGCATACAACGGAACGTCAGTGGCAGCAACAGACTCTAAAGTGGCAGCAACAGTGGCAGCAATTTGGCTGTGTATGGGTAAGAGTGGTCAGCTGATACGAGTACCTACACTGCATTTGTCGTATGCAAATCACACAATGCACAGCGGTAACAGCAGTAGCAGCAGCAAAATGTTGCTGACACCTTGCCACATCCAGCCTCAGTTGCTGCCTGTATAGATTACTTTGATGGACGCTGCTGGCTGCCGGCTGGCAGCTTTAACAAGTGAGCAATGCTTCGACTTACAACAATGTTGCTGAGTGTCTGGCAGCAACAAGGCTACCACACTCATACCCAATCTCATACGCATACTCATACTCATGCATATGCATGTGTGAGAGTGGCTGTTGGCGCTTGTTTGACCAAAATGGCAGTTAAGCACAAAAGCGCTTTTGTTTTTAGTGCCAATTCCATTGCTGCGACTGCGGCAACTGCGGCTGCTGCTGCCGAGTGTGTGTGTGTGTGTGTGTGTGTGTGCCGCACTTGAAGTGCTTGTATGTATGTAAACGCACTTTTATGCGCTTCATTTTCGTAAAAGGGAGAGACCATAAAATTTAAAATTGCATGCTTTTGAAAAGTGCATGAAAAGTGAAGTTAGAAGAGCATTCATATGACTTGTAGATAAGTACCTACTTAGAAGTATCCCTACAGATAAGCAGGCACATCCTTGCGTTGGTACATGGCAAATATAAAATCAACGAAAATTTTGTATAGCCGAATTTATATGTGGTCCTGACTCAAAAGACTACGATTTGGTCGAACATGCCCTATGACCTGCAATAGAAATGTGATTCGAATCTCAAAAAAGAATCAGAAGTATGCTTGAATTAGAACCATAATCAAAACAAAAGCGATAAAAAGAATGGACACAAAATCGTAAACAGAATCAAGTCCAGAGACAGAATCGAAACTAGAGACAGATCTCCGATCAGAACGAAAATAAAGCTCACAATAGGAACTCAACATGCCTATTGGAAGAGGAATTTCTTATTGTGGACTCGAAACAGAAGCAAAACACTTCGATTTGACTCTGCTGGAATCAAAATCGGAAAAAAGATTCAAATCACATCATCAAATAAAAGGCAGAAAACGAATGCAATCAAAGTAAGAGCGAGTATCGAATATGGAAACAGTAACAAAACTAAAGATAGATCCCCAACATTCGAAACTTTGCTACATAATGGGAATGGAATCGAAATCGCTTATTAAATTGTAAAATTATATAGAACCAAATATAGAAAGGACTCCAATTGATGCAAAGAATTTTGAGTGCATGCATTCCTTTTCTGTAGTTTGTAGAAAAAAACGGTAATTTTATCTTTCCCTAGCACACATTCACATTTCCATCTAACTAACTGACCATTAGAAATTTAACCATCTAAATACAAAACTCATTTGCCCTATCTCTTATCATATAAGCCAAGGCAATAACAGCGCTGAGCAATGTTGAAAGTAATAAAATTCCCTGTAGTCTAATTTAAAAAGTTGTTATCGGCATTATTGCTTGCATGCATACCAGCAACATCTACAACAACAATAACAATATTTACACAGCGCAAAAGCAATAATACATTGAAGCATGCATTACGTGAGCATGTGAAGCTGCGTGCCTGAAGTAGTACAATAATTTTAAACTAATGTTCATGCAGCTGAAAGTATCTGCAATTTGCTTGTTTATTTTACTGAAATATATGTAGTTCCTATGGATGCTTAAAGACCTTCATAGGTATTAGCGAATCTAGGGTTCTTTTGTGCTTTCCTTGTTTTGAGGACTCTTCCTTGATTCCTCTCAAATTAGATTCCGAAACTAACTTTTTATTCTATAATAATCTTTATCATGGTATTCAAAATATACATACTTTTTTCCCAGAACTGCAGCTTCTGCTATCCTCTCAGACACCATCAAGTGTGCATGCCCTTTACTTGCAATAGCTGCCCTCTACGATTCATTGTTGTTCGCCTTAATTTCATTAGAATAATGCATTTGTGTGTTGTTTTTACGCTGAGTTGATTAAATTCACGACTGCCATTTCGACATTCAGCCATTTGCATTGTTCATTTCGCATGGAAAATTGCAGTCTTTGCTCCTGGAGCGGCCAGTTTCAGCTTCTTCGAGTAGTGTACCTGCCTCAGAATAAATGGCTTACACTATGAAGTAGCTGCAGCCATAGCCAATTGTTTTTGCTAACCGCATCGAAAAGTCATTTCGTAGCGATCCTTTGTTTATTTCTGCGCAGATTGTGCATTTGCCCAAATATATAAATGAAGTTTTAAGACTTAGAATACACTCACACAGTCACACTTACAGCAGCTGTCAGTGGTGAGAAACCGTGATTTGTCTTGGAATATTTTGCCTGTTTTCGTGATAATTTAATTGAATTGCCATGCTTTGAATGGTAATGAGAGTAGAGCAAGCAAAAGGACCGAAATAAATGGTTTTGTTGGCTGCTAAACATTTGGCTTTGTGGCTGTGGCAGCGTGTGAATTGTTACGCCAAGTGGGAAAGAGAGAAGTTCAAGCATAGTGTTGAAAGGCGAGATTTTCATATGAAGCAAACAGAGCCACTTGCATATGAAGTCCATTTTGAGCACTATTTTCAAAATGTTCAAACCAAAAAAGCGCTGCCTTGCACCAATATTGAGTTGTAATAAGCAATTATTTAGAAAGAAAAAATTTTATAGATCGGTTAAGTTGCATAGACGATTATATAGAAAATTCCAAACATTGTTGGATCCAGAACTTCTGCTTGGGGCATTTAATTATATGAATTCTAAAATTTTTAAAGAAAATATTATGCAAATATTTTACAATGAAAGCGTAAAATTCTTCGGCATGAGAAATCATGAAGATCGGATTAATAGTGAGAAAAGAGATTCTATATAATGAATATACAGTAAATTATAAAAAGTAAATATAGTAATTATATGAAGTAGAAATAGCTATTGAAACCATGTTTGAACAAAATTATGTGAATTCCTCTTTTGTCATTTGATAAAAACTACCTACATAAGATCGTCCACCCATTCTGAAAAGTTTTTAAATACTTTTTAATAAAAATTTTAATTCTAAATTCCATTCTGAAAAGTTTTTGAATACTTTTTAATAAAAATTTTAATTCTAAATTCAATCGTTTATCAACACTGCTCAATATTGAAGAAGTAAGCAGCCATGCTGCTCTTAAGAAATAGCTTTGCTCACCGCAGTCTTCCTGATTTCCTCGCCATTCCTCTTTACCTTCACCTCCCCCCAGAACCCGCAATCCACAGGCTCAACACTCGAACTGATTTCAAATAATCTAATTGCAAAGTGTTGTCAACTAACAAACAATTTTCAAAAGCAATAAAATATTTTGCACATAAACAATGCACACACGCTCAAATTTACACACACACACTCATACGATAACTTAAGTGTTGAATATTTCAATTGGAAACTACATAAAGACATTGACTTGCTTTGAATTTCAATAGAATTGTTGAGATAATGAATGGAAACAATTGACGAAGTGACTTAAGCCGATTCTACGAGTTTGCCAGGCACAAATACACAGGCACACAAAAGCACACAAAAGCACGCATACATACAAGTGCATATCTATACAAGTATCTATGCGTATGTGTCGCTACGTCAGAGTTTTGTCTTACGCCTGAAAGGCGCCTCACATTAACTTGAATAAAGTCTTAACAGACTGTCTCCATATAAACGCACATGGACGACGCTCCTTCTCCTTCTACAAGCCTCTCTCTGAGCACTTACGTCTTGTAGTTGAAAACTGATTGAATTATTACGTAAGGCAGACCATTGTTTACGCTAGTCTTAATTGAACTTATTTTATTTTCAATTAAACATAAGAAAAAAGTGCAACGCCACGTAACGACGTGATTACTTAAAAGTTTTTGAAAAACTTTACCTATTGCCACTTCCGCTTCCGCTAACGTAGTGCGCTGTATTACGCAAGCCATAACCGCTTCCGTGGCACGTACGTTTATGCTTATACTCGTACTAAAATTTTCCACTTACGTTGAAATTCTCACATTTCTCCAGCCACGTTTTCTTTCATATACCAACATTTCCTTCGTATCCCTAACGTAGCTTTATGGCGTGTGACTTAAATTTACTATGGCAGTCTGACGTGTCTGATGTGTCGGCAGCAAACTTTTGCTATGAGTTTTCTTAAGGTTTTTCTTTATACTCCCACCAAGCAACAAGAGAGGGAAAGAGAGAGTGAGACTAGGAACTCAGCTCATTTGCATATGTGGCTAAGAATTGCTGCTTGTGGCAAGAGAATTACACGAGGGTGTAGGGTAGCTTGGTAATGCCAAAGGATATTGCCATTTGCATATCGTTTACTTTTAATGTGATTATGGCGTGCATACGTAAAACTTTTAAAAGTAAATTTTCGGCTTTTCAGTGGCTACCCATTACTTTATTTCTCTTAGAATCTTCTGACGGAAATGCTGTGTTTGTAGTTTGGTTACTAACTAATTGGTTGCTTAAGTAAATGTATTAAGTTTCAATGGAAAAAAATTTTAAGGGCACTGAACGGAAATTTATGGAACATTTTTTGGAAATGGTTGTTGCTTTAATATTTAATACTGGAGTTCATGAGCTGACAGAATCATTTTATGCTATCACATTGAAGACTTTCAAGGACTTTTGAGAAATAATAATGATGACTATCAAATCATAGAACTTTTGTTGGTATGTAGAGTAATGAATTCTTCCTGACTCGACATGACTCAAAGAAAATATAGAAAGCAACTGATTTTGGAAGGAATCTGAAATCCTTCGTGCTTATTATGTAAAAGAACAAAATCAAACCATTTAAGTTAGCTCAAATCAAACCAAATTCAATTCGAATCAAAGCACATACAATTAATTCAAATAAATGAAATTAATTCAATTCAAATTAAACCAAATTAAAATCAATTAACAGCAAATTCAATTAATTCTAAGAAATGAAGTTAAGTCAATTGAAATCAAATCAAAATGCAACGAACTGAGTATGGAAAATTTTGCAAAATGACATTAAATCAAAACAAAAATCTATAAAATAGAAATCTATATATAAAATAAAGCATCAAAATAAACTATTCTAATTTTACTAGCCGCTGCCAAAGTAAAAACTTCCTCTACCCAAGACAAAATGCCAACAAAATCTAATCAACTGCAATTCGCTTTAATTTATAACTTATTTACAGACAAAACAACAAGCAATAAAATAAATAAATCTACTTACTAAAATGTCGAACACATATGCGACAACATGCTCAGCACACACACACGAAGGATTTGTGAAAGAACACAGCAGCTGAGAGAAGGACACCTTCTTTGCAGCCAAAGAAAAAGAGCATAAGTGCTCGGATGGCAAACAAAAAATCCATCAAATTGCCATGTTTTTGCTGTCATTCAATATTATTTACAGCCTAAGATGCGGCAGGGAGCTAAAAGCTAAAGGAACGGGAGGTCCTTTAGGCGGAGCTGTAAAGATTGCGCTAGGGAAAAAAAGCCGACAAAATTTAGTAGCATTCGAACAAAGTACTATTTACCAATATGGCACATTGATGCATCATAAATATATTACACACGCACACATGCACACAAATAGACAGCTACAGCATAATAAAAGGACATACTCGGCTGAAGTTCCATAGAAAAGTTTCGTAAGTGGCATAAGACGGCGCATAAGCCTACATAAGCAAGTTGACACTTTTGTGACCCGCACCCCAGCACCTCAAACTCTTGCTCTCGTCCTGCCCGACATCATGTAAAATTTCAAATGTCCTGCACACAAAAGGATGACCCTTGGCTTGCCACTGACGCGTTCTTTTATTGTTGCACTATGCTGCCATAAAAAGTGGACAATGGTCACTTGATGATGCGGGCGCGTCCAAATGATGGCATTTCATTTTATTTGCTACTTCGTTCGTTCTTTCTTTCGTTTCTTCGTCTTTTTTTTTATTATTTGCTACTTTACTTTTATTTAGTATTTACACATAAAAAAATACAGTCATAATCGTAATATTAACGTATTTGCTTGCTTTACGTAATATGCGTTTCTACGTAACGAATGCACAGATGAACGCATCAAACGGAAGCAACTCGTAAAACTAGCGAATTGTGAATTATGTCCTGGCAATTCTTGGCGCTGCTCCCTCCTGCTGGCCGCCGCCTGAGCATGAAATAAATAAGCGCTTGAAGGCAATGGCACGAAACTGGACACACGCACACACACACACACACACTTTCACGTATTTACTCAATAAAACACGTATTAAAACGTGGCGACTTGCGTTGTGTTTATGTATGTATGTGTGCGCCAGAACATGTCGTAAATAAAGCGAAATTTTATTGTGAATTATATTTGAAGGTATTTGGCGATTTTATGTTGTAGTTTTGTTGTTGTAATGGTAAGGGTATGGGCGTGCTGTGGCGCCAAAGCTTTTTGGGTATGAGAGTATAACTCAGTATTGATGTTAGAATGTGAGAATAAATTAAACGTGGCTAGTTTGTGGGCATGTACCAAACATATGCGAAGCACCCTGGTTTTGCAGTTCAAAACCCACATGAAAGGAATGATGCAAGAATATTTATTTGCACTATTATTATCTATAGCTTCAGAGTACAGTCAACCTAAGCTGAATTTCTATAATTTAAATATTAAAACGAACTTTTTTTGCCAGCTTTGATTTCTAGCTTAATTTAAACAATTTTCAGCTTCAACGCGAGATCTTTTATTTTTATTTCTCCCCTTTCTCCCAAGCCAAACGGAAGAGCGCATTACATACGTTAACCAACCGCGAAACTGTCAAAATTTTGTCGCACACAGTCATGCATGTAGACAGAGTAGCTACGCCATTGAGCCGAGCCAACGTCAAAACTCAACGGAAGGAAATGAAATTTCGCGACTGCCGGAAACGTATGCAAAACACACGCTACTCCAACATATGTGAACACATGAACACACATACATATAGCTCTGACTAAATGCGTATAGAGATGGTATTATGGTGAGATTGCAGGAGCGTATCTAGAGGCGAATTTCAGAGTGTAAATATTCTTATAACGGCAATAGAAAGAATCTAAATAAAAAATATTGGCTGTGAAGTAAAAAGAAATCCATTATTTTTGCTTGAAATTTAAGGTTTTATTTAGCATAGTTGGAATGATCCAATATCGTCCTTCTGGGCAATAGAAATACTGCTTCCATGGTGATCGGACTCGAAGATTTTCATGATTTGATCGACATTTTCGACAATTGGCCTTCCAGAGCGTGGTGCATTTTTGACATCAAAATTACCGGAACGGAATCGACGAAACCAGATTTGCACGTAATTGTTTGTTACAGTATCAGGACCAAGCATCATAAACACTATTCACATTTTCAGCCGCCTGAATCGCGTTTTCGTCTTTATCGTAGAAAAACTATAAAATAAGGCGTATTTTATCTTTTCTAGTGTTCATCTCTTAAAGAGCCTAAAGACTAAAAAAACTTTAGCTACGTTGCTGAGTAAGTGCATTTTTACCCTTTGCCGCTTGACTCTCACATGTGCCTTTACGCATATTGAGTGCCTTCAAAAGTGCTTATCCTGCACACGCTTTTTTGATTTACTGCCACTTTTAGTGTGGCAAGTTAATATGAGGAGACGCTGCTGCTCTCGAAAAGCAAGCAACATAAATTAAATTTGCCTAAAAGTG
Organism: Neria commutata; assembly: GCA_963457695.1. NCBI lineage: Eukaryota > Metazoa > Arthropoda > Insecta > Diptera > Micropezidae > Neria > Neria commutata. The sequence continues at coordinate 39,702,419 of OY735248.1, forward strand.
CTAAAAGTGCTGTTGAAGTCAACAAAACAATTGCTTTGCTGTTTCGACAGCGCCAAAAAGGACAAAAGGACTTACTTTATTCAAATCGCAATTACAATTCAATTTTCATAAATTTCAACCGAGACATTTTTGTAGGCAGAGAACATGTGAAAAATCACAACAAAAATATGCACACATATGATGGTAACACACACATGCATGCATGCATGGTTGCATTTAGTAGCTGCCGCAGAAGGGTTGCAAAAATATTGCCAAACGGAAAAGCAATTTTGAAATATGAACCGCATATAACAAAATTTATGCATTTGTGGCAACCCTTGCATTTACCCTTGGCTTACCAGCAACAATAAAATAAAGGAGAACAGGCAAAGGTTACGCTTCACCAGCATTCACTTTTAGAGTAATGTCCTATTTTGACTTTTTGCTGCAAAAACGCAGATTTTTAGCAGCAAAATGTATTGAATTACAGTTTTCTATAAAGCATCAATAATTTTTAACGCCTCATAAATATGGTTTGCTGCCTTTTTGCGCACAAACGACATGTCCAACAACAACCCCTTAATGTGCCTTTATTAGTTATTGTTTTGTGCTCCCTGCCACATCCTTTGCCAAAGTCAAAAATCATTTTTTATATAAATCATAGAAAAAGTGCGCTGAAATATAGAAAAAAAAAACTGACAACTTCATTTGCTACGCTGGCACAGCAACAACAACAACAACAACACTATAAAAAATGACCAACCAGCCTTAATGCTTTTTTTCTCTTTTTTGTGTAATTCCTCACAACCCTTTTGTGGCCACTGTAATACATTTCGCTGTAATTTCTTGCAATTGTATGCGACTCAGTCGCTTCACTTAATCCTAAAGTGCCCATACACACAGTCAAGCATACACACTTACCGAGACTGCTAGCCTATATGTGAAGTGCAGCTTCACTCAGCCATAAATATTATTGCCCACATCCACTGACCAGGCGCTGCTTCCGCTGTACTATTTGCTAATGTCCTTGCTCTACCCTTTTGTCGCTTTTCCATGTTTTTGCTTCACTTTTGACACATAAATAAATTATATGATTTTTGCGTTATGTTGCCATAATGACCATTAATGACACTCCAAATTATGTTGTTAATATCGACAGCGGCTAAAGAGTGACCAGAAAAGAGGGAGCATAAAAAGAAAGGGTAGATGTGTTCACTTTTTTGTAGGCCTTTTTTTGTAGATTTTTCCAAATTTTTTTTTTTGCCTTTATGTAATTTATGTGCCTTTTCTGTTTTCTTGTTTTTATAAGCCTTTTTCGGCTGATTTGTGCGCATTTTTTGGGCAGTTTTTATTAATTTTGGCAACATTTTATAGACATTTGATATTAATGAAATTCTTTTCGAACCTTTTAACTAATTTTGTTGCACTTTTTTGGTTTGGTTATACTTGTATGGAATTAATGTGCCATTGCACATAAATTATCAACAGTTATGAAAATGTGGAACAGTAGATATACAAATATTAATCAATGGCTGCGTAACTACCATTACTACATTACAACTCTGCTGATTGAAAGTCATATAAAAAGAACGAAATCTGTTTGTAATGAGTGCTGCGATGAAGCTGTGCCGAAACGTGGAATCTACAAAAGACTTTTTACTATCTGAGCAGAGCATCTGCCATTAAAGTAGCAACAGATAGGATTAAAAATCTCACGCTCCATAGGTGCTCCAAGGCATCGACAGAGCGAGTAACACCATCGTTGCCTATTAACTTTATTGCTCGAACTTGAATAAGATCCAGAGGTTTCAGTTTGGTTCGTTTAGTTCCTGCCCATAAGTGCGAATTGTTGGTACTTCTTTTTGGGCCTTATGCAGGTGGTGTATAAAGTGCAGAGATCAGCATTATATATTAACAGCTCTCTGGTAATTTTTCCTTTTTTTCAATAAAGCAAATGTAAATTAAATAGTTCAAGATATGTAGGCAAAAAATTTTTGAAAGACATGCTTGGCTTTCATACAAATTGGCCACACCTCCATAAATGCCAACACACACATGCAGATATGGCACATGTTGCTTGACTAAAAAAAGTTAGTGGCTTCTTCTTGCGCCTGCCAAAAACCGTGAGGAAGCCACAAAGAAGAAGATTTAAAAACTGTCGCACGCTTTTCATTTCTGCTTGCGCGGCGTTTAACAAATGAATTTGTGTTACGGCAAACATGTTAACATGGCATGTGTATATGAATTTCTCTCATGTGTGTGTGTGTGTGTTCATATGCAAGGCGCTTGTATATGTGTGTGTGTGTGTGTAATGTGTTGCGTCGCACACGTTGACAATGGCTTGTTTACAATTTTACCGCAAAATGCCCTCAAAATGTTCACAATTCGCCGCAGCGCCAACAAAGCAACAACAACAAAACCATTGGCCAACAACAACAACATGCAGAACAACAACAATTCACTACGACAGCGCACAACCATAAATCAACAAGTTAAGTCAAGCACTCACTAAACTTTTTCCGGGCGCAAAAATTTGCTCTTGCTTTACGAATTTAAAATTTTCCATTTTTCAAAAAAAACAACAGTAAAAATCAGTAAGCGGAAACGGAAATACACACATGCAGCGCATGCTTTTTTGGCTTTTGCCTGCTGCGCTTGCATTTATATGCGAATTGTGAAAAATGGAATTGATTTCTAACAAAAAAAAAAAAAAAAAGTGAAACAGAATTCATTTAATAAAAAATGCCAAAAAGGACTAAAGTACTGAAGCGCTTGTGGAAGGAGCTGCTGCAAGTGAGTAGAAAATTCATGAAAATTTGTCAGCTTGTTGCGACGCTATTAATCACAGTTTGTTGCACTCGTCGCTTTTTGCCAGCACATTTTATACAAACGTGATTCATGGCACTACCAGCAGTATCTAGCAACAGCAACAACAACAACAAGTTACAAAAATCACAACAACAAATGTAGCATAAACATACCGCTCACATATGGATATTACTTTGTTGCCTTGTACGAGTGCGACATATGAATTTGATGATTTATGGCTGCGCCAAAGTGACAACTTCAATTCGTGTCCTTGCTAAAGTAGAATCATAAATTATTCTTGCTGAAATTGTTTGTATTTGTGCAACGCAGTTGCATATTTTTAAATCGCATAATTTTCTTGAGCTTTTAATTTTATTATGATGAATTTCAGCTGTGCATCAGGCAATCTCTAGAAAGCTTTTGAATCCTGCAGCATGTTTTTTAATATTCCAAATATTTTAGCGAAGCAAATTCTAGCAATTTATTTCAATTAAGCTTCGTAAGCCTTACAACAGGAATCCAAACTAAGTCTTTTGGTGCTCAAAATCATTGAAAAGTATCATAATGCAATTCTGATCGATGGAAAAATTTTGGTACTGATTGCATTAAACGGAAATCTGCTGCTAATACTCTTTAAACAAGTTGTTACGGTACAAGAGCTTTTCAGTTTTCTATATAGCAGTGAATCAGAATAATATAGAAATTATTCAATATATTAGTTCGAGAGCTCGTCGGCACCCCGACTCTCTGAACTGACAACCCGGTCAGTTGTCGCATTTTTAGGTTCTAAATTAAATTTTTTTGAGCGTTTTGTCTCAAATAACAGTTAAAAATACTGAGAATTTCAAGAAAGTTTTCAGGAAGCTTGTTTTCGGAAAAGGTTTCCGTTTTGCTGCATGCTCTGTAGAAAGGAATAAAATTCATTCAAAATGATTTCTTCAGTTGCAAAAAATTAAATTTTTGTTCAGAACTGAGACCTAAAAAAAGGCATGAAGATCTTCATTAGAGACTTTAGTGCTTCGAGATGATCGAAAAAATTACAAAATATGCTTAACTGCACACTTCTCCAAAGCGTCTGTTCTTTAAGATTCTACCCATAAATTGCTAAAATTGTTTGCTTTTTATATTGCCTCTTTTCTCTCTTTCGCCAAACTAATTTTGCTGCTGCAAAACTTGTCAAACAAACCTTGTTAAGTGCTGTACTTACACTTTATCACACTATTGCAATTTTCTCGGCTATTCCGTTTCATTATCTATTCTTTCGAGAGGAAAGCCATTAAATTTAAATATTTATTGTATTTTCTGCAGGGCGTGCAAATTAATCCTTTGGGTGAGCTTCGAGCGTTTCAGCAACCAACACGAAATGGTTTTAATTGTCAAACGGACAGATAAGAAGACAGGCAGACATTTCTAAGCCAATCTGCGCCGAGCGATCTCGCAGCTTGAGCACAGGAAATTTCTATTAATTTTGACTTAGCCCAAACCGTTGCTCAACACCATTGACAATCACCTAATCCCCGACTGGTGTATGTTGAGCCCTTCAGAACTGACATGCCGGGGTTAGCTCGAGCTTGCCGGCAAAACAAAAGGGTTACACGCCGAAAATTGCACATCCATATGTATGAGTATGCCTAACATTGTATGAAGGGCGCGTCGTTTTGTGCTGGGCAGGAGCGGGCTGGAGTGCGGGTTAAATTCAATATTTACAATTACTTAAGCAAGTGTATTTTGGGTTGCGCCATCAAAATGACAATTATTTGTCAAGTCATAATCAAATTGAAAGCGGCCAAAATGGCGCGCCTGCAAGTCGTTGGCGCTCAAAAGTGGCACAGCTGCGCTTAGCACTTTAAGCCGCTAGCATTACAGCTAAAAAGGATTTAAGGATTTTCAAAAAGAATATAAAAAACCGAAAAGCTTTAAGCCTACGCATTTGAAAATTTTGACGTTTCCTTTGACAATTGTCACAGTGCATGAGCGTGAGAGTGGAAAGGAGGCAAGGTGCTGCAGCGCTGCCACCTTTTGATTTTGTATGCTCTGCTGAGAAAAAGTACGATGAAAAAAAAATGGCATGCATCAAGGCACACAGTAAAGGCAGCAAGAAGATTAATTAAGAGATGAATAAATTTTATATTTTATAAAAAGTTGAAATCGAAGATAATTGAAACTTTTCAAAAGTATATGAAAAAGCCTGAATTGCCTTGGCTTTTTAGCTGGTTTTAGATATGGTTTTTATGACTTTTGATATTCCGAAAGACTCTAGAACATCTCCTCTGCTTCTGAGTACCTACCCTATTTAGCCACAAAGATTATTGGACTGCAGGAGATCTCAAATCTGGTAATGGACTTCCTACTAAAGTTCGCTAGAAATTTTCATATTCTAACAGATCTCTACTTGCTAGACCGTGAAATGGATCAGCATCTGGTATCGCAAAGCACCTTTCAGGATACATGCATGGCTTATTTGGCCTAGCGGCTCAACATCAATCACACATGCTTTTACTTTTTAATACAAAAGAACTATGGTGAAAATGAAGAAAATTACCAACAGCTCCTTTACTTTTGACTGCTTGATAAGGAAATATTGATTTAGAGAAAATATAATTTTGTGGAAATATCATGAGATCATTTTGTTTGATTCTTAAAAAAAATATGAATTTTCTTATCGACGGAGAATTTTGAAACAGCTGCAAAAATCAGTTTATAATGAATTTTTGTCATTATTATAAATTTAGGCAGGGAATAAGACTTTTAATAAAAAAAAGTGCTATGGAAATTTTTTGGAAATTTAATAAAGAAAGAAGAGAAATTCTTTATTCTTCCCGGTGGCAGCGCTGAGTGTGGGGTGGTTTGCAGCGCCACTTTAAAGTTTGACATGTGTGACTGGCAAATGACATTCGGCTTCATGTCATTTTGACGTCTGTTTGTCGCCGCTGCCATTTAGCTGCCTACTAACGTCTGCCACTGCCACTCCCACTGCTGCTTCTTTTGCTTGTTGTTGTTGTTCTTGGTTGCACGTTCGGCATGTTGCAACCATAAATGTTTATGATTATGGCTGCAGGAGATTTAGTGCGCCGCGCTTTACAATTACCACAAAATGCAAACACACATGCACTCACACGAACACATGGTACTAACACACACACATATGCAGGCAGGCAGGCACGCACCCATATGCATTTGCTACTGCTTTTTAGCGCACAGGGTGGAGCCGCTAGGATTTTTGCATATAGTCGCACATAAAATCTTATGTTTATATGCGCTGCACACACACACACATGCAAATGATCGTCGCGTGTTTGTGTGTATGGCGCGTGTTTCATTTTCTTTTCGACGCTTTTGGCGCGGTAATTGTAAAATTTGATATTACGCCACACACACACACACACTCACACTAACACGCTTGCATTTAAGTCTGCACACATGCATTTTTTGGCTTATTTATTTCTCAGTTTGCATGTGTGCATGTGTGCGTGTATTGCTTTTATTATTTTATATGCCCACAAGTTAAACTTATTTAATCTTTTTGATGGTTGCCTGTAAATTTTAATGATTTTGCGCTTTATTTTCAAATGTGTGTGTGTGTGTGTGCGTTTTTGTGCATTTCGTGAAAAATGTGCGCATATGTGCGGAAATTATTTTTAATTGTTAATATTTCTACTTTAACTGAAGGTATGGCTGTAAGAAATAGCATTAATTTTTCTCAATAAAAGTAATTTCCGCTTTGTAAAATTTTATTTAGACTGCACCAACGCTTGGTCCTACTAAAACTATGGTATAGCAATTTTCAGGGATTTTATTGTACTATGCCTTCTTCAGCAAGTCTTTACTTTGAAATTTTACTATATTTAGGCAAACATTTTATTTGTGGTATTGCATTAAACGAAAGAAGTAAAAGGCAAGGGAAACTACCATTTGCATGCGCTGTTATAGATTTTTCCTTATCCTTGCACTCCGCTGGTTCATGCAACTCGAGTTGATGAACAAAAATGCCACAGCAAAGAAGATAAAAATTTATAGCTGATAGCAGAGAAGAGAGTGGCCGAATCTGCCAGGAATGTCCTATCAACGCATAAAACCAACGGATTGTATTTAGAGTGGGGATTGTTAAAGGCCTATTGTGCTAGTTCTTCATCTTTTTACAGATTCTAAAGAAAAATAGAAGAAATAGTAATTAATATAAATATGAAAAAATATAAAATAGATTTAGAAAGAATAAAGGAAAATGTGATTGATGGAAAATTACAACTGTTAGAATAAAATGCTTAACAATGCAAGTTAACTTCCTAGTCTACTACCGGAAATAGATTTTACCAGCTTCTCAGGATTTCGACTTCATTGTCAACCTTTGAGAAATCAAATAACGAATGTAATGAAATAGTTTTTTTATACATTTTGAGGTCTGGTATAACTAAAGGTGTATCGAACTGTCATACTTTGCCGTTGTTCTGTTTATTATTTCTGGTTTCTGTTTTCTTTTATGAATGTTTATGCCCCCAATTTTAAAAACCCCCATACTCATATAGTTTCTGAGAACCAAAATTGTGCAATTGCCAGTAATATTTTACATTTTTTCGAGCCACTTTTGCCTATTTTTAAAATGTACAAAAAATATTAACAGCTCCAACCACTTTGAACGCTCACACCACAATTGTTAAATAATTTCTAGCATGAGGCATGCATTTACGAGGCACATTTGGTGAAACAATCAAAAACGGTGTGGCCATCCTCTCAGCCCTTCATTCTTTTGTGCAGAGGTGGTGCGGGTAATAGCTTTCAAACAATAAATGTCCGCAAAACCATTGACATGCTGAAAGAAGCACACCAACACCGACACATAGTCGTGTATATGTATGTATGCAAAGTCGCAGTGGCTGTGGTAAAGGACATGGTATTGAAGGCGCCGTGACGATAAGTCATTACAAATGTTTATATGTGTGGCTGTATGTGTGTGTGTTGGTAAAGGACAGAGCAGCACAATGTGCGATCGTGAAAGGGAAATTACTAAAACTGTAAGCATCAATGACTTCCGCGCAGCTACTGTAGTCTGTATGGAGATGTAGTCTGTACTTAAGAGAGTAGAGCGGGACAGGTGGCAAGAATGGCAGGAGAAGCGCTGAAAACATGTGAGAGGGTGCTGTTAACAAACCCACTCGGTCAGAACGCACAAACAGTTGAGCAGAAAGCAATTCATCTAATTTGAATGTGGCAGCACACATACACACACACATGTGCACATGGGGCTGCTGCCCAGCAAACCAAAAGAGTTCGATAGGAAATGATGTCGAAATAATGTCGTAAAATTTTTATATCAATTTTGGGAAACGATTTGAAACGTATATTTATTATTTGACTTTCGATAAATTTGAACTGTTATGGAAATTTTTGTAAACCCTGTTTTCGGTTCGAGAAGAGTTCATAAAAATGCTCATGGTGAGGATATTAATATTAAACAATTTATATATACTAGTAATAACTCCCGATTATCGGGTGTACCCAATGACATAGGTAAATTAAGTTTAAAAAAAAATGTACTTAATATTGTTGCCAAAGTTTTCCAAATCTATTCAGCAGGCTTTATCTCGAAACGAAATAACCCAATACAAAACTTTCGAAATTAAAAACTCTAATATTTTAGAACATTTTCAAACAATCTTCGAGAACTTATGCCTGAAAATTCATGGCGAAACTTTCAAAATGGTGTATTATTCAATATTGTGCAATTCTTAAATCGTCTAGAAAAGCCCATTCTTAGAATAATAGCATGTCTGTCAAATAATAGACCTCGAAATCTTTAAAATGATATATAATTTATCAAGCAACTCTCTCTAGATCGTCTGAACTAAGCGCCGGTCTTCAAATAAATAATAGATTTCGACCTCTTGGCACATTTCTTACATTTTCGAACTTCTGTTGATGTCGACGAAATCTAGTCTATCGAAAAACAAATGCCAATATTTTCTTTTGACAATTGTTTATTGGGCATTAAGTATAGCTACTGTAGTGGTGGAATGATGCCAACAGTGTTGATGGAATGTTATGGTCAAAATGGTCACTGGAGACGTTATAGCCATATGAAAGGGGGCTAGCGTCGAAGCAAGTGGCATGGGCAGTTGTCAATGAAGTGGATGAGTAGTCGAAAAGGCAGGAGCGGCTGAAGGGGAGAGTGGGATGAGGAGCAAGGGAACAGCGTAAAAAATGCTTTGTTGCTGCTGCACGTTGAGTGGCAGGCAAACAATAAATAAAATTAAAATGATGCAAACAATGGCGAATGGCGGCTGGAGCAATGCAGCAATGCCACAAGCACTTCAAGGGCTGCCTTACAGCGTACTCAGCAGCACTTCATTGCGCCTAGCTTTCAGAATGTCGACCTGCATACAATGTAATCCGACACGTAATGACCCTGCTGGACATAGACACATGCATGAAGAGTGGCAGCAAGGCGTAGGTGGGCAATTGAGCGGAGGGAAGAGTTCGGCGCTTGTATTAAAAAAGTCATCAACAATGGCAAAATTGAAAAAGAAATTGTTTGTAACTACGAAACGAGTTCATTATTTTGCAGACCCTTTTGTTTTGCACTACCTTATTGTTGTTGTTGTTGCTTTTGTTGCTGGCAGTGGCAAACAACGACAATGCAAAAAGCGCGAAATTTTGCACAGCGCCCAGCCAAAAACATTTCATTCAAATTGCTGCGCCTCGGCAAATATTCTTATATACAAGGCGACATGCGTTTTACAGCGCGTATCCTTTTTTAATTAAAATGTTGACAGGCAAATGTTGAAATGTTGCTGTGTGCGTCTGCATTTCAACTGTTGTGTGTGTGTGTGGCGTCTGTCAATAAATGTACGTTTTTCTTGGCATTTTTCACTTTTGTTGCTTTTTTTTTGGCAAAATTTTTTCTTTTAACTTTTATTTCAGTCGCACTTTTTCGAGCTTGACTTTAGCTCATGGCAGCCATTTTTAATTGTGAAATTTGCTGTCGCCTGTCAAATCATTTGTATGGCATATGCCATTCAAATCGCTTTTGTTTGCGTGCAATATTTCGGTAAGGATATGACTAAAATTTCATGCTTCCGACATTTTAATGAATTTTTCGTAATTGTTGATTATCAACATAAATATATTTTGCTTAATTTCATAATTTGACAAGTCTGAGTAACAAATTTTTAAATACTTTAAAAAAATTATGATTTGCCAATTTTTCAATGGTAATTCTTCTTGAATCTCTTGCTCATATCAATTGAAAATGGCATGCCTTCAAGCCTTCATTTGATTTCACAGCAATCAATTTAAATTTTTGTGACTGCGAAGCTTTCAAAGTGCTGCAATTGCAAAAATTCAAAAATATTCCCCCATCTTTTCATACTTTTCTCTCAGAAGTCTCGACACTTTTTCAATTAAGCAAAAAGTCAGTTTTTCTCACTTTGTTCCCACACACCTTTTATCTTACACATACATACACGTTAGCTACAGACACAAGCACAGACACAGACACAAGCACAGACACAGACACAGACACAGACACAGTCATAGTCATACCAGCATGGCAGGCCATGAAGATTGACATATTCATTCATTTGTCCGCTGCTGTCCATATGTCAAAGTGCGTGTGTGTGTGTGTGAAGCCTGTCAATATTGCCAACCCAAATGAAATAAACTTGTCGTTCGCATTTTTTCATGCTTTTGCTGGAATTTTTACTATTCTCTGTCGTTTTTTTTTGCGGCGCCAAAAATTTGGCGCAAAAAAATGTAAGAGAATTTTAATCAACATTAAAGAACAAAATGTCTGAAGAATTTGCCGTTGGCCAGCGCCACTAAAAATGAACGCCATATTGCCGAAGGTTTGCAGGACAACACACACACACATTCACAAATACACATAAATGTCGTAAAGTCATTAATTTTGCGCATGTCATTTATTTTGCGCGGTCGAAATTAAATTCGGGGGGTAATAGGGGGGGTAATAGTTAAAAGACAGTCACAAAATAGAAAAGTGCTTTTAAAAAAGCAAGACTGCAAAGAGCAGAGCATTAGCAACGTGAAGGCAAGCAATTTCATAGAAAAGTAATAGCAGCGTTATTTTAGAGAAAGAAAAGCATTACAAAGGGAAAGAGAGTTAAAAAAGTAAAAAAAATTAAAGAAATATCAAACAACTTTGGTCTTTCTAAATGCTAAAAAGTCAAAATTTTACAAAAATATGGCAGCATTTAATTTGTGGCGCGCCTGATATGCCACTTCTACCAGCCTTAGCAATCACTAGTAATAATATATAATACAGATATATTTTTGAAAATGGCAAAATCTTAGGGTAAATATGCTTTTATTGGTTTATAATTTATGCAAATGCATTCAAAGCACTTTTGGGGACTCCCTCAATTTGAGTTACTTTTGCATATTTGGCACACCCTGTGCTACCTTCAGCCATTACTGATTTGCCCACAATTTGCCATGCATTCGTGCGTAGGTCATAAATTTTGCACAATTCATTGCCTCAAATTGTGTTAAAAGTTTTGCTCTGTGAAGCGCATAAAAAAGTCGCGATTTGTAACAAATTGCAAGAAGATGAAAATGTTAGCCAATTGCTGAAAGGGAATGTGGAAATAAAAGTTATTGTGCATAGCTCAGATCTTCACTAAGTTCATATCTTTGAATAAATTACCGTCCAATTATTAAAACTTATACGAATTTCACTGAAATTTTTTCCTAACGGTAGCCAAAATCAACCAAAATTCTGCATTGCAATTTTATACTTGCTTACAAATTTTACAAAAAAAAGTTGCCACTTTTGACTAAAATACTTTTCACCGTTAACAAAGCAATCGACCAAATCCGCCGTCAGCTAAGCTCATGCTAAAATCACAGGGCTTCAAAAAAACCAAAATTCTCCCCTCTATCAAAATCAAAGGCAAATGCGCTGAAGCGAATGACCATAAAAAGCTTTCAAATCAATGCAATTTCGCGATTTGATTTGTCGCGAATTCGCGTAGAATTTCTGCTGGCGAAAGATTTATGGGCGACGAAGATTTATATGCGCGAAAAGTGCGCGGATTGGTTTTACTTTTTTATCAAATGAAGTCTACTTTCATTTGAGGGGAAGGTGGGGATTTAGATGGCAGAGTAGCGGTGATATGTAGATAAAGCTGGATTAGTTGGTTTGAGGCTTGAGGTCGAATTTGTTTGATGCGTGTATGTGTGTGTAGCAAAAAGGACCAAAAGGAGTTGAATTGCTAGAATTGTAAGAAAGTGAGAGAAGAGGAGAGCTTATTTTCAGGGTCTAACGTTAAGTGCTTTTAAAACGCATAAATCTTTTATAACGCTATTTTTTGTGAGTGCATGTGTGTGTGTGTGCGCGACAAACTGCAGCAACAGCTTGTTTGGTCAAAGTAGGAAAATCCAGGAGGAAAATAGGCTGCAAAAACAATTCCATGGGTCAGCACTCATGCCACCAAAAGCTGGACGCGGTTTTGAGCGCGTAAATTTACGCGCCAAAAAGCTGTCACTCTGCTTCGAAGTGTGTGTGGCAGTGTGTGTGGAAGTGTATGTGAAAGTGTATGTGAAAGTGTGCCTGAAAGTGCTGCATTAGCGTGTAGATTTAGTGCGGCCAATTGTGGCAAGCGGTGAGTGTGGGCTTCTACGAATGTTGTGGCACACACTCCGACACTGCAACATGTGGCATGTTGGAAGTGCAGCGAGCCTATGGCATTTTAATTAGTTTTCGGACGTGTCTAAATTGAAATTGCGCTGATGTGCGTGCAAAGCCTCGAGCACTTTTTATGGCTGCAAATTGAAATTGGCTAATTTGAATGTTAGGCAGATTAGGCTTAAATTAAGCAGGATATGCTGCTGCAGAACTTTGTTAAGGGCTAATTATTTTATAACTAGCAAAAATAACTTAATATAAAATTTGTTATGAATAAAATTCTCATATTTAGCATATTTTCATTTGAATCTTTTTTCTTAAAGACGCTTTAATTTGAAGAGTTGTTTAAAGAGAGGCGGAAGCCTCGATGGCCGCAGTGGCTCTGTGGACAAGTGCTTGGCTCTACTCTCTTAATTTGAAGCTAGCAATGTCTGGACACAAAGGATTCGTGAGCTAAAGAAGACTCCAATTTGATGAAGCGATCAAAACATGTTAATATTCTTAGATATCCTTTTTTGTTACTAAGCAAGCAAATTTGTTCTTAAGTAAAAGCTTCTTGAATAAAGCTGAAAGATAGTGTTTATTTGTTTTAATCATCTCAATATTTGATGCATGTATCGCCGTTTGAAAGCTTTGTTCTAAATTAACTATATGATTGCATTATTTTATGCGTGTTTCTTTCGTGCCATTTTTTAACTTTTTCCAGCATAACGCTCGTATAAAATTTTGTAACAAATTAATTTTTTGCAATATTGTTAAAATTTTATGCCCTTTTATGTGTTTAAAATTTTAACTATTTTTTTTCCTACTCAATTTTAATGATTGCTGCAATCAACTTTTAATCCTTTAGGAATTTGTTGGTACTTAAAAATGCGCAATTAGAGGCCAAGCAATTATTGCCAGCTTTTTTTAGTACTGAATCTTATTATTTGCGTATTTTTCTTTTACGTACTTCTTCATGCTTGTCCACTTTTACTTTAGCGCTCTTCCTGCATTTTTCTGGCCAGTAGCCCACCTTGAAAGCTGCTTTGAGCTCTGCCGCGTGTTGCTTTCTTTCGTGCCCCCTCCCCCGCATCATTTTATTTCTTGACTTAATCCCGCTCGAGCGCTTTTGCTCGTAAAAAAGTGCAGCCAGCAATTAAGCAAATGCCTAAAATCCTAGCTTATAATTAACCCCTGCTCTGCACAAAATATAAACGTCTTGCTCTTTTTCTGCCACTTTTCCTGCCACATTTTATGTTGCTGTAATTTTTAATTTCCTCAACTGATTTAAAATGCATAAAACCCAGCTCTATTTTCTGCGAATTCCTTTGCTCTGGCAGCTTTTCCTACTTAATTCCCTTTGGTCCGTCCACTCATCCATTTTCAAATTATCGTAAATATTTTTATGACATTTGTTTCAAATTAGAAAATTTTCTTCTCAGCAACTCCTCCCACTCTTGCCACAAAAGATTTATCAAATGTCCTTAAAGTAGCTGATGCGCTCGCTACTTTGTAATTATTTGCTGCACAATTTCCAATTAAAATTAATGAAATATTTTTGAAGGCACCGACAGACATAAAACATTTTAGCATATCATCATTATCATCATCTTCTACATAATCATCTTCGTCTTTGCTCTACCAACATCCCCCAACTTTCGTCTCTTTAGCTGCCAGTGTAGCCTTTGTTGTTAGCCTTGGCATTATAATTATTATCACTGAGTATTTTACAAAGTCCTTTTTCATCCGAAGCAACTTGCTCGGCGTGTGAAGAGGCCAGTTTGAGGTCGCTCGGGCGTGTTTTGTATCAACACCGTCGTTACTGCTGTCTTGCTCAGCGCCTTTTTCACGGTCTGACGACACTTTCTTTTCTCATTTTCCCCCACGCTGCTTTCTCACTCTTCAGCCAATTCTCTGGAGAATTTTTTTGTAATTTCAGCGAGTTCTAAGCGATAAGCCATGTCAAATTGGTAAGTTGCTGGCATGAAAGTTCTTTGCTTTGAAATTGTTTCCAAATGAAATTTGAAATATTTAGTATCTTTTGTTGTAAAAAGCAGAAGAATAAACAAAAGAGATTTGTAATTTTCTAGACGCTTAAAGCAAGCAGTTCAGCCAGTTTTGGGGCCGATTTGAATGTGATTTGAAAGTTTTTATATTTTAACTATTTAATTTTTGTATTCTTTAAGATTTTTACTTGAAAATATGGCCTGATAAAATATATTGAAATCATGCTGCTGCTTTATACAAACTCTCAGAAAAATACTACACCAAAACCATTTTTTCTATGCACGCGATAATCTCTCACATCGAATTCTTCAGCTTTAATGTGAGAACATAATTTATAGCCCGATTTCATGATTTCATGCGGGTTATTAAATGTTATTATATGTAAAGTAGCAAGCAGCGCATGTACAAAGCACGCTCTCACTCTCTGTCAACAGTGTCTCTGTAGAGGTAACGTGTGTCGCCTGCGTTAATGAAAATTGAGAAGTCATCTTGAGCAGACGAACAGACAGAGTTGGAGTTAATATTCCTAATAAGTACAGTAGTTGGCAAAACTAGTTTATTTGTAGCTTAAGAAAGCAAAAAATAAGTGATGCTTAAGACTAAAAACTCTTGAATCGGGTCGTCATATTCGATATATAGGCGAAAACACATAGCATCTTGTTACTTGAAAGTGATACAATGGCAGATCCTTTTGAATAGAAATAACATTTAGTTCCCATGAGAATCGGCCCCGAAACTATTCTATACGGTGAGTAGGCTCTAGAGCAGGGCTTCCAAATTTTCGGCTCCTCAAAATGAGCGGAAAATTCTTCATAATATATATATAGCTATAGCGTATCGTTACACCGCAGGAAAAATTTAAAGTAAATTTTTGCAATTAAATATTAACTCGACATTTCAATAAATTCTCTTGAAGAGAGATTTGAGTCCTTGCACGCTTTTTCATAGAATTTTTCTTTTCTATTTGAGCTCTCGAAGACAGTTTCAGAAAATATGCGAAAAGCAGCTCATGGAAACAAAAAAAATTATATATACAAATTGTATTATTGCATAATTTATTTATTTGCCCTACCTCAGCACACCTTGAAGAGTGCTCCAAAGGACAATACATTGCCACAGAAGAGCCACGCTTATCTGCAAGACAACAACAAAAAGTAGCATAATGCTTGAAATTTGCGAATTGCCTAAAAGCATAACAGAAACAGAACAGGGGGGAAGCATACAAAAAAGGACATAAGTCATTTGTGTTGCCGTGTAAACTTGACAGTTATTGTATGCACAATTACAACAACAAGAACAAAAGCAATTGAACACTTAAATGCGGGCTGCATAATGCCGCCGTCATTATGAAACCGTCTTTCCTCTTTTTTTGTTGTTACGAAACTTTTAAAAATTTTACACAAACAGGCAAGACAACATATTTAAATTATGTGTGACAATTGAGGGTTGATCTGCATGTGTGAGTGTGTGTGTGTGTGTGTGTGTGTGTGCGTGTGTGTGCGGCACACTTAAGTGTGCACAAGCGCAGCCGAAAATATTTTTATAAGGAAGTATAAAATTTATTTATTATGACATTTAAGTGGATTTTGCACTTTTTAACATGGCAGGGACACGTGTGCATGTGTGCATCTGAAAAGGTGCTTGAATATGTAAATTACCCTTGCCTCAGTTGAGAACGCGCGAAATTTGTGGGCGCTTACACTACTCAACAGCAAAAATGCCACTGCTGTAATTTATATATTTTCCATGTTATATAGAAGGTCTTTGACTCTGTCGCAGATTTTATGCGTTTCATATTACATTTTTTAAATATTTAAAAGGAATTGAAATATTTATTGAATATATCGACATAACACAAATCGAATTAGTTAGTTGCAGAAAGGCACTTAAACTTTGTTGCCTAGTGTTATTTTGCTGGTAGGAGTTTTGGTATTTTAAGTGCGAAAAATTGCCAAGAAAATGTAAATTGAATATTTTGTAAAATTTTGCATGCGACTCTTTCTCATAAATCAACGCAAATCAAATGGAAAAATGCGTCCATTCTGCAATGACAAAGAAATGAGCTGTCAAATGAGGTATTAAATATGCGCAACATCTCCCACACTTCCACTCCCACAACATAAGAAATTCGAAAGCTGATACCGGTTTCTTTCCTATACATATTTGCTTAGAAATTCAGGAAATTTGTGGATTTATTGAAAAATGTCCTGGAGGCGCAAAATGTGCGCATATGTTACAAATTAACAGCAATTATTAGGCAAAATGGTTTATGTGGCATGTAAGAGCAGGTAGAGGGATGAAAGCCGGTGAAAGTGTTTGGGGGGTGTAAGACTGTCTGTGTTGTTCCACCTAGCCCACCTGCCCTATCAGTTTACAATTACAAATGTCATTTTCTTTTTCCGAATTTTGTTCTTTTTGTGGAAGAAGGTGTGCTCATGAATTTTTCATGATTTAACTGTGCTTTTCAATATGTCAGAACGTGTGTGCATAAATTTTTTTTTTTGGTAGCTCGACTTTTTAGGGTGACTTTTGCAGGTATTTGCTGTCTTTAGAGCACATGAGTTATAAGGATACGCCAAGCAGCGTGCGTAAGAAATATACTACTCAACAGAAGTATGCTCAGCTAATTAGTAGCTAGGCACTATTATACTAGGATCCTCTCGAAAAAGAATTTATTTCAATTTAAAAAAGATTATATCGGGTTCCAAGCATAACTAAATTCTGACCTAGTACTTGTGCAATTACAAACTCTAATAAACCCTTAAGCATGGAAGCTACTTTTCATGAAAAATTATTTCGTTTCATTATAAAACGTCATATGACTTAGGAAATCATTTTAACATTTTAAGAAATGTTTATTTCGATTACTTTGAACAATTTGCCTAACAAAAAATAAGCGACAAAGGCTTAGGTGCAGATCCTAGCCCAATTTTCCAGCAACTTGCAATGCTCAGCAACGAACTAACGTCCCCCACCCCACCGCCATGCGGCAAAAAAATGTATCAAAAATTATTTTATTGCCTTTTTGGCATGAGGCACACACACAAACGCCTTAAAAAGTCATTCCATACTCGTACCTTTCTCTCAATACCTTCTGCCCGAAGGACCTCCGAAAAGCCGCCGAAGGCAGAAGGTGCTGAAATTTGAGCGTTTCCCTAATTAACGCTTTGTACTGTTGCACATTTTTCATTTTCCCATTTAACGCCAGTACAATTTGGGGTGTTTATGTCAATTTGCGCAACAAAAAGTGCTCACCTCAAAGGAGGCAGGCAACCGGTGTTAGTAGTGGTAAATAGTAGTATGTATGTAGCAAATATTTATGTTAACCTGACGTAAATAATTTGTAAGTTGATACGCTTTATTGACAATGTCTGCTTTTTTTTGGGTATTAGAAAATGAAATATTTTAGGGTGACATTTAATGCCATCCCAAAAGATGAAGAAGAAAAGGTATAGTCAATATTGTATGCCACATTTATGAGGGCATATGGCATACATATATGGGGCAATTTGGTATGTGTTCACAAACAATTAACATTACATTTTTCACTAGTTTTGCACGCTACATGGTTTTTTGTGAGTTGTTTAAAGTTTGAGCAGAAAATGATACGCCTTAATGAGGCATTGAGGTACATTTCAAAATGTTGTGAAAATGTAGGTGTTGTAAAAAATCATAACTAACATAAGAAGTGATTCGGAACTGATTGATATTATAACTTATTCAATTCAAATTCCGATCTATCTCGAAAGATGGTTGAGCGATAGGTCCATCTTCTATATATAGACGTTTCTCGAATGGCTGAAGTAGGGCTGTCATACATGCCAACTGATGAGCTATTCCGGCGAGACTAACAAAGGTCACAATTGATAAATTTGTAGTGACAATAAATTGTGACTGAAATGCCATAATAGCGCTATTAGTATAACGATTTGACTAAAAAAATTCTATTATATGGCTATAAATTCATTGGCCCTTCTCGACATTTATGGCAGTACTTATTCTGTAAAATGAATATATTTTCCAAACAAATTTTATGAAATTCTAAAACTTCAATAGTTCTTCTATTTTCCATCGATTCTTTCGATCCATCATGTCATAGTCTGCTAATTCGGTATACCGCATTAAAATGTTTCTGCAAACCAACTAAAATTTGTTCACTCACTTTATTTGTGGTTTTTTGGTAATTTAAGTAAGTTTGACATTTGTTCAAAATGTAGCTGAAAATTGAAAACGAACAAGCTGAGTTCGCATTCACTGTCAGTTGAATATCAAAGTGACGGCAGGTATTGAATTGGCTTTCCACGCTGCCTGCGCCAGCATGACAAGTGTCAGTTGTCAGTTTTTGTTTCAAGCGAATTATTTAATAGAAAAATGTCATTTAATTTCGTGTGCATTACACGCGATTACACTCTCTCTCAAAGAGAGGCGGCACATTCGAATGTCATTTTGACAGTTGCGCTGTCATTTGTGCGCTGTCAGCAGCTACTCCAAGCAAATGCAAGCAAGCATTGCGCTTTTCATCATTGCCGCCCCCTTTTTGAACAGTTGAGTTGAGCAAATCAGTGCAACCATTTTCTACTACTATTTGCACTACTTTTATTTACACATATGCTGGCATATTTGTGCATTTCAGTGTGCATAATTTTGTTGTTGGATAAAACTTAAGTGCTTTAAATGCTTCGGTGTTGGTTTTCAATTATGTCATATTAGCGGCTGGAATTTTGGCTATCATGCTTTGCTATGTGCAACCCCTCCGCATATATATTTTGTATAAGCGTTGGCAACACTGCACTACTTCCCCGCCAGCCCACGGCTATTAATAAGCTTAACAGCATAGGCATTAAAATTGTTGCCTTTTATTATTAAAATGGATTTTAAAAAAATTTTTGTATTTGACAATAATTTTATGCAATTGACCACCCTGTTAGCTTGCCTTATGGCATCACATTAAATCGCGTTCATGTGTAAAATTTTTTAAAAGGCTTAACGCCTCAATGACTGCAACGTTTTTTCTCTTCTTTTATTGAATTACGCTGCTTTTTGTAATTGCTTCAATAATCGGCTTTCAGTTTTTTTCCTGGTTTGTATTGCAAAAGTTGTCACTATAAAGTCAAGTGCACAGGGCCGCATCAAATGGCAACGCCCACCGCTGAAATGCTTGTCAGGATTGGGGTAGAATATTGAACAGTTTTAAGCGTTTATGCATGGCATTATAGCCGCCTGACTGCTTCAAATTGCGACAAGTGTTCGTTGTTTTTAATTTACGAAATTTACTTTTGGATAAAGGTTTTACAAAAAACTACAACAATTTAAAGTGCTAAATATGTTAATATTTTTAAAATGTTAAACTGTCATAGTGCTTCGAAGTTAACATAGAAATGTTCATACAGCATATTCGTATGTGGATATATGAAACTAAATCAAGTAAGGAAGCATTATTCGAAGTTTTCTACTGCGACCACAGTCGGACAGGCAGACGGACAGAGAAAAAAATGAAAATCAAGTGATTCTAATAATTTCTATATGTATACTTATGCCTATGCCCAGAAAGTTTCCTTTAGGTTATGTCAGATTAAGCTGGTCTAAAGAGGACAGGCATAGATCCTATTGAGTCCTTAGCGATGCCAGTTAAAGTTCTGTTTGGGAGTGGTCAAAGTAATGATCTGTCAGAATTCGGGTGTGTTTCACAAATTTGCAAAGAGGCTTGCTTACACAGTTTTGAGATCTGCTCGAGCCGTGGAAAGACAGGCGCTCCCAAACAAATCAGATGTGTTCTGGCGATGGCGGGGTAGAAGCAGGAGCGGATTTTCCCACCAACTCGCATAATTGTATAAGTTTTATTTCATTTTCCACATAATTGTTTAAAAACTTGAGTGCTTTAGCAGAAAAATGAACTCAAGTTTTCTTCCTTAATTGTACAGAAAAAAATTATAGAAAAATAATATAACATTACTAGTCCAACATTTGTAATAAATATTGTTAAACAGCATTCAAAAGTGATAATCAGAGGACGGCCAAAATATCTTACTGAAGGTATCAAGAACTTTTTGTTGTTGTACTGGCTTTCTTGACGGGAATTTTTTGTAATTCCACAAAAACTTCAATTAAACAAGATTTCTGTAATTGCCTGAAATGTTCATTTGAGCGATAATGGGTTAATTGCTTGCCAGTATAATTGAAGCAAATAAGTGCAATTTTTTAGTTCGCTTGTAATACTCAAAATTTTTACTTCTACTGTGGGCATTTTTTTAAATAATTGTCTTAAATTATTTTAAAATGATAAACCTGCAGCACAGTGTTTGCCTTTATAGCATTATGAGTACATTATAATATTGCATATTTTTGTTTAAAAAAAGTCGCTTTATGCCACTTTGCTGTTTAACACTGCATAATAATGCTGCCAGCTGCATGTGTAATAAATTTAATTAGCATATGCACATAATTAACACACACAAAAATCGCAGTCTATAATTTCACACACACACCCACACACACACACATGCGCATGCATTTCAACATGCTCACATGCGCATGCAATTAAAAACGCTCCAAATTAAGCCAAAACCAAAGAGCACATGTAAGCCAATTAGAGGCACACACAACACTGCCACCAAAAGTGGCAGGCGTAGGAGCTGCAGCTGGAAATATTATTGTGGCACAATAAAACGATAAAAATGTTGGCTGGTTGCTTGGTATCTGCGCAATAGCACAACTTTACAGCATAAGTTGTTATTATTTATTAAGCTCGTAAAGCAATTAAATCACATTGCAAAAAGCGCTCCCCGAGGATATATAAATTGGTGGCAAACGCTTAAATACCACACGTTGCCACATACGAACACATAATTTAAATATGTTTTGGCCAAGCCAAATTGAGACCTTTTGTGGTAAGACCGATTGCAAATGGAGTGCCAAAGTGGCGGTTGTGGCCAAGGCATGTACGATTGGTCTATAGCTTTACATGCAAAGAAAAATGTTCGGCGACATAGAAAAGTATGCAAATTTTAAAAAAAGGCACTAGATCAGTGCACGGTCCCTGCTGCGTGGAGTCGCTGGTTCAAATCTCAACTCACTCATATCATATAATTAAAATGAAACTAC
Source organism: Neria commutata (assembly GCA_963457695.1). Classification (NCBI taxonomy): domain Eukaryota; kingdom Metazoa; phylum Arthropoda; class Insecta; order Diptera; family Micropezidae; genus Neria; species Neria commutata. The sequence goes on from OY735248.1 coordinate 39,723,933, forward strand.
ATTCCATCTCATCTGAAACAGCAATACAGCTTCTTCGGCATCGTATGCACTCTGCCACTATAGACTATATTGTTGTAAATGAAGGACTTTCTCAGAATGGCGTCTAGCTCGGCTGTGATATTGGTTCGACTTAGACTTTTCAAATGAACGTATTTCTCAGTTTTCAATTTCAATTTATTAAATTTATAATGTTGTCAAATAAGAGTTATAACATCTTGTATTGCATTACATAACATTACATAACATTAACGATTTTTGCTATGTTTTCTAATTCCATTATAGCATTTACTATTGAATACGAAAAGTCCTTATAATGTTGGTACTTTCAACTTAAGTAATTTACTTCGACAACTTTCGCCGTATGTAAGTCAGCTCGGTTACTTTTCTGACTACCCTCGAACATAAGTAGATATAAGAAATATAAGGCCGAATATTTTCCTTGGTCCATAAACAATTTTCGAAGAAACCCAAACAAAGTTTGTATCTAAGAACTGGAACAGCTACTAGCAAAGCAACGTGCAGGGCTCTAATATTGAAACTTGAAGCAAACTGTAGTTTTTCTAGATTACTTTTTTTTTTTGAAAATAAATATATTTGAAATCCAAATCCTTTGCGATTTAGTTAGACGCTTTATCGAAAGTAATGATTCTTATTGCAATTTCGCCTCGAGCTTAAAAGAATTTTCGTTTTCAATAATGCTTTCACTTTTTTAGCTCAAAGCTCAGCTTCCGATTCCGCGCTCACAAATTTTTTATGCGAATCTTCTCTCATTTTGATTTTAAGCTATCATTTGATACTGTCTTCATTTTCTGTCTAGTTTAAATAAAAAATATGAATTTTCTTCTGACTTTGTAGTCGGATTGTCTCACTTCTCGGCTTGCATTTATGATTTGTCAATTGTGGCTTAATTTCAGCAACCTTAGCCTAACCTTTGATATAATTTTTGCATATACAAATTCTTGATTACCAACATTTTGCTTTGGCTCATCGCTGCTATTCCAGCCAGGAGCTTTGACCGCAAATCCAATACAATGGCGCTTCCGCATAAAATACGAAATTGTCGCAATGTTTTGTAATCGTCGTGAGTAATTTGTTAAAATTTGTCCTTTTGCTAAGCTCCAACTATGTGATACGGACTCTTAAGTTCCGCTCCCTACCCTTACTTCTTCCTGCCACCCGTCGCGATGGCACGACACAATAAAGTTTATGGTGTCGCCGCATGGCAGCGACTTTTGTTTTGCCATTTTGTGGCCAGAGAATGCATAAATTTATAGAAATTTCGTGTCTGCTGCGACGATTGTTACAAATTACCTAATACGAAATTTTACGTTGTATTATTGCATGCATTTAAGCCATATTTTGGCCAGATTTGTTAACTTATTTGGGTTTGTTGTAACAACGCGCGGAGCATGGCATGCAATAAACAGCGCAAAAGCACGATAAGCGCGGCGCTTTCTGGTACTCTCTCTCTCTCTCTCTATGTGTATGAGTCTCTGTCTGGCGATTTATTGTTAAGCGACAACAATTGCTGCTACTGCATATCCTTTTACAAGTATCTTCTGCACTCATTGTCGGGCAGCGCTTTCTTGCTTGCACTAATTTACGATGGCTGTGCAGAATTTGGGCGGCAGCGTAGTAACAAATTTAAAAACTAGCACCAACAACAACAAATCTTGTAAATTCTTGGCGCGCTCATGTGAAATAATTTACTTGCAAGCAATTTTATAAACTAGCAACAGGGATTTGTAGTTCATAAGGCAGTCTCGTAGCTGCGATAGAAATCAGCAAGACAAATAAAGTATTTCTGTTGAACTTGAATTCGTTTGGATTTCAGAAGCTTTGAGATTCAAGTTTTAAGGATTCAAGGATGTTGGCATAATTTACAATTCATAAGCGTAGATTCATATAAGTAGATATTTTTCCTTTGAGGCAATATTTTTTCCTAGCAAAAATAGCAACTTTATATCATATAAAGTGCAACTGTTAAGGATTAGTGTTGGCAAGCTTAAATATATCCTTTTATTTCAAATTTTATCAAACTAAATTTCAAATTAAAAGTTTTCTATAATAAGTTAAAATTATTAAACACAGATATTGAATTTCCAATTACTGTAAATAAGCAATTTGAGGCAATAGCAGCTCAAAATTTTGCTCAAGAAATAACAACAACAACAGAAAGTTCTTTCAGTTACAATAACATCAAAGGATTTTCGTTACAATCAGCGCAAACTAGCAAGAACCAGAAATCGACGTTCCATTGTTGGTGCAAAAAGAAGAAGAAAAATAAAAAAAATTAAGTAGAAGGAAGAAAGCATTTTTCTGCTTGGCTCAGCTTAAAAATGTAAGCGTATTGAAAAGTAAGAAAAAAATGGCGCTGTGACAAATTGTGATGCGGATTTACGCGAAACCACCTTTTGTCACACGCCGCAGGAAGCTGAAAAGGACTTACTGCTACTCACATGCCTCTTTTTCCTTCTTGCCTTAGCAGCGAAATTCAATGCGGCAATTTTGTTTGTGGGTGGTAGTATTTGTAATGGATATACTAAGGACTAAGGTATCGAATACGTATGTAAGGAATAATCGATGCGAAACTTATATACTATGTTATCAGAAATCAGAAAAAAAGTAAGAACGCATAAAATTTCTCAAAAAATTATTTACATTTTGATTCGTAAATGTTTTATAATTTTTGAAGTAAGGGAAAAACAGAAAAAAGTCTAATTACTCGACTACCAAAAGAGAAAATATCGAGAAGTATAAAATATAAAAAACATCGATTAAGCACATCGCTGGGCGATGATTTTGTCTAGTTACACCTTGACTAGGCATTTAAAAAATTTATAATATTTTCACGATGAATTTTTCTAAGTCAGCAATAATAGGAAAAGAGACAGAGTAGCTGCTGTCGAATATACTTATATTAAATACCGAGTAGCATAAAAAAAACTGTCGATAATACACATCACTAGTGCGCACATTGCCTACAAAGCGTCAAAGTATGCAAAATATCAAAGATATCCTGCTGCGCTAATACCACAGTATTGATATAGCAAGCGACAGTCGGAGAAAGGAGAGAGAACGAAGAAAGTCGTCGTCTATAGGTAAGCCTGTTTTTTGCATTTAAGACGCATTAGAGCGCATACTTATTATGATTATGGCGGAGATGCTTTATTATTTGGTTCAATGAGTAAATCCGCGGTGTGCTTTGTGTGTGCGCTTAAGCTTAAAACGCGCTGGAAAAAAGGGACAGGACATTGGGCTGAGTGATTTGGTTATAGAAAATTTACAAAGTTGCTTATAATGAGCAATCAGCGCATTAATATCAAAGTAAAATATTCGAAGTGCCAAAAAATGGTCACAATTATTAAAATGTCCTTTCTCTGTTGCGCCCATAAGTATGCTGTCTTATCTGCCGAGTCGAAGACCTAAATGACACTAATTGAAACAAACATGCTCAGCTTAACCTCGCTTAAATATTTCACTGCCAGCCCCTTCGCAGCAAACTAATCTGCCGCTTAACTCTATTAGAGAAATGCCCTTTTTTGTGCACAGTGTTGCTACAGCAGCACTACACTCTAATCTCGTAAGTGTATGTCATGTGTGTATGTGTTTAGGGCAAATGGCTGGCCATAAATTTGGCACCCATTGTTAGCTCTTTGCCTGGCATGTTTTGAGTAATTTTTCAAATGTCCTTCTGCGACAGAGCCATGTGTTTCACAGCAGCAACATGGCAGCGAGCATGGTTGCCTTTTTTCCTGGTTGGCTTTGAAGGAATTTTTCTGTTGGTTGCTTGTAGCGCGTTACGGTCGAAATGTTGCAGATACCAGCGACATTATTAATTGCGGTAGTTTATCGTGTAGTTCAAGTGTTTTATGGGTTAGCCTGTTGAGAGTGTGTAAAGTTTGTGAAAAGAAAAAGGACTCTGCTGCACATGGAGTTAATTTGAGTGCATTTTTAAACTGACTTGTAATAAGTTCAAAAGTGCAACTTCTAAGATTGTAGTAAAGCAGCAAGAAAAAGATGATCATTATGAGTGCGTCATTTTTATAAATCTGTCATATAATTAGAGATACAATTATATCTTTCAGTCTTGGCCGGTCCATGCACTTTCTAAATCAAACTACCTAATCTGTGTAATTTAATTTAGTACAAAATTTATAAGTTAATTGACTTCAGTGCGCGGAATTCACAACCACACCAATCAAAAACGTGCACAGAAATTTAATATTCCATTTGAATAAATTAAAGGAAATCACAAATGATGGCAAAGCATGACCATACATCATAAATATAAAATCCTGACCGAAGTGCTATTGTCCTTGGGGACATGCGAACGCGCGCAGTTTGAGTGCCTCGATGAGAAGTGAAGCTTTTAAAACATTGCACGCTCGCTATTTTTCCATATTTATAACCACTTTTTTTTTGGTCTTACTACCGTGCGAGTGAGTGTGCGTGTATTGGGGACAAGCAAAAGGCAAAACGGAGACAACTGAAGGCTGCCGAGGATAGCAAAGTGTCATTGGAGTTCACATTAACAGCGCAAAAAAGAAAGGTTGCAGTGCAGTGACAAGAACTCAAAGAACAACGACGTGCATGTCTGAAGTGAACTGAGGGTGGCAGTGATATTTTGTGTAGATGGAGTAGCTATGCAGTTGAAAAGTAGTCTTCGGATCATAATATCAAAAGTGAAATATTTTAGAAATTTAAAGATTAGTTCCAAAAATTTCTAATGGATTTAAAAAGCTTTCTAAGTCAGTATATCAAAGACTTTTTCGGCTAAGCTACTTTCCACTTTCTTTTCTTCTTTTAAGATCTATTCATTATGGCCATTTTCAATCCACTATTTCATAAATCAGAATGTACTTTGCTGACATCAATCTTAAATATATAGCAGAGATTGATCTCTTCTTGTTTTCATAGAAGCTTATAATACATTGAATTTCAAAATATTTGTTGTTGTAAAATGATGACCACTACGCCACTGCATCATAGCAAAACTCACTTCCTTCTCTCTATATCACACATATATAAATTTTTTTCTACGTAGCAATATTCAAGCGCACATTAAATATTTACAGTTAATTTTATAGCCAAAAAGGGCAATCACTTCTGTGGCAGCTAATGGCACTAGCAACTGTTGGTAATACGCTTTGCTAGTGTTAGTATCACTATTGCAGCTACTTTGGCCATTGTTGTTGTTGCTGTTGCTGTTGCTGTTGTTTCCTTTTGCTCATCAACAGGATATGGCGCAGGTCAACGGAAGCCATAAAATGCTCGTTTGTCACGCGAATTGTTAAAACACTACTACAAATGCACACACAAATAAACACTCACACACACACACTTATGTATATAAATATACCACAGCGCATGCAAACGCTATAGTATAATAGCAAAAAAAGTTGCTAACGCTATTTCGTGCTTTCTCTACACACACACACACACATACACAAAACCAAAAGAAAATCCAAATCCCGCAAAAAAGTGCAAGATACGATTATAAAAACTATATACGCGACTGCATGCAGCGAAAGCTTTCTTTCAACCCTACTAAGCAGTCCTTTTCCCCCTGCCCCCTTTTGGCACAAACGCCAGCAGCAACAATTTCAGCAAGCGTCTATGCGACAGTGGCACCGACCGCGGCAGCGTACTGGCAATTCCCTGCCTTGCAAGCAGCGCATCTGATAGAATTATTTACGTTTAGTTTTTATAGTTTTTTATGGCTTACAGTATCGCACAGGTCATAAAATATGGCGAAAATATATTTATGTGCTTTGCTGCTGCTTCCTTGCTGTGGCTCCTTTGACTGCTTTTCGCTGCGTGTTTGGTTTTAGCAGCAGTTGTTTTTCTATTGTCTGAGGGTATGGACTACGTCACATGTTCTAGCTTCAGCAGTGTTTTAAAAGAACTGGCAACTGTCTTTTAAATTGAACTGATCTGCAAAAATCTTGAGAGACATTTTGAAAAGCTATGCTTTTTTATATCAAAAGGCTTATTATTTGAAAAAAATTGCCAATAACTTTTTTATTTAAAAGCGATTAACGAAAGTTGTATGTATCTAAACTACAGATTAAAAGTGCTTTCCTATACTTCAACATGTAAAACTTGTCAGTAGTTTAGGAAACTCAATTAAACACTGATAGATTAGTACTAGAAAACTTGTTCCTGAAATTCTGTTTCAGCTCAGGCTCATTGGAATTTATGCCGCAGTTGAAAACATTCGTCCGATTTCAGCGATGCCTGTTTTAGAGAACTTAGTTTAACTAAGTTCCATATCTTCTGCAGGTTAGAGTTTGCATGTTGAGTTTTTGGAAGCCGAACTTACAAGGCTTATAATATGGCCTAGATTTTCTAATATGAGCAAGGCATTATAATTGCCAAGCCAACTTTTCACTCACACCACATCTTTTTGCTTTTAATTTCCAAACAAGATATGCAGAAATTTAAGTAATTGAAATTGTGACTCATTTGACCTAAGCAAACAAGTGTCCTTTCTCAGCATTGTAGTACATTAAGCCACATAGCTCAAAAGTAAACTCAAATAAGCCGCACAAAAAGGATTAATCAAAAAGAAAAATAAGCGCGAAAATTTTTCGGCTTAAGTCGCTGTTAAAAATAATAAACAAACGCCTCATACAAATTTGTATGCCATAAGCAGCAAAAAGCATCAAAGTAAAAATTTTGTAGGAAAAAAAATTGTGTCAACACAAAAAAGTAGGCAGGCAGTGAAATTCCGCTGACAACAAGATGTTGCTTGCTGTGTTATTGTTGTGCACAACCTAAATAAACATTGGCTGTAGTATATCCTTGCAGGATATGGGCAAGGCGCAAAAGGTGGCGCAAAAGTGCCAAAGCGCACACAAATTTCAAGCCTGCTTCGCCACAAAAATTTTCTTACAAATAACAAAGCTGAAGAAAAATGCAACGAAGCGGAAACGGAAGCCGTTGGTGGGAGGTGTGGTTGATCATGCTATTCTGCCAGCTCTACACAGACCTAAATACCGCCAAAGCAATCAGTCAGAAGAGCTGGCCAATGTGCCGACTTTAAAGTGTAATGCCTTAAATCCGAAAGGGTTACTTGCCTAGCGCACTTTTGGCATGGGTAAATGAGCGGGTGAGTCCTTCGAGGGTTGCTGCACCATCACGGCTGTTGAACGCGTGCAATGTGCCGTGAAAACCTGTCATTGAGGCATACCGTCGTTCGTCACGTCATGACCACCGCGAAAATTTAATTCACGCGCGCGCCAGAAGAATTTTTCAATTTTGACATGCCACAGTCATTGGAATTGGTTGGTTTGTTGGCGGTTGGCGGCTGGCGGCTTTTTAAGCAGCTTTGTACACTCAACGCAATTGCACAGTATGTATCACTGTCGATGACTGTACTAAATTTAGACTAATTAGTTTTAAGATACCCATTTCAACAATTGGGATAGTTTAGCTTATACTGTTTAACTAATTAGATCACTCAAAGACCATGTTGCTTTCTTAGAGAATTTTGCTAAAATGATTTATGAATTTCCTTCAGACCTCTCCGAAAACTGGAAATAAAAGCATTCATGAGTTAATTAACTGTAATTAACTGATTTATTTATTATGGAGACATACTCTTCGGTAGAGGTACCAAGTGAAAGAAGTTCTAGCCTGGAAGCAAGCATTGGAGAAGGCGTTCGGAAAGCTGGGACCCCTTGAGAGCTGGAAACCTGTACCAGGCTGTATTATAACCAACGCTTTAGTTAATATTTCCAACTTATTTCTGTGCGTGTACAAGCGTCATTGTGTAGGTGTTTGTGTGCTTCTGTATATTGTATACGATGAACGCTTAAATTCTAATTAATAATGTGTAGCGAATTTGAATGCTGCCTGTCTGTTCGTTGCTGCTTTGCTCAATAAATCCATTGGTCCAACTCTGTCTGTCAGCGCTGCTCTCCCCATCAAAGTATCCTTCAATTCGTGCATCCGCACAGTGAATTGAATATTTTCGCGCAGATTGGCAATGAGCCGTTCAAATCTGTTGCAAAGCCGTTTTAATTAAGCGTTACGCCGGCTGTAATGAATTTAGCATTTGCGCTGGTTTGGGGTTTCATTTGGCCTTTTGTGGGTTATGGCGGCACTCTGGGAGTTATGAGTGCTTGAGGTTTCAAAATTGTAGCGCGAAAAGTTTGGCGGCATCACCTTGGTGGCAAAAGTCACTTTATTAATTAAAGCCGAAATTCAAAGGATTAATGCGTTTCAGAGCCTGAGGATTTTGAGCGTTGAAAAACTGCGCAAGCTTTAAGAGGAAACTTGATGAATCAATTTTTTTGTAGGCTAAACTTATGCCTCATAAATTCTTAAATATAAGGCGTTGCATTAGTTTGATATGCAAATTTTAGTTCTCCGTAAAATAGTTGCATGATTTATATGATTTATAGACTTTGGCTGTAATTCGCTTTGTAACTTTTAAAGCTAGTTTGTAGAGTCAAATCTCTTAGTTTTATTTGAAAAATTGCTTTACGAATTGAAAGACTATTCGCCAATCTCTTGCCATACTTCAAGCAAAATATGAATACTGTGATTTAATGTAGAGTTAGAAACGTTTGCTATGAATTTCAGAAATAAGTTAGCAAGTTGCAAATTAAATCGTTAGCACCACAATAAAAATGTGTGTCTTTATCAAAGAAATTCTATATCGAACTGAGCATTATCGAAGAGTTGCAAATGCCTGAAGCTAAAGTTCGACCAATTTCTTAAGTTTTTCTGAGAAATTCGTAAACAAATTTCCAAATTACTCGCAACTTGTGATGTGATGCTCATGTAGCCAAAGAATGCCCACACTCTCAGTACAAATGCTTTAAATGCAACCGTATGGGACATAGGTCATTCGAGTGCAATGTGAACAAAAACAACAATGATACGACGCAAAAACGAAATGCAGTCAACAGATTTGAGTGGAACGATCTCAAATTCAAAGATGTTACCATGAAAAGTAACAAATTTACATTTTCTGCGCTTATTGACACAGGCTGCAATTTGTGCCTTATACGACAGGATACACTGTTAATGAGTGGCCTGGACGTACATTTATGAGAAGAGCAAAAAGAGTTATTCTGCATTGGTAACAGTAAAATTTGCACCTTGGGCAGTTTTGAGACACAAGTTAGAATTGATGAAATTGACTTTGAGCTAATATTTTACGTTGTAAGCGCTGCAGATATGCACCATGCAGCTATAGTTGGAAACGTAGCACTGAAAATTGCCGACATGTTAGTGACTCAGGAAAACGTTATCTTTGTAAAAAAGAACAAAGACCTTCCCATTGACAAACATAATGGCGCCAAACCCGATAACAGTGAAAGTTGGATACCTGAGCTCGATGCAGTATATTCAGTCTGCGAGCATGTAGAAGCCAAACCGGAGTTAAAACTAGATCACTTGGAAGGAAATGTTGCCGAGGAAGTATTAACGCTGGTGAAAAACTACGTCCCTCAAGAAAACGTTGAGTCGCCAGTTGAGATGAAAATTATTTTACGAGACGAAGTACCCGTTTTCCAAACTCCAAGACGCATATCATACGAAGACAAAAAATTTGTGGAGCAGCAAATTAACGAGTGGCTGGCGAAAGGCATAATACAACCGAGTTGCTCTGACTACGCTTCGCCAATTGTTCTGGTTGCAAAGAAAGATGGCAACAGACGCGTATGTTGTGACTTCCGAAAATTAAACGAAAAGATACTTCGAGATAATTTTCCACTAGCACTAATTGATGACGTGGTAGATAGGTTGCAGGGAGCTAAGATTTTTACGACCTTAGACTTGACAAATGGTTTTTTTCATGTGCCCATTCATGCTGATTCACAAAAATACACGGCATTTGTAACACACCACGGCCAATTTGAATTTCGATTTGTATCTTTCGGAATCTCAAATTCCCCAGCTGTCTTTTGTAGATACATCAGTTCTGTTCTGAGGTCACTAATTCAAAATGGAACAGTTGTTGTCTATATGGACGACGTTATTATTCCATCAAAAACGGAGGCGGAGGGCTTAGAAAAACTACGCACGGTACTGGAAGTAGCAGCCACGAACGGCTTAAAAATAAAGTGGGCGAAATGCCAATTTTTGAAGAAACGCGTAGAGTTTTTAGGCTACATTATCGAATCCGGAACTATAAGCCCGTCGAACGAGAAAACAAAAGCAGTAACTAATTTTCCATTGCCAAGAGATAAATAAAATTATATAAAAAAAAACTTTTTAAAAATGCCTCAAGCAAGTTCAGCTCGAATTGTTACGTCTGCGGCTGAAGTCTGCCCAAAAAGACCAACTGCAAAATTAACAGAATGCGTAAGAAATTTCTTGCAAGTCATTACGTTTCGCTGTACGGAATCTGCTTATAAAATTACACACAGACACACACACACACACAAAAGCGCTGAACAACTCAAGCTGAAAATGTTTAATCAAGAAGATTAAAAAATTTCCGCGATTTAAACAGCGTCATTCCATTCCCCATATAATATAAAGCCAGGCGAATCGAAAGCACACACATACACCCCTTTACTCATCATCACTGGCAAAGCGAAGTTGCCAGCTCGCTCGACAGGATTAAATTCTAATATTGGAAAATCCTTTGTTATTAATTATGCGCGCTTGAATAATTTCTTTCATTTGTGCGCGCACAAAAGTTGCAGCAAGAAAATCTTTGTAGAAAAATTTACACCCGCAATAGGATTGAAGGGGCGGGGCGAAGACAGGCAGTCGCGCTGGTGGTGAGCTTGCGAAAAGGGTTCAAAGTTGCTGCTCAACATTGTGGAAGTGTTGCCGTTGCGACAGACAGAGTTGTAGTCAAGATTGAAAAGGTAAGTAATGATATTTGAAGCTTTCGTTTAAATAAAATTTTTTGAAAGTATCTCACTGAGATTCGATAGTATCTCACCAGCTAATATCATAAGTTTTTTATAAGTATAAGCTTTTTATACAAGATTTGTTCGTTGTTGGTAATCCTGTCAATCTCCTTTAAGTTTCCAAAGACTGCTTAATTTAAGATTTGTTGGTGCTTCTGTTAATCTGTAATCATTTTCCAAAGGCTGCTTTTTTAATCGAACTTCCTTTTGACCATATACGGTACATTTGAGAAGTGAAGTTATACATAAAATCTTTGGCGACTGAAATGTTCGTAGAGAACGTTTCTGAGTAATCAAAAATATATTTATCACACCATAAAAAAAATTTTATATAGCGATAGTATAGTAATGCGAGAAGGCTAAGCCTAAGCCCACACGGACTGTTGCGCGAATCAATTATTATATTATTATAATTATAGTATAGTATAGTATAGTATAGCTCAAGTAGGTTTCCGACGATGAATTGAAAAACCCTTCTAAAATATGTGGATTTGCCATTGCCTCAAAGATTTATCTCGATGTTTCTTTCTAGACTACGTTCATATGCCGCTAATATTGATGTTGCCGTTAACATGTTGCCAGAAATACTAGCAAGGAGCTAGGCTACAGCCGCGTTTGTTTTCAGCTGGTGGTTCTGTCATAACTTCCCGCGAACTCTGGCAGCAGAGAAAAGCCACATACAACAACAACAATAACAAAGATGCAAAACACTCTTTAAACACAAATCATCAGCGCGTTTGCTGCTCATTCATGTTGCTGTAATTATAATGAATTTTTCAAACAAAACCATAAAAAAAACAACAAGCAACAACAACTTCAAATGCAAAGAAATGAAGAAAAGTCAATGAAGTCGAGCCAAGCGGTCGAATGAAATGAAAGCTCTTGTAAAATTTATGTTGTTTTTGTTGTTCGTGTTGTTGTTGCTGGCTCTTGATGATGAAGTTGCAAAAATGCTTGCCTGATCAGTAAATATTGCACTAAGGCAGTTGGTAGTGGGGAGTGAGGGGCGGGGGACATGGAGCCTGTTAAAAGGCAGCAAGTGGCATTGAAAATTGTGCTTCCTTTGCGAAAATTTATTCACTTGGATTAATGAACACAGCATGAAAATTCGTTGCTGTTGCTTTGGCTGTTTGTTGTTGTTGTTGCTGGAAGGTTGTTGTTGCTGTTGTTGATACGACTCATTAGTTGCGTACGAATGCGTTTTTAAGAGGTTTTCAAGATGTTGCAATTGAGCGCTGCGCGTCCTTAAGAACGCCTGAGCTCAGGCTGGGTTCTTTGCCTTTGTTGATGTGAGTTGAAAGTTGGCTTCGATTTAATATTTCAAGCATTTCTTACAGAACTTTTAGAAGAATATTGTGCACTTTGCTATTTACATGTTTACGAAATCGTTCATATATTCTTTTGTAACATAAACAAATCTAATCTATGCTAATAAATGAAATCTAGAATTTAATCTAGATACTAAAATAGTGCAATAATATATAAAATCTATTTCCTACCCTCAAGAATATCATTTATTGAAGTTTTACTTTTCCTAAAGTATTACAAAGAGCTATTGATGTACCCATAATAAAGAGACTTCTTACCCCAACCAGAGCCATATCACAAAGGCTTATTATGTTGAATAGGGAAGACTTCCACATCCTCACAGGGTATCTTACAGGCCACTGCAGCCTTCGATACCATCTGATGACAATAGATTTATCCGATATGGACTAGAATAGGATAGAGAATTCGAACATTCTATAATTAAGCCCAATATTGTTTAATAAAGATTTGTACCAAGAAAGCTTCTCGATGATAATCCCTTTTATAACTACAGCTATGATATTGGGATGTGTATATAACTGTCTATATTACATGTAATACGGAAGTTACTACCACAATTTAAGAGTATCATCTTTAAAAATATTTATAGATTTAGTAAGCCTTCAAACAATTATGTGAAATTCTTATGCCAGCCAGCCCAGATCCAGGACTTTTCCTGCCTGTCACGCAAAATAAAACTGAGTAACTTCTGCTCCAGTGACATACTTACTTTGCTATGCTTGAAGTTTTCAATTTAACTAATTAAATGCTGACACTTGCTATCAATTACCACATGCTCCTTAAAATTGCAGAACACGTATGTAAGTATATGGCGGCAAGGACTCTTAATTGTGTTGAACGAACTTCGAATTGCAAGTGCCTGAAAAAAAGACAGACGATGCTTCATTAATAAACATTAGTGCAAAGAGAAATGGGTCAAGTCATTTAACTAACTGCATTAGATATGTGAAATAGACAGCAGACATAAACACATGCACATGTGAGCAGGATATGTTATCTATCTAATGTAGACATATATCCTTGCTGCCGTGAAGAACAACAGGCAAAGCGGGGAAAGTGACAATTTAAAAGTCAAATGTGGCAAATCGGCGTAGAAAAAGAAGTTGTAAAGTAAAGCTAGTCAAGTAAGAGGCGTATAAGCATAACAAACACATGCTCACTTGCACACACACACACACACGCATGCGTCGCCAGTACGTGAACTAAATGACATAACGCACATCACACTTTGACAGATGAACTCATGCTGACAGTTGTTGACACTGACACATAACATTTGTAATTTTGTGTGACTGCTTCTTTAGCGTAGTTGTTGTTGTTTTTGTTATTGTTGTTGTTGTCGTTGCATGCTGTATTGTGTGCGAACGACGGTAGACATTTGCGAAAATTGTTTTTCGGTACAGTTGAATAAACATTTACGGCGCCATGCCTGCCCCCTACACACATACATTTATAAAAAGAAAAAGAAGATACAGGAAGGATATAAAAAATTGGTAGAAAAGAAAATACAATCATAGTTACACATACAAAAGTAAGCAACTATAAGTTAAGCATGCATGCATGAGCTCTATGTCGATATGACTATGGTATGTATATGTATATGTCTATACTGACATACGTGACAAATGGCTTGACTATATGTCAAGTATACGTTTCCGCTTTCACCCAAAAAGGCAAGTGATTAAAGCCAAAAAGTTCATATGGCAGCATGCAATTTTTTTAAGAAGAAGGTGCATTGTCAAGGGTGCGTTGGTGCTCCTTATAAAAACATGAAAATAGATTCCAAGACATTTGATTAAAGATTCTATACAAAAAAGTGCTGATATTAAAGAATCGTAATCGTATAAAATTCTGTAATATTTCTAAAAAAGATATATAGAAAAATATGCATTTATATTTGTATAAAATATATAAAACTTCACGTTCACAAGTTAAGCATGAAGTTTATAGAAAATATAATTCTTAATATTCGATTTTACAAAACAATTATGGTGAGAAACTCTAAAAATATTTGAAATGTGTACGTATATATATCGAGATATATGCATAACATTTTTTTAAAAATTGATAAAAGCTGCTTTATTGCCCAACCATTCCGACTTATTGCATTCCATATAAATTTTCCCATAGCAGTTATCCCAGCAGGCTTTTACCACTTAAGCCACTAAATCCTCCTGAAATTCTCATGTAACAATTCTCTTCTACTTGCTTAATTCTATAGAACAAACTCCTAGGCAGCAGTCTATAAGAAATTAAACTTTGATAAAATTTATAGTAAATATATATATTTTCTAAAAAATATAAGCGCTCGATCTGCTTCAAATTTAGAACATTTTTGGCAATTGATTTCTCTTTTATATAGCGAAAACTATTTCAATTGAGAGCATGCCTCCCCTCAACATAAAAAAATTACACTACGTGCCTGTCACAAGCCAAATTGCCATTGTATGACGCTGTCGAAGGGGACTTTGTCGAATGAAAGGTACAAAATGGTAGTAAAGCATGCTAAAAAATTGCTGAGAAAATTTGATAAATATGCCAGAAATTTACGCAATTTATATTCAATAGAATTGCATAAACATGATCGACGAGAATAAATTGCGTTGACATTTGAATATATGAGTGTCATTATGAAGGCGGATGGGTGTAACTGCTGTGCATGTGTCTGGGGTGGCTGGCAGCAGTTCATCAACGGAGCGAGTGAGGGATGAGTGAGTGTCACACAAAGGAAGCGGAGGTGGAACAGTAGTGCCAACAAACGCGATAAACACATAATCATATTAAAGCAAATGCATAACGATAAAAAATAGCAAAGAAACAGGAAGTGCAAATAAAAAGAAGCAAAGGCCAAGCAAATGCGCAAGCGTTGGCAACACTGTGTGACGAAATGTGAGGTTAGAGAAAAAATAAACAGCACTGCCAGACGACAGGAAGAATGCTTTATTGCTGTAATTAAATTGGCTGATAAGTGTTTGTGTTGGCAGTGCACTCATTATGTTGTGTGCAAGCACACAACAAGGATGTGCCAAGTTTGAGCAATAAAGCAGCCGTGAAGAAAGAGCAACAATTGTCTATAACTGTCATTATAAAAACAATGTTGTCGAAAATTAGTTACCAGCAAGCAAAATTAATTACACTCTTCTCAACTACAAAAGTTTCAGCGAGGCACTATTCTATGACCATTCCTTGTTCTCGTTAGTCCTTGCACTACGGCATATGCAAAAATTCATATGATTGCGCATTTGACTTGTGCCATTTTTTATAAGGCCATTTTTTTTACTATAACGCTTGATATTTCCTTTTATTTTTGGGGGTTGTTTGGCACAAAATATTCATCATTTCTTTTAGACTGATAGATTTTTGATGTGAAATCATTACTTTAATGGTGTGCATATAATAAAGATTGATTGATTTTATGGTAGCTTGAGAAAGCATTAACTTTTTTATTATGAGACATTGTTGAACCTGCTATCACATTTTTCTTTCGTTTGAATGGGTTTTATCAATTCCAATGATTATATAAAAATAAAAAAAAATAGGTCTTTCGGACCGCGCTGACTAGACAACTGGATCCTTACTCCAAACTCAAGAAAAATGTACTCAGTTTGTTTTATACGTGCAAAATTTCTAAGAAATGCATATGAAAACGACACATATTTTTAAATTGCTCACATTCATGCTGCCCTTTTTTCAGAGATAATAAAATTCTAAGCAAATCCTTTTTAAATTTCCCACGTGCAAATCGTTTCTAAATTGCCTCTCACAGCAGATACTCCTTGTCGTACTTAAACGATTGCAACATTTTGGTTAAAAATTACTTTTAATGCGCCACTGAAATGACGAAAAATTTCTATGTGCCATATTTTTACGACTATTTTTAAAACTACTCGAAATGGCATATTAAAAAAATTATGCTCATTGTGGCATTTTTCGAAATATCAACTGCAGCGACTTAAGGACGCTCAATGGCTTAAGCATAAAATCGCCTCGACTGTGCCGGCATTCCCCTGCAATTTTGAGCACTTTTCAGTATATTTTTTTGTTTGGCAATGAGAAAGTTTACGCATATTTCTGCCGCAATTCACATAAATTACAAAAGCGCGCACAAATGCACACAATCACAAACTCACAAATACAAAAGACAAATAAACTTTATGACTGGCTGAGATTATGGACTGGACAATGGTCAATTTATGGCCGGAATGCATACAACCTTGTTGGAATATAACTACGCACACTTTGTATGCCATTGAGATTGCACATTTGTATGAGTGTATGTGTGTATGTGCGTAAAAGTTGCACGCTAATCCTCGCACATAAAAACCAACAAAAAAAGAAGCATACTTTTCAACGTCAACGCATTAAAATGCTTCCTTGTTTTGTGAACTAGTTTCGACGATTTTATTGAACAACTTCTCTGCATATAAATCTGCAGATTAGTAATATTTCGGCGCCCAAAAGCGCACATAAATACAATGACATCTTCACATACACATGCAGTCACTTAGGGTTTTCAGTTGCTTCCAACAGCAGAAGAGAAGCTTTATAAGGGTGCCTTAATTCCTTAAGCAAATTATTACGTTTCCTTCGTTTATGGCATTTTATGGAGCAACATTGTAAATCAACAATACAAAATTGCTAATATTCAAGCGAAACATTGTGTACCTTTTTGATTTGAGATTTGAGTGTGTGTGTGTGTCGGATTGCGAATAAGACGCTTGAAATACTCACTTCGTCTTACCGCCTAGAAACTCAAAAAGAGATGGAATGAGAAAACTGGGCAGATATAAAATTAAACTAGAAAAAGTGCTAAAATTAGACCGTCCTATGGATCAGATCTTCATATCTGTTATAATATATACATGCATGCCTTCACTGGACTCAAATCAAACTAAGGAAAACTTTCAAACGAGTATGCACTACGGATCAGACGTTTATAGGTACCTCTTAAACCATACACTTGCATGCCTTCATATGAATAAATGAACTTTTGTTTGAGATTTTCGGCTCTAATTCTGAAAAACATTGTCGGATATAATAGGAAATAATGAGCATGAGGTTGTGACTACACAAGAAAAGGTGCCCATATGAGTTCCCGCTCATAATTCTACACAACGGTTTGAACTATATTGCATACTCCCCTTTCGAGTTATTAATAATATTTAATTAAGGTTAAATGTTTTTTGATTATATTGAGATTATGTATAATATTTTTGCATACTTCAAGCTTTCCTTTCAACATCTTTCCTTTTCAATCTACACCGAAGTATTTCGTAGAAGAAATAGTTTATCTAAATATGGCTCATAAATAAAAGTCGAAATATAAAGAACATATTTGCCAATATTCCAATTTAAATTTACATTTCCAAAGGCACATTCCCAAAATAATCAGTTCTAAGGACGATACTATCTTTTCTAACCCTTAATATGTTTGATAGAGATGAGAAACATATGCCAAAAAGCAAGCAGCCGCCATTAGCGTGTATTTAAGCAATTTTAAAGATTAAGTTTGTTGCAATTTTTATGAGTTTTCTGCATTGTTATTGTCAGAAAATTTCAATATCAATTGTTGCTACAAAGCAGCAGCAACATATTTTAGCAGGCTTTATTAACTTTCTGACATTTGGCATGTCAACTGAAGAAGCAGAACGAAAAAGGGGTGGCTGCAAGACTTAGCTTTCACACATGTATGTGCGCTTGCATGTGTGTGTGTGTGTGCATATCAATAAAACCCAAATTGACAAATCCTTTTGTTTCGTTTAAATGTCAATAAAAGAGTTCAGTAGCGACAAGAGAACCAGCACAAGCGCGCCTCGAGCGAATACAATTGTCCAAAATATCGGCGACGCAAATTAACAACAATGTTGCCAACAAAAGAGGCGGCCAACATAAACATAAACAAAATATTTTATAGCGGCTGCCAAGTAAAAAAGGTAGCTAAAATAACAAAAAGAAGTGAAAAAAGTAATAAAAATGCTTAAGCAAAATATTAGAGAACAAAAGCGTGAAGACGCTCTGCGCCTGCGCAAAACGCTAATGTGACACGCCTCGTCTGACACACACACGCACACACACACACACATACACTTTGAAAAGCAAGCAAGCAGGCTCACACAAAGCAGGCTTGTCAAAATCGACATTAGCGCATGAAAAATGTAACACACACACACACACAGCAAAGGATTTAACAAGCATAATAAAGTATGTTAGCATTTATATTTTTATTACTCAGCGCAAGCAAACCAGTGAGGGGTACGCGTATCATGATGATGAACAAAAAGTAACACAACAATTTTTCACAGCAAATCAAACAAAGACCGTGGAAATACCTGAGCAGCCGCCAGCCTGTCTGCCAGAATTCGTCAATTGTCACTTAGCTTGCGTAAATTAGGGTGAAAAAAGGATTTGCTGATGATCAGCGTCTTTTGTATGGCATAAAGGCTGGGAAAGAATTTTATGATGCCAACTTTGTTGCTGTCATTGCTGATATTCACTGCTGAAGTCTTTTAAAGAAAAGGCGCAAAAAGTTAATGCTTTTGAGTTTTCTTAAAATTTCATTCAATTGCTGAGCACATTTAAGCTGTTGGGAAATAGTAGTAAAGTTTGTTCATGCAAAATTTTCAATTTTATATACATTTTCTCAATCAAAATTTTCAAATTATATATTGCTGGATTAATTTTAAATTATCTTTTATAATTTTGATCAATACTAATGCAAACATTTTTGATTTAATTCTCTTGTTTGCATATCCTTCTAAATGAGTACCTACTATGTGCTTCTTAAAATGTTATCATTTATTTACGCATGAATTATGAAGAAATTGCCTTTTATTGTCATTTTAACTCGAACTCTTTCTAAAATCACAAAAGAAATATTAAATATTATGCTTTAATTAAATTAAAACGTGCTCTCTCTCTCTCTCTGTCTCGCTTTATTACACTTACACACATCCTACACAAACATAAACAGCAGCATAAATTTGTTTTAATTTCTTTCTTGACCATTTATCACTTTATTTTCGCAGCTTAATCCTGTGCAATCATTATTTTTCATGTTTTATTACTCTGCGAAGCTTATTCCCTCATTCCCCTTTACTACTCGCATAATAGTGTGCAACATATATTGTTTATTTTGTGCTGTCGAAATACACCCACGCATATCCTTGCCGTCGACTAAGGCAAAACGCTTCCTTGCGGCCTCATGCTCCCCCACTTTTTATGTTTTCTTGCGAAATAGCCCATTACACATTTACTCGCATACTCACACATAAAAACATGCAACTGTTATTTTACACTATACAACTATTATTATGCCACTATGCGCATATCCTGGCACATATTAATCGTTATCCTCTGCATATGTATGTAGCTCATAATATCCACAGACAAATTGCAATAACAATAATAGTTATACTTTAGACGGCATGCCTTAAGATGTACAACAAAAAAGTACAACCACAACAACCCATAAAAATATGTTGCCACTACCACTACAAATACGAGTAGAAGGCAAGCAAGTTGACAAGAATTGCTCTGCTCATGCTGTCGTTGCTACTTTGCCACTGCCTCGCATATTCTAGTATATGCTAAAATAATAGCAATAACAATAATAATTGTAATATTGATCATCATTTCGATTGCGATTATATAAGAAAACATTACTTGAAAGTGCTACTTCGATAAAGTTGTCATAAAGTAGTCTAGATCGAGTATGAGCAGTTATTTAGAGAAACGTTTATACCTGTCTCTACTGACAGAGAGATATCGTTGTGGATTTCAAAAAGTTATACATTTTCGACTCTCTCTATCTCCTTTCCCCCTCCCTACGGCATATTGTGTCTTCAATTTGGATAGCAACAGGCAAAAAGAGAGATCTGGGAAATGATTGGCTCGTGATCTCTGGGTCGAAAGACCATGAAAATATATGGAGCCGTTGGGAAGATGAGTTTTAATTTCCTACGGCAATACAGGGTGATGATGTGTATTTGTCAA
The DNA here is from genome assembly GCA_963457695.1 of Neria commutata. Classification (NCBI taxonomy): domain Eukaryota; kingdom Metazoa; phylum Arthropoda; class Insecta; order Diptera; family Micropezidae; genus Neria; species Neria commutata. Next base: position 39,744,134 of record OY735248.1, read on the forward strand.
TTTGAAAACAAATAGAATACAATAATTTCGAGAATAGGCAAAAACAACGCCCATATGAGACTAGCCGCCATATTCTTAAACAAAAACCCTGCACCTAAAAAGAGCTGAATAGCAGCGTTGCCATCTAGACAGGTACGTAAACAATATATATAACGACTTTCATAGACCTTCTGTTTATTTCTTTGTAAGAGTCGGCTTTTCGAAATACTATTATTACTATTATTATTATTTCATTCTATTTTAAGTATACTGCTTCTCTTACAAAGACATTTAATAGTATCTGAAATATGAACAGTACCTACTTTCAAACCAAATCCCACTTGCTCAAAATCGAACTGAATGAACTGCTTTCTGCTTTCAGAATTGTACATAATGACAAACGAATCATAAATATATCAAAAACTGCACATTTATGATAATCACAAAGAGTGGCAATGATAATTATTTAAGTGCTTTCTGTCTTAAACACAACAATAACCACAACAACAACAACAACTACCACAAGCAAGCAGACGAAAAACTTAGACTACTTAATGAACTGCGTACAAAACTTATCGATACTTCAGAATGGAAATGGCAATAACAGTAAAAAGTTATGACCTACCAAGGAAAATGCAATAAGAAAAAGCAGAAGAAAGTTTCCGCACAACCCTTGAATGTGTGATACTCCTATCACAAGGACTTAAGCGTTTATTTATGCGCCAAAATGTTGTGTACAGCTTTTGGCTTTTGTTTCAAACTTTTGCGCTGAGTAAACAAGAGGGAAGGAAGGAGCAGCAGGGTGTTGGGCAGAGCGGGCACGGGAATGGGCAGTGGTAAAGGACGGTAGCAAAGGCTTTCGTGGCGAATTGAATTAAGTTGGCGCGCATTGATGATGCCATCGATGCCTGCACGCTGCCGCTGATGATGGAGTGATGTGTAGCCAAGTGATGAGATGTGATGTGCTGTTGATGAGCCACCACGATTTGGCTGATGGCACTGACGATGACGATGACTATGACTATGATGTTGTTGTTGATGATGATATTATTGATAATGTTTAACTATGGTTTTTGCGCATTTTGGCAAAGCTGTTTGTTGGCCATTTGTTGGCAAATGTTGTTTTTGTAAATTATGTTATGTCAACGCCAATATTTGAAATGTGCTTATATCATTTCGATTATTTGTTGATTGTTGCCTGATCGGCATTTGTATGAGTACAGGCGATTATTTACACTTGAGTTGATTATTTCTAAATAAAGTGTTGGCAGCAAATTGCATGGAAATTTATATGAACTTGAAGTGTTATTGTGGGTGTAGTTGGAGGTATTTGTAATTGTATTTCCATTACGATTGACAAGTATTTCTTGTGTGCAAATAAAATTTGCTTGAGAAAAAACGTTTAATCACAAATTCAGTTAAAGCTTGGTGAGGAAATATCAAAGAAGACACTCACTGAAAAACTTGAGAAAAAAACATTTAATCACATAATAAATTGAAGCTGGAAATATCAGAAAGGCCCCCGCTCTCTGGATAACGCATATATGTAAGACGTTTTATTGCGAAAAGATTTCTAAATGAAACTTTGAGAACAAAGGTCAATCACAATATTATTAGCATTAAGATTGAGGGATATCTTTTTTAGATGTGAGTAAAGCTTGCGAGAGAAGTGAGATGCTAGTTGAAGCTGGCTCAAGAAATGACGGGCGAAAATTTGGGTAAGTCATTGAAATATTATTAATAAAGGATTTCTTAGGGCCAGTTTCACAGTGGATATTTAAACTCTGATTGCAGTTTAAATAGGGAATTTCAGTTTCACAGTGGGAAGTTAAATACAATTTAAATGCCCGGTTGTGGGCATTTAAGTACGGCACAGAGTTGCAATCGAAAACAAATAAACAGCTGATTTCGGATGTGCAGGCAAGCTGCGTCGACAATATTCCAATTTATAAGCGGCCAAATTAAACATAAAACTGCATGGTATAGCACATATAAATGATCCCGTAGTATTATAAATAATATAAACTGTGGATTCTTTGAAGAATATCCAATAATTCACTTCTTTCGGCCGACGAAAAATTTTTAGCTCGCGCTGCCTCCATAATTGAACAATTGAACATATGTTTTTGGCAAGTTGTGCTGTGTTCAATTGTCAAATATTCGAAGTTGCCATTCATTATTCCGTATTTAAATAAATGCACTGTGAAACTCAAGAAAAGTTAAACTCGAGTTAAACTCAATTCGCAAATTAGATTTAAACATCCACTGAGAAACTGGCCCTTAGTCAATCTGATATTAATCACGCTTGGTTGTTAGAGTTTTCCGGTTTTCCAAAGGCCACGTTCGCTTCCACAGAACTCAAACGTTACCAAGCCAACTTCTTTAAACTTTCGCTCAACTCATTCCGCATGCTCATTCATATACTCAATTTCACAGTACATGCACAGATATATACTTTCTATCTAAACTCACATACATACATACGTGTAGTTGTGTGCTCACATGCTTGCTGGTGTGGAGTTTTCATTAGTTAAACTGATATCCGGCGGAAACATAATGGCTTCGCCTGCAAAATGAAAATTTTTGCACTCAATTATCCTGCGGCTATTTGCACTAAGCTAAGCAAACACAAAAGTATCTATGCTTTTGGCTGCAGCAAAGGCAGATAGCAATTTCCTATTACCGCCAACATTGACAAACAAACAGAAAGCAAAAAGCATAACCAGGCAGCGAGTGAAATAGCTTAAAAACCAGCAGAAAAGTCGAAAAACTCACAAATGCAGTGGAAGGCGACAACAAATACAGACGCCATTTATGTTGTTGTTGTTGTTGTTGTTGGCGCACGTATTTTACAGCACAGCAAATCAAGCGGAAACGGAAAGGCACACATGATTGAGATTTGCAAGTTATGTATGTTAGGTTAAGTTGGAGAGCAGGAAATGTGCACCTTTTTGCTGGAGGTGAGTGCTACAGACAATGAAAAATGTTAGTCAAAGTTGAGGAATAAGCAAAGAAATCAAAGTCAGTTTCTATTTCTTCAGAAGGAGTTTATCTGATACAAAAAGGAATGCTTCTCAGTGGTAAAGGCTAAAAAAGGATATTTGGAGAATGCATTTAAAGGGTTTAAAATTTTTAGAGAAAAGCAAATGGAATTTTAGGTACTCAAAAATTATGTAGTTTGCTTTCAAAAGTGTACTTGTATGCTTGAATCGATTAGAATTATTTTTAAAGCAGCTGATGCCAATATGACAGCAGCCTTTTATGCCTTTTTAACATATTATTATTAAACTTTTACATTGAGTGTACTCCATACTTGCTCTATGCCTTACAAGCCAACATCTCTGCCAAAAACTAAAGCAACAAAGTAAACATTAATCCGCTTCAGCGCCAGCAGTACCAAAAATTGGCAAACAGTGTTGCCATGTTGCTGCAAATAAACATGCCGCCAGTCTATAGCTCATCTTCCATGCATACTATATGCTGTGTAAGTGAGAGTGTGTGTGTGTATTTCGGTTTTGGAAATTTGTCAATTAAATTAAGTGCAACCGCAGGCGTTTGAGCGCTGCTAAACTATTCATAAAGCGATGATAGTTTGACTTTTGGGCGCTGATGTCTGACTGTCAGCGGAGATATCAGCCGAAAATGTTGCTGGTTGCTGCATGGTAATTTAATTTGCGTGCTGTTTAGTGGTTTTGTTGAGGTTTCTGCAGTGGCGTTGCCAGGCAATTGCGGCCGTAGTGCGGCACATTAATTATTTAATAGAGATCCTTTTTGAAATTAGGTTGAAAGGAAAGCTAAATGAGGCACTCGTATGGCATCAAATGTAAAGCATTATAATGAAAGGATTTTGCGAGTGCATATAATTTATTAGAAATTATTTGCACAAATATACGCACGAATAGATTTCAGCTAGAAAAGTTAGTTTAATGTCAGGCTTTAAGGCATTTTCTACATTTACATAATGAAATTTTCTACACATATTCGTGCGATTTTGAGGGAATAGTTTAATTTTAATATGCCCTCAAGGATACCTAAAGGTTTATACCTCCTGCTTGGTCTCTGATGCGTGCGATCGCTGGTTCGATTCCTGGCACTTCTCTAATAAAGGGAAAACTTCAATTAAAATTGTTTCTTTGAGCGGCGCCATTTCTAGCTAAGAATTGTCAACATTACGACGCTTATTTTCTTCTTAAGAAAAGCTTTTCAATTCCATTTGAACATGTCTGCAAAATAAATTTCTAGATATATATATGTACATATACCTGATTGGCAGTTGCCGTAAATAAAAGCAGAATCTACATCCTACAAACCTCAAAAATAATGTATGGACATTTTACGCTGTTTTTCAATGCAGGCAGAAAGTATGAGGTTTCTCATTTCGATGATAATTAATAAAAGAAAGTGACAACGGCCGTAATTACATGCCAACCGCATGTTATGCAATTGTCCATACCCACAATTATGTATTTTGCTAGTGATGCCATCATGCCATTATGGCAATTTGCCGCTTATTAAGAGGTCATTGAACTGCCTTGGAGCGAGGTGGTAAGGGTAGCCCAACGCTTTTTGATACGCTTCAATAAATGCAAAAGTGTTTACAAATCAGCGTGTGCAATTTTTTCTTACACTTCAATTACAACTGACAGCCAGCAGTAGGAAGCAAGATATTACAGGATAACAATGAGATTAAAAGGCAAAATGGCTGACATAAGAGAAAGTGCGTAAGCGCAATGGGAAAGTGGTAGGAGCAGTAGCAGCCAAGAGTGGGAGCGTCAATTAAGTTCAAGGCACGAAACTGACGAACCCTTTTCAAACAAACAGTGCAATATAAAAAGAAAAGAAAGGAGTAGCACAATTTTAATTAAAGCAACTAGCAAGTAAACAAGTGTGAGGCATTCTTTCCCTGTACATGCATACGGAAGAAGATGTCAGCGGCATGGTTAAGTCGCTAGGGTAAATAAATCTTTCCTAAGAGGGTAGCAAATATGAAATTTCTTAATTGAATGCATTTTATTGCAAAGCTCCAAGATTGTTCAATTAATCTATTTAACTGCAAAGTAAATATGCCGCCATCTTGAGTGGAAGTTAGCAGTGAAGTGCGTCACTTGAGTATGGCTGCCTTGAGCAGTTAGCTCAAGTATGCTACTCTAGCAGCGCTGGCGGCTAAAGCATTTCCAGGACGATGGCTGCAAGAGTGTAATAAAAGATTAGCGTATAGGGTTATCTAGCTGGAGCAGCCGCTGTACTTACGATATATGTACCTACACAATTGGAAAGCAGGCAAAATATATTGAAATCAGAAGGCGTTTAATTTTTATTATTTAATATCAAACAATAACAACAAATTCTTTACTAAAAGGAATGGAAGAGTTATAATAGAATAGTTATAGAGAATATTTCTGTGGTCACAAGTCATAACCAACTAAGTCGGTTTTTAAAATTTTTCAGTAGAGCAGTTTAATGTTTCAAATTCTCAATGCAGTATATGTTAAAGCTATTAGGACTTTGCTAGATAATTTCCGTTCTCAAAAAGATATAAACAGCAAAATTTTATATCATATAAGTAGATGACAAGTTGAACACGTTGGCATTAATAGCTCCATTTTGTTCTAACTCGACTTGGGCAGTTGTGGTTTGTGCCCACAAACCCTTGCCTTCTTTTTGAGAACATAATCATATGAGCCAATTAAAGGATAAAATCATGTTTTATTGAATTTGTTCTTCTCATATGGCAAAAATTGTGAGCATTTTAATGCAAAATTTTGCTCTTATTGAAAAATTTCTAAAATTTAAACTGATGACAGAATTGTTTCTTTGGCTTTAAAGTGACAAAATTTAGCAAAATTCAAAAAAATTTAAAATTTATGTAAAAAAAATAGTAGTCATCGTGCAGTGAACCCTGTTTTTTGCATTAACGCAAGCAAGCCTGTTCAACGACTCAAGTCGGAAATGCGCTTACAACGCTTGCCTACACGCTGCTGTCACACAGCCACAAAGCAGCAAATACAATTTGCAAATAATGCGCCGGCAGGTATGCTGCTGCACGCAAGGATGTGGCAGGATATGGCAGGATATGCATTGAGCATTACGCATATTTACGCACTTTCTTAGGCTACGGTGGCAGGACTGCGTTGCAATGCATCAGGCGGCGGTCATTGAACTGGAATGCCGCAATAAGATGCAATGCCTGCCCTGCACTGCTGCCTACCCGCTTGCTCGTCTCCCCCTGTCGCCTGGCCCACTTGTTCCTTCTTGCACATACAAATAATGCCAACTGAAAGGGGAGTTCCACTGACAGCTGCAAACATACCAAAACACCCCATCTTTAATAAGTTTTCCTCGCACCTCTCCGCTGCTTACTTGCAAGTGTCAAAAACAATGGCATGGCGTGCCTTGTCTCTTTGTTAGGTCCTGCTGACTCTAGTTTCTAAGCCCGACTGCTTAGCGCTAAATTGTCATCTAAATGCGTGCAAATACGACCCCTTTTTATAGCACACACACACACACACACATAGGCACATATTTGCATTACGTTACCCCCGGCGCTTTTGTCATATTTAACATGTCCCTGCACTTTTTTCCTGCAGCGGCTCTCAAGTTGCATTTGAAGTGCTTGTGCATCCTTTTAATTTTATGCCTAAAGAGTTTAACATCTGCTTTTTTGCCGCTGCCAGTTACACCGTTACACTCCTTGCGCTAGTGGCATGTGCTAAAATTGCGCACAGGAAGCCGTCGTTGTAGTGGTGAGTTGCAGAAATTAGTGCAATATGGTCGCATGTGGGTCCCGAGTTTAATTGCCTTATCTGCGGCTAGCTCATCGCGACTAGCACGAGTATTTAGATAATAGTAATAAAACGACACTCTAGCCAATTGCTATGCAAAATTTCATTAAGATCGATTACCACTATAAAGCAGCAACTGCTCAATATTGACGAAAGCCTTTGAGACTGACGCCTTCGAGGGGAAAAAGGATTATATTCTAAGCCATGCACAGGATATTAAAAAATTAGTATAATCGTTAGGACAAATAAAAAGAAAGCCTGCAAATATGCTTAAAACTATTTACAACCAAAGAAGGATATTTCATGCTCAATGTAGCGTGCCTTACATTAAATTCTGTTTATAAATTGTATGCCCCAAAAGTAGCCAGGTTCAAACCATAACATACTTTATGCAACAAATTATTTTCGAATATTTTTTCACTTATGCGAGTGGAAGCTCTTGTGAGGAAATTAATTGTTTGTTAGGGTTCTTTGGATTTTTACTGTTACAATATGAGTGTGTTGTAGGTCCCATTGTTATGCGTTTAAATCTACTTACTTTGGTTGATCAGAACAACCCGTTTTTGGAATACAACCGTACTCTCCAAACGCCGCTGCTATGCACGCACCTTCTCCAGTTGGAAATTCCAAGCTTTTCCGTGGTCTGTCCATCGTAGGAATGACCTCCCGCGCGGTCTTTGTCATCCAACTGCCGCTTCGAGAATAAGAACAATCTAAAATTAAGAATTTATTCTCCCTTTTTGTTTGGGAGATTGATTACAGAATGTTTTACTTTGGAAAATTATATTTTAGAAAATTTGATTTAGTCACTTAGTTTAAGAAATATGGCTTAGGGAAAATATTCGACAGCTGAAAAATTTATTTAAAATATATAGAAATGTTAAAGTCGGCACTAAATGATATGCATCCTTGCCAAAATCTCTTACATTAATAACTACAATGGTCTAAAAATATGCTTACATGAGAAAACTGTTTCGAAAAAATTAAACTGGAACAAATTTCAGTAAAAAGGACACGATTAATTAAGCAAATATGCAAATGTAAATGAAACACGTGTAGCAGAGATGTTGCACGTTGTACCGATTGTTGTTGTTGTTTTGGTGTGACTGCCGTGGCTTGACAATATGTCAACCGCCAACAACAAATAAATACACGCCAAGGTGATACCGCTACAAACAAGAGTAGAGCAGGGGGTGGAAAAGTATACGGAACAAAAAAGTGGTACAGTTGACCCTGAGTTGCGGGGTCACGTGTTGCACACTTGAAATATTTGCCAAACACGCTGAAGTAACAGACAGATAGGGCGACAGGACGAGACACGGAAAACCACTTTGGCACGAAAGTGGCGTAAAATAGTTTCTCTACTTCGCTGGTTGTTGTTGTTTATCTTTTTGGTGATGAGTTCATATCAGATAATGGCAGGGCGTGTGGTGGTAGAGCAGAAGCCAACAGCGCGGGGCAATGCTGAAACATGACAGCGAACAGACGCTCACGCACAAGTTCGGAACACGGCCGACCCGCAAAAGTTGGCGTGTTGCAACAATTAAAAGTGAACGAATCCGATTTTGAGACGGTGGCGGTGGTGGCGGCGGCGGCGACTGTGGGGTGTGAGTTGTTGAGGCTGATAAGATCTCGCGCATGTGAATTTTTTGAGTGTAACATGCAAAACGAATGTATCCTTTTTATAAGGATGTGCAATATATGTATGCGAAAGTATTGATCTTAATATATACTGTCAATTCTCTTTTTATGCGAATTATTTTTATGCGATTTCGAACTTATGCGGTTTTTCCATACGAGTTTTTTGCGATTTTTTTTTCATTATTTCGAAGTTATGCGTTTTTTTTCTTTGAATTTTGTATGGCAGAGGTGCCCTAGCGCAAAGCAACAACACTTTCTTAAGCTTTGTTGGTACACTTTTGCGACACTTATCTTCAACGCAAATTTTGTTGTTGTCTTGCGCATGATTTCGATGGAAAAAGTGTGCAGCTGTGGAATGAGAAGCACTTGACAAAATTTTTGCTTATTAAGTTTGAAATTTAAATTATGCCAACTTTGCAAAATGAAGAACCTATCTTCCGAAAAAAAGTGGGAAAATGATTTTTTTGACTGGGAAATTGATTTGGATCATTTATTGAAAGGATCATGAGAGATTTAAATGAATTTTGAGTTATTAAGTTGGGGTTTTCATAACATATGTATAACATACAATTCAATTGTTTTTATAGTGTACATATTGAACACAATTGGTTTTTCTTTTTATCATAACAAAGTTTGTATGTGTTGGTGTTTTCTCTTCCAAAAGGAACTTTTGGGTAACAATATTTTACAGAACAGGCAAATTGAAAATTTTTTCTCCTTGTTCAAAAATTCGTAGGTATCCACATTTTTTCTGAGTCGAATTTTGTTTGCGACTTTTTGGTCTTGAGCTTTTAAAAAATTTTGGAACGTATCCCTATTTATGCAATGTAATTTATGTCTATTTCTATGCGATTTTTGAGTTTTATGCGCTTTTTAAAAACAATGGAACACATCCATATTTTTACCATACATTAGAGTATTTTTTTATGCGATTTCCTTTTGTGCGGTTAGTTGTGGAACGCATCCACCGCATAAAAAGAGAATTGACAGTATTTTAAATATTTTCTCTGCTTCGTATCGGTATGAAATATGTATATGAAATATTTATTATTTCTATTATAACCCATATAAACGATTCTTAAGCCCAAATTTTAGGCAATTTAAATATTTAAATAAATGGCCTTTAATATAAAAGTAAACCTTTGAGTATCGAAACTATTGATAGCACATACGCTCTTCTTCTTCTTGCATTAAGTTTTTTTAGTAAAATATATTTTCAACTTCAAAGTAGCATACTAAATTTAACGATATTAATATAAAAGTACATTTAAATTCAGTGTGTAGTTTTGAATTATCGATATTCAATGCGTTGATCGATATATCGATGTATAATATATCTTTATCTATCTTTGCATACAACAAGACACAATGGTATGCTTATCAAGCGGCGTGAACACTTTATATTTTTGCCTTTTCGCACGGCTATGTACAATTATTCACCCTCACCTCCCTCAGTAATAAAATTTTTCGCTTGGGCGAAAAAAGTTAAGAAGTTTTAAGGTGCGAACTTTTTGTAAGGACGAACAGGCACGCGGGCAACATTAAGACCCGCATGCTGCCACAGTGGCACACAGACGGCACGCACACACTCTCTCATACACAAGGGGGTAATTACAATGGCAGGCTGCTTTGTTAGGGAAGAATGCGTTCGAATCGACGCAACCGAAAATTTGTTTGCCACTTTCTCACGCCTTACAAAAGCGGCGCGTATCACGGCATTATCTCATTTTAATTGTATGTGTGTGTGCCTGCCTTTGGTGTCGCTGTATCAGAGTATGTATACTTGTAATGACTCTGTTCTTGATTTGCCGCCTGCCGCGTCGGCGCAAATGCAACTGAAAAGCGCTCAAATTGTCAGGCGCGCATCCTTGACAAATTGCTCTGACACTGCCAACTTGATTGGAACATGGCCACACTTTGTTATAGTTGTTGCTACTGCATGGTTGCTGCTGGTGTTTAATGGTGCGTAGCAGCACCAAGCCGATTATATATAGATTACTTATGTGTTTGAGCGTATGGGAACTTGATGAAATGTCAGCCCAGGTTAAACGAAGTTAAATTATCTTGTACTGCTATAATGTCAACAACTATTTGTGTGTGTGAGTGCACGCTGAGGCTACTACGGGATTTATCTCTGTTGTTGCAGCTTCAAGGGTCAGCCTCACTTTCCCAGGCTCTTTTGATTTGGCATTGAGATGTTGTTTGTGTAGCTAAGCGCGCTGTGATTGAGTTTAGGCACGATTTTTGGGCGCCTGTAGAAAAGCCTTTCGTCAGCTTAAAAGCCAGTAACGGGTTCTTACTGGCCAATCAAGAAGAATATTTTGAGCATAAAGGACTCTCGATTGAAATTTCGTTGTACCGTTAACAGCTGCAATCTTTCATTTCAACAATGTACATTTGTACGTTCAAAACTTTTGCTTTCTAAGATCATTAAGGTATTCGATTATCTTCTAGATTTTAAAATTTTATCTGAATTTTAATTACTCTTTGATATTTTCAAATGATGAACCGTTGACTGAACTCTCAAAAAACAAAAATTTTTGAACTAGTGAAAGGGAATATCCCTTGGAATACAATTCTACACACTCCACAATAGCGATCTGTTGTTGGAAGAGGGGTCAGAAATGGCAACTACTACTCTTTCACCCTCTCAGTAGGGCAGCAAAGTGTAAAACCGCATTCAAACTTCCATTTTTCATGCGCTGACCATTTTCGACAAAAAACATCTTTACAATAGCGCTTAAAAATGCTATGGGAGAATCAATAAAAAATGTAATTATCGAAAATATATGTTGTGTTTGTCAAATATGAGAGGGGAATGTATTTGATGTCCTGCGGTGCTATTTTTGTACATATTTTCTTTGACTTTTCAGACTTGGCCACGAAACTGACAAAACAAACTTTTCGTTTTTATTGAAACTATCATTTATTTCAGCTTGTTCTTGTTGTTGTTGTCGTTGAATTGAAAAGTGATTGAAAAATATTGCTTTAACAGAATGTCATTAGGCTTTTGTATATTGAAAAAGAGAAATTTCGATTTTGATGTGTGTAGTTTTTTTTTTTTGTATAACATTGAATTGCACGCAACGTATTTTTTTGTTGTGCAACAATTTTGATAACAAAAACGAAACTGAAAAAAAAGGAAATGCTTTCGCGGCTTTGTTAATTGTGTGCCATTTTGTGGACAATTGCTTTGTGCATGCGCTGCTCCGTTTTTTGATGGGCCATGACACTAAAGGTTCACATTGTGTGCTGTCATCTCTATCATATTTCATGTGTGTGCAGCAGCAGCAGCATATGTGTGCGTGTGCGTGTGTGTGTGTGTTGTGCAGCTATGCATTTTTATTTTCATTGGCTAAGGGTGGGGTCATTGTGACTCTGACAAAGGCAAAAGGGTAAGAGCCGCATATTATTTGTGGCATGCTGTTGTTGGGGGTGCGTTTTTTGTTTAGTGTTTCTGCTATCTGTTATGCATTGTAAATGCATTGTAAAATGCTTCTGCACTACACTCGGCATTTACAAGAGCATATGTGGAATTATTAGGAATTTAATATGTCAACTAGGCAAAGGTTCAATGACTTGGTCAAGCGCCAAGAATATTTCTGTCTTTCTTATAACATTTCACAAAAGCGTAATATCCTCAGCGTGTACTTGAACAATTGTTGTTCACTCTAACATTTAAATAAAATCTAACATCTTTCTTATAAAATTCTTTCAAATTAATTCAACTGCTCTGCTGTGAAGAAGCAAGTGAGCTATTAGAGGCAGAAGCATATATCGTAAAGTCGCTATGACCGACTCTTTCGCCTATGCTAGTTCCAATGTTGGCCATTACTTTTACCATAGCTGTACTGTTATACTCTTTCGTCGTCGTGCTGTCAATATAACTTTTGACAATCACTCTGATTGCATTGATGATGATGTATGATGACTTATTTTTTTTTTCACTATGCAGGCAAGTCCTTTCTTCGTACCTTTTTGCGCCGCCAATTATGTTGGCATCATTTTTCATATCAAATAATGGCAATGCGAAAGGCTTTTCATGTGTAGTTTTTGCCATAGTAAAATGTATAAAAATACGCATTTTTTTAGCATGTCATTTTCCAAATGACTTTTTTGTGCAAGAAAAAATTTGCACTGCTTTCATAGCGGAAAACCATAATTTGGCAAATACTCGTACGCTGCGAGCATGCGAGTGTAGTGTGTATGTGTGTAGTTTTTTTTATTGAAAAAATTGTATTTGTAAAAGTGCAAATATCGCTTTGGATTTAAAAATAATCAATCATTTTTGTGCGTTCATTTTTTGACATTGCAAATTCTGTTTTTTCCCAATTCTTTTGTTTGTACTTTACTTTTGGCTATGAATATTCATAGCATATCATAGATGCAGACATGCTTACATATGTATGTATGTGTAGTGTTATTGTTCGATTTTATTGCTGAATCATGTTTATAGAAATGCTATTGTTTGATATGCGAATTATAGTCAAACTTTTAGCAGACACATCTATCGATGACGCTATGACATAAAAAATTTCATCTGACATCAAATCACCTATTTTAGAATAAACCAAAGGATATCACAAATCACGAATTTTAAGTCCGTTTTGGTGTTAAATAACATGAATTTTGTTGCCAAACGGCTCGGGCATAGTTTGAATGCACTTTGTGGCGAGTGACGGTAATTGAACAGTGAGCGGCGAAGAATTTGCATATGGGAATAAGTAAAGGTTGAAGCAAATAGCAAATAAATCCAACATCCGAACCCTTAAACTATGCATTTGATTTTTCTTCTCCATATCCCTATAAGGCTTTCAGCTGCTGCTCCGCTCAGCAGAACACTTCAGATTTCATCGACAATCCGAAACGCAGACAGTAAAGTTTTCGAGTTTTAAGAAGTATTATGATAAAAATTCAAAAAGCAATTTAATTAAACTATTATTGTATTTAACCCCCTTGTCCAACTACTTACTAGATCATTTATTTCGATTGGGTTTTTTAAACTTTTTAAAAGAAGATAGCAAAAAGCATATCATAACGTTTCAATATGACATTTCTCATAGATATGTTTCTTAAGGGCTTAGTACAGAAATTATTATTCACTTTTAACATTTTACAACAACTTACTTTTAGCTGAGGTGGGGCATGAAAGTGCCCTCATTTAATTAGTCAAGCATAGCCGCTTGTTTAAGCAACTAAACAGAGCCACACCCAGCAAGAGCCCAAACACAGCAAACCAAAAATATTTTGACAGCCCAAACACACTAAATCGTACACACACACACACACAGTCAAATAAACAAAGAGACGACATTTGAAGTCCAGTGATGTGCCTCTAATACGCGCACGTAACACGCACAATTACGGCCGCTTAAGTCTGGGAAGCGCACAGGTGCTGAACATCACTGGAGGACTTGAGGTAAGCAGCATTAAGGTAGGGCTTAAAACCACACAAAGACAACAACAACAACAACAACAAAAACACACACACACCTGAAAAACTGCGTGTCTGCAACGGTGCATCAAATTAGAAGCAATTGAAGTGCATTTGATGCGATTTGAGGCTTTGATAGTCAAAACAACAACAACAACAGAAACAACAACAACAGTGATAATAATAATAGCAGTAATGTTAGTTGTAAGTAGAAATAATAATATGCGTGACTGTTGAAAATTATATGCATAGTATCTATCGATATAGATAGGCATAATTTGACAGTGCCACTCTTAGAAGAGGAGGAGGAGGGTGATAGAGGCGCCTCACATGCACAAGTCTTCGAACAAAAATTTGTTGAAAATGTAAAATAATTTAATAATTCATGCAATTTTTTGTGTTGCTTAACAAATTTTTGTGTGGTTTCAACGACTTTGAAGGGTGCTACAGTTACTAATGATCCAAGTTTTGACAGTAGTTGTATATTTTGAAACACATCAAATGTAGATACTCGTATGAAAAAATTTTGTATATACTATGTGAATCTATATTCGAAGTCGAAGTTAATGTTCTGAAGCATATTCCATCTTTTAGTCCATGCTACCAATTCATCACTATTTTCGACTTTACAAGGGGTTATGCCCCTACTGTTCTCTATGTTCTCTTTCTCTGCATTTAATTCAGCGCTCTCTCGCTGCGTTTAGCATAAAATATACTAGGATTAATGTTAGATTGGTAATATATAACATTTTATAGTAAAACTAAATCTATAAAATATATAGTTTAAAATATCGTTGAGAAAGTCAACTTTTGTTTTGATAGCTCTCTTTTGCAATACTATTTTTGTATAGCCAACTGATTATTCTTTTAATCTCTCTACTCAATATGCCTTACAACTGCGAGTGTAGGGTATAGGAGGCGTAATTGAAAACTGACAGCTCAACTGTCAAATTAGCGCTTCGCAATGTCATTAATTTTTTTAGTTGTAAAAATAAGGGAAAAATATGCAGTGTTGTAACTTTTTAACACTAATTGCAAATGCCATTTCTATAAAATTTGCACACACACCTGCAACTTGTCATTATGCTATGTAGCTGTGTGTGTGTGTGTGTGTGTGTGTGTGGGCGTTTGCAGCGCAAGAAGGTAAGAATTTGCCACAAAAATGTATAATTTGCACATGTAAACTGTCAAATTGACAGCTGAAACCTCAAATTAAAGTCCAAGTCAACCACAATGTGTACGAGTGTGTGTGTGGCTGCAACATTGGCAAATCATTGCAATATTAACTTCCGCTAACTTCCGGTTTCCTTTTGCATATAATCAACACTCAAACTGGACGCCTGTTCTGTGAGTGTAAACCTGCACTTATATTGTCACACGTGCACTGTAATTATAAAGTCATCTTGACATAATCACAAGTGACAATTACAGTCCTTGCATGGCATACACACACACATACACACTTGTACAATCGCTCATATGTCACGTTTGTAATTTTGCAGCTAATTGTATTCGAATCGGTAGCAGTTGATTGAGCAGTGGAAAAGGTAAACGACTTTATTTCATACAAATTGTGCGGCGTTACGGATGATTAGTTCTCAAGAAGTCTGCAAAGGCGGAGCTAAAAATTATATATGAGCTGAAGCCATTGAAGGTGTTCAGTTGTCTATGCTGAAGAAGTGGAAATAATTTCAACTGCAAGGTGTCAACTTCAGTGACTGCAATTAAGTATATAACCATAAAAGTTTACAAAGACATATGTCAACAAATTAACAAATTATGGCTATTTTTTTATGGCATACACCTGTCAAAAAATTCAACGATTTTCGTCATGGAAACTGTATATAACAGAAGCTCTACTATTTCCGGCATTGATATAGCAAAAATCAGAAACAAACTGATGTTGGAACTATAAGAAAGAAATTGTTACATTGATATGTAAAAAATTGCAGATTTTACCTAAAAAATTGCAGAGTTTACCTAAAAAAGCGCTTAAAAATTGGGTACAAATATATTGTTCTAATAGCAATTTTTTACTAAGCATATTTTGAAGAACTATTATAATTATCTACTTCTATATTACAGAAGTAGATCATCACCTAAAAATCTATAGAAAAATGTCTTGCTCTTATTTTTGCCATAAAAAAGACAGCGAAAATGTATTCTTATATGAAACTGAACACATTTAAATTATCTACTGTATTCTTTACAGCATTCAAATAGTCCTTTTTCATTCTTTGTACTCATTTGATTAGTAGCTGCTCATGCTGCCTTAGTACATATTACACCACTTAAATTTGTTGCTATTTTTCTACAATTCTACTTTTTGTATTTCATATACATTTTTACCACTTATGGAGCATATCTTTTGTATCATAAAACTCGGACGCTAATAGCATCAAATTTGTTATAATTGTCAAATGTGTTAGGCACAACAGTTGGGGTCACTCATGTCAAATTCACAATGACAGATAATGCGTCTGACATAATACAACAACAACAAATTGAAATCCAAAGCATATGCAGCCATAGACCACACACACGCGAACAACTCATCTAACTCACACACAATCAAATATAAACAAATGTTATGCCATTTGAAATTGTGCCAGCCTGTCCCTTTTCCCTTTCCCCCTTTCTGGCGATTGTTTAACAATTACCGAATTACTACTTTGCTTGACTGTACTCTCTTTATATTGTAGTTATATCCTTGCTGTGTATATCATATTTCCAGGAATTGAAATTGCTTTCAGGTGTGCACGTTTTTTATACGAGTTTTTATTGTTGCTTTTTTCTATTGCTGGCATTGTGCGTGTCTTTGGGAAGCCACCCCCAGTTTTGCTATCTAATTTAACACATTAGACGCATGCATAATTCATGTCCATAACTATACTCATTGCTTGAAATACACATACGCATTTATACTATAGGAACCAATACATATGGCCAAGCGCTTTCAACACTGTGATGGGTTTGTTTCTGAGTTTTGCTTGGTAGTGATATAACTATATTACGGGGGGAGTAATGATTTCAACTAGTCAGTGGACATTTCGTACCGATGTTCCAAAAAGAACAAGCAAATTTGTTTCTATAAAGTATTTGAAACCATTCTTAGTAAATATCTTTTTCAATTATTTGATTTTCTCATTAACTCATTCAGCCTTAGGAATATTTAGCTTCTAATAAAGGCTGGCATATATTTGGCTTTAAAATATGATATAGAAACTCCAGAAAATTATCGTATTGTTTCAGATCTTCAGCTCTAAATTTTTTATTCAGAAAACAGCTCAATTTAAAACTGTAAGATATCTCTAATTACATCAATATATTCAACATAAAATTCAGAAAACACAGCCGATAATTACAATTGAATCCCTTCTCAACAAAGTCTCAGAATACGTTGCTGTACAGTTGCCTAACAATTTATTGCATCATTGTCATTTAAGTTGTTATACTTGTTTGAGGTTGTTGTTGTTGGTGTTGTGGTTCTTAATTGGCTTCGAAAGTTACTCATTTTAATTTTTCTACTTTTATGAAATGTATGAAATTACTTTTAATTACTTTCGATTGTTTTCATTAGCGGAATTCTAATGAATTTTTTATTCAAATTCATCCCCATTGCTTGATTGGTTCTTTTCTTTGTTTTTGTTGTTGTTTTGCTTTATAATGACACGCTGCTATTTTTGTTAATTAGTGTTAATTTTGTAAAGAGCATTATGGCTCAGTTAAAAAGTTTAAGACCATATAGATATTTGCTGAACTATTAACATGAACTTGAATATCAAAATATGAGCTTTAATATAAATACTGTTATGTTTCGTAAGCATGCCTTTCAGTTATATTCCATTTGGGATATCACCCGCTCACATCTAAAACTCACTCGATTAATTTAAACGTTATAAATTAGCGTTTCGTCAATTGTTCGTCTCCGAAGTTATACATTCTGTCAGTAGTTTCGTCCAGACCTGGTAGTCCTTTTCCCTTTGTTGTGTCATAAAAACAAGCATTGCACCCCACCATTGCCTCTGGTAGAATAAATTAACTTACGAATTCAACATCTAAAAGTTTTTAATTACAATTTAAGTAGGTAAGTATACTAACAATTAGCTGCCCCATTTTAAACACTCCTTCATCCGGCTGGCAATACTTAATGCTCTATTCATTGTTGTCAGCACTGCATTCTTGCATGCTTTGTTGCACTAATATGCCAAAAATATAGCCGCAACAGCTGTTCAAACTAGGCTAATCCATCAAGAGCAGGTGAACAATGTGACTCAAATGGCTGCTTTGGCTGTCTGTTTTGTCTTTCTCCCCCAAAAGTTTCTCACAGTACTTAAGGTGTTTAAGACGAAGTTTACATAATCCAAAATATTATCGAACACTTTGAAGCAGACAATAAACTTGACAAGTTCCCACACTCTGACAAAAGATACTTTTCTTAAATTACGCGCATTTAAATATATCAAATGGTGGGGCTACAGAATGCCTCCAGCTAGCAAGTGACAATGGAAAAAACGTTACAAAAAAATGAAATTCGCTGGTACCTTGGAAAATTTCAATTAAATGCATTGACAACAGGTGCGCTATAAATTGAATGAGGGGGGCAAAAGATAGAAGTGCATGAATCACGGCTGTTTTTTTTTATTACGTTCAGTTGCTATAATAAAAGCGCATATTTCAATTAAACAATTTGTATATGTATGACGCACTTTGATGTCACCTTTTCTGTGAGGGTGAGGTAGCTCTATATCAGGAGTGGCCAACCCACGGCCCGCCCAACCAATCTTCCGGGCATTTACGAACATTTTACATATATGCGGCCCGCGATATCATTTGGATTGGCTACCCCTGCTCTAAATGCTCCCAAATGCCAGCCGCACTTAAGAGTGCAACTGCAACAACTACAACAAGTGTACACAAAACGCATTGAAGGCAAATACGAAATTGATTTGGAAGGAAAGACTTCAAATGCACATTCAAAAAATTGATATCGAAGTGGAAAGAGGAATAAAGAAAAGTGTCAGTGCCAGTTCATGTGTCAAAATGGAAACCAAATTGAATTTGCCTCAAGTTGGCAGTGAAGGTATTTTATACAGCGCATCAGTTCATGCCTGAATTCACTGCTGCTCTGCCTCAAGTGGCACACACACTCAAATACACACTTGAAATCTTATGCTGGCTGCGCACTCCAGGCTGCAATTGCGTGCCACAACAGTGATTCCAGTGATTCCTTGCACGCACACACTTTCACTGGCATTTGAGGGTATTCACGGAGCGTGCATTTTTCGGCAACAACACACACACACACACGCACTTGTAAATGTGTGCACATCTTTTCAGCACTTCACGCTTTGTCTGGTTGGACCCTCTCCCTCCTTTTATACTCGCATTGCTGTAGTGTTTAAAGTCGTTTATGTCTCAAGTGTATGTCATGCAGGTGTTCAATTTGTGCCTTCATGCTTTGTCCTTTTTTGTGCAGCTTCTCTTGCTCTTCTTCTTCTGCTACTTTTTTGCATAATTGTGCTGATTTTTATGCGGCGCAGTAATGCAAACCATTCATTAACATTTAATACTTTTCATGATGGCATATCTTCTTTACATTGTATGGGGGGATTTTAATTTGTATGGTATTAGGCAGGGTTGAGAGATCAGAGAGATCAGTTACAAACACACCTACGAAAATATTTTAAAAAGGTAAGCGATTCAATTTTCATAACTGGAAATTTAATATTTTTGCTGTAGGACTGTTAAACCTAGAAGGGTAAACATATTTTATATACCTTTTCATAGTCGCCTTTTAAGAATAGTTCAGTATCAATTCAGTATTTTTAAATATATCGCTGGTAAAATGCACAAAGCCCCTAACCAAAATTTGTTTAGAAACAGTTTTTTTAAAGTTTCTGATAGCCTATATTAAAATACACCTCCTCACAAAATAGTCAAGTCTTAAAGACAAAATTGCCGATTTTATAGCCAATACAAAAAAGCTTTATCTATGAACATGCTATGAAATTTTACTATGTTTTTTTTCTCCTTTGAAATTTCAGATATGTTTGTTAGGGCCTTTGTTCATTTTGCCAGCGATATTGATTATCTCGTGAAACATGGGCCTTCAAAAAAATTGCCGAAACCACCCCAGTCTCTCCTATAATTCAAAATTGCTTTGAACCTGTCTTTTGATTAATTTAAAACATTTTGAAAAAACCAAAATAATTAACGATTACCCTTTAAGGCTTAACCAAGCAATATATAACTTTGAAAGTGTCGGTTAGGCAACCCTTGGAATTTTCGGGCCTAGGCTACGGAAATTCCTAACTTGGCAAGGAAAATTATCAGAGTAAGATTCTGATTCTTATTGAACTTAAGAGCCGGATTAGCATTCAAGCTATGTTGCAATAGCCTTTCCGGACTGTGGTGACTATCAGACTACATCCCAACTACAAAAACAATCTAATCAAACTTTCGAATAGCATTACAAAGTTCTTGATGCGATGTTCTCTACTTTCCAATAATTTCTGAACACGATTTGATTTACTTAAAGAACAGCATTCATTTATTAAATGGAGAAATCTTTTCAATCACATTTGCTAAATCTAGATGCAATATCATTGATATCCATGCATTATACTATAACAAGAATCATTCAACTACTACATGCAAAAATCACTTTTCTATATTATGCGCTGCGCTGAGAAGCACCCTACCTTATGCAAATACTAACAACAACAACAGCAGCAAAGCAACAACAAGCAGCAACAGCTTCCCTCTTTTGCATAACCGCCTGCCACAAGCAATAACCCTCAACCGCTTCATAAGGCCACTTGCAACTTGCTGCAGCAAGGATAATAAAAAACGGAAATTTAAGCGCAACGAAAAACAACAACAAAACGCGGCGAAACTTCAAAACCCAGAAGGAAGAAATATAAAGCGAAACTTCGCAGTGAGTTTGTGTTGAAATGTATGTGTGTGTGTGTGAGTGTTTAGAGTGCATTTATATTTGCCTGTGTATGTGCAAAGGAATGGTAGGAAATGATAAGCGTTTTGTTGTTGTTGTTGTATTTCATAGATGCATTCAAGCACAGCCGCAAGTCATTGTGTTGAAGTGCATTAACCCCTT
Source organism: Neria commutata (assembly GCA_963457695.1). Taxonomy (NCBI): domain Eukaryota; kingdom Metazoa; phylum Arthropoda; class Insecta; order Diptera; family Micropezidae; genus Neria; species Neria commutata. The sequence goes on from OY735248.1 coordinate 39,765,087, forward strand.
TTCGGTAGCGCTGCTGCAAGTAGGGTGCCACACAAGCGAGTGAGACGGAGAGAGAGAGCGAGACAGAATGAACGCGCGAAAAGCAGCGCAAAGGCAGTAGGGAGCTGCTTGCCATAATGACTCATCCATTTGCTGCCAACTACATTTACCTTTCTATGCTCTACAGTAGCCACTACCCCCCTCATTACAACATCAACGATGGTACTATGTGAGTATGTGTGTGTGTTTGTATAAAAAGAACGAATTCTGTAAATAAAGCATAAAAACTGTAAAGAAAAGAAACGCAAGGAAAAAATGCCATTTATGCTTTGCATTCCCCCGCATCCCCCTTGCATTTCCCTCACGTCGCACACAAAAGAAATACCAATGGACTTTGGACTTATGGCTTGCACGCAGATTCATCCAACGGATGCACACACAATAGCATTAGCGTCTGTTGGTAGTGGTTTTGCCAGTAGCTTAACACTCAAGCGAAAAATGGCTATATTCTATTTTAATTTATATATAAAAGTGTTCTATCTAATAAAAATCTATATTTTAACATAAAAGATGTTCAGTACTATTCGATAGCAGTTCTATCTTTGGGAAATTGAGGTGCTTTCAATTGTTGGTTTATAAAGAAGGCATATTTTAAACCTAAACAAGTGAAAGAAAATGCTCTCACTAAACCTAGTTTCCTATAGATGATGTTACATAGAGCTGGAAACTTATACCTTTTATTATAAGTTGTTGATAACTTGAAGTTTTAAGGTTGTTGATCCGAAAGGGCATCAGTTATCGAAAGAATTTCACAATTATTGAGTCAGCGGCTAAAGTTTCATCTACCGAAAAACCATTATTAATTATATTACAGTTAATACCCTGAACAGGAAAAAGGTTTGAGCTGTATAATGAAGCAGCCTCAGTGCAGACTCGGAAGTTGAAGGGCTAAGTTCGTTCTCATACTGACATTCTAATCTTAAACAGATCGCTTGAAGGGGTTGAAATCGAAAGCTGGTTCAAAGATGACTGCTATGTAAAGCTGCACTTTAAAGGTGAGGCTGTCATGCTAAATATATGCACATAAACATCATATGAAGTTAATAAATTGTGTTGAAAATCTGAAAACACTAAAAACGAGTTGTTAGCTTTCATAGAAACTCTTTAATAAGATAACAATATAATTTATATGCTTTTACTAACAATTTCTCTTGTGTTTAATATTAGCGCATGCAAGCACTTCCAGCTAAAGCGATTAGGCGTATGTGTGTGTTTGTATGCCAGCGGCTCTAAATGCACTTCTTCTAATATCACATACACATAGCCCATACCAAATATACTACAAATTAAATCCTTTTTGCATTGAAATGCGCCATTTTTTTTCCAACAAATCCAGCTCTTTCACAATTTGAGCCGTTGGTTTTTTTTGTTCAAATCCAAACGATCAATTGATCACTTTTCTATATGCAAAAGCCTGCTAGGCCAACATGTGATGGTATTAGCATCAATAACGACAACAACAACAACAACAAAAACATCTACAACAACAACTACTACTAGCATTGTTCGTTTTGCCTGCAAAGTCCTTTAGCTATACACTTCAATATTCTTTCAATATCCTTTCGGTTTTGTTTGTTGTTGTTGTTGTAGCCGCCTTTGTTATTGTTTAGTAAATAAAGCAGCGCAAAATTCTTTCAATTCTTTTACATTTTCCATGCGCATAATTTCCCCTACGAAAATATTTCATACCAAGTTGGCTGGTTTTGAAGTGGGATTCCTGCGGTCCACCGCCGAACAACGCTCCTCGTTCGTTTCGAAGTTTGTGCAAGTGTTTGTTGTTATTATTGCCGCTGCTTATGCAGGTAGGTATGTGGCACGACTACTTCGGGTGCCTTGCTGGTGACTGCTGGTGACTCATAACTTGTTGGCTCCAGGCTTATGCCATGTGCTCTGCTGTCGTCCTTGTGCCACATGCACGTAGGTATGTGCTGCTTGCCGCATGTGGCAAGTTATGCTGTGCTTGTTTATGCCTCTTGAAGCATTTCTGCTCTCAGCTTAACGCATTGTTTACATTTTTAATTCCTTTTCAGTTGCGGTTTTTTGTTTAATGAAGTGCCTGCTCGATAATGGCCTGATGCATGTGTATGTAATGCCTATAAGGATTTGCATGATGTGCCTCAAGTGTGTGTGTGTGTGTGTGTGTGTGTGTTTGTGTGTTTGATTTGTAAAATTGAGAGATTTCTTTATATTCTTTTTCTTTAAAAAGAAAATCAATATCGGCAACTCTGCTGAAAAGTGAGCTTGGAACAATGAAAGGCATAGCATATAAAGATTAGAGGGAGCGAAACTTCGGCAGTCGTGTCAAGAATTGGTGCGTCTTACTTTTACACAGAAAAGTAGCTAGAAAGTCAGCATTTCGAATATAAAGAAGTGCCTATACGGCAAATACTTTTGTGACAATGACGTATAAACATAAATACTATAAGGATACATTTTTTCGACTAATATCTTAAAACTTTTTGTAGAAAATATTTTGGTGCAGTTGGAGTTTTGTAAAAAAGAGTACTTTCAGACGACCAGTATATCTTCAAAGACTTCTTTTTAAACTTTTTAAACTTATCTTCTAGAATGAGTGTCTTAAACAATATCGTAGAGTGATGATAGTTAGAGCTATGTATATAAGAAATATATTTTGGCTTGATATGACATAGCATAATAAGTAAGAATAATGCCTATGTATGAAATTTTCAGCAAATTATGTTTCGCGTTATTTAAAATATTATTCCAACAAAAATGTACGTCTATTCATGAGCCTGTCAAACCATCATGAAGCTTCTCGTAGTTGAACTTTAAGCGCACTTAACCATTGACTCGAAGTCTAAAAATTAAAGCTTTTTGAAATCAGATTTACAAAATTCTCATGTCCAGTTCAGTTTTCTACAAGACTAAAACGCAACTTTATTGCTATCAAAAATCATTTAAGCTCGTCCAAATTATATTTTCATTTACATACGTAATATTTCTCTTAAATTTTATATTTATCATTACTTTTGCGCACGTTACCAATAAACGCAAATGACAAACTTCGCACTTGATTTTATGCAAATGCATTGCAATTATTTTTTATTGCAAAAATTCTTGACTACCTTTCAAACAACAACAAAAAAAGAGAAACGCAGCTTAAAAGCATAACAAATCTGGCTGGCATAATTGCAGTCATAAATTTCAGCATGCCACACCCCCCCACACCCACTGACTGTCACATCCCATCTCTAAAATGTACTATATAGAAGCTGACTGCCATTTGAAGAGCAACCGCGAAATGTGCGCACTTGGGCACTTCAACAAACTCCAGCGACATTTTAATGATTTTAATTTTTCCATATCATTGCATCATGTCACTGCTGCCGCCCCCTTGCTGCCCTTGTTGCCCTTGTTGCCGGAAGTGCACACACAGTGTCACTTCGACCCGCACTCTGGCAGCGCATAATGAAAGCCGGCATAATATCGGCGTAGAAATGCGCACTTCAAACCGTCCAAGTGTCAGTTCTCACTCCAGTCCATTCCCCACTCCACTCTTGAGGTGTAACGAAAAGCAACCACAAGCCAACAGAGCAATTGGAACTAGCAATCTCCCACTCAATCTGCGCCCACATCTTTCAGCTGGCATCTGTAATCTTGCTCTATCTATTACTTTGATTTGCTGCTGCTTCTTCTTCTTCTTTTTTCTTCCTCTTCTTTTTTCCCGCCTTGTTCCTTCTTCAGCAGTGCCTTTTCATATAATAACTCCCCTCTAACAATTTCAATTTCAATACCGCAGCCCAGCTATCGATGTCCTTTTGTGTATATGTGTGTATAAAATATGCCAGCACAATAAAGCAAAAAAAAATTGTTTAAACTCCCCAACATCTTTTGCTCTTCCTCTTTTTCAACAGCGCATTCTCAAAAATTATGCAAAACAGCTCGTTGCAAACAAATGGCAACCTGGAATTCAGTCAAAAGCGAACTACGCGTATCTGTGCTTTCTATCTGCAGCCATGTAACAGTGAGTATCTGCAGCTGTGTGCATAGCATACAAGCACTTTTCCAAATGCGAAGTGCGCTGCCACCTTGTCCAAAGAACTCCCCAAAAAAATGAAGCCGCTCTAGAGTTTGGCAAAAATGCTCAAAAGTGCTTCAAAAATTGTATGCCATACTTGAGAAACTCTTCGCCAGCAACGCTGCCTCCTTCGTCCTGCCTTTCTTTTGTTGTGCTTTTTTTTGTTGCTGCTGCTGCTTAATAGCAAACATTAATAATCATCTCAGCACAATGGCAAAGTTGAATCCACAGCGAAGTTGTTACTTACACCGGTATTTCATCTACAACTGTTTGCAGCTTTCCGTTGCAACAACTTTTTTATGCTTGCTACTTTTTTCGACTTCTCAAAATTTTTGCATATTTGATTATTTCTCGAGTGATTAAACATGGCGCTGCTTACTTGTCGTCGTGGCTTAAGCTGTGACATGGCAGGAAGTATCACGTTCGCTCTTAAAAGTGATGACAGCGTTTCTGTGTATGGCAAATGGCAAGGAAAATCATAGATTTGCATTTACTTGGCAGTGTTTAGAAAGGGTCTTTGGTATTTATATGCATTTTCGTGTTCGGTCTGAAAAATTGTACGAAATTATGGCTGATATTTATGTATCGAACATTTCTATATACCAAGTTTTGAGAAGTTGCTGATGCCTGAAACATCCGAGTGCCTATTTGATTGATATTCAAGCTATATAGGAATATAGTTTGCAAATCGATTAGCGACTTTAGTTTAATTTTTCAATAGTTTCATTCCTTATACATTATTTTCTTACCTAATTTCAACTCTTTATTTTAAAGTAGCTCACTTCTGCGAAATATGTCCTGCATCTTTGCCATATTTCAATTTTATAGCTTTCTTCCTACAAGTTTCCTGCAAGAAAGTTTATCAATTACACTTTTGAACTTTGGCAAATCTTTGCCTAAACTTTAACTTCCTTCTACATTGTAGAATGTATGGGGCATATTTTGTATGCATTAGACTTATGACTTTCTTATTAACCTCCCTCAAATCGCACGAAGGCATACAACTTATTATCCTTTACAGAATCTCTTGCTCTCGCTGCATTTTGCACTTGTGCCAATAAAGCAATTTGTTACATAATAATGACTTATGTCGGTTACAGCTGCAGCAACAGCACAAAAGTTAGCACGAACTATGAGCAAAATTATATACAAATACACTCAAGAAAAATGTTCATGGCGAGCTCTTATAAGCATATATACTTATATGAAAAAAAATATAGATATGCAGCAAGTTATCGAAATTCTTTAAATATTTCTTCTCAAATACATAAGACACATAATTTTAGATAAATATATACTTGAGTTGAATATATTGACATCCTTTTTTAATTAACTTGCTTACTTATTTCTAAGTCATTATAAACTAGTGCAGGTCCCAGTCTAACATCCGGGATCTGTTTTTGGTACGCAGGCACTCTTTCACTTGCCCACACACAACTGTCACATCTTCCAATTCTTCCAATACTGTCAGTGCCTTCTCAAACAATTTTCTTTATAGAATAAAGGTTTCTCTAAAAATTTAAAGCACCCGAAGTCAAAGAACATTTTGAAGAACCTTTAATTCATTTAATTTATTATTAATTTCCATTTATATGATTTGATTTTGCTCTTCAATAAGGCTTATATTTTTTTTTTTTTAGAACTTCTGAGCTACCCTGTACTTGTTTTTTCATCTCGCACTACATGATTCGATACAAAATAATATATCATTCAATATGCCAGCTCCGAGCTTCTTACTAATTATTATTCAATTCAGTTTCAAAATTAATAATTTTACTTTTGAGTGTATTGAACTGGCTATATTTCAAAATGGGCCCCCTGTCCCTTGTACCCCCTTTCCAACAAGCATCTATGAGCGTAATAAATTTTTACGCTTCAACATGCTGCACAAATTTATAATGCGCGAAAGTAATTTTATGACTTTGCGGTTTTAGCGGTTCAAAACTGAGAAAATCAACCGCCGCCCCACTAACTTCCCCTCCCTGCTCTCCTTTTCAACAATACAAGCTCCTGCTCGTGCAGGCGAAGTGTGAACAATGTTTAGCGTTGGCAATGGGCGCCATACTAAATCATTGAATGTGAGTGTGTGTAAATGCTTACTTTACAACTGCCACTTCCGTTTCCTGTGTGGCGGGCATGTGTGTACAAATGTGTGTAAACTAACACTGTGCAACAAATGCGATGCTTTTTAACTTATAACAATTATAATTTAAGTTCTTTTTCACATGTCGCAAAATTAAATCTTCTTTATAATAAGGCTTTGGAAAATCGCATGCGATTTTGTATTATGCTGGTACTTTATAAAATGATCTGTAGGAATATGGAAATTACAAATTGTGTACTTCATAACTACTTCTTTTCACATGTATCTACTTCGGAAAATTCTAAATATCGTTTAGTATTTTCCAGTTGTTCTTCAGAAAAAATTCACTTAAGATTTTTCAAAGAAGATCTACTTCAAAGAACTACAAATGAACTTCAGATATTCAAATTGTAATTCAGTTAAGTTGTTTTACTTCAGAATCTACCACATTAACTTCAGCTCTCTGAAATGTATTTCACATTCATTAACGTACTTTCGAAAGTTATAAATATACTGCAGAATTTCCAAACTAAATTACCAAAACATTTTATTTCAAATCAACAATCTTCTGCTTGAGATAGAAAGGATATTGTATATGCTGATGGAAAATTCATTGTTGTTCAGTGTAATAAGCTCAAATGTCATATTTTTTTGATTAACTGCTCGACACACACTGCCAATGATAATTTCAATAAATTTTTCCTATGACACTTATTATTACGAGGCAGCTATAATAAAACCAACAACAACACATTGATATTTCCTTTGTATGCTTATTATTATTACCCATACAATGTTGCAACACTCTCTCTCTCTCTCAATCTCTTATTTTGTGCTTCTTCCACAATTTTAAGCATCCTTTTGAGACTATTCTCAACGTTGCTGTGGCGCGTCTGCTATGTTGTAAAGGCATTAAAGATATAGTTAAAACGATTTTGTAAAATTTTTGCGCCTGGACAATTGCCAATTATTTTCATATTTCTGACAAACTCAAATATTTTATCAAGGGGAAAAACGAAATTGGCCAAGGGCAATGAAGAGAAGTGCCCTGCAAGCACTCACAATTTTATTGTGGCGTTGAAATCGTTTTATTGTTATTGTTCGTATGCTCGGTGAGCAATTTTAGAATCAGCTTTTATTGCTATTTTATTCAAATAATATTCCATTTTGAGTTATTGCTTTCAAAAGAAGTTTTAAAAAATTCTTTAACTTACAATTTCAGTGATCTATTGTGAACAATAAATTGCTCTCAACTGATTTAAGGCAGCGGTTAGAACATTTTAAAGCGATAAAGAAACACCGTGCAGCTCGTTCTTATAACTCAATGTAAAAGAGAGCGATTTGAGGAAAGGACCAAAGGACCTTCTTGAACATGCACCAATGAAGCACCAATTGGTACCAATGAAAAAGGATGAACCCAGTTTTAGTTGAACAAGCCTCACATCGCAATGCACCTGAGAGAAGGTGACTATAATAACATATATGCATATTGGTTAAGTAATAGTATATCATTTTTCCTTTAAATATTAATGCGACCAAATACAAAAGTTTCCACAAATTCGTGCTCCTTGTTTTATTTATATAAACTTTCTTTAATAATTCGTTTTACCTTCAAATGCATTATTGAAATTACCAACATTTGTCGCCGCAGAAATTTATCTCCGCCAGGGTAGGATGCCTGCATCTGAGAGCCACAGCATCCAATGGAAAATTTCAATGGAACATGAAAAATAACTCATCTTCAAAACTGCAAATAAACTTTGTCAATGTTTGTCTCATATTTTTTGCATGGCTGCATTTTATGACAACAGAGCAGAAGACTTTCTCTGACAATTCGAAGAAAGAGAACAAGAGAAAAAGTTTGAGTAACAAAAGTGCAGAGGGTCCTAGTGGAGTGAAGGGATAAACGTTGCTATTACCAGTAGCGGAATTGTTGCTTTTCAGCTAAGATTTGAATAAGTTGTTTTCTTTTTCGTTTTTCTATAATGTATATATGCAATTTATAGAAGTTGTGTATCACTTTATTTTTGAAAAAAAATTTATTTCAAAGGCACCTCGAAAAGGACACTTATTTGACTCTGTCATATTTTCTACTAGATTTCCCTTCTGATTTTGTTCAATAGTTCCAGGCAACGCCACTGCATTCACTACTTAAGCAATTCAATAAGTCATATCACTGTTAAGTGCCACTATCGAGACACTCATACATGCTGAGCTACCTACTTCCTCTTTGTCCTTGTAACACAGGAAACAAACAGTTTTCTCTCTCTTCTTCTCTACTCTGCTCAATAGAATAGTGCAATATTGAATTTGCGAGAACTTCTACCAGATTACTTACACGCCCTTGGCATTTAGCTTAGCACGTTTGTGTGTGTGCAGGATATGCGATACCAGCGTACAAGTGCAAGGATAATGTCAGTAAGTAAGGCTAAAGCTTTATATACACCCACGCTTACGCGAAAAATACGCTTTTTGTTTCAGCACAGCGAATGTGATTTTTCCAAGGAAGACAGAGAGCGACTACAGTTACGGAGGGGAAGTCAATAGAGGCAAAAAGTTGGCGTTGAGTAGGGAGCACAGTGTAAATAGAAAGAAATGCCAAGCGCGTTCGTAACACGTGTTCCAGCGAGCATGCAAACAAATCCTTGAATAAATGAAGCGAATGTCAAAGCCAAGGAGTGTTGTTAACATCTTCTCTTCGCCGGCAGTTGGGAGAGCAGCGGCAACAGCACGTGCTGTTGCTAAACCGAGCAGCTCAAGGGCATTTTCCTACAATAGTTCTGGAGCATACATACATATGTAAAGCAATTTTATGCTGGCTGGAGTGCTGAAACTGTCATGCATCTGCAGCAATTTTCCACAAGGACATTCGAAATTTAAGCTGCAGTGAAATGGGGAGAGACAATGTAAAGAGCAAGCACCAAGGCGATTTAAATCAATTTACACTTGGTTCTACTAACATATCGAATTTTCAAATATTTTATAGCTATTGGCGTTCTTCAGGTTTAACCCATAAATGCATGGGGTCAGCACCTAGCATGGAGACCAAGCCCCCCCTATGTGAAATCACCCACTGATCACGAAATGGATGCTCATTTTTTATATAAATGCATAGTTTTTAAGAAAAAGTAAAAAATGTGAGTTTTTTTATTTGTACCATATATGGTACGCCATGCATTTAAGGGTTAAGGTCTCGTAATAATTAAAAGCTTTTGATTAGTTTTGAATTATTTAAAAACCTTTTACACGCTCTGTCTGTCTGATTTTTAATTTAAATACAGTTTTATGTATGCAATCCTATGCAAGCCTATTCTCCCTCTAAATTAAATATGCTCAAAATCGGTTTCCAAACAAATCGTAGTATTACTATAATGTATATAAAACTTCTCTTCATAAATACCTAATTCTATAATATTTCACCAACTTAATTTTTAAACACCATATGCCTTTCAGAAAAATAGTAGAAAAATGTAGAAGCAGTAGAATTTTCTCTGGGGCTGAAATCAACTGATTTATAGTTCCAGAACCTTTGTTTCGTTGTTACTGCTTTCAGATACATCTTTTCTATAGTTATACTTTTTACTCTCTTATTATTTCTGCTACCTTTCCAAATCGATACCCTACCTTCCCTTCCTTTTCAAATTTTTCGCATATCCTGTCAAACGTCAGGACTATCCTTGTGCAATTGTTTGAATATTAATTTATTTGCTTTTTGCATGCCATGCGCTTATCGTCCTTTATATTCCCCCCGCTATTCTTTGCTCTAATGGCAATATAATTGTTAATAAAAGGGCAACACTGGCAATTGACATTTGTTAGCGACTAATATTTTTTTATATGTCTGAGTTTTGTTTTGGAAAAGCCCTGTTGAATTTAGTGAAAACTTGTGGGTATCGCTTGCTGAATGTCGCCTGCTGGCAGGTATTTTTTTCCCCAAAGTGGATGTAGAAAGAAAAGCACATTTATGACATTCTAATGGCAAATGTCTACGTTCATAAAGTATATATTTTATTAATGATTGGCGGCAAGAAATTTCTGAAAGAAAGCACTGAACTTTGTTTAATTCGAAAGTATTTTATATATTTGAATGGAAGTGCAAATTTTAGGACAATGGCTTATGCCCTTTTCCAGATCAATACCCTAGCTTCCTTTTGTTATTGGAAATTAAAAGTCCTCAAATTTAACCGAAAATAATTAACAGTAAGCATGGCAAAAGTCCAAAAGAGATTTTATTGATTGAATTTTCAATCAAATATAAATTACAAGTCGGTGGTACATATCAAATAGGGACACAAATCTTTATTCACAGATTGATTTCAACAATTTTATTTAACATAAAATTTTGAATGTTAGTAACATTTCTTGAAGCTGCTTCTTTAAGGGTTTGTTCCAACAGCCTAAAAAGTATGATACAATACAGGAAAAAGATTCCTTGAATTTCAATAACGCTTAAGCGTTCAGCTTTAACCTAATTTTCTATCAGTTCCAGACCAGCAGCTGCAGACCTTCTGTCCCATCCACTTCCTTTCAAATGACTCACTCCACGGCCTAGCCACAATTACTACCACACTTGTACGCAGCCAATAAATCAATTGCAACTGTCAAAATTGTCACCACACATAATCAAAGCCATAATACCAGCTAACACCAGCAGAGGATATGCAAGGATACGCAAGCAAAGAACGTTGCGCCAAACAGCAGGAAGTATAGTCCGAGGGAAGCGCAGTGTATAGGACAATAAACCCTCAAGGGTATAATTTACTGACCGCTGTGCTGTCGAAGGACAGTAACACGCAAGCAGCAACTGCGCCATATTTCCCGTCGGTCGTTTGAATTGGAAATGTGCAGGAATTGGAAAAATTATGACACACAGAGAGAGAGATTTATGACAACAACAACAATAATCAAATAAAGTTATTAAAAGTTAAGCGGCTTACGAGAAATGCTTGACCGCTTATAGTCTCTTAGACACCGGAAAGCAAGCAAGAATCCAGTGCAAGGAACTCAAGTAGCCAGTGATACGTAGCATTGTGCAGGGAATCCTTGAAAGAGGAAGAAAAGAAAATCGCACAACTGCTGAAACAAATCTAATTATTTATTATTAATATATGCCCTCAGCTGCTAGACTTTTGCACACAAGTGTGCAAAAACAATTGCACAAGTGCACCGCAGGATATCGCCGCTTGAAATCCTTGCAGATTGTTGGCTATAAATTCACAAAATTGCATAAATTTGCAGGTTTTTATATTTTCAGCAGGAAAAACGAACATGCCGACAGCGAGTTACACTAGCCAGCAGCGGTTTTGTTACAAGATTTCTATATCCATTTCATATACTTAGAGGGAATGATCAATTTAGAGATTTGGCATGTTTGCAGCACGTATAAAATCGTAAAGGAAAAGCAATTGATATAAATTTTTTATATATTTTACCAAAATCTCAACATATAAAACTGTCATATAAGGTGTTGTAATATCTCTTCGAATCGTTGATACTTTTGCGATTGAGGTTAAAAAATTGGTATATATTTTAGACCCTTTTTCAATCCTCTTTTGAAAAAAGTAGATAGTATTTGGAGTAGGGATCCACTCTCCTAGTCAACGTGGTCTGAGAGAGGACAGCAAAACTTACGCGACTCTTATGTTGAGACTCTTGCTGTATAGAAAAGAGAACAAAAGTACATATTATAATTGTTAAGTACACTAAAATTCTTAATGAAGCTATATATTTATTTTGATTCAAGAGGAAATCAATAATTTGGATGGAATTTTGATTTTACTGGATTTTACAAATACAATTATTGAAGACAAATATAATTTGCTGTCCTGTCCTGTCATAGAAGAAATATTCTAATTCTTTAATCGACAATATGGTCATAGTAGCTTAGTTGTAAGTTAACAGTGTGCGAAATAATTCTAGCGTTTAAAATTTTATTATTTATTAAAAAAAGTGCATGAAAATTAGCCAAAAATTCAATTCATTTCCCTGGAAACTGAAAAAAATTCAATTTTGTTGGCCAGTGTAATGTGTAGAAAAATAGAGTGGGCAGCTGAAGAGTGGGCAGTTTGGATGAAGATAGCTCAGTCGCGCCATAAATCTCTTCTGGCACATTTGAGCGGAAACAGTAGAAGCAATTATATGCAATTTATTCCTTGAGAATAACAAAAGTGCATATCTAACCGCCAGGCTGCTCCGTTTTCGCATAAAAATGCATCAGGATAAAGTTGTTCTCTTTTCTTGGCTGCAATTGTGGCTTGTACGTTTGCTGAATGACAGCATAGTTGAAACAGAAATGCATTCGCTATGCTCCCAAAACAATTTCAAACAATTTGCCAGAGGAATAAAACAGCAGCAACAACAACAACAACCAAGAAGGCAGGCGGAACAGCAAAGGAGCACAGCCAAAGCATAACAATTGAATTCGTTGAGTAGTGGAAAAGTAGAGTAGTTTTGCTTTGCCAGTGTCCAGCATATTTGATGCACTCTGCGGCTGCTGTGGGCAAGGAAGTGAGTTGGCACCAAAGCAGCAGCAGCACAAATTTATCTATCAACGCGCATAAAGAGCAGCATCCTGGCTGACAGCGCAGCTTCGGTTAGTTTCTGTGGGAATTATTTGTGGAGCATCGTGGTGCTGCAGTGTCCTTTGGCCAAGCCATAGATAAGATTTTCTTCATCTGCCCGGCAGTCTGAAGGATTGTGTAGCATTTAAAATGCGCAAAATGGCACTACCTATGTTGTTGTTGCTTTTGTTGCTGAATCGGTTAAAGAAATTGCTTCGATTTACTTATGTCACAAAGAGAGTGAACAATTGTGTAGGTACCATGGGCTCAATACTGACCTTTGGCTTCATTTTTCAGATAATTGTATGTTAGTTTGAGTTTGAATTTCATAAATCGTAAGGAATTCTATTTAGAAAGATTTGAACAGTCTTTCAATATTCCGTTTAGCCAATTTTTATCCTGGAATGACGAAAATTTAATTTTTTTCCAGTGGAAAAAAACAGTTTTCGACTTTCTTAACATATCTCGTATACTAAAAATATTCCTAGTATTATATTCCTATTCCAATTTGACAAAATATGTACTAAATCAGATTTAGTTAATCCCTTGAGGAAAAATAATGTGTTTACAGTGCTTCAATTTCTTGTATTATATTCCTATTCTAGTTCGACCGAAGACTAAATCAATTGAAAATTTTGTAAGCTTCATGACTTTAATATTATTAAAATTTGCAGACAATATTTTGAGAAACTGCGCTGAGGTTTTGAAAATAGGGGCTTGAAATTCAGAAAATAACTTCTTGTTGTTTATTCCAAAGAAACTCAAATTAGTTGCGTTTTTAATCTGTTTTTTTTTACTCATTGTGCTAGCATATATTTCTTCCTCGAATTTTCAGACTTTGCTCCACTGTGCGCGCCGCCTGCATAATCACTCACTTTGCTGCAATTTCAATTTTAATTTAGCAAATATGCAGCCAGCATACTCGATAAGCAATTTCGCCTCTTTGCCGCTCTAAATAAGTGCAAACAGTCGTACTTTTTGCAAAGAAATTGAAAATACGAATAAGTGCAACAAACGGCCAATGGACACACAAGGAAGACATGCCATAATGAAAGAGCAAATAAAAGAGCAAATGAATGCATAAAATTAAACTGCAAATTTTCTTGAGGAATGTCAAAAGAAATAAACTTAAAAGGCTTGGCAAGGAACAGTTTTGCCACAAATGGAATTGGGAGAGGCACACACACACACAAACACATACACAGAAGAAGTGCATAAATTGCCAAACATTTAAATTAAAGCGGCAAATCAGATAAATTCAAATGTTGTGGGCAGTTGCAAAGGACGTAGCGAGGCAGCATAATAAAAGCAAACAGGCACATACACAGGCAGAAATATATTTGAGCTTGTATTAGTGGCTACAGCAGCCGCCGAAGTCATTTGAGATAAAATTAAAAGACGCCATCAATGGCGGCGGAAATGGCGTCTAAAATAGACGTTAAAAGCGAGCATTTACGATATAAGCAAATACAGGCACACAAACACACACACACACATAAACAGTTACAGTTAAATATTACCTTGCTGCCAAATGCAACTGGACGTACTTAATGTGTGCCTGTAAATGTAATTGTGTAAGTTCGTGTGTATATGTGTTGAATTTTATTTGCACGTCGTCTTATCTGCCGTTGCTGCTGTCCAACAACAACTTTTATTGTTTTCACTTTTACCATAAGTTGCCCCTAAGGGGGAAGGCACTCAAAGTAGTGCCTTCATATCAAGTAATGCTGCTCTTCATGAGCTGTGGAAAACGTTGCAGCAATGAAAACCGGTTGGAACTGGTAAATCTGTGGTCATATGCAATAACGACTTAAGTCGAAAACAACTGTTTCGAGAAAATGCAATTCGAAATTTGAAATGCACATAAGTGCATGTACATAAGTGCATGTACATAAGTGCATGTGTTTTTTTTAAATAACTTTTTTTCTGAGATGGGTACAGATACCGGGGTGAGAACAAAATATGCGCATCAACGTCAGGAATACAGTGGTAACGTCAACTCAATTTCGTCTTAAGTCGACTTAAGTCGTTATTGCTTTTGACCACAGAAATGTAAGCCGTTTTAATCGTTTAAATTGCAAACCGTTTCAATCGGTTGAGTTAAAAACCACTTCAGTCGGTTATAATGAGAACCATTTCAAGCTGTTATAATTAATACAATCCCAGCCGTTAGTTATGTAAACCGATTCAAACGGTTTAAAACGGTTCAATATGTTTGAACTTAGTTTTAAAGATTTATTAGTTACTTATTCTTAATACCATTGCAACCGTTAGTTGGAAAACCCGTTTCAAACGGTTTGAAGGGGTCCAACCGGTTTGAATCTAATTTTAGCGATTAAAACATACAATTTAAAGCAATTTTAAACTTAAAAATAATTTTTTAATTAGAACTTATTTGAAAAATGCCTCTACTCTTTGGCTTATACCGATTTCCGCATGTTCAGTAACCGAAAGCGAAATCGAGGAAATTTGAAAATCTTAACAGTTACTCGTTTTCCTATTATTCTTTAATTTTAGCATTTCTTCTTCTTTCACCATCCCTGCAGCAGCATCTCGTTCTTTATATCTGCCTTCCCACCTCGCCAGCTTTCCTTCGTCTCATTTGATGTGTCGTAAATTCGATTTGTATAGCATAATTCAAGGCGTTTTGATTAGATTTCCACGCACAAGATTTCCACAACACGGACACACCAATACAGCGTCACCTCATCAGCAACGTTTACACGTAATGGCATCGTTAAAACTACGCTTTAGCGGCGCTTTTAGCTTGCATATGTGTATATGTATTTGTATATCCCTTCTTCGCTACGTGGCTGCCATTTCGGCTTCCATGTCCATGTCCATTAACTTGCATTTAATTGTGCGCACTTTTATGTCTATGTATGTGAGTGCAGAATATTTATGTGTGTGTGTGCGTCACTTAATCCTGCAGTTATGAGGTACTTTCATTACGATTCTTGCCTTATCTATTATCTCAGCATCAGGTTTTATGATGGCCAAAAGCAATAAGCTCAGCGCAGCTTTATGCCATTTGGACTTAGCAAGTAGACGAAAGGAACCCGATTAAATTTCAGCATTTTTCGAATTAAGTACAAACATTTTCAAAACAAACACGCCTCTTTTGAATTTTTTTAATAGCATACATATATAATAATAACAAGTTGGAAAACAGGTTTCAGAGAAATAGAAGAGAATAAACAGAAGGACTTACTAGTGCGTTCGCTCCTAAGCCAGTCTCTCTGAGCATTTACATGTCTTTTTCCTATATAATCTGCTTTTTATACTTGCAAAATTTTTTCGGGATCTCGCTCAGAACTTGATCTTTCAAATATGAAGTTCAAATAAAATATTTCCCACAATTATCAAAGAGAAACAAGTTTAATTTTTTTCCAAAATAATATTTCTCTATTGCTCATTCTCATGCTCATACAGATGGCACTTGGTTGCAACAGTGTTGCAGTTTAATATCGCCTGCCGCCAATACACAAAGTCATGCCATAAAGCATTAAGCAATATTCTTTTAACTGCGGCTCACTTTTTCTCTTTTATTAATAATAAGAATTGCTGCTTTGTATTTTGTGGCACACAAAATTTTGGTTACTTTTTATATGTTTTGTTATTGTTGTTGTGGCAAATAAAAAAGCGCAGAAGCGAGCGACATTAATATCTTTTGCCATAAAAATTTGACAGTTCGCTAAGGTTTATCAATTTTTGGCATTTGTCGTATGCACTTCTTCTTCTTCTTCGACGTCTCGTTCTGCTTCTCACAGCATAACAAACAATTGACAATTACGAAAGACCACAAGAAAAGCTTGAATTGTCACGGATGCCTCACAGTGGGTAGCTGCAGGCGACGACTCTCTGACAGTTGTGACGTGCCAAACCAGTCAATGCAAAGATTTAGATTTATTTCTTAATTTTTTATGACTTTTACATGCAACAAAATTGTGTTTTATGCCTTCTTTGCATTTGTCTGTGAGTGGAATGAGCCCTTTCAGTAGATTTTTTGAAGAAAAAAAGTGATTTCTAGTTCTAAGCGCTGCCTTTTGTGTACAGTGCAGGGGTTAAGCAGCTTGTTTTCCGCTGGCAAGTTATGGCAATACATCACGAAAATGTAGATAATTGAGAAACATGTTTTTATTTGTGGTCTTAAAAACAGGCCGAAGACAGTGGCGCTTATATTCGAAAATATTTAATTTATAGTTCATTCTAAGCAAAAAATGTCCTTTTCTCTTCTTCACAATTTTTTTAACTGACAATTTAACATATTTCAAAACACTTATAATTCAATTTCAAAAGACTGTCATCCTGCTCTTGTCAAAAGAAATTGACAGCTTTACCTTTCAGTATTCAAGTTTTACCTTTCGTTGATTTGAAAGGATTTCAAATTGGTTCAAAGCTATTTCAAACTGAAAGGGCAAGCTTTCTAGATTTTATGAACAATTTTTCGGTTCCAAAAAAAGTTTGCTTTTGAATATTTATTGTTTCGATAAAAATATAGACTACATAAGTAAGCATAATTTAAAAATTTTAGTTCTTTGCTTAAAAATTTGCTAAACTACATCGGAGTATATGTATGTTAAATATATAGTCCATTAATAAATTCCTTTAGAAGAAGCTTACCTGCAATGTATTTTAAATATTATTGTCCTTCAAGTGTTACTTGCTTCAGTTGCTGTTATTTTGCTTCTTCTTCAATTTAAACTCTGCTGAAAAATAGATAAATGTTTTTCTGAGCTTCTCTGTTATATTCCCTTTCAATATTTGATCTTATTTTATTATATTGGAATTTGAATTGGAATTACTAGCTTGTTTTGCCTTAAAGCTCACTTTTACAAAAATTAGCTCTCACTCTGTTCCACTGTGCGTTCCTCTTCCACGTAGTCATAAAGCAACTGGCAGCCATTAAAATTGAAAGTACTCGCAAGTTCAAACGTTTCCAATTCATTTCGAGTTCTTCTAAACACGCACCACAAAACCGATTTCTTATGCGCCCAGTCGATTTTTATAAGCTACAAGCCCCGGAACAATCATAATAATAACGTTCAAACGTCTCATATCGTAAAAAGCTTCAATGAAACCCGAAATTAATTTCGCTGACAACTAAAGCAGAAGTGTTACCCCACTTCCGGGAGACTTGAGTGCCACTTAAAAGCTCAATGAAGCATTCGAACATTAAAATCAATCAAAAGCATTTATTGCAAAACATTGTAGTCTGCCCCCTTAACCCAAGAAAATATAAGAAACTTTTATACGAAATCATAAAGAATTTTAGTGCATTCGAGCTTGAGCTACAAAGGCGCGAATTAAACGCGCGAAAGCAAGCGGAGCGGGTCAATACTTGATGACTTTTGGCTCAATTGCCATTCAATGAACGCTTTATGCTGGGCACTCTCATCAAGCGGAATCAAGCCATTGCTGCGCTCAGAAAATCTCAACTTCATAAGCGATCGTTACTTGGAAGCGCTTCATCTTCATCTTTCTATGCTAATTTCTGCCTGCTTACAATTAGTTACGAAGCGACCCTCTTCATCATAAATTTAGTTCAATATTTTTATAGAAGTTTTGATTTTTAGTAGCGCTATTAAATGGATTTTTAACTACACTTTCACATCGGATTTCACTGCCTAAACGTTTATGCTGATTGGGTCATTTAGATATACTTAGGGCCAGTTTCACAGTGGATATTTAAACTCTGATTGCAGTTTAAATAGGGAATTTCAGTTTCACAGTTGGAAGTTAAATACGATTTAAATAGCCGACTGTGGATATTTAAGTACGGCACAGAGTTGCAATCGAAAAGAAATAAACAGCTGATTTCGGATGTGCAAGCAAGCTGCGTCGACAATATTGCAATTTATAAGAGATCAAATTAAACATAAAACTGCATGGTATAGCACATATAAATGATCCCGTAGTATTATAAATAATATAAACTGTGGATTCTTTGCACAATATCCAATAATTCACTTCTTTCGGCCGACGAAAAATTTTTAGCTCGCGCTGCCTCCATAATTGTACAATTGAACATATGTTTTTGGCAAGTTGTGTCAACCTTCAATTGTCAAATATTCGAAGTTGCCATTCATTATTCCGTTTTTAAATAAATGCACTGTGAAACTCAAGAAAAGTTAAACTAGATTTAAACTCAATTCGCAAATTAGATTTAAACATCCACTGAGAAACTGGCCCTTAGTCTAATCAACATTGTAGGTTTATGACTATCATCTGTGATGTTTCTTGTACAGCATTAACCCTGTAATTCTCAGGCCTGCCTTTAGGCGGGCTTAACGAAAAGTTCCCTAAAAACAATATAAATAAAAAATTCAGAATAAGGGGATTCCCAAAACTTAAGTAATACTAGCTGTCCCGGCAAACGTTGTTCTGCCTAAAATAATTATTTTATTCCAAGGTTTGTTTTGAAATGTGTTTCAATGTATTTCAGGAAGAATATGCTTTCATGAATATTTCTACCCCGACAACAGCTATCGGGTTCAAATTTTGTCAACGACTTTCTGTCAAATTTAGAATTATATGGTGTGAATTCGAACCAAATCGGTCCATAAATAAGAATTTTCGAAAAAACGCCGCAGCAGCGCCACTTACGAAGGTCTTACATGAAAAAAAATCATTCAGAGCACCACACGAACATATGTTGTGAGTATAAGGTCGATCGCTTCTGTGGTTCAGCCGTGATGCTGCGACATACATACGCACAAACGTTTTTATATATTAAGATATGCTAGCATGTGTTTGTTTGTAGCGCATGGGTATAGCTTATTTCGATTCGCAGAAAATTAATTTCAAAGTCAAATTTGGCAGTGCTCGGACGTAAATAAATATATTCGTTCGAACAGTGATTTTAAAAAAAAGAAAAAATATAGTTAATTTCATCGTACAGAGTTAAAAAAAATACTGGTGAGTAGGAAATTTAAATATTTATTAAGTGATGTAAGAATATACTGGCATTTAATGAATTAAATATATTAAAATCGCTCCGAAAGTGAAAACGCCTAAAGGCGGGACTGGGCATTCCGCGCAAAATTTTTGATCATTGTGTGCTTTTTGTGTTTTTTCGCCGTTTTTTCGTTTTTCATAGAAATATCGCGTCGAAAAATTAAAAATCTGTCTGAGGAAGAGATTTTAGCAATGATGAAAAAAATTCCAACTGATAACGAAGATATAGCAGGTGAACAAAAAAGTGATTCTGAAGATGACGATGAAGATCACAAAGATCAGCCTGGTTATGATCGATTATTCAAAGTGAGACCACTCATCACTGCCGAAGACATCCTATTTTCCAACTTATGATGTTCGCCACGATCAGATTGGTCTTTGGTGGACCGATATGGCAAAAAAACATGCAAAATGAGCGGATGCAAATCTGAAACTCGGCATTTTGTTCAAAATGTAACATTCATTTATGTCATTTAAGTACAAAAAGTTGTTTCTTAGAGTATCACAATCAAAAATAAAGAAGAAAATATGAATCAATATCCACAACAAGAAATAATTCATTACAAAAAATTTAAGCGGGAATGCCCAATCCTGCCAAAAGGCGGGGTGGGTATTTTCACCTGTACCGGGTAAAGTAAGGGGCTAAATAAAAAAACCGACTTCAAATTCGTTAATTTTGACCAAATATTAGTTTAAAATGATTTTATGAGCTCAATAGAGAAATAAGGCATTTGAGGGTTAATTGTTCAACTCAATTGAGTGTGGTGTTCACAGATTTCTATAAGCTATTGAATTTCTTTCTAGTCAGCGGGTCTGCGCCTGCTTCAAACCACAATTTGAAAATAGTTATGCCTTCACGCTGAAAAATGCCCTGCAGCTCAGCATTAATTGCCTGTCATCTTCTTGATTGCAAATTATAATGCCAGAAAAATCACATCAGCGCATTTACGCTTTATATGAAAAATTCGAATATCATTTAAAAAATTGCAATTTAGCCTTTTTAACAAACACACACACACACACATATATTTTGCATAACTGCTTGCAATTTTCATTTCCGCTATTGACAGACAGATGACTGGGTGAAGCAGGGCGGTGTAAAAGGGAAGGCAGGCAGGCAGGCAAATGCCAAATGCAAATTTTATGCAAAGTCACGTTTGTAGCTGATTATGCTACGACAGCCTCGCAGACATGCACATACATACAAATGCTGTTCGTCCTTTTTTTGTTGCTTGTTGTTGCTGTTGCTATGCTGCGTTGCCAAGTGTTGTCATTTTCAAGCGCGCTGCTGCATTGATAAAATGATTAATTACGCTTTTCGCCAAAATGAAAACATTTTGCAATCAAATTAAACTCTTTGCCAAAATCCAAGCTAAGAGTTTAATTTTTCAAATGTGCAGCAACGTGGAACGGCAAATGCCAAATGCCACAGCAAAAAAAAATGTACAAAATTGCCAAAACCATTAAAATTATTAAAATTTCGGCATATCATGGCCAACGGAAATGGGCGTGCCATATCCTTTTTGCAGCTCTGCAATGATATGCAAATTTTGCTTTGCCTTGTATTTTTTTGTAAAATCGACGCGTCGATGTCAGTTCAAAGTGACTGCCTGACTGACTGCGCACTTTGAAATTGTTTTTGAATTTTCGCGCCATTTGACGCGAGCAAAGCAGCTTCAGTGGCGAGTGACGTTTTGATTAAAGTGCGAGCAGCATGGGCGGAAGGGTTCAACCATGGCAGGCGGTGGCACAAGCTGTTGCCCATTAATCTTGCGTGGTTTTGCAGTTTCTGCGCGCCAAAAAAAATAATCAAGAAATATGCCAAGTAAAGAAGCAGCCGGCCAAAAGCTGCCAGCGCAGGACGCCATATGCTGAGCCCTTTGCGGCGGCAAAGCTTTGTTTGCGCTTTCTTGCTACATGCTGCGCTTTAATTAAAGTGACTTTGTCTTTTTGTTGTATGCACTTGCATTTGAATTATATTTATGTATAGAAGAGCAGCTGTTGTAGATGCCTTAATAAAAAGGCCTGCATATATTATATATACATAGATCAGAAAATTTCTATAAAAATTTTGGAAATAAAAAGTCGGATTTTTGTATTTGAATAACAGAAAAATTGCCGCTTAAATAAAGTTCGGTAATTTAACAGCAGAATTGACCCAACAACTTGACGCAACTCCCTTACGCTCAAATGTCCTTTCGTTTAATTAACTCATACCTGGCCGCCTGCAATCTGTCACTCGCTGCAACGCTGCAAGGTGTCAAGCGTAATGACCCGCCGCCGCATTGCTACGCCTCTTTGCTGTTCGCTGCACCAAAACAATTGTCTAATAATGACATTTCATACGTTGTCAATAATGACATAAAACAGCACTACATTACACTGGCAGCTGTGTCCTTTTCTGTTGCCTGGCCACTGGCGTCTAAGCACCTTTTTATGATTTCGATCTAAGCGCAGCTGTGCTTTATGGCTCAAAAGTTTGTTGGCAAGTGCGCCTGACAGTTGTAAAATTTAACCTAACTTCATTGCATTAAATGTCAAAATGACAGTTCACAGTGAGGCATTTAATTTACGGTTCAACTGTCAGGTGACAAGCGCACAGTTCAAGCGGGAGTGCAGTAGGCACGAAGAGAGTGGAGGAAGTGAAGTTAAGAGACGGTTGTAAAAAAGTCAAGTGTTGAGTTGTTGATTATGTCACTTTGGTTGCTGTTGTTGTTGTTGTTGCGGTTGTTGATTTTTGATTAGTTCTCGCCACAATTTTCTAATTTGAAACTTTGTTCGATGTAATTAAGCTACGTGCGTGCCTTACGCTTTAATTTAGTCCTTTGGGTGCAATTTCCTGTAACGGTATATGAAATTGACAGTTGGCGATTTAATGAGCGCTACGCTATGAAACACGCATTTGACAAGTGTTCAAGTGTTGTTCGTGTAGCAAGATGGTTTGATTGAAGGTTTGAAGGATTTTCTACTACTAAACACGGGTAAAGGGCAATTCAGCAAAATAATAATATTCATTTTAAAATCCTTTCACTTTGTTGTTCTTGTAGCAAGAGAGTTTGATTGGAAGTTTGAAGGATTTTGTACATACTAATATAGATATTTAATAAAGATCGATAAAAGGGGTTTCAATATTTCACTTTCGATAGGCATAGTTCAGGAAGAGAAGGTGAAGAGTTTAAAGAAATCTTGTAATTGGAATTCCAGCAGAAATTCAATTTATTTAATAAGCATGCTTGTGGAATTGAACTTTTTTTCCTTGAGTATAGATCATCTTAGAGATATTTGACCCCACTCAACTTTGAAGCTATCGCAATTGAATTAACTTAATTGATCTCTGAAACAAAATTTCCTGAACATTTTAAATTTACCAAAACTTCATTCTATAAAAAGAATTTTCCTAGAAATTTAACATGTTATATGAAACGAATTCTTTTAAAAATATGTTTGCCTTTGGCTTTTAGGCAACATACGTGCTCGCCTGTCTGACTCCTGACTCCTGTTGCTGGCTGCCTTGCCATTCCTACTACCGCACTTTTTCAGCGACTATTTTTGCGCCATGATTAATGAGTGAATTATGCGCGAATAAACAGCACAACAAAATTTGTTCGCAAAAGAAAATGCAAAAAAAATTTCAGGCAAAAAGGAAAAATCAACAAACAGCAATGCGTTTTATCCTTTGTCTGCATGCGGGGTACTAACAAGCCAGCGGCAACATTTTGTATCCTTGAATTTTTTTCGCGCACGTACGTAACTACACCAAAAATTATTATGCAGAAAAATTTTTATAAATTCGACTACACATTTTTTGCTTGCCTTTTTCCTGCTTTCATTACTTTTAGTCCTTGCTGCTCCTCAATTTTGCAATGAAATGTGCTGAACTAACGATTTGCTATTTGCTTTTGGCGCTCACTGTACGTGCGCAGGCGGCAGACGGGGCCATATGCTGCCGCAGGCGGCACGAAGAGCAACAAGACGTACGGGGGCGGCAGTGACTACATGCCAAAAAGGACTTTGGCAAAGTCATAAATCTTCCTTTGCTTATGAAGCGTCATATTCTATGGCCGACTGCTGCTTCTTCCACCAACAGCATACAAATTGAGTTGTTGCTACTTTTTCGTTTTGCAACAAAAATGATCGTGCTGAATATATGCACGGAAATAAATATGACTAAACAAAAAGTTAACCAAAAAGTTAGTTGTAATAACTAATTAATTATTATAGAAAAGGCAACTTGACATTATGGAAAAAATTTCGTGACAAAATTTGTTGACAAAGAAATATATTGAAAAGCGACCAACAATAACTAAAATATTAGTTAAAAAGTTTTGAAATATTAGTAGGAAATTGTAAAATCTGTTTTAAATTGGCATACATTTTTCAAAACAACCTAATTTTCATATTGCAATTTTTCTCTGTATTCACTACATAACAACAAAATTAATTTATATTCCACTTTTAACTGATTTATTAGTTTAAAATCAGTAAAGTTGCCTAAATCGTAAATTTTCTTATGACAAGATTGTGCAATTTTTGAGAGTGTAGTTTCAGGATAAGCGGGCACTATCCTTTAAACGTTTTTCTATCATATTTTACTGTTGATTTCGAGCTTCCAACAACTCTACCCTCTCCATATCCTCCCTCTCAGCGAGTCACTTCAAGCGTTTAGCATAAAATGATACCCGCTTTTCATTTTGCATTTTAATTAATTTGTTAATATATGAAAACTCCAAATTTTTTCACAGCCGCTTGCAATTCTGCCACTGACATTTGTCTGACAGAAAAAGTAGCAAGGAAATAGCATGAAATTTGCGCTTGGTTGCTAATTAAAAATTATGCGCTTTTATTTGCGCTTGTTTGCTGCTTGATCCTGACACGTAAATTGCGCGAGAAGCGTGAAAAGGGTAACGCCCACTCTCGAAATGCTGTGCAATGTCCTTTGCCAGTATGGAACTTTTAATATGTTTCTAATTAGTCGCAGCGAATTGGAAAAGAGGCAGTGTCATATTTTTTATGGGAAAAAAGCTTACAAATTTGAGCTTAATATTTTCTAAACTTTAAAAAAGTTTCGTCATATTTTTGAAAGAAAAATTAATAGCATTCTATTAACCTAAGTCGGCAGCAACATAAAAGCCTCAACAAAATTTAAATATTTTGATATTTGGGACTAAATTTCTTTAACATGATCTTCTTTCATGCTAATTGTTTCGCAAGATTTATATAATTTGTAAAAATATTAATGTTTAATGTTCGGCAAAGAATTCGATTAGAAGTCCTGTTCAGTAGAAACTTAATTGTGCAGTGGGTCCTTTGACATGTTTTTCCATATTCTTGCTGCTGAAAAGATAGTAGTAATACACTTGAATGGAAGTGTGCCGTCACTTTATATATTTGATAATCTTGAAGAACTTTAACAAAAGGCATCTCAATCACGGTGACATATAGAAACAAGTAAGGAAGCAATCAGTCGGGTTTCACCGACAGAGTAATACCCTACACCATGTTCCCAAGTGGGGTGATAATTCACTGAAATTGTGGGAGTATTTGATTTACAACCTACATAGTGGGCGGACCACGCCCATTTTTGGCAGACTACAAGATATACCTAATAGAACTATACATGCCAAATATTGATGCTCTGACAGGTGTACACCAGATGTTATCGGCATATTTATTTTACTGCCCCCATGGTGGGCGGACCACGCCCATTTCTGGAGAATTAAAAGATATTCCCACCAGGAACGAAGTAACCAAATCTGGACCCTCTGGTGTATATATTATGGAAGTTAAGAGGGTTTTTTGTTTATCGCCTATATAGTGGGCGGACCACGCCCATTTTCTTGTATGGCATCTAAGACCTATATATCAACTTGGGAACCGAATTTCATTCATTTATATTCGTAACTAGTCAATTGGGAGCTATTTTACCGAAAAAATTTTGCCGGCTATATAGTGGGCGGACCACGCCCATTTTTTTCTGAGATATAGAAGACCTATCTCTTAACTTGAATACCAAGTATTATTCTTTTCCATGAGTAATTACACAAATTATAGCCATTTTACCGAAAAAAATCCGAGGTAGTGGGACTTACAGACCCGTTGTGGGCGTGTCCTTCGGGTAATTTGAATAATTTTAACACTTTACCTAACCCGAGGTTCACTGTAACTGTGTACCAAATTTGGTCCAAATCGGACAACTCCTTCTTTCTTTTTTTTGCATACACGCAGACGGACAGACGGACAGACGGACAGACAGACGGACAGACGGACAGACGGACAACCGGAAATGAAAAGAGAAAGTGTTTCTGATCATTTCTATATACTTATGTCTATACCTAGGAAGGCTCCTTTAATGCGTTACAATTTTGGCACAAAGTTATTATACCCTATTACCATAGGTGTAGGGTATAAAAATTCCTACTCTGAATTCAATCTAATATAAACAAGTCTTTTATACACTAGTGTGTAAAATTTAGAACTTGCTTGCGGTTTCTATGGAGTTTTTTTTCTTTACTAGTATTTTTTCAAATACTAGTAGTTCCCTAAGTTCCACAAAAGTAAGTTAGTTACCAGCCGCCATGAGATGCTTGTGGTTTCATTCAACTACATTTCGACAGCAATAATTTAATCTGCTTACAACTATTTTTTATCTAGGCATTATACTTAACAGAATATAATGAAATACAAAAGAGTAGACAATTCAATTTTGAGGGTTTGGTATACGGTTTCAAGTCATCAAATATAATCGCACTATTTATTGCCATGATACAACATTATTTTTTCACAACAGTAACTGCAACAACAACCACAGCGATTCAGATGAATATGATTAGCATCCCTCATTTACACATCTGTTACATTTAAAAACAAGTAAGGAAGTATCAGTCGGGTTTCACCGACAGAGTAATACCCTACACCATGTTCCCAAGTAGGGTGATAATTCACTGAAATTGTGGGTGCATTTGATTTACAACCCACATAGTGGGCGGACCACGCCCATTTTTGGCAGACTACAAGATATACCTAATAGGACTATACATGCCAAATATTGATGCTCTGGCAGGTGTACAACAAATGTTATCGGTATATTTATTTTACTGCCCCCATGGTGGGCGGACCATGCCCATTTTTGGAGAATTAAAAGATATTCCTACCAGGAACGAAGTAACCAAATCTACACGCTCTGGTGTATATATTATGGAAGTTAAGAGGGTTTTTCGTTTATCGCCTATATAGTGGGCGCACCACGCCCATTTTCTTCTATGGCATCTAAGACCTATATATCAACTTGGGAACCGAATTTCATTCATTTATATTCGTAACTAGTCAATTGGGAGCCATTTTACCGGAAAAAGTTTGCCGCCTATATAGTGGGCGGACCACGCCCATTTTTTCGTATGACATAGATAACCGCCCCCTTAACTTGAATACCAAGTATTATTGTTTTCAATGATTAATTAGACAAATTACAGTAATTTGATCGCAAAAAACCCGAGGTAGAGGGACTTATAGGTCCATTGGGGGCGTATCCTTCGACCGATTTGAATAATTTTAACACTTTACCTAACCCAAGGTTTACTGTGACTGTGTACCAAATTTGGTCCAAATCGGACAACTCCTTCTTTCTTTTTTTTGCGTACACGCAGACAGACGGACAGACGGACAACCGGAAATGAAAAGAGAAAGTGTTTCTGATCATTTCTATATACTTATGTCTATACCTAGGAAGGCTCCTTTAATGCGTTACAATTTTGGCACAAAGTTATTATACCCTATTACCATAGGTGTAGGGTATAAACAGCCAGAAAAAAGTGTACAATACGGTAAACAATGGCTGCACTGTTATTTTTCTGCTGAATATGCAGCAACATGATTATGACTATTTGGCAGCATAGACTTGGGACACAGAGGCGTTGTCAGGACTTTGTTACAAAGAGAGAGCACAAATTAAAGTGTTGTTTTGTTTTTGGAATAATGCGAAATATTGAGAACAGAACAGTATCAGTCGAGAATAATCATCACTTAGGTTTTTGAGGCTATTTCTATGATTTTTCTGATTTCAACTCATTTTCTATGAACAGATTTCTTTTTCAGTTTTAATCGATTTGACTTTGAAAAATTTACCATTTATTATGAATTTAAGTTTTTTGAAATAATAACTCATGCTAGTCTTATGCTAAGAAACTTGCTGCTAAAAATTGTGGTCATGAATAAAAGCAGTTCAAGGTGCTAATTTCTGATCTTTATGAATATTTACATTTGGATGGAAAATTCAAAATTAATTTATAGAAAGCTTAAAATGGCATGCCTTTTTATTACTTTCAACTGAAAGTCTTCACAAAACAAAGTAGGTTGAAAATTCTAATATTTTGGAGTTCTTTAAAACTTTTTCAGCAAAATAATATAGGCAAGCAAATTTAGATATTTTTATACCTTTTATTTCTCTGTGATAATCGCATCAATATCAATGACCACCCCCCTGCCCTCTTTTTGCTTGCCTAGACTAGACTACGTGCCTGTCGTTCCTTGCTCAGTCTGTGGTATTAAGTGTTGAGTTGTGGTGCGGCATGTTGCCACCCGGGGTTAAATAGTTGGACCCTCGCTTGCAGGCATGCCCGGTTACTGCCTCTGCGGCTGCTGGCTTGGGTTGATTTAGCAAAATTAACTAAGCGCAGGCACACACACATACACACACAAGCACACAAATATGGCACCAACACAGCAGCGCAACATGCGGAGACGTCTTTATGAACTAAAATGGTCCCAAAAAAAATGAACTAAAATTTGTGAAAATGTTGCACGTGCAATATTTGCATGCTGCTGCTGCTGCTAAGCGCATTAACTCGATATTGCTAGCAACTATTTTACTTGGAAGGGTGGGGGAAGCTGTCATGCTGCGTACGAGGGCTGCATGCGAGGTGTTGTGGCAACATGCTACTTTATGTGTGAGTGGCTTATTTGCTTAAGGTGCAGGTCCTGCGCAGTTTTTTGTTATTTTTGCTCTCTGTGCATGAGTATTGAATGTGGAAACCTCTTCACCCTCCCCCAACCGAGAATGCCGAGCATTTCTATAAAGCATGTGTGCATATGTGCTGCAATTAAGCATTTGCTGCTGCTTCTTCAAAAACTACACCATACAACACCGATTTTGTTGCAGTAATGCACAAAAGAAAATTTGATATGAGATTCTTCTTAATAGGAATTTACAATAAAGGATCAATATGAAAGGAAAATATTTTTTTTAAATCTATTAAATTCAAAATTTTATTGATCTGATCACAAATATTGACGGAACCAAATAAACGAGGTGTGATAGTTTGGTGGGCTGACATGTGAACAAGACACTTGAAATTTAATTATAATAACAGTTGCTGCTTCAATTTTAAAGGCATATTTTTATAAAAAATTTTCATGTAAAAGGCATGCAACTGTTATTGAACAAACCCAAAAAAATGTTCGAATTAGCCTTTCATAAAAGGCATATTGACATATTTTTCAGAAAGTAAATGTTGATTTTGTTGAACAGTGTTATTGAGCAGGGTGCAACAACCTGTGACTAGCGTCCTTTTCGTGCTTGCACCAGCCAACAAGTGCCAAATCACTGCCTTTATCGGATTAATTATTATGAGACCTCGGCGCTGCGCTGCCGTAAATATTGTATGTGTGTGTGTGTGTGTGTGTGGCGTGTAACCGTACAATGCGTTTGTCTTCCCTGCTGGACTGTGCGCTCATAAAAGTCAGATTTGAATATGGCTGGAAGCTAATGTGCCACCAAATATTTGCTTAGTTGTAAATTTATGATACACTCACCATTTGTTGGCGTTGTTGTTTTTGGTGTTTTTATACAGCATGATTGGCAAATTAGACTTTGTCAGAGCTTAGACATTGTGTCTGCTTCTGTTATGCGCATATTTTTCAAGTTAATGTGCCTCTAAGCCGCTTTGGCGCAGCTGTTGGAAAATTCTGCAGTTCAATATCAATGCTAAAATTTTTATTTGTGCAACGATTTTCTTTAGGTATACGACTGCCGTATCGTGTGGTTTTTCATAAAAATCTGCGCTGAAAATAAACATTCGCTCTTCTTTTCTACAAAGTGGACTTAGTATAGGATTGAGTTATGAGTGGCGCCGAATTCCTTTCACTGTAGCTCAAATTAGGCAAAATCGTATAGTCTCTAACTTTTACTTAAGCTTTAGCTGAAATCGGAGAGTCTATAGTTTTTATTCAACTTTCTTCATTCAAAGCAAAATATTTTTCAAGCATTTAGGCTCTTTTATGTCAAAATTCCATAAGCATTATTTCTCATATCCAAACTCCTTTGTAGCTAATTACAGACACATGCAAAAGATTCAAATCTAAGCATGCTTCTAAATGGCTTGCATTGTAAATAAAAGAGCGCACTATCTGCAATCGAAAGTGCATTTCAGCTTTTTATCTCAACGAAAGTATCGAGCGTCATTAACACTTCCTCTGCCAGGCGCGCCACTTCCTGCACTACGAACAACAATAGGCGCTAATGTGCGCAATTAATAGCAGCAGCAACAACACCAACAATACAAAAGGCCACAAGCGCTACAGCAATTTGCTAATATTTCCTGTGCATATCTTGCATATGCTTCCTGCTGTAGTTTCTAACTCGAAATGGAAAATGTGTAAAAAAGGATTTTCCAACAATTTCCCACATTTGTTTAGAGCTGTCAGGCACTTTCTCTTGCCCTTGGCTCAACTCACAGCGATATATCATGTGTAGAGCGACAGGACGACAGAACGACAGGACGACCAACAGATAGGCCGGCACACTCACCTATGAATCCTTTCAATTTACAGCAATTTTTTACACTAATTTATGTAATTTTTCACTTTAGCAATTTATGACGCCTACACGCCCGCGCTCCCTGCCCATTAGCAGCGCCATTATGCGCAGCTTTTAGCGAGCAACTTCACGCCGTCGGCCGTCGGCGGCCAGCGGCTATCGCCACTTTGAAATCTTGAAAAATGCCAGCAAACAAATAAAATTCTGACATGACATTCCATTAGCACACAATTTATCAAAATGTGTGGCCAACTGCAGTCGCCACTTCCTGGTCGCTGCTCCGTTGTGGCCATGTGATATCAGCACGTTGCACATAATAGGCGCACATTTAGCGCAGGCTCAACAAGACAGGCCAGCTAAAAAAAAGTACCTGTTCACTTGGCACGACTTGTTGTTGTCCGTTGATCCTTATCTCCTGCATATGTTGGCCACAGTTGATTTTTATTTCCGAAAAGGAAATTAAGCAGGAAGGCGCCCAAGCACTGGGTGCACTCTGTTCGCGCACAAGTTAATGAGAGCAATTAGTTAAAAAGTGGCAATGCAATGACAATCGAAGGTGCTGGCGCAGAGAAGCAGCAGATATGGGCCTACGCTCAAGAAAAAATGTTGACTCTTTCGACTGTTAATTTGAGAAATATGACGAGTTGCATAAATTTTTTACAGTTAATTTACTATCTCTTTGGTTAGGATTATTTCTCAGTAAAATTTGGTTATTTTGCAAAAAATTGGTTTAAAAAAAATTTTGTCAGAAATATTTTGCACTTGAACTAACAATCTTGAGCACATTTTTTAGGTTTTTGTAAGTCAAACCTTGTAAGAAAAAATTTACTTTTTGCAAAGCTTGTAGATATTCTGTTATGAGGTTTTCATGACGATCCTTTCTTGAATCCATCTGCCAAGCTTAAGAAAAAATTTTTTGTTGAAAATCTCTTGCGTAAAAAAGATAA
Source organism: Neria commutata (assembly GCA_963457695.1). Classification (NCBI taxonomy): domain Eukaryota; kingdom Metazoa; phylum Arthropoda; class Insecta; order Diptera; family Micropezidae; genus Neria; species Neria commutata. The sequence goes on from OY735248.1 coordinate 39,796,522, forward strand.
AATGGTTTATTTACAAAAGTATGCTCAAAAATAGTAGTACATAATTTTTTTTAACTGCAGGAATTGATCAATTTTAAGTGCTGATTTATTTTGAAATTTTTTATTGCAAAATCACATAAAATTTTTTTTTAATTTTCTTGAGAAGATTGGCTTCTTACGACTACATGCTTAAAAACAAATATGGTCTTTTAACATACTTTAAGGACAAAAATTTTTCAAAAAATTATCTTAATCAATTTTAGTCAACATTCACTTTATAGCAGCCAAGCTAGTACTATCAATCCATTTTTTGAGTGTATCTGCCATGTCTGCGACACTAATGAGCGATTTTTATTTCCTTTTAATAGCGCGCGTTTTCTTCAAAAATATGTTAACGCCTACCCCGAACGCGAAGGTGCCTCGGCACAAATTATGCAACCCTGCTCGCTGATCTCGAACCGCTGATAAGACAGAGTTGCACTTTGAACGCAGGCTTCGCTGCCCATTTTTTAGGCACTTAGCATTTAGCTATGCTAATTTTTAACATTTCAACTGCTGTTGTTGTTGTTGGCTTTCGGCCCTCGGTCTGTTTTTAGGAGCAAGGCAATTTTTTATAGCCCTACATAAAGCGTAAATTCACACGTAATTAAGTGTTTACACTTTGTGCCGCCAAAAAACGAACGAAAATTTGTTACACTCATTAATCGCTTTGGGCGTTTTCGGCGGCGCGCCGCTCAAAGAGGCGTGAAGGCGTCGTATAAAATGTATTAAGTGTCAAATTGACAACTTCATTTGCATTTTTCGGCCGCCGACTGCCGCTTTTAATGCGCTCGGAATTTTATAGTGCGCAGTTTATAGTTTTTCGAAAATTCCGTATGCGTTTTTATGGTGTTTTAAGCCGTTGCACAAACACAGGTGCTCACTCTCTTTGATTTTAGCATAATGCCAGCGTGTTAATTTGACACTAATTTATGCTGACAAGCATGACAGGCAGTTTCGGCTGGCCATAAAATTCTTTATGGTTTTTTAATTTATGCCAAATTTGTATTCTAATACATATATGCAATACATAAGTAAAGGCAACACGCAGTAGGAACGATTTGCTCATTAGAAAATTAATTTAAATTAATTAAAGGAACCCCCGAAGGCAGACCAGCTGCATTTTTATGGCTTATTTAAGATCCTTTAAACAAATTTCTCTTGTTATTTGTTAAGGGTTAAGAAGGATTCATTTGAGTTAGATCAATAGTAAGGATCTTTAAAATCAAATAGCACAGCAACAAAACCTCCCTTCAAGCGAAATTTCTACGCTCTGAAGTGCCATTCCTATTTGGTTTATTACTTCGAGGCAGTCTCCGACCCATAACCATCCTATGCCTCATAGCAGAATAATGAATCTTGGAGAGACTCTCCGAACTCATGAGTATACTGAACCTCATAGCAAAATACTTATAATCTTTGGCGAACTCTCCGAACTCATCCGTAACCTCGTAACAAAATAATAATAGCAAATCTTTGAGCATCTATACATCTAGACTCTTAACTCATTCTATCTAAATGTATACATCAATACAAAAAAATTTAAACTTCTTGGAATTTAGCATAATCGAGCTGCAGCGCATGTATTCGATTTGCTTCTAGATTCTAGAATCTAGAACATAGTTTTTGTTTTCGAGAAGCGTGAAATCAATGATGCTACCTATAGGAAGAGTTTACATTGATGTTATCAAATGCCATGCCTTTAAAAGACACTCTTAATTGCTATTTGAAGAACAATAATGAACTTCATATGAAATATCGCAATTTGCGAATTCGACAAACTTTTCAGATATTGACCGACTGACTCTACGATAAGACTCCATAAATGTGTTTGGAATTTAGAACCTTCATATCTTCTTCTTCTTTTGTGCTTCCCTTTACTTTTATTTTTTTTTTATAACGTCAGAATATTTTCTATGAAATTACGGACAAAACAGTACATTAATGAATCGATTCAACATTTTGAGCTACACTAATTAAACACTGCCAACTACCGCTCCCACCAGTCTCTCCAGCAACTCATCGGTCTATTCAAATGCAACATGAGTGTCAGGAATGTGCTACAAAATTAATTTTGTGGCACTGTTTGACACGAACACGCCCGGTCGAATATGTCAACCAAATGAGTATCCATCAGACAAGCCGGACAAAGCCAATAGAATGCTGTTGCGGTCTCTCAATGGACGGCGCCACATTTTACAATTCAAATGTAATTTCGAAATTTGCAAGGGCGTGAATGGAACAATGAAATTTTCCAAGCTCTAAAAGTATTTAGCTACTGCCACACTGCGCGTACTCTGACTGTCGCCTGCAAGCACATTAAGAAAAATCACACTTCACTACGCTTGAAGTGTGCTTATTAATTTTCTAGTTGCTGGCAGAGTACGCGCACGTGGCCAGAGATTTTCCGCTCATGTTGCCCATTAGCCACTCCCACGCTCTGGCCCCTTTCGGTTGTAGTTTCTTGTTAGGTACGTGTGCGGTTTAAGGCAAACAAATCTTGTTACAAGGATGAGAGTCTGCTTTCGGGCGTAGATTTGACACACAAAAAGTACATAGCTGTAGTTGGGACTTGATAAAGAGGGAGGTCCTATCAAACATCAATTGCACGAAAAATTCATTTGAAGGCATACAAATTGCCGCGGTAACATATTTTCTGCCTACGTTCCTTTATAATGCTCATGCATGCCAACGCTGATACCAATGACTACAGCAACAACGTATGTCCTGCTTTAATTTATGTCCTCTCAATTCATTGTCATTCGTGCGCATTTAATGAGTCTTAAGAAAAATTATTCGCAATTAATTAATAATTATGCTCATATTGTTTGGAGTTCATTGATATCGCCAGGCGCGCCCGGCCGCAGGATAATGGAACAACAGCACCACAGTGGCGGCGGCTATCAGTTGATTTGTTTTTGTCCACTCCCCTCCATTACCTATGCACTTTGTGTAGCTGTCCTTGTTTATTTGCTGTTTGTCGGTAAATCATTTTGAAGTGTACTTATTTGTTGTCATTTTGCATGTAAGAGTGAAGGGAGCGAAAGGGAGCTGTGAGTGTTGGTGGGAATGGCTTCCTATGGGCATTAATGCATGTGATTGAACATGGAAGTGTGTGACTATTTAGTAACTAAATTTTAGATATAAAATTTTTCGACAGGAACGAATATTTATGTAGGAAGACTTTGTAACTGTGATAAAATACTTTAATAAACTTAAAGGAGTGCAACTAACTTTATCGAATTATATTGATATTATATTGATATGCTCTCAAGAATAGCAACTGGCCAATTTTGGCCTGTTTATATGTAGTATTACATCACAGCTTTATCTTGATGTTTAACAAACTTGTATATAATATTAGATTTGTATTAATGATTGTAAAGCATGCACCGAAATAGGAGAATAATAGTAAGGAGTAAGGAGAAATCAAGCTAAGAGCTCCATCAGTGGAGTCAAAAAGGAATCAAAAAATAAAGTGTAAAATTTTGATATCTTTAGAAATAAAGCTTCAAGTTTTTGAATAATTCTCTTCGATAGACAACTACTATAACTACTATTCTCTCCCCTAAACTCTCAGTTGATTTAAATAAATAACTAATTGTAGTTGAATTTTACATAATTTTCGAGCGATTTGTTAAATAAAATCTGTGGTCATATGCAATAACGACTTAAGTCGAAAACAACTGTTTCGAGAAAATGCAATTTGAAATTTGAAATGCACATAAGTGCATGTACATAAGTGCATGTGTTTTTTTTAAATAACTTTTTTTCTGAGATGGGTACAGATACCGGGGTTTGAACAAAATATGCGCATCAACGTCAGGAATACAGTGGTAACGTCAACTCAATTTCGTCTTAAGTCGACTTAAGTCGTTATTGCATATGACCACAGAAATGTTTCCAAATGTTCTCAACAGAAATTCGCATTATAAGCAAAACAATATGTAATCCCCCCTATACGTCTTAGAATAGAAGGAAAAACTTGACTAATATTTGTATGATTGCATGCATTTTTCATTCATCATTATATCAATTTATTTCGTTAAGCAAATTCATCATTGCTATAATAAAATGTCTAAAAAATGCCACAAACTGGAAAACCTCAAAATAAAAAGAGGAACACTGGAAAATATGATAGCGTGAAAATGCCCTCGAGACACATGCGAATTCTCGAAGGAAACTCACGCAGTTGTGTTATACTCGTATGTGTGCAACTGCAGGCAAGGGTTAAGCGAGAAAGTCACGTACAACACGAACAAATACACAGCATAACCCAGCAAACATTTCTTTGGACTTTTTCTTCGGAAATGATATTTTAAGGGATTCAACTACCAAGAAAAAGTATTAGGAAATGAAACTACTTGTATAAGATTTCTGGACGCAAGGCCGAAAGTGATCAAGCTCTAATATAAATAAGTAATGTGATATAAAAATTTATTAATGTTTATAAGTTATAGGCATTTATTTTGATTTCAAGAATTATATGTATATAAATTATGTTTTAAAAACATTTTTGAGTTGCAAAGTAGAAACTATAGCTTGACATATAACGCTCCAGGCTTTTGGTATGGTTTCCGATGCCACCAAATCAATCGGAAATTAAGAACTTTTGTTCACTGCTACCTTCGGAAAGACACAAGCCGTTTGTGTGTGTGTTCACTAGCGTTGAAACATTATTAATATTAATGAATTGTTTAACATGATGGGCGTTGCTAACAACAGAGCTGTCAAATTTTGGAAAATCTCCTTTTCCACCTTTCTGCCTGCAACCAACTCAGCGACCGGGTTTCAGCTATACCAGGGTAAGGCAAGCAAAGAGGTAAAGCCATCATTAGGCTTTCAAAACGGTGGTAGGGAAAATACCAACTCTACTTCTACGATTTCTGACAGCAAAAGGGAGCTCAATGTAAACCGTTCATAACATCTTCGACAGCTTCGAATGATTTTGATTTTGAGATTCCCTTGCATGTTGGCATGTGACATCAGTTGGAACATACCAACAACTCGGCGCATTTCTTTAGAGGCAAGCTTGTCTTCCAAATGGCATTTAGCTGGTAGTGGAAAATTGAAAATCATTTCATTTCTGTCACTGTTGATTCATTACTTGCCGAAAATATTTGTAGTCAGCCTTTGGAACGACTTCCCTTCTTCTTCGAGCTAACTGATGGCTTCAGTTTCTTGCGTTGATTTGCCTTTGCCGATTTGTCAAGGCGCGGTTTTGTGGCTGCTCTTCTTCATGGTGCTGTAATAATTGATTGTTGCGCTATAAAAAATTTGAGCGCCGAATGGATGTTCTATTCTTGGCATTATTTTATTTTTTTTTTACTAGCGGAAAAATAATAACTTTTCTACTATTTATTACTAAAATAAGAAAAGGGGAGAGGGGGGTACCTTCGTCTCTTATTTTTTGAAGGCCTATATTTCAGAAGGTAATCAATATATTTAAAAGCCGATTAGACTGTTACAATACCTCATTATTTAACAATAAGATGTTATACTAAAATTTCTTTAAAAAGTTCCGTTTGTATTCTTTTCTTCATGATTAGTAAAAAAAAGTCATTTCGCTGAATGTGCCCCCATGCCAGGGTAGCTTCGGCATTTGGCGGGGCACTTTCGGCATTCACACTTTAAAGTACCATAAGGTGATACAAAATCTTGTTTAGACTAAATAAGACATGTTTTTGGTTACACAACACGTATTTATTATATTTTGCATTGAAAAATTTAAAAAAAATCATGTTTGAGCTTTAAAAAAATGTGCTTATTGTCAAATTTTTTTTATAAATTATTTGTTATATATAATGTTTAAAGTGCTGAGATCGACCCTAATATTAATTTTGTGTGGTTACGGGAGGTTTAAACCAGGTTCGAGGGTCTTGGAAGCTTCAACTCGATTTCGATTTTTAGTACCTGTGAAGTTATATTGAAGAATGTGCCCCATGAAAAAAAGACGAGTCCACCCCGGTGTAACTTTTTTTCTTTTTCTTTTTTTTTCTTTTAATTTTAGTGCTTTATTTTCACATAAAACAATTTTATTTACAAAATAATTAGTATTAAAGTAATACTAACACAATTTTGTTCGAAATAATGATATAATTTTTTTTATAAAGTATTCAAGAAGCTTGTTTCCCTTTTGTCTATAGCATTACAACATTTCATGCTAACAAATTAGCCCATCCAGGCTTGCTTTGCAAAACTTTTTCAAACTGTTGTAAAATTTTACGATTTTTTGCCGTGCCTCTAAAGCAAGGCTTAAGGCATCAGCTAGCCATGCTGCCTATGGAAAAGCGAAGTGCCCAAAGAATATTGAGTACTTTTGTAATAAACAAAATTTTTGCCCAAAAAAGGGATTTTCCAAAAACAGGAACCATAACAATCTTGAAGAACAATTTACAACATCTAAACAACAAATTCAACGTGCAGACAAGCCTACAGGCAGACTGTTTATCATGCCGACCTGGTTCGGTGCGGCGGCAGTCGCGCGGCTCGGAAGCAGGCAGCCTAAGACGCTCATAACCATAAATACGCGCTAATAAATTGCTATTTGGGATCTCAACGCCAAACGGAACTGCTCTAAAGTGGAAATATTAAATTTTACGAGTTTAATTGTGTGCGTGCCACAGGAAACGGTGCTGGGCGGAAGTACAGTAGAAACAAGCAACTTGCTGGAGCAAGTGTTGAGGGGGGCATGAGCAGCGTTGAGAGCTGTTGGAACCGGTTGCACATTTTACAATGCCATGAAATCACTTGAACAACCCCCAAAATTGTCAATTACAGCGATTGAAAAGCATCATTCCAGCAGACATTAGCATTTAGATCCACTGCTGTTGTTGTTGGTGTTGTTGTTGTTTTGACGTGCTTGGCACTTCAAGTGGTATACGGTAGCATGAGTCAGCTTCATCGAGCACAACAAAAACAAAAACAAAAACAACAACAAACACCAACAGAAAATCTAATTTCAGCGTCACTTTGGCGGTTATCGCATAAACCAATTTTACGAGTATTTGCCAAAGCGCTTTTTGTTGTTCGTTTTGTTGTTGTTGTTGTTGTTGTTTTCATTGCCAAAGTGCCGTCTGCAACTCAATCTTACTAATCTCTAGACTAGCACGATAGCAACAACAACAACAATTGCGTACAGTTTCGAGTTGACAAACTCATATTTCAAAATGGCAGCTTCGGCAAAGCTTTTAAGTGCTCTCAAAATACAGCGTAAGACTCTTTGGCGATTCCCAACTAACAGAAACGTAGTCAAATATTATAAGTATGCCACACTAATAAAATTTTCAAAAGTTGTGAAATTTCAATAAAATTATTCGATCTAAATTTTCCGCTTTTGAACAAAGGCTCCAATAGAAGAGCAATATCCTACATTTTATATTCTGCTTATCATATTCTTTAAATTTAACACTCGATTTCTGATATGATACACAAAGCAATCTTCAAATGCTTGTTGCATTTTTCAACATGTTAACTACGCCGACATCTCTCGCGCGATCCCCATATCTCCCTCTCTCTTACAATTAATGAAATGCAGTCATTAATGTTTACGATTTTCATTTTCTGAAAATTTCTTGTTGCACAGCTGAAAATCGTGCAGGCTTAAGCTGCCATAAAGTATGCTGCCCGCTATAAAGGATATTAGAGAACATGCTTTTGAAGCTTTCAAAGCCGAAGTGGCAACGTCGTCGGCGCCAGGAATTTAATAGATCTAGGCAAATGTTTTGGAACAGCACTTTGAGTGTAAAATTTTGCTGGCCAAAAAACGTTGCATTTGTTGGCGTCTTCTGTTGCGGTTTAACAACAACATGAGGCTTCTGTTTATTCCAACCATGTTGGTAGCACATCATTTTGTGTGCCCAAGCTCAAGTCTATTTATGGCAGCTTCAGTGCCTTAAGAAAATACGCAGACAGGCAAATTAAATATGAAAACGCTTGATTGGTGCTGCAACGTGGAACGAAACTTTTTAAAATGTCCGTAGATTAGATGTGTCTATGGCCTACTGTGTAGGACCCTTATAATACAACAACAGAGGATTTGGCTAGTACTTGCTGGAAAACTAAGGAGAGTCAAGCCAATTAAATTGTTGAATGAACCTTAAAAGGTCCTTGATATTGAACGAGGTTATGTGGAAGTGAGTATAAATTTAAAGCTCAATCAATTTACGAACAGCAATCGAAGGCTCACTTGCCTGGCAAAAGGGTTGCAGGAGAAAAATAAGTTTAGGAGCTTCTGGTCTATAAGATGCTAAATCAACAGTATTTGCTTCAACTGGAACGTTAAAACTTTGCAGGAAAACATCGAAATCTTTTCTTTCGAATTTGACACGCTTTCAAACTTTCTTGGTACACTGCATACTTTTCTTTCGAATCATAGACTTTGGCTACGGGTTTCTCTTATGCCTATAATATAATATATATTTTTTTTTAGCTTACTTAGCTATGATTTACTATCGATCGACTACCAAGCGTTTCATTCTAAAGCATGCTAGCTCGATAGGACTTTAATAAGTATATACTTAGGTCGCAAATGTGGGAATATCAAGGTCTCGACACTCTTTGTATGTCTTTCTGAAACAACTACAGCAAGTTTTGTCTGGTACTCAATGAATTTTTGTGCCCAACAAATACATCATTCTCTCCACTGTAAGAACTCTACAATTTCCTTAGGAAGCGGCATTTCAAGAATTCTCAAGCACACAACATCCACCCGCCTTGTTTACACATGAGATTACTCAAATTTACCACACACACCAAAGCAGCAACAGCAACGCTGGAAGCGTTGAGTAGAGAAGTTATGCGCCAACGCAAATGTTTGGGTGTAAAATCAACAAAAGTCATCAAAAATCTCATCAGCCAAGACAGAAGAACATGAACACTGCAAAACTTTGCATATTAAATGTCATTCAGTAAAGTGGAATTAAGGAAGCACACACACACACACACACACACACACACACACAGGCACTCTTTCCTTTCCGCTATCATGCACAGCGGTAACTTGAGGAAATTGCAACGCTGCTTTGTGCAGAGTTGCACAGGCAAAGCATTGGCATTTGATGCCGCACGAACGTGGCAAAGAGTTGAGCTGAGAGCAGGCAGCGTAGTTCAACATTTCGATATGAAACCACAAAATGCGTCTAAATGCAATAAGCTGCGTTGCCTGGCGACAGGATACGTGATGCTTATTACATTTTGCTCATACCAAGCTGGCAGTGGGAAGTACCTTTTGCTACTTTTGTGTAATGTAGGAATGTAAATGTGATATGTACAGCGTGTCTTGCAATGTTGTGCTCAATACATTTAGAGCTGGTCCCTCAAAGGGGATCAATAGGGAAAGAATCGATGGACCGCTTTTAAATTGTCTGATCAAAGAATCTAAGAACGGCATCATAGCTAGAGAAGCTTAGATGTTAGAGTGTGAATGCTAGATCAGCTCAATTTCCTTTGCTGCTGACAATAATTCAAGCAGGGTTGCCTGCCTTCTTCCAGATCTTGTCTAAATTATTAATAGAACCTGTCTTATATGCACTTCTTCATATCGCCTGAACTAATGATGTACCTTTCAGAATATTGACATTAGGTCACCCTGTTTTTATGCTCGTGTAGATTCATCAGACATAAATGAAAACTAAACAAGATTATGTGGTGAAAAACTTTGCAAATTTTATGAGGCAATTTTAATGAAGACAAGCAAAATTTTTGACATTTACTGCCACACCAAAAAAAGGAAACCCACGCACACATACCGCAGAGTGAGACAGCTATAGTGCGCCATAAATAATGTAGACATGTTGCTGCACAAATTATACTGGCAGTGGCAATTGATGAATGTTGGCAGCACAAATTTTGCCAACCTTTGAAGCTTTCGCCTCGTCAGGAGTACGCAGGAAGTGGCGCAGGGTTGCATTACACTTTTACTGCAGTTCTGCAACAACCAACGTGCCTGCATAATTAAATGTGAAATGTTGGTTACTTTGGCTTTGAGGGCGAGCATTAATTTATAATATCTCGCTGTGTTTCGCTCTTTCCTGCTTTGCTAACATTTTGCCTTTTGACACTTGTTCCTTTTTTTGGTAAGTACTGACGTTGCTTTTTGCTGTGTCGAAAATTAAATTAGCAAAGTTTGTAGGTATTATGCCGGTTGTAGCAATATTGTGCGGTTGTTGCATGTAAACTGAGTAAACTGTTAGCAATTGCATGCTTTTTTGGGTATGCAAGTTTAATAGTTTAATTTGTTATGCAAATGAATGAGAAAATGCTGCTGGAAAATTCTCTTGGCAATACTTTATTTGGAGAACTACAAACAAGTGATTGGCAAAGAAATTTGTAGTTCATTTGCATGATTTAATAGCAAAAAACCTAGAAAATTTTACGATTTAAAGCTTTTTTTCGAAACTTTCAGCAATACTATACAGAGAATTAGATAATTACCATCTGCTGATGTGACATAACATAAAAATATTAAATATTGTAATCATTTTTCAAAGTACAGATTGCTGATTCAATAAATAATAATCTGAAAAGATGAGTCTAATCTGAAGTGCTTTAAAATAAGTAAATCTTTTTTAGAATTATGCACAAATTTGCAAATATAAACTTTTCCTCAAATTTCGCAAATTACTAATTATGTCAGAATTGCCTGAAGAAGAATAAATCCGGAAATCACATACGAAATATACTTCTAAAGCCTTTGAGTCGCATACACCGTTTCCGTCGACGAAAACGAAATCCCATACATTAGCTACGAAAAAATCGTCGTTTCGTCGACGAAAACGGTGTATGCGACTCAAAGGCTTTAGTAAAATAGATGAAAATAAACTTCTATTTTATTTGAAATTTTAGTATTGAATATTACGAAAATTTATGAAATTCTTAAAGTTTTAATTGCAAGCGGATACTCCTTTTCATATTAAAACCAATTTCAATTTCCGCAGCTGAACTTACTTTTAAGTTGACCTCCTTTATTTCTAAATTCAAAATACGCATGCCTTTAAAAGAAGTCTTATTTTCTATGCTTACTTGTAAGAAATTAAGACGCAGCAGCTCTGCTTTCTGCCTTTCGCAACACTTCTTTGCTTCGCCCCCTTTTGGCAGGACGAAATTGTCACAACCAGAACGTAATTACCGCAATTCCAACACATCCGGCAATTCGAATTTCGGTATTGGACAAGCAAACAAAATTACATAGAATTTTCATTTGCCTCAGACAATATGAAAGAAATTTTGCTAGATTTAATCAAAGTCGTCGAAAGAAAATTGCAAGAAGTAACAAGAAGTAGCAAGAAGTAAGGCGACTTAACGATAGGTAATTCTATTTTAGTGTTATTTCCGCGCCCAATTGTTGTCACTTCCGGTCTTAACAGTACATTGCAGCTGTAAATTAAGACAGCAATGGCGCATGTTGCTGTTGGTAGACTATGTGCGCGTGTGTGTGTGTCTGCTTGCAGAAATTAAAATGCCAATGAAAATCTTATACATTTTCCTTGAACGTCACAAAACGGAAGTTGGCAAAAACAGAAGTTATGGCCAGCAACGCACTTCCGTCGAACACATTCAACAGCTCGTAATATGTCTTAGGTCCATTCTGTCTGCGTGACGCGTCGTGCTCGTCAGCTTGTTGAGCTCACCCGAAGCAAATCAGAAAAATCGTAAAATTTTATTTTTATTTGCCGCTCGTAGACGTTTTTCTTGTACGCTTCCTTTGCAACGTTCATTGATATTGATCAAGTCCGTTTTGTGTGGCTATGTTAGGCTTTGTAGCATAAACTATGCAAGTATGCGTACACAAGTACTTGAAAGGGGATGTTCAAAAAGTATGCCACATTAATTTTTAGTACCTTTTGAGCAGGCGAGTGGGTGTGGCAGCAGCATTTCTTAAAGAAATGTAGCTAGAATTTATGCTGAAGGCTATTTCCGGCGCGGCAAAGCGGAAAGTGTATTAAAATAGTTATGATTTCGAACAAAAGAAAATGTTCGTATAGAAGATTAGATGACAGAAATAAAGAAAGAACATAAGATGAACTTAAGAGTTTACCAATGAATACTTCGAACGACGGAATGAAATATTAACCGATAGAGAGTCTAAACTAAAGAGCAGAAAAAATAGAATCAGAGAATTGGATTCGATAGTTTACGATATGGAGATAGGACAGGATAGTTGGGGATAAGATAGAATTGGATACGACAGGATATCATCTTGCACAATAAGAAGAAAAAAATGGCACATGCTAAATGGTATCGGTTAGAAAAGAAAAGATGACAATTTACTAGTGCAAGATAAAGAGGAACTAAAATCGATATATTGCGACCGACTTTAAATAAGAATTGAAAATTTAGTAGTAGAATCCAAAAGGAGTATATATGCCCCTAGTGAATTTCGTCACAACATCTCAAGCTCGAAAATTCCTTACTCGCAAGCACATCTCCCTGTTTGCCTTAAACTTCAAAACAACACGCCAAAACGAATCCATCAAATGCACAGAATTTTCCATCAAAATACCTTTTAACAACATTTCATTTCGCATACATTACGCAGCTGACTGCATAATAATATCCTGCAAGGCATTCATGCGCTGCTGCAATGGCTTGAAACTTGCAACAATGTCCTGCCGCCTGTGTAGGCTTACACCAGAGGTGTGCCAGGATTTGGAGTGATAATGTTAAATCAACATTATTTAGCAACTCATGCATACGTAATGCGTGTATTACGCCTGCCTGCCTGCCCGAATACGTGCGTATATTAAATGAAAATGTTTGCTTTTCTATTAAATACGCTTTAACTATTTTGTGAGCATTTGCAAAATGCCAGCGAAGGGGGCCAAAGAGTCAGAGCGGTAGGCAGAGTGCAAATGCAATGTTGTTGCAATATTTTGAAGATGCCATGTCACGGCATATTTGGACCATGTAGAGCCGAAGGATATTACAAAATAGCTGTGCTGCCTGCCGGTAGGCAAAATACATTAATTTAGTTGACACAGGGTGTTTCGCATATTACCTTCAGAAAATTCGAATTGATAATGAAAATTTTTCCAACTTAAATTCACAATTCAATTTTGAAAAATATTTTTAAGTAGAAAACGAGAAAAATGTGTACACGTATGACACCGGAAAAAACCTACTCAAGAGAAGGATGTGAACAGGCTTACTGCCGTATGCACAGGGCTCGGTAGTTAGGACTAAAATAAGTAAAGCATATGTCCTTTAAAATTAAAACAAAATTATTTTTCTTTTCCCTGAACTAATATGTCATAAGAAGAGCTTTCAGCCTGTTATTAAAATTTTCAAAAATTTATTATTCTGCTTTACTACAACACCCTGTTTTATCAGCTTCATAAAATTTGTAGATCTCCCGCACATTTACGCACAAGTACCAGCAAGCACACACACACACATACACGCACATTGTGTAATAACACTTTGAAATCTGCTAACAGTAGGCAACAGTGTTGCATTTATGTGCAACAATAACTCGAGGGAATTCGAGAGCACCTTTACACATGCACACACACACAGCTACTGGCAGTTACACGCACATGCACGCTCATACTCGCTCGGTGAAACATAAATGACAACACTTGACTGGGTAAATGTCATTCAAAATTTCACGCTGACACCTACAACAATGCAACGCGCTGTAACAATGTAACAACAACACAAACAATGGCAACAACAAAAAGCACAACAAGCCGTAACAATGCAACGCAGCTCATACCCCTCCACCATTTCCGATTCCTTAACACACTCAACTTTATCACACCTTCAACGCTTCACACATGCTGGCGTTCTGCCATGTCCTGGCTGGCATCACCCATGCCCTTGCCAACGCCTCAAGTTATGCCATACATTTGCATGCCTGGCAATTATGTGCTGTTGCCCACATCCTGCGAGACCAACTTCAGCAGGCAAGTTTCTATGCTGGATTTTCCACCTATTTAATCTGAAACCATCGAAAAAGCACCTTTCAACATTTCGAGTGGGCAAACTTGCAAGCTTATTTTAATAGCTCTCGTGTTTATTTAAAATGCCTGCCAACACTATCACCGCTGCCCTCAATCATCCTTATGCTTGTACTAGCTTCAAACAGGCTCAACTTGTTCGAGTGCTGCAGAGTCTTTATGTTTATATGTGTGTGTGTTCAAGGCGCGTTGAGTGACTGTAAAGTGCAAGATAAATAAATAGTTTGCTTACATGTGTTGGTATATGTTTGGTTATGTGCATGTTGCAAGTTTTTTTGTAGGCATTTGAATTAGAATCTAAATGCTCTAAATGTGCATTTAATGTTTACCATTACTCAATATTTCGAAATTGTTGTAATTATTTGCTTTTCCATTCTTGCTGCCCTAAATGCATATTTGAGTATTTTCATGCCCTTTTTTATCAAATTAAATTTGGAAAAGATTGCGGGCTTGATTGCCATGACAATATTTTTTTGCTTCAATTTTAGTCAATCTGTTTCTAACAACTAAACGAACTTTTGTTACTCTAGTTAACAGAAGCAGGCAATAAATTTTTGTTGTATTTAATAAAGAGTCAAATTTCTTCATCTATACTTTTCATAAAACTATTTTGTCATTGTGTTTTTCCTTTACAAAAATGGCGTATATCCTGCAAATTAGTTCAAATTACAAATAAATTGCTACATTTTCTTTTATTTGTTGTAATCGCAGACGTGCAACCTTTGCTCTCACATTGTCAGATTTCGCAGCAACACAACAATAGTGCAACAAATTCCCTTGACCGCTGGTCACACTTGCCACACGTCAAGCGGCAACAACAATAATGAAGTGCTGCTATGCTTTTGGTTATTGTTTGTCTGCTTTTCTATTGAACTGCAGCAATTTCTAATTTATTGCAATTATGTGACGTGCGTTCAGCGTGGCCAAGGACACGTGCCGCCGCCAACAACGCCAACAACAAAAAGGATGCTTGCAACAATGTGGCACAGCTGCATTGTGACTAACCTTTTGCTGTTGTCATGTGGGGCTGAGCTGTGAGGAAAGCAGCTAACATGAGGGTTAGTAAAAGAGTGTCTGGGAGAAGAGGCTGCGGGAACAATGAAAAGCATGAGGAACTGCGCCGACGTGCTTAGATTTACGCGGTGCAAATGTGCCCGATAAGATGAGCGCTAAGTAAACGTTGACCAGTGTCCATACAAATACAGATGCAGGCATGTCAATGTGTGTGTCGTCCATGTAGCTCTGCACTCTTCCCTTCCCCGAGCGTTTGCTGCTAAGCTGCAATTTAAATGGCGATTAAATCGCACTGGCAGTGATGAATGAGGCACATGCCGCTATGTGAATGTGTGGGTGAGTGCATGTGCGTAGGCATGATTTCCGAAGGTGAGGTCCAATAAGGACAATAAGGAAAAAATGCCAAACAATGAATTTTCATTCTTTTTCTACAAAAATTGAAACTTCTAATTTATACTACAGACTTTCAACTAAAAAGCCTTTAATGGATAACTGACTAGCTAAAATTTTAGGCAACATAAGTTATACTATCGAAGTTAAATTCGAATTCATCACAAGATTGATTTTGGTATGACAAATATATTCCTGTAAATGACATTAAAATATAATTTTCAAATAATGTATTTTCTTATTTTGCTACAGCAACAAGTCATATAAAATGAAATTATATACTAGTCTAAAGAATTTTTATTAGAAAATTTAATAGATGATTTTCGTCAAAGTTTGATAGAATGCCACAGGTATTGTATCAATATGTTTCATTTCAATGATCAGAAATACCAAGTAGAAGAGGCACTGGCAACGCTTTGCATCTCAAGGTAGAAAAGGCGAACGCGTAGCAGTAGCACCTGGAGAGAAGCCTTAGGTCAGCACATAACCAGTAAAACAAGATTTCATTGATTATTATAATTTTAAAATAGTATTTTATAAATATTTTAAATTCAAATACAATTTATTTGAAGAATTTTTAGGCTATTGTAGACATAACTCTGGCGAGTAAAGCTGGCCGTCGTCCCTCAGCGGCGTACGCCTATGCATGTGTGCATTTGTGTGAGTGTTTGTGTGCAGAAAGTGTTCTGCCAATGTTAACACTCTGCTGCTCATGCCACTGTGGCATGCAACATGCAACAGCAGCAGCAACACTTCAATATTAATTTTGGCGCATAATTGATGCTGCTGCTGCGCCTGGTAGCCACAACTTTTTGTTGTATATCGGAAATAACGTAGTTGTATTTGCTGTGGCAAACAAAAGCCAAACAACTGTGACAACAACAACAACAACAACAACAAAAATTGCTGCTGCTGCTGCAAAAGCCTATTTACGAGCTCATGTGCAGCCGTCAGTGTCATGTCATTCACACACACTCAGCAACATACAAACACAATCACACGCACACACACACTCACACTCACGCAGTGGGAAAGGCTACACTGCAGCATGTTGCCCCGGCAGCGAGAGTGGAAATTTAATTTAGTTAATTGAAACACTTTGTTGAATATCGGCAGGCGCTTGAACCTACCGAACGAAATTGTGCCTGCATCTGAGAGTGTGTGTGTGTGTATTTGCGAAAAATTCATTTCATTTAAAGATTTTTCCACCGCCGCGACGAGCAATGCAAAAAAAAGTGAACGATAGCTGTCAATTTGACGTGGAAACCATTGATGTTGTTGCTGTCTACAATGTTGTCAATTAAAAAAGTTGTATAATTAAATTTGTGCCAAAAAAAACAAGGCAAATCCGCAGCTTAATTCGTTAAAATAATTGCCGGCTTAAGTTGGTCATAAAAAGAGGCTACAACAACAACAACGCTTATGGCTAAAAGCGGATTTGCCAATTATGCTTTTTTCTCGTAATCTACGAATTTATTTGTTGATGAGTAGCTACAACAATTTTTGAAGCAAATTTTTGCTCAAACATGTGGAAATGCCCATGTCTCATAAACATTTCAATTGAACGTGCCAAGAAGCGATAAGAGAGTTAAATATATACGCACAAACATATTAATATAGTTCATGAAAGTATCCACCAGCTGATTTGGTTTTTTTCCAAGCTCAAGTAAACATTAGATAGTAGAATCGTACACCTGCAAGTGCTCCACTTCACATTTATTGTCTGTCATGGAGTCAAGCATATTGCTTATATTAAATCGCTTGAAATTTCAATTGTTCCTGTCCCAAAATAGCTTTATCTATCAACAGCCAATTACGCTATTTATCGCTGCTGTGAATTTTTTTGAATTTGTTTTGACAAAAAAGAAGTTTGTATCTTATCTTCATGCATAATGGCTGCTTAACGCTTTGCCACTATCTGACTTCGAACACATTCATAACTTTCATTCATTCATGATTCGCAACAATTCAATTTTCAACAATCATGCTATTCAGATTGTTTGGGCAGCGCAGTACAGAGCAGATTATAATATTTTATGAAAGCACTTAAGATTCTCTAATTAAAAGCAATTATATATAAGAAATTGAGATTTCTTGGAAAAAGTAGCCTTTTGGCTCTGCTCGTGGTCTGATATGAAGCGTCTTAAAATTGCCAATATATCAATTGTTCTGACACCAAGTATTCGTCATCTCGAGCGTACTAAGCTGGAAGTTTAGAACGGAAACTAAGTTGAAGTTTAATGTTCTGTATCAAAATGCAAAGTTTATTTTAAACCTGACAAGATTAAATGTCTTTGAGGTAGTTATAATTAAAATTTTGGCACATAATTTCGAAATAAATCACCATAAAACAGGGACACAATTAAATTGTTTTGAATCGTAAGTTATTGTAATTTAAACTGTAGTGTCATCTGCTGGAGCATCCGTGGTTTCGTCAGGAGCAACTGTCGTGTCTTCAGCGGCAGCGGTTGTAGATTTATCAGTGACCGCCTCAGTGGTTTCAGAAACTCCTTGGGTAGTCTCGGTTACTGATTCAGTAGTTTCGGGTTCCCCTTGAGTAGCTTCATCTGTAACAGGTTCAGTGGTTAAAGGCACTCTTGTGGTTTCCTCACTGACAGCTTCAGTAGTTTCGGGCTCTCCCTCAGTAGCTTCATCGGTCACAGCTTCAGTGGTTGAAGGAACTGCTTGCGTTGTCTCACTGACAGCTTCAGTAGTTTCGGGCTCTCCCTCAGTAGCTTCATCGGTCACAGCTTCAGTGGTTGAAGGAATTGCTTGCGTTGTCTCACTGACAGCTTCAGTAGTTTCGGGCTCTCCCTCAGTAGTTTCATCGGTCACAGCTTCAGTGGTTGAAGGAACTGCTTGCGTTTCCTCACTGACAGCTTCAGTAGTTTCGGGCTCTCCCTCAGTAGCTTCATCGGTCACAGCTTCAGTGGTTGAAGGAACTGCTTGCGTTGTCTCACTGACAGCTTCAGTAGTTTCGGGCTCTCCCTCAGTAGCTTCATCGGTCACAGCTTCAGTGGTTGAAGGAACTGCTTGCGTTGTCTCACTGACAGCTTCAGTAGTTTCGGGCTCTCCCTCAGTAGCTTCATCGGTCACAGCTTCAGTGGTTGAAGGAACTGCTTGCGTTGTCTCACTGACAGCTTCAGTAGTTTCGGGCTCTCCCTCAGTAGTTTCATCGGTCACAGCTTCAGTGGTTGAAGGAACTGCTTGCGTTGTCTCACTGGCAGCTTCGGTAGTTTCGGGCTCTCCCTCAGTAGTTTTGGCTTCATCAGTTACAGCTTCAGTTGTTTCTGGGACTCCGGGGGTTGTTTGACTGACAGCTTCAGTAGTTTCAGAGGCTCCTTGTGTTGTCTCATCGGTGACAGCAGCTGTAGTTTCCGTAGGTGCATTTGTACTTACATCGGTGGTAGTGTACTCAGTTGTCGAAGGAGTCACATCAACAGTTGTTGTCGGTGTTGTGTGTGTAGTGGGGAAAGTTGTGGTGCCTATCCAAAATTCAGGATTGCAACAACCAAACATTGGCTGGTCACCATAAACACAGCTACCTAACCGTTCATTAAAATATGAACCTTGCTTGCATTTACCCTCAGTTTGCATTATGCCATTGATGCAGTACAGGAATCCATTGCAACTGTAGGGCGAGTACTTGTTGACGAACTCTTCGTCGGTGCCTTGGCAACGGTCGCAAGGATTGCGTGCGTTCAAACGCTCCACGCACTTTCCACTCACCACGTCGTAGTACAAGTGGTGAGGGCAAACATTCAGCTTATAGCTATGACCATCGCATTCATAGAATCGGTTGCAGGTGGTAGCTGGTTTCGTGTCATGCTTGTTTTGACATGGGCCGTCAATGTTGGGATCCTGCAACACCAGGTCAGGATTGACTTGAGAACAGTCGGTGTACTTGGGATAGTCACACATCGATGCCGGTACATTGTACACTAAGCCGCGTGGACATGAGCCCGAGCTCATGTTGTTGTTGTAGCAGATATTCCAGTCGGCACACTCACTTGGACTGCCGAAGAAGATGCCATCGGGTATGTACCGGCATAAATTGGTATCGCGCTGCGTCTCACCTTCCGGTGCTACCACGCATGGGTACATGTACTTGCAGGTCTGTTGCAAGGCATCGAAACTCCAGCCGGGAGTGCATTCGCTGGGTATGCCACCCATGTAGCTGCAGTAGTAGTACTTCGTGCAGGAGCCGGGTACTGGCAGCAGTGAACCGTACGCATGACCAGAGCATGGGTCATTGCCATAATTATTGCAATTCGATTGATAGTTGCAACTCTGCTGATTCTTGTCAAACGTCTGACCATATAGGCACCATTCGTGTACGGCAGTTCCATTCTGGCAGGAATAGTAGTAGGTGCAATTGTTGGGATCCGCCAGCTTGACGCCGTTCGCCACCAGTCGGCATAGGTCATTCATATTGGCGGTTTGTTTTTGAGCGTCGGTGCTGCCGTACAAGCTGAAACAGAACAGCAGCAAACAAGCGCCGAGAAGTGTTTGGGAGCGAGCTGTGGAAGAAGAATTAATTTCAATTAAATCAAGTAAGGAAGCATCAGTCGGGTTTCACCGACAGAGTAATACCCTACACCACGTAACTGAGTGGGCAGACCACGCCCATTTTTGGAGAATCAAAAGGTGTTCTTACCAGCAATGAAGTGACCAAATATGGACAGACTGGTGTATATAATATGGAAGTTATAAGGATTTTCCGCTTACCGTCTATATAGTAGGCGGACCACGCCCATTTTTTTGTATCACGTAGAGCGCCTACACCTTACCTTAAATACCAAATACCATTCCTTTTTATGAATATTTCAACAAATTTAAGCAATTTTACTGTAAAAATTCCGCGGTTGTGGGACTTACTGGCCCGTTGTGGGCGTGTCCTTCGACCGATTTTGATAATCTCGGAACTTGAAGTAGTGGAAGGTTCACTGTTCGACTGTGTGCCAAATTGGGTCTAAATCGGACAACTCCTTCTTTCTCTCCTGTGCGCACGGACAGCAAGACAGACAGACAGACAGACGGACGGACAGACGGACAACCGGAAATCAACACAGAAAGTGATTCTGATCATTTCTATATACTTATGTCTATACCTAGGACGGCTCCTTTAATGCGTTACAATTTTCGCACAAAGTTATTATACCCTATTACCATAGGTGTAGGGTATAAAAAGAATCACAGCAAAGCTAAAATGTTAATTTCAACAGAACTTCCACAAGGGAAGCAGTTAGTCTGTCGATATTGGCTTGTATTTTATATCCACTAAAGAGTTTGAGGTTCTTCTAAAATGTTGTTTGGTTCCAAAATGTGCTAATGCAATAACTGTCTAACTAAAGCCTCCTGCTATTTCCATTATAAAGAACAGATACAAAATTTTACCAATTTGTAAACTTTTGGTATCTTTTCCGATAAAGAGTCATGTAGATTGGATACGAAGCAACATCCTTTAAAATCTAGCATTCTTTTACATGAACTGGGACGGTAGTTTATTTCAAAAAAATTTTAGAAAGAATTAGTTTTGATTCTTAGAAGCTTGTAACTCTTTAGGGTTTATTCGAAAATCATGCTTTCTGAAAGCGAATTATTTAATTTTCCAACTGTTGGCACATTGTTCATGTTTACACGGAAATATATCCTTGAAAGTTTCTACAGCTACACATATTACTTTCAATAGAAATTGGAATTAATAGAATTTATACTTTCATTTATCAAAATGATTTCAGTTGAAAGAGATATGCTGAACATAGCCGAGTATCTTTTCTATGGTAAATATTTTAATTTACTGAAATTGGTGCACTTGTGGTCTTTTCTGTTCAATTCACTTTTATGCTAATTAAACAA
Organism: Neria commutata; assembly: GCA_963457695.1. Classification (NCBI taxonomy): domain Eukaryota; kingdom Metazoa; phylum Arthropoda; class Insecta; order Diptera; family Micropezidae; genus Neria; species Neria commutata. Next base: position 39,817,761 of record OY735248.1, read on the forward strand.
ATTTTATTATTGCTGATCTTTCTGAAAATTCAATATTTCACAATTCATATTTTTTCTCAGTCATGGCTTTCACATTTGTACTTCGGAATAACAAATAGTTTGAAAAAATTTATCTGTTCCCATAGCAAATACGAATCGAATAAGTCTGTTTTGAATGCTTTTGATTATGCTCGTACACTTACTCAACATTTTGTTGTTTCAACTCTCTCGCAGATGTTAACAACGAAATCGAAGGAAGACTTTCTACACTTTCCGATCAATTCGAAAGTATTCGTTGTGTTCGAAAGAAAATTCGTGACTGAAACTGCAGCTCGAAGTAGCCACGATATTTATATTGAAATCAAAATCGTTCTACGCAGCCTGATATCATTACCAATTCAGAGTTATCAAATAATTTAGTTAGAAGACTAGTTATAGGGATAAGAATGGGCAAGAAGGCAGCGTGCCGTTTACCTTCTAGCGTCTTTGGCACAAAAACCACCTGATAACTTGAAATACAGTCAGTCCTACGACAACGTTAATTTGTTGGCGGTTATCAGCTGAAATGTTGAGCGCATTGCTAATTATGATATTTTAAACTTTTTCTTTTATGGCTTATCGCAACAGTTGGTCTACGCTCTGGCTAAATTGTTAGTGCAGCTTGTAATGGCACCGCCTTTTGACGGGGAACTTTTGAAACGAGCCCTAATCGATCAGACCGCTTGGGCAGCTTCTAGCTAGGCGATAACAATGCCACTAAGGTACTATACATATTTAAAATGTTTTGATTGAACAAGACCGTGCATGCATAAAGCAGGAAGTTTTGATAAGATTCACCTGTCGTCTGTACTTATCTGATTGCTTTAGTCCGGAAACTCATTCGAAAAAACACTTATATTTAAAAGCAAAACAAACAACATGCAAACTTTGAAGAAATTCTAAGAATCGTTATCTTTGTTCAGGGTTGGAGCACATATGTCTGAGATGGGTTACCAAATGATTGCATATCGCAAATATTTATAATTACAAATGATCTTAAAGCTTTGTTAGATTTTCCGCAATCTATAAAATAAGCATATGAACTTTTAATAAATTTAAATAATCGTCCGCTTTATTCAGCGTTTGAGGATCGATACCTTAGATTTTTTTTAAATAATTGGATCTCACAAAGTAAAAGCTCGAATGGTTTTTCAAAAAATATGCTATTCTCATAGTATTCAGATTTAGAAGTGATCTCAAATCTCCGGTTGATTTTCAACAATTGACGTTTTGACGCATTATTAAACAGTTGTAACAAATATTTGAGTGCAATTAATAATGAACAATGTCTCCCAAAAAAATGCTCGTTCCGCATAAGTATTCATATATCATTCCCTAGAAAAAAATATACGAATACTTAATCAATCCGCAGTCCAAATATAAAGCAAGTAAAATGCTTCTATGATTCAACTACATAGCTACCAAAAAACCGGTAGCTAGTTCTAACACATGCTAACGATATTGGTAGATAATGGAAACATGGTATTTTCCAAATTACATTTGTGTTTATTTGACTTTTAGGGTGTCATAAATTCTTGAAGATATTTGATAATTTAAAAGAAGTTAGACACACCAAAATTTTTCGGGGTTTCATTCATTTCTTGAATATTCATGATGGTACGCGGCTAGTGTTGAGCTACAGCATTATCTGAGAACTTCATTTCGTGTTAGCTGCTTTGTTTGGAATGGAACTAGTAATATCGTTAGAATAGTTGCTTTTGGAGAATTTGGAATGGTTCTCCATAACTTATTTTGAGTAGTTTAAAATTGTTCCGAAAAATTTTATATTATTTTGACAAGCTCCTTTTATATGCTTCAACACTTTTAGATTAAACTTATTATTAAAATTTTTATAAAAACTCGACTGCATACGAATATATATTTTTCATGTTCATATGAAGCTGAAAGCTTGTTGTATTTTCTTTTATCCCAAGCGCATGTATTTTGTTAGTGCTGCTAGCAATATCAGCTACAGCACCCTCTAATATGTTCACATATTGGCCCAACTTATGCCGCATATTTTCCTTCTAAAGGCAGCAGAATTGATAGCGCTCTCGAAACTCTCGAAGTGCGCTGCTGTCAATGGCATCATTAGTTTTATTTAATTATAGCTTCAATATTGATTACTTTGTTAGACCAAATGCCAGCTAGCGCAAGGATTGAGTATCGAGTATCTGCTTCATTTACGCGGCACTCAGAACCGAAGAGCAAAAGGGTTGCCCCTGCGACTGCCCGGCAGGCAGACAGGCAGGCTCACTATAGGCGTTGCCACCTACTTGCCACGAGCACTATAATTTACTATTTCGATAATGAATAATGATGTTTTGCTTTGACACTTGTTGGTCGACAGAGAGGGAGAGAAAGAAACAAGAGAGACCAGAAATAAAAGAAAATCGATCAAATCAAAAATCAAAATAAATTTTAATTGGCTACGCTTGTTGTTATTGTTCAGATTGAGCATATGTGAACTCTGGCGGGAATGCTCATTGAAGCCTCCTGGCAATGCACACTGAAGAAGGTAGGCGTTAAGTGAAAAACTTGCCAGTTTGACGTTTGAGTCTATGAAAAATGTAGTTGCCCCAAAGCATTACCATCAAACATGCTACTAACAGCAGCGCAGAGGCGGCGGCTACTCTGGTAGATGAACTAATTAGCGTTGTTAGCGGGAGGCGCTTCGATACCACGCTGCAAAAGTGTGCTACTTCAGATGAGCGCATCATTAATTTTCCAAGCATCCAAGGAGCAGCACTGAACTCAAGCATACTTTAATTTAATTAATTTCCTTTTTTATCATCAATTTTGAACAACTGCATTTTTTTACTAATATCTTGCATAGTTCGAAATTGAATTTTTAATTTGAATTGTAAAAGAGCGTGAAAATTAAATGATCCCGGGCTGCTCATGTAAATTCTGGCGTGTAGTTTACACCATTAGCGGTCAGCGCTATGACCACTTGGCGCACTTTGGGCGGTCAAGTGTTAAATTTAATTAAAAATGGTATTTAAGATTCATTAAGCAATTCGCATTTTACGGGCGCTCGGCGTAAAATTTTTTTCATAACAAATTTGTAGGGTCAAGCGTGAAGGTATTTTAATCAATTTGAAGCATAATCTTAACTGATTTTGTGGGCAGAAACGTAGGACTTTATACAGTATTAGAGGTCATTTATGTCTGTGTTCAGTTCCATAAAACTAAACATACGCAAAAGTAAAGCAAAAATAATGAAATCGTTCACAAAAATTGTTAGATATGTCTCAAACGAGTATCGTAGCATAATGAATTTACCTTTGGTATCAAATAAAAATCAAACAAAAACCAAGAATATTAATTTCTGGCTGACTTCTTTTTGTAGAGATTAAAATGGCTCTCTCTATTTTTCGTAAGAGAAATGATATGCTGTCTTAGTCTCTAGACTACAATAGCCAAATATTGTTTAGTATTAGTGCCAGTTTTCTTTATTCTGCATCAACTCTGAAGAAAATGAACGTAACTGTAACTGCTTTTTATCATACCTCCGTCCGAACTGTCACTTCCTTCGAATCAAGCTAAGCTCCTTCCCATTTTCTTAAAATTCACTTCCAAGCTTAAATTCCAGCTCCGAAACTCATGCTCACAACAAAGTTACAGCAACGCCCAAGCTTTATGCCACTCTGGTCACTGCGTCTGTAATTGTTTTCCATTTCATACGAAATGTGCAACTACGTAGCAGCTCCGCCCGTCAGCTCTGAGCCGCCCACATTGTTTTCGGCGCAAATCCCTGGGCAGTGCTTCACTCGGCAGCAGTGCAATCGAAGGGAAAAGCCACACAGCACAATGGACATGTAATTGTGCGCACACACACATACACGTATACATACATACATGCATATATTGTTTATATTGTTGCCATTGCTACACAGCAGCAAGATGTTGTTGGTCCTAATGAGCTTTGATGAGTGCCAAGTGCATTGGTCTTGCAGGACTCTTTACGCACAAAAGCACAAAGTGGAATAGTTTAATAGCTACTTGCTGCGGCCATTACCAATACACATATAAACGCATGAGCACACACACATATGCAATTGCTGCTAATTTAGTGGGTGGCAATATGTGGAGTGGCACTACTACTTTGCGCTACTTCGGTTTAAGTGGCATTTGGCAAATGGCATCCAAGCAGATCAATAGTTAATAAAGTGGGAGAGGGAAGAGCGTAAAGTGAGAACGAAAAAAAATTACTCTCTGAACACTAACAGCTTAAAGCTTTCTAATGTATAGAAACTAAATTTAAGCATTCTTATACTATATTTTCGAATAGCAGCAGGATTCTGTCGCTTAAATTACTACCGAAAACTTTTACTCTTTTTCATGATAAAAGAACGAATATTTTACAGTGAGACTAGAAATCTGCACATAAAATCGAAAATATTTGATTTACTCGTTCAAGCGTTACAAATGCAGAGTTATGTTAAAATGTATTTTCAATGGAATTAGACATATTTATTGCTTTTTTTTAATATGAAAAAAGTGTGGGTCCCTGCTATTAAAGCTTTGAATTTTCTTAATACTAGAATAAATCAAAATGGGCAGACAAATGTTTTGTAGTATTATTCATCACTTAAGGAAGCCTATGAATTCTTCAATCTTTACAATAAAAGCTAAGCTCATTAGTATTAAACACTTATGCTTTTAAAAAAATACTTTTGCCACCTGGAAATGTGCATTTTAAAGTGTACTTTAACACGTTAACTGCCAGAAACAGAAAATTACATTAAAAAGTGTAATATACCAAATAGCAATAAAATGCATTTAAGTGCGCCTAGACATTTGGTAAATGCATTTCCATAGGCACACAGATACACACACACACATACATAAAGAATGATAAGTAACGATTTTCCATTAACGTAAATTTGAATTTACGCCATTACGTAAACGCATACATGCACAAGGCGTAGGTAAAGTGGTTGTAATTATTTGACAAATGCAAAATGCAGCAATATATGCAAAAGCAGAGAGGGAGAAAAAGAGAGAGAGAGAAGGGGACAGACACAACGGCAAAGTGTCATAAAATGACATTTGCCGACGAGGCGACAGCATTTTATGATAATTATTTATTGAAATAACAACGCCAGACATGAAACGTATTATGCAAAATTGTCATGGCTGTTGTTGTTGTTGTTAGTGTTGTTGTTGACGTAAGCAACGTAAACGTAAAATTTTATGTTTATGCAAAAAAGCAACTCTCAAGAAAACAATAGACAAAGCAATGACAGCGTTAAATGCTTGCGGCTAGTGAAGGGTTAATTTTGTATATTGCTTTGGCATTGTTAGTGCAAGGAGTAGCTATAAATGAGTGCGTAAAATAAGCAAGAGCAAAAGAAATATATATGTACTATATAATTTTATTGCTGCAAATGCAAATATGAAAATTATTAAATTCAAAATTCAGCTTTTGATTAATAAATTCGCAGGATGCACATAAATTTTGAGCGTAGAATTTTGCTGCTGCTCATTAAATTTTATTAAGATGCTGTCATTAAAAATGCGCTTTCTTACTTAACGAGAGGGTGCCTTACAAGATGCCTTACCGGCGTATTGGCAGCAGCTTCTTGTGGCGTAAGGCAGAGAAAACGAAGTTGTGCAAACTTTTCTTGAATGAAATTATAAAATTATAATTAAGCGCAAGCAGGAAACCATAAATGCACATTATTCAAAGGCAAAGCATTAAGAAAGCTGGTATACATATTCGTTTTGGTATGCAGACACTTGTTAGATGCGCTACACATACATACCGACTCTGATAGTACGAAATTTTATTTTGGAACTTGCCTAGAACCCACTTACACACTAACTAACTGTAAGAGAGTAAGAGCGGTTACGAGGACGAGTATACCGCTACAAACTTCTTATGCGAGTGTCCCGCCTTTTCCAGTTGGCAATTGCAGTTGCAGGAGTCAGACATGGTGAGAAGAGACAAACTGCGTTCCTTACCGACATACAAAATGCTACGCTTTGCAAAAGGATCAGGAAGATTTCAGTAAAAGGAATTTACTTCTCAGTATAAGGGACAAACCTACTACCAAATGCCATATTGCCTTTTAAATGAGCGTAGCCAGCCATGAATGATTACAGCGAAATTAACTTCGAGAATGCGATGCGAAATCCTTTCACTCATTACCACTGGCGCTATACTTCCCTGTAGTTGTTGTTCTGCGTAGCGCATAATAAATGGCAGTCGTATTTAAAATGATCAACTCTAAACTCAGGGCTAGCTTCATAGAACGCTGGCCAAAACCACGTCGCTTGCCATAAGCCAACTTGTTTGAAAAATTACAACTTCATAATATGAATGAGCTGCCGTCTTGCCACCCTTTCTACTGCTGCTGCTGTAATAAAATGCTCAAGCTCGCCAACATTTTTCAGCTACTCTTCTTCTTGAGCTTCGTCTGTTGCCGCCCACACACCTTTGCGCACTTCATTAAGCATTTTAACACCGTGTCCCTGCAGCTTGTCCGTGGCGAATGATGAATTTTATATGAAACACTTAAATGCCGGTAATTTAACTTTTGCCGCTGTAGGAATTCTTCTTTGCTTCCTTTGGCTGCTGTTTCAGAGGAACTCCGCCCAACTTCAGCATTTGGAAAGGCTTTTGGCCCTTTTCAATACGCTGCATCTTCTCTAACTTTACTAACATTTTTATTTCTTTTGGTGTTTTCATTTTCTGTTTTGTGTTTTTAGCGCGCATTTTAATTTAAATTGAGCTCCCAGAGGTGAAACCAAGAAAAAACAATGCTCAACATGCAAAACTTTTCCTCTAAACTAATCAAAAAGCCATGAAAACTTGAGTTAACTCTATTACAGCCAGTTAGGTAGACGAGGGACTCTTGGAGAGCGCGCTGGTCGGCAAGATTATTATGGAGTAGTGGCTTCGGGAAGGATTGCTTAAACAAGAACTCTTCAGACAAGGACTGTAAAAAACTAGCAAATCGGATTTTTATTCGAAAATTTAAAAAAGTCTTTAGACATTGCGCAATATTCTCACGAATCCGAATTTCCGCCAATCAACTAATCGCAAAAACCTGAGTTCAAATGTAAGCAGGTTTCATACTAAGACCAACTTTATATCGATATCGTAATAAAGCAACCAATCATTAGGAATCCAACTTTAGATTTCACCTAACTTTGGGCTGAAGCAGGCCTCAAATACTGATTTCCGCTAGACACTGTCGTATATAGTTCACTACTTTCCGCACTCTCTAGAGCAGGAGTGGACAACCCGCGGCCCGCCTTGAAAATTTTTTCAGTCCAATCTTCCCGTCATTTCCTCTAATTTTCCATATGTGCGGCCCGCGAGATCATTTGGGTTGGCCGACCCTGTTCTAGAGTATCTCTACCTGGTATCGCTAAATACCCATCAGTGCCAGCCAGCCAGTTCAACCTTAACTAAACTAGAAATCCCTTCATAGAAAAAACTGCTAATTTCACAGTCTGCTCTGTTGCCTTGCCAGAGTTTTTGTCAGGAAAAAACAATCCCTCAATTCACTCTACCACCTTTAACAACTTTTTACAGGCGCTACTCCATTTTGCTAGTAGTACTTTTCTTAACAAACTTTAATAGTTCTTTGCTGAAATTTCACAAAAGCATCAAAATTAAACTGATGAATTTCTTAACAAAATTAGTTTGGCAAAAAAACAAGAAGTAAAATAAAAAATAAAGCATAAGAAAATTGTGAAAAAATTACGCGAAATAAGTACGAAATTTGCTACCAGCAGCGTTGCTCATAAAATGCGCGCTTAAGATGCGCTTCTTGCGCAGCGTTGCTTATTATGGCTTAAGCTGCCTGCCGCGAAGGAGCAGCTCACGTAGTTGCAGCTGCGGTTGTGCCACTTCCTGCTGCCACTTCCTGTTACCTCTGCTGCCGCTATCGCATTTAATATGCATTCTGAGGAATATTTAATGCGATTTTAGTGAAAGAGTGCAGTGCGGCGAAAAAGAGTAGTAGGTACTTAAAGGCAGGTAGTAGTAGTAGTAATAGTAGTAAGTACTGCTGTTGGATCCCAATTGTGGTGAAGGATATAATAACGCCACTGAGCGTGAATGTTTGCATTTTTTATTAGTCGTGCGTGTTGGGGTTAAGGGGAACATTCCTTCTCTTCTACTCTTTTTTTGGCAAATAATGTCGACTGGAACTTGTCTGAAGTTTATTTGCTGGTCTGAAAGTGGAAATGCAGAAAGTGTGGGGTTGCTATATAGTACATACATATATACTATATATCTCTAAGTAAGAATCGGAAAATACATGAGAAAAATATATCAGCAGATATTCGGAAATAGAAAAATATTAACAATATAAGTCGGGCATATTGTCAGAAAATAGTTGCAATTGGAACTTTAATCTGCTTATATAAAATGTTGAATATTTTGGTAATTTTTTCTCCATAACTTGAATAATGATTATATTTAAAGCTATATTTTTGAACAGTGAAAAATATTGTATTGGGAGCATCATTGCTTTGTCTCCGAATACCAATGATTGTGCTTCCTTTATTGTTTATTTTCAAAAAGCTTTAATTTTTCCGTTTTTGAACCTTTTCAAAAAGTCACTGATTTTCCTATCAAAATCTGTTGCTATCTGCACTATTGACTTGTCAACTCAAACAACAGCTCAGCTTCCCAATGCACATTGTCTACATTTTGGTTGGCATATTTCTCTTTGCCACATTTCATGAAAATTTTTGAGTTTTTCCAAGCACAATAGCCCAGCGTAGCAGCGCATTTTCAGCTATTTCCTCTCTAACAAAACAAACGCAGCGGGTCGTCACCTGCCACTTTGCTGCACGTTGACGCAGGTGGGCAGCTTTGATGCAATTTTTTCTCATACCGCCTTTTGTTTTCTGGCAATTGCTGTAATGAAGTCGCTTGCACAAGTCAATTTTAACAAAGTGCAACGCGGAATGTGCAACGCGCAACCGGCAGCAGCCACTTTGATGTTTTGCATAGTTTGCTAGTTCTTTTTCAAATGTGCTGAAACCCAAAAAAAATGCTCCTTTCTCGTTTGCATAAAAATGCAATCAATTTTCACAGCAGGTGTTTGCTTGTCAGTATGTTTTTTTATATTTTAGTATCTACAAAGCAACAAGCTTGAAGTTGTTGCCGCATTTGGTCAAAACTTTAAATTTAAATGCATAAAAAAATTTGTGCAATAATTTTGGTCATGTTTCTTGTATCAGAGTTATGTTGCCTCTATAACAACGAGGCTACAAATGGCCTAATGTTTCAGATACCAGCAACAGATCTCTGATATATGAAACTAACCAAGCGTTGGAGTTGGGTTCAAGTCAGAAGCGCAGTTTAGGGCAAAATTCTTTAAAGTTTTCTACTAATATGTTGCTTTGAATTATTCCATATTTATCTCTAGTAAGTTGCTGCCTTCTCAAAAGAGTCGCATTTCAACAAGATTAAGATCAAAGTCTTCACAATATTTATACCCTACACCTATGGTAATAGGGTATAATAACTTTGTGCCAAAATTGTAACGCATTAAAGGAGCCTTCCTAGGTATAGACATAAGTATATAGAAATGATCAGAAACACTTTCTCTTTTCATTTCCGGTTGTCCGTCTGTCCGTCTGTCCGTCTGTCTGCGTGTATGCAAAAAAAAGAAAGAAGGAGTTGTTCGATTTGGACCAAATTTGGTATACAGTTACAGTAAACCTCGGGTTAGGTAAAGTGTTAAAATTATTCAAATTACCCAAAGGACACGCCCACAACGGGTCTGTAAGTCCCACTACCTCGGATTTTTTTCGGTAAAATGGCTATAATTTGTGTAATTACTCATGGAAAAGATTAATACTTGGTATTCAAGTTAAGAGGTAGGTCTTCTATATCTCAGGAAAAAATGGGCGTGATCCGCCCACTATATAGGCGGCAAAATTTTTTCGGTAAAATGGTTCCCAATAGACTAGTTACGAATATAAATGAATGAAATTCGGTTCCCAAGTTGATATATAGGTCTTAGATGCCATACAAGAAAATGGGCGTGGTCCGCCCACTATATAGGCGATAAACAAAAAATCTTCTTAGCTTCCATAATATATACACGAGAGAGTCCAGATTTGGTTACTTCGTTCCTGGTAGGAATATCTTTTAATTCTCCAGAAATGGGCGTGGTCTGCCCACCATGGGGGCAGTAAAATAAATATGCCGATAACATCTGTTGTACACCCGCCAGAGCATCAATATTTGGCATGTATAGTCCTATTAGGTATATCTTGTAGTCTGCCAAAAATGGGCGTGGTCCGCCCACTATGTAGGTTGTAAATCAAATGCACCCACAATTTCAGTGAATTATCACCCCACTTGGGAACATGGTGTAGGGTATTACTCTGTCGGTGAAACCCGACTGATACTTCCTTACTTGTTTTCCTTGTTCTTGGTTAACAATGCTTGGAATGATGTTATAGACTACTCAATTGTAATAACATAATTTTTTACAGACTTCAATCTTCGATACATAAAAAAGGGTAGAGAATGTTCAATTTTGATGTTAGAATATTTTTCAAAATTTACGAGTTTGAACCCTTATGCTTAAAGAAAATTAACTTTCTTCTGTTTCTTAAGCAAAAGAAAAGAGCTGGAATCTTTATCGATTATTGGAACAGATCATCATTGCTATTATTTCGACTACTTGAGAAGAAGAAACGAACTGACAGGTTTACAGCAGATTTTACGTTTGAGAAGAAGGAACGTGCTTGAATATTCTCTGCATATTTTCGTATAAATGCACTTTCTAGTTAACTAGGACATTATTACGAATCAAATGATTTAAGATGAAATCGCATAAATTTCTTCTAATCTATTTTCAATATGCATTCAATATGCCATTCAGTTGAAACTCATTTCTCCAGCCATAACAGCAAAAGGCTTTCCAAATGCCACTTCCTATTGCTGCATCTTTTATTTGACTTGCAGAAAAAGGGTTCAAAAGGCACAAGCAAAAACTGCGGCATTGCAAAAATTTCCCTTAACATGAGGGAGCAACTGTCGGACTACCCCAATCTGGCTTACATTGTGCCTAGGTCATTCAACTTTTCTCACACATATTGTCACTCTCTGCATTTTTCTTTGCACATATTCTACTTTTGTTTTTGTATTTTCGCTTGCTTGCATTTTGCCTGTCTCTGCACACTTTCAGTTTACATTTGCACTTTCTTTTCATTTGTGGCGAGTGAAAAATGAAAAATTCACATTTTTTTATGTCACTTTTTAATGACATTTGTTGCATTGCTGATTTATATGTATGTATGTGCTTCTGTGTATGTGTGTGTTTTGCAACAAGCTGTCATTATGTCACATGCGGTTTGTGACAGTGCATTCCATTTACATATGCTTAATGTGACAAGCAAGCAACAGTGCTTTTTTTTAAAGCAAAGAAGGGCTATGCATCTGCATGTGTGCATTAGTGTGTGTATGTATGTGCATGTGTCAGTTTAAATAAGTGTGTGTTTAATGTAAGGGGCTTGTCATATTTGCGCTCTAGGCTAAGCGATATCCTTTTGCTGTGCATAGAAAGTGCCTGTATTTGATATGAAATAAATATTGAAGATTCAAGAAAAATTATTCACATTCTTGTGCCTCTTCGAAAAGAACAAACTTTAATACTTTTAAAAGTAATTTAATGAGAGCGCTTTTAAAATAAAATTCTTTGAATAAATCTAAAGACCAAAGCGAGCTTTAGATACAAACTAATAAAACTGTTTAAAATTTAATTTAGTAAAATATTCAGCTTATAAAAAGTATGTTCATTGAAAAAAGCAATCATGTTCGTTTCGAATTTCTTTAACAACACTTTGAATTTAAAAAACATTACGTTGCTCTCAAATGTTTTTCACAGTAAATTAGTATCAAATTTCAACAAAATCTAATCACAGGAGATTTGGTGGTCTATTTGTAAGAGTGTTCTTATAGATTGACTCTCACAATATTGAATTTGTGAGCAACTAATGAGCCTAACCAGAAGCTATTGCGTTCAATCTGGCAATCTTTTTTCAATAAAAGGCGCTGATATAGCTTACCCACTTTTTTGTTGTCAATTGAATAATTTCATGTTCGAAATAAAAGACACTTTACACACATTTCGCATATTTTAAAGTTCGATTTTCTTTGAATTTTTTCTTCTAATTTTCCGGCTCAGTACAGAAAAACAAATACAAACCAAATTAGCTGCCACTCAGCAGTGATTGACCGCCCTCTGATCACTTCAAGCTGTAATTATATGTACGAGCATGAAAGCCCAGCGAATTGGCTCACAGAGCTACAGAGGGACGCAATCAAAGGTTTGGAGCAATCAACAATTGCAGCATAATTCGAGGATAATTGCGTGAAGTATTTGCGCAGCGCAGGGCAGCAAATCACAGCAGTGAAAATTTCACTTGAACTGTCAGCAAAATTGCGCTGACATGCAAACGGCCATCTACTGCTCCTCCCTCTCTCTCTCTCTCTCTCTCCCTCTCTCTTTTTGTGCCTGCTAGAAGTGCAATAGACCATGTTGTAAAGGCAAATAGCCATGGTTAACCGAAAATTACACAAGCACACATACAAACAATAAATAAAGCAGCTGCGGCAGGCGCACAAAAATCACTTGAGTGAGCTCGAGCTTGCAAGGATCTAACAGTGAAAGGACACAAGCAATACGCTGCTATAGTTTGCCTTCAATGGTAGAAGACATAATTTGCTGCGAAGCCTTCACTGCTGCTGCAAAGTAGTTGACAATTTGTGAATGTCCATGTCGAAGTCCTTGCTACAAGTGGCCACACGCCAATTGCGTAATTTGCTAGTGAGTGTGTGTGTGTGTGAAATTGTCAGCGCACGCAAAATCGACGACGGCTAATTAGAGCAGCTGAAGTATTATTGACAATTTGATGCACAACAGCAGAGGCGGAGGTAAAGGCAGCGACAGCACAAATTGTCAATAATGACAGTTGCTAATATGTAGTGTAAAAGTGAAATTATTGCCCGCCAGTGGTGAATGCTTCGCCAGCGCTCATGCAAATTGGCATGGTGTAAGCTGTAATTATGTGGCAGGCGTCACTGTGACGTTTGAAAGTGTAGCTGGGAATTTGAAGTGGCTTATGAAGGAATAATGACGCACTTGTCAGAACATACTGCAGAATTTAATTCGATGGACTAACAAATTTCTAATCCAAAAATATCACTGATTAAATAAATTTAAGAAATATATGATAAAATGCCAACAAATGAAGCAGAGCTGGTTTTTGTCTAAATCTTAAGAATTAGAAAGATCAGAGCAAAAGAGCTTTATTTAAAGAACTTTACATTTAAAGATTTTAAATTTATAGAAAACAATATTTTCGTTATTTTCACTACTCTGGCTCCCACTCCTATGCCGCGCATAAATTACAACATCAACACTTGCTATATCTGTATTAGACTTACACCTTCCGCTGAGCACACATCACATCATCACATCATACATTAATCAGCAAATCAAATCAACCCTGAGGGCGCTCTGGCAGCCAAAAACACATCAAATTTCCATATAAAACTACTTTCGCAGCCACCAAAGCCAGACAAAGTGATGGACAATTCAATTTGGCATGCATTGAATTTCAGTGCAATTTATGCATTATCCTTTTTTGGCCAAAATTCAAATGGGGCTTACCATAACAAAGGCACGAACGGCCGTTGTCTGATAAATGACCACACACTCACACTCAAGTCATGTAATTTAACTTTTCTCATTTGCGGCGTAACCCCTTTTGCTATCACTCTCACACAATCACTCAAGCTGAAATAGTTATGCCGTATGCTTGTATGTGTGGCGTGTGTGTGTGGCTCGTTATCCTTTTGTAGCAGACGCTTGCCAAGGCATTTTATGAAGTGTTAAGATAAACTTGGCAATATGTGACAGCAGATGAAGAAGAAGCGCGCATTTCATTTTACTATTTTTGTTGCTTTACACAAATCAGTTCACTTGCATGCGCATATATGTATGTATATAGATACATATATGTATAAATAAGCAAATATGCTGTCAAACTTTGCTCGCCTTGTAGTTTTGTTCGTCTATCACATGTTGTACTTATGTTACAACAAGCTGAAAATGATGACAACTAACTGCCCTATTCTGATGATAGTCACAAAAACTAGAATTCGATATTTGGTATCAACTGATATGTTTTTCTATGATGAAATAATTTTATTCCCATATGAAGTTATTATAAATGGAATGACAATCAATTGTGACTGTAGTATTAGAATAGGGCTGTCACACACAATTATTGTCACTAACATACACTTCAAAGCTTTCATACCAAAATATTATATCAAAATAAACATAAAAATTCTGATCGCATATATTTCGATCAAATAATTCCAAAAGCGCTACAAATCATTTCATTTCTCGCGTATTATAATTTTCACAGAACTTACTAACATTTTTGATTTAGCTCGATGTATTGCGCTCTTTCTTTCACTCTCTCCCTTTCTCTCTCCCTCTCTCTCTCTCTCTCTCTCTCTCTCTCTCTCTCTCTCACCCAAAGTGACAACTCATTTTCTATACAATTTATATTTCATAAGGTTTGCATATATGTATTAAAAAAGCTACGCTTGATTTTGTTTGTTGCGCAAATTAAATTGAAAATGTCCTGTCCAAGGCACCGGCACACTCGTCCACATGTTCGTCTGTTAGTGTATGCGAATGTGTGCATGTGTCATCACATGCAAATTAGCTTTTTTGACTTTAAGTCCTTTTGGCCAAATTCTATTTAGATTTCTGCAGCCTGATAAATTGCGGCGATGCTGGACTTTTCAGCGTTCCAGCTGCTCTTGTGGAAGTGTCAGTGCATGCTAGCATGTGTGAGTGTATGTAGCTGTATGGGTATATGTGCTGCTTATCCTTTTTTGCTTTTCAACTTATTTTCACTTGCCGAAATTGTTAAGCGTCTCTGTATATGTGAAATCATATACAAAACATGCACTTTGTAGATGTGTGCATGCAAGTGACAGTGTATGCGTGTTGGCACTTTTGAATACTTGACATTTTACGCTTGACAAAGGCTACTTTTCAAATGTCTTGCAATGGGTGTCTTCTTTGAGGTTTGAGGTACCATTGTTTGCTTTAGTCTTGCCAAAGTGCCGAAAGCCGACTTCGGTTTCGGGCTCGAAATAATTCGAAGGTTGAGGACCGGCGCAGAATAGGCAGATCGAATCTTTAGTGAAGGGACATAGTTGAAGGAGTCCTAGCCAAGCTTTGAACCAGGGACTAGAGAAGGCGAAGCTTAGAACCAGGAAATGAAAAAGGCGCCCTCAAGACAGGTGCGCCTGGAGAGCGCTGGTATGTGAGATGGGAGCCTGGAACAGATTATGATTCCATACAAGTAAGTATATATTTTTTCCATGCTTTTTAAATCAAATCATGGACTTTGTAAGGTATTATGTATTTATTATTGAATGTATTTATCATTTCTAAAAATAGTTGAATTGTAATAGACTCAACAGCTAATAATTCAAAAAGTAGAATTCACATCGGGCTCAGAGAAATATCAGCCTATTTTGGGCAACCCAATTTTCCAAAACCCCTAAACAAAAGCAAACAACATCATTTATTATCTCTGGCTCTACAGACAAATTAAAAAAAATTCGATGAAGCGAAACCAACTTTGTAAACTTAAAGTGTCAAAAATTGCCCAAATTTTTTACGACAGCGGTTGAAGTGCTGAGGGATTCACGTCTACTAAAACAATCAACAAGCGAATGAGTTTAAAAGGGGGCAAGCAAGCCAGACAGGAGTAGCATGTAGAACCTGCGGAATATGCTATGAAGGGCTTGAGTTGAGCTGCGCAAGGTAGACGACTTTTATTGTTATTCATTAATTTTAATGTGTGTGTGCGTGTGTTTGAATTGAATTCGCCAGCGAAGGATATTAAGCTAAAATGTCTGAAATGTTCGATAAATAAGCAAAGTGAGAGAGCATATGAACCCTTTTCGCACAACAACAACAAAAACAGGCAATAAACAAAACACAAACAACAACAACAAAGAAAAAGCAACAACCAAGAGCCAAGCTTATTTGCGTAAAGGTTCTCTGCACGCAGGATAACAACATAACAAGCTGTTTCCTTTTACTAGTACCTTTGAAAGGGTGTTGCTGTTGCTTTGTTCTAGCTTTTTTCGACCTTTAGCTGCTGCTGCTGCTAACGTTCATTTACACCGTTAAATTTGATTAACACTCTTCAGTCAAATTTCCGCTGACTTTTTAGTGGCTCTGCACAGTTTTCAACTTTGGCCAGCCATTTCCAAATTTTTTTTATACTGAACCCTAAAAAACTTCGGCTGAGGCATTCTGACAGGTGTTGTTTGCTTAAGTGATTAGCAGTTTTGTTGTTGTTGTTATTTTTATTAAATTATGTATGCTTGTTTTTTTCTTCTTCTTTTGTTCTGCTCATAAATTGTTTAAAGGTGTGAAATTCAAAAATCAATTTGGTTTTTGGGGCTTGCCCTTTCTTTTATAGACTTCGTAACGCTATCATATTTCAAATTTGTGCGCGATAATTTCAAAAACTGTTATGCAAATTCGTTACGCTTAGCGGCGTCGAGCTGTCTGCCCGCTTGGCCGTCAATCAATTGGTGTAGCAAATCAATCATTTTGATGCATACATAGCTCATGAGATTTTAATGATATGCTGTGATGTGCAATGGCTGATTTTAGTATAAATTAAATGTAGCAGAAAGCGTGTAGAACATTTTAACTTTCTTGCGTTCCTTAGTTGCAAGTTGACACTATCTTTTGCACTTTAAACTCGCAGGAACGTGTATGAGGTTTAAATTATAAAATTGTATGGAATTGAGAAACTTGAATTAATACCAACGGGCTGCATACGAGCATCATTTGTTCCGATACAACTACAAAAAATTGCCACAAAGAAGAAACGTACTCAAGCTGCTCAAAGCAGACTCTACGTATGTATGCTTTTTGGCTGAAGGAAGTGTAAAAGGTCATATGGCATGGCTGGCGTACACAACTGCCAGCTGAACTGCACAACTCTTCCCCTCTGTGCCCGGGCGAGTTCAATAGCCTACAGTCACACTGCAATACAATCAAATATTTAAACTAATTGCTGCACATTGAAATCATTATTTACACAGATAAATGCTGATCTTTATCTGTGTGAATGTGTGCGTCAAAGTGTGCATGCGTATGCTGTTTTTTTTTTTGGTGAAAAAAATTATAATTTAACGCGCTATAATTACGATGTGCGCAATTATTCGACGTAAACATGCAACATGTACACAAAAGGACGAAAAAGGACATTGCACTCGGCAGTCGCTGTTCGAGCATTGAGTGCGGGCGGCCAGATAGCAAGGCGAGCAATTAAAATAAGAACATCCCTGCCATGAGCAGATAAAATTTAATGCGTTTGTTTGAGTTGCTGTGCGTAGATGCAAAATGACAATTGACAATGCACGCACGCACAAGTCAGTCATACGCATATAGCCGGGGCCGTCTTTACATATACTAACTTTTACTATTTGAAGCATTTCTAAAAGTTTAAAATTTTAAAAAAATTTTACAAAATTTTCATTTCAAATATACAAGCATTTCATCGTTTATCATTTCAATGCTATTACTTTTCGAATGCAAACAATATCATGAATCCTTAGAAACCAAAAATATTTTTCATATTTAAAATCTCTATGAAATTGTCATATATTAATGATATATAGTTTTTAAAAGATAGATACCTTCTTTTGTCTTACCTGAACATTAAAATGACAGGCTCTCGATAATTAGATGAATATATGGCGGCTGTCTTTGATACAGTTGTAGAAACACTCATTTCTATTAGTCAATGCAATAGAAAGATTTAAATAAAAAATTTTTAATTTCATAAATAACTTACTATCTTGTCTGTCTAAAAAGACGTTTGGATGGGTATTCAAAAAAAAAGCGCCCAGACGCGCCCAAGCCTCTGACAACGACACTGTATACAAATAAGCATGCAGGTCGCTGTTTTTAGAGCAGAGCATATGCAATATCATTGCCATGTGTCATTGCCCGCATCACAAATGTCAAATTTGTGGGGTTATGCCTGCTGCGTGAGCTATGGCAACCCCCAAGAAAATATAAGCTGAACTACTAAACTAGTGGAAATAACTGAAAATATTATGGAAAATGTTGCACAACTAAAGATTATTGGCGGTAAATTAACAACTTGACAAAGGCAACAAAGAAGAGGGGGGAACATGAAATATAAGTGTATGTTCACTTGTGAGCATATGTCACAAGTGTCAGCGCATCGGCAACGCAATCGGTAACGTCGCTACCAACAACAACAACAAGGAGCACTATTACAGCATACCTGTATCACTGTCAGTTGCGTGCACGCACTCACACCCTCACAGCGAAACCCCTCACAAGGCTCACTGAGAGTGTCATGCCAACATATGGCACTCATGTACCGCTCACCAAAGCCTCACCAAATTGTGCGGCTTTAAACATTGATGCGTATAATTTGTTGTTATGTTATCATTTATAATTGCAGTGAAAATATTTTTTCTATTTTGAATTTTTCATTACAACTTCTTTGGTGCCTTTCGAAGATCGAACCAGACTTCCTGAAATGTGGCTGTCTTTTGCAATTTTATGCTATGTTGCACTTTTTCTTGAATGCTCTAATTGAATTTTTGGCTTATGGCATATGTTGGCCACTCTGCGTTGACTGAGCTTGCCATATTCTTGATTTATTAATCTGCTGATGCAATTTGACAAACTATTTCTAAAAGAGTTTTTTTAGCATCGAAAAAAACTAATTCCTAATTTGACCCTGGAGGCCAGAAATCAGAGACCGTCTTGAGACGCTGTTGCCGGTTTGTAACCATAGAAAGGCTGGAAAATTTGATTGAATATTAAGTAAATGGCAAAGTCAAACAAGAAAACAAGTAAGGAAGCATCAGTCGGGTTTCACCGACAGAGTAATACCCTACACCATGGGTCGGCAACCTGCGGCCCGCGGGCCGCATGCGGCCCGCGAGACATCTTGGTGCGGCCCGCGAGATTCTCGCCGCAACGCACATGACGGACGATATTATACAAAATCGAGTGAAAGGAAGCGAGAAAGGGTTGTAGATCTTGTGTTTTTAACTGATTTGACTGCCGAACTGAATATACTCAATACACGTTTACATGGGAAAAATAAATTGATATGCAATATGTATTCAGATGTTAAATCATTTGAAATGAAAGTAACATTATTTATCAAGCATATCGATGAAAGGAAACTCGATCATTTTCCAAATTGCAAGAAAGCAGTAGAAGAAGCTGGAATAAATTTTGTTTGGCAAAATACTAAAATGAAAAGTGCATTAATGCAACTACAAACTGAGTTTGAAAACCGGTTTGCTGATTTTAAAAAGATCTCACGTAAGATGGAGATTTTCGAAAACCCCTTTGCAGTAGATATCGGTAATGTACCAAGCGATTTGCAAATCAACGTGATAGATTTGCAAAGTGATAGCACACTTAAAATGGCTTTTAACGAAAAAACTAATTTGGTGGATTTCTATGGGAGTTTGCCTTCTGAAAACTACAAGGATTTAAAAAGGTTTGCTCAGCAAATAATTACTATGTTTGGTAGTACATACATATATTTGTGAACAAACTTTTTCAATTCTGAATTATCGAAAAACAAACACTGTTCTCGGTTATCGAATTCACATTTAGACGCAATACTACGCGTCTCTACTTCAAAAATGCAAGCTGATATTAAAAAACTTGCAAGTCAAATGCAATCACAAAAATCTCATTGATTTTATTAAATACAATAAATGTCGTTAAAATATACACTTAGCGTTTTATTTTTAAAACTAAAATATTTGTACATAAATATTGTATGTATACCTACTGCAAGTGCGGCCCGCACTGATCCACATGAAAAATATTTGGCCCTTTTACAACAAAAGGTTGCCGACCCATGCCCTACACCAAGTAACTGAGTGGGCGGACTACGCCCATTTTTGGTGAATTAAAAGGTGTTCTTACCAGCAATGAAGTGACCAAATATATGGAGAGACTGGTGTATATATTATGGAAGTTATAAGGATTTTTCGCTTACCGTCTATATAGTGGGCGGACCACGCCCATTTTTTTGTATGAAGCAGAGGGCCCACACCTTACCTTAAACACCAAATACCATTACTTTTAATGAATATTTGAACAAATTTAAGCAATTTTACTGTACATTTTCCGGGGTTGTGCGCGTTTCCTTCGGTCGATTTTGCTAATCTTTGAACTTGAAGTAGTGGAAGGTTCACTGCGACTGTGTGCCAAATTTGGTCCAAATCGGACAACTCCTTCTTTCTCTCCTGTGGCCACGGACACCAAGACAGACAGACAGACAGACAACCGGAAATCAACACAGAAAGTGATTCTAAGCATTTCTATATACTTATGTCTATACCTAGGACGGCTCCTTTAATGCGTTAGAATTTTCGCACAAAGTTATTATACCCTATTACCATAGGTGTAGGTATAAAAAATGCCAAGCTGTAAGAAACTTAAAATCTTAAACTTTTTTACTACAAAAAAATAATAAAATCGGCCTTATCTTTAATACAAACGATTTCTGTTTTTCGATTGATTTGCTTTGAAATTGAGAGCCTAAGCTTGAGCGAATATTCTTGAACACATTTTAGTGGAAATAATAATTACCCTCAGTGCTTTTCTAAGGATTTCTGTTGCAGTTGCTATAATTTTTTGCTTTTTTTTTTATCTCAAATAATGCTCGAATGAAAATTCTTCGCTTGAACAACACTGGGGAATTATGCTTGCAATATTTTTACATCTCTCTGTTATTTTTCTTCCCATGAAAAATTAATTTCCAACTAAAATTGCAGAAATTTGCGGAAATCATTCGTAACACTACTCTAACGATAGCTGCTGTCAAAAATTGTTTGACATGCTGAAAATTTTGACAAGCAAAAAGAATTTAAAATTACATGAAATAAAACCACCCCAAACTAAAAGCGTACGTGTAGGTACTTGCAACAAGTTGTGGCAACTACACGCATGTGCCTTTTACTTTTAAATGATTGAAGTTTTGAGGTTTGCTACATTGAGTGCATGTCTATCAGGATACATATGACAAGCATAAGCAGCCGTTCTAGAGAAAAAACACATACAAACAATTCCGCTTAAGTCCTTTAAATCGCTTCAAAAGCGTTTAAGCGCATTTGCTGGTAGTTTTTTTTTACAATTTTACACATTTGATTTTTAAACAATTTCAGCAGACGCTTCAAATTCGTCTCATGTTACACGCTTGCTTGTCAACATTCTTTTTTAAAGAACGAAGCTGTAGGAGCGTTTGGATGTGGTCTGCACCGGCTTATGTGTACACTACACTCGAAATAAATGAATGATTCTTGAACAATATCAGATTGGGAACAATATGAGGACATCATCAAAACATGTAACAAAATAGAGGAACCTTATTTATGATGAATTCCTGAGACACTCTATGCAAAAAGTTTAGCGATTGTTTCAGTCGATCATTTTGAGCAGTTAAAAATCAAAAGGAATAAGAAGAAAGGCTGAGCAGATACTTCTAATCTACATATCAAAATCTAGTCATATAGATCAGTGGTCTTCAACGCAAATGGAAAACCAAGTAAAAGAACAGACGGACAAGGAAAAGCCCGTTGACCGGTCCGCGGCGACAATAGGGTTGAGGGTCACTAATATAGATCATAGTCTAATTCAAAGGACTTGGTTTTAAAGAAGATTATTAGCTCAAACTTTCTTTATTTTTCTTCCATCTTCAAGCTGTTACAAACGCTTGCAAGCATAGCACATAGATACTACTATGAATGTAGCGCCTTTAAGCTAGTTCTCAATTTTGTATTGAAAAAAAAGTACAGCCAGCAAAAGAATTAAAATGTTTTCTAAAACTGAAATCCACTTTAAATACAGTCAAATCTAACAAGTTCCCCTCCCCCGCTTGTACGCTTTTTTGTGCAAATTGACAGGGACTTGTGCGGCGGAAGCACTGGCACGTTTCCGTGTCCAGTGGCTGCTTGCATATGAAGTGGCGCCAACACACCACACACACACACACACACACAAGCATGCTCACTCTTTGACGTTTAAATGACGTATTACGTGGCATAGCCAAGCGTAATCAATCTCCGTAAGAAGTTGCCATTGAAAGGCAAACAATGCACATGACGTCGTTCGTTGTGCGCGAAGGCAACTTATTTGATATGCCAGTACTAAAATTCGATTTGGAGAAATTGATTTTAAAAGAACTTCATGGGAAAAAATTTTAAAATGCTTGAAAAGTCACGGGTAAGGGGGATCGAAATTTGTGTACATAGTGATTTAAATACAGCAAAAAATCATCAGTAACAAGACAGTGAGCGAGAGCATGAAAGGATTGTTCGAAACAAAAATAGAAAATAGTCAGCTATTTATCGCTTGACCTGCTCTTCTTCAGCAACTAATTTAAATTTTTATAATTTTCCATATATTTCATAAGACAAAGGCAATATTCCATCTAAAATCTAAAAGAAGCTCTCAATTTTATATGCCTTCTTAATTATTCTTTGGTAGAAAAGTAGATCCCCAGATCCATTATGCCTTGGCAGAGATACTGAAAAATATGTTATAAAGTTTGAAAAAAAATTTTTCCAGTATTATTATTATCGATGTTTCATTTGAAAACACGCTTGCTTTCTTGGTATTGAGAGCAGATATTGAATTTTGGAGACCGGAAATTACAAGCAAGCTTTTCTCTACAAGTCGAACCCAAAATATATTTAGCATTAAAAAAACGTGAGGATGTATACGAAAGTCCCTTTCTGTAAAATGTAGTCAATATACTATGTATTCCATATACAAAACATTTTCATTTTTTTCCGCTTCATGTATTCATACTTTCGTTCTACGAAGCTTATCATTGCCAAAAATTGCAAAAAATATTCCAAAGACCATAAAATCCTTTCTCAAACTATACTTTCATATATAATTTTACAAGTTGATACTAATTCAACTTTTTTGGAGAGTTTGTATATGTGACTGGTTCCATTATTTACTGAGTTGATTGAACATTTTAGTAACTTGCAACTGTCAACTATACAAATTATATGTTGCTCAGAAAAGTAAATTAATAAAACAAATAAGTACATTGCACGTAATGTAAAAAACGTTAGTCAAAATTATTATAGTAAACAAATTAATTTTGAGTGCCATCAGAGAAGGCACACTAAGAAATTACATGTTATTACACGCTGTGACTGCTACTTTTCTACTACAATTTAGTGGCAGCAGGGAAAGTGGCTGTAGGCCTACGAATAGTGACAACTGACAATGGTAATAAATTAGCCCGCATAAAAGCATCAGGTGGCTGCACATGCAACCCTAAAGAGTGGGTGTGGCAACGCCAGTGACTGGCAACAATTTCAATGCTGCAGGCTAGAGAAAGTCGGAGTCGGAGTAGGCAAAACGTAGTCGGTGGCGTCATCTGTTGGCGGTATACTAAATTACTACATTACGAAAATTGCATGCTTGTAAATAAGTGAGTGAGCGAATGTGAGTGTGTGTGTGTCGCTGCGTTTATGTGTGCGACGCATTGTTGACATTCTCTAAAGTCGTAAAGTAGTGATTGTTTAAGGACGATTGTTTGAGGCGGGCGGACGAAGGCAATCGAGAACGACTTTGAATTATTCGTGCAGAACTAATCGCTGTCATTTGTACGGGCACTCAATGCGAAGGTGGGAGGTGGATAGGTACAGTACGCAGCAAAATGGCGCAATTAATGGTTTTTAGTGGCGAATTGTGTGCGTGACAGCTGGAGGGACAAGTGAAGCAACAAACGAATAGACAGGCAGACAGACAGACAGACGGCAAACCAAGCCATATAAATATACAGAGAGGCAGACAGACAGACGGAAATATAGTTTCGTACAAATGTGTGAGTATACAAATTTGTATACGTATATGAGTACACTCATAAAAATTTCTAACTAACAAAACAATTTGTATAAGTAGTACAATGCATTGTGTGTAGCCGCCTGTTTGTATCTGTCTGAGTGCACTCAAATTTTAATTGCCGCAAAATTAAACTATAAATTTATAATTAATTTTCTTACATGCAAACAAAATGCATAAAACTAGTTTAGCAATAAAATTACGAAGGTATGTTCTTATCTCTTTATGCTATATGCAACAACATATAAACTTGATTTACATTAATGTTTGGCACATTTTAAAGCTTCAGGCAGGCAAAATATTTGTAGCAATTAAATTTGATCTACGAGTATTAAACAAATCAAAACTTTATTGCTATTTTAATTGATATGCAAAACTTTGCTGAGTTATGTAGATATTTTATGGTTACCTCAGCAGGTTTATTGCACATATGGCTTATTTTACGGATATATTCCAGCTTACATTGTATTCGAATTCAATGAAATTACTTGTCACCATCCCTAACCCAAACATGCCATCACATTAGCTCTTGCAGGCTGTAGTGACTACTTAGGAGACATTATATCATTATACCATTCCAATCACATTCCTTAATCTTAAAACCATTTCACTGGATTACAAAACTGAAGCTATGGAATGAAATATGCATATCAATTACCTTCTTTCTTAGAATTAGTTGAGCATTAAAACCCATGACTGCTTTCGAACTGCTTTCGATTTAATAATATGTAAAAATAGCAGCTTATCTCGGTCTCTTATGCTCAGAAAAACATCTCACTTGAATATTCGAAAATGTGGACATGTTCACAAAATAATTTTGGGAAAAAATTTACTATTCTAGAAAAAATATTTGAACTAATGCTATGCTGCTATGATCTTATGCTATTGCAAACGTATCTGAAGTACTTTATCATATTGCCTCAAATATGCCTCTTCTTGCATACTCTTTGGTAAAAGTAAAAAAGCAGTTTGGCACAAATCTTCTATTAAATTTGCAATAGTTTGACTATTCTAAAAATATTTGTTATGCAAACTTAATTAAAAAGTTTGTATCTCGTAATTTCATATGAAAGCAGCACAGGCAAATTACAAACGATACGCCAACAAATGGTTACACAAATACCAAGCCTCAAATATCCAAATAAATGCTATTTAATGCTGTTGATATAATCAAAACTTTCAAAAAGTCAAAAACTGAATATTTTTGAAATTAAATACAAAATGCAAGCTGACAGAAATCAACACGGAAAAAGCGCAGACAAAACAAGTCATTAAAATTTTGCGAAAATTAAGCCTTTGCTTTTCTGTCAAAACAAGCACATGTGTTTGAAAATGTATGTGTATGTGTGTGTAACTTGTTGTTGTCAACAACATTTGACAGCAAATTTCACACCAATTTAAAAGTCGCCAAAGGCAGAAGAAGTTCATATAAGTCGATGAGGTGGACCAGCAAGGAAAAGCGGAAGGAAAAGAGGAAGGAAGCAAACGAGACTACAAGCCAGAAGAAGCCGAATTTTATGTGGCGTAACTAAGCGCAAATTTATGAGCTTCCGAAAATTACTCACGCACACACACACTCACACAGAATTAAACAGAAATTAACACAACAAGCATGCTTGTGACGTTTGTGTCTGTGACACACCCACACCATACAACAACACGCTTACGCCAGCGGAAGGGTGCCTCAAGTAAATACAACAACAAACCAGTTGACTACATTTTTCCACGACATTTTCCACTTTAATCTAATTGAGTTTGCGTTAACAGTTTGTTATTTCTCTTTTGGCTATATAGAAAATTTCTTTAATTTTTATGAGCTCGTAAAACAAGCAAACTAATGCGTGTGCATGTGAGCATGTGTGCGTTTGGGCTATAAAAAGCGTTAAGTCCTTAAAATAAAATTAAAATAAAGCGAAATAAAATGCAGTGATATGATAAGCAGACAAGCATTTTCAAATTAGACGCCATGCCCAGGCCATGCCCGGTCACGACATGCCATGCCACCTCGCCAACAGACCGGATCCCATACCACACTATAGCATGAAATGATATGCTATGTTGCGCGCCAAATTCACACACACTCATTCAGGCAGTTCCACTAAGGTTCAGGCGCGTAGAATTCGATAGTATTCGGGGGGCTTTTCGATTTTAATTTTGGAATGATATTGTACAAATCTATTCAATAGACTAAAGTTATGCAGAAATCAGAGACTGCTTCAGTGAGATGCTGTATTTAGGATTAAAAAGATCGTAGTCTACGAAATCTCGATCGAAGTTCCAACTTGAGTTGAATTATGTTTGCTAATTCTTTTAGTTTTTTTATTTGAAACTATTTTGGGTGTCTTAATTCCAAACTAAAGACAATTTTGCAAATATTTTCAACTTTTTCAGAAACAGAAAATTTTAAATTTTTTGCACTTACTAGTATGACTGTATCTTCTATCAAATGTACTAGTTTTGAAATAGTGTACCTACAAAAGTTTCACCACATCATTACAAAATGCTCTAGTTCACGGAAAAAGTGCACTTTCAATATTCCACTTACTCCTTTGCACTTCCACCTTATACTCTCCCCATTCCACTTTGCAACTTCCACTTTGACATTCCACTTTCTCTTCTCCACTAACAGAAATCCTTTCTTTTCAAGTACCTATTCCCTGAGTGTTGGTTTAATAGTAATTCTGAATATACTAGTAATTTTCAAAAATGTTTGCTGTTCTGCCCACTGATGATATATGACGGTTTTTGACAGCATAGAAGCCAATATAGTTGACTTATTTTATGCAAATGCAATTTTTCAAAGTTTTTAAATGCATCCTTTTTTGAAACCCTGATGCCGTTGTAAATCAATGGAAAAGACAATATAAAGAATTGCAATAGAAATAAAATGGCATTTCCTTTGATTTCATTTTAAAAATAATCGAAATTATGGCATATATTTTTCTACCAGCTAAACTGCTCTTTCCACAATATTTCCCTCTGACTACGTTGCACTGCACACGCATACAAACATGTGCCACGTATGCGAAGAACGCGCGCCATTGCGTCTGTAACGCTCACTAAACCAAACGAAGCGGAAATGCCGCGCTTAGCGGCAAGCGTCTACACACACTCGCGTGCTCCTTGAGCTGAACCTTCCGGCTTGGTTGCATTCTAACAAGTTTACTGTTATCTCTTATTTATGGCAGCTTCTTAGGCGAGCATGCATATCGGTGTGTGTGTTGCATTGTTATAATTAAAATATACGCACACAAATTCTCAGTCAAGTTGTTAAAATGATTTTAATAGTCCTGTCAGTGGCGCATTCGCACTTGGCACGCCATTTTTATTTTATTGCCATCACTGCTGTTCAGTTCTAATGTTTGTTATTGTGATTGCTTCAATGAGTTTGAGAACGTTTCTTAATTTATTTATATGCAAATAAAAGCAAATCAAACAAAAACACATAAATTATGTTTTTAGTCCTTGCCGTGCACAGGAAAGCACACACATGCACCTTTAGACAGGCGTGTTGGAAAACACACATATGTATATATACGCATTTGCGCAGGCCTGAGGGAAGAGGGGGTTTTAAATCTTCACTTCTTCCTCAAAAACTGTTTTTGAAATATAAGAACCAAAATCAAAAATCCTTTGATCACAGTACAAACTATAAAAATGCTTCACAACGCATTAAGAACCTTGCAAATATTAATTTCGAAAAACGTCTTCCGAACCTAACCTCTCTTCCCTGTCGAATAAAATTGTGGCTGCGCCACTTCATATGCAAATTGTAAAAGGCTCTCCTTTATGCACAGAATTTGATTGCGACTCTTCTTCGGGGATTGGTTTTCCAGTACACAGATACAACAAAATATTTATACCACCACACATGCACAATATCCTACACGCACATGCTGAAAATTTGTCAAAATTATAGGAAACGGAAGGAAGTGGCAATAAGTTCTTTCAACGTGTGTCTTCAGGGCAAAGTTTCAGGCCGGAAATATGCAAAGGAAGCATGTGAGTTCCTTTTACAGAGTTTCGAAAAAAGGATTTACGTTAGCACATATGAGTCTCCAAACGGATATGTGCAAGTATATCATTACTTTTGAAGAAGTAAGAAAAACCATTAAGAGTTTTGTGAGTGGACCTTTTTCGTGTCTTCAGAGTTCCTTCAGAAATTTTTTAAGTTTGAGCATGGATTATTTGAATCATTTTCAACAGATTATATGTGCAATATATAGAAGTATCTGATTTCCTCAGTAAAAGCAGAGAAAAACCTGGGAAAGTTGGGGGGGGGGGGGGGGGGGGCGGTACAGAAGTTAAAAATTTAAAAATCGTGATAAATAAAGAAATTCGAAAAATTCAAAATCAATTTTCGGCCAGCTCTTCTCCCTACTCATACATATGTAAATCGAAGTCCCTTTCGCTTATGCTAGATGTATGTATAAAGCATACTTTTCCATTACCTGTTTCTTCAAATACAAAGGAGTAAATGCTAATATTTTGGTATGCAAATTAAGCTCAAAGGACATGCTTGATTGAACAGAGTCTTTAGCACCAAATGATATGATATGCAAGCTCAAATATGCCTAAGGACATATGAGCACCTCGATTTATTGCTAATATTTTGCACTGAATTTTGTATGCACACACACTCACTCACATCCTGCATATGCATGCCGCACAAAAAGTCCTTTGCATATGCATGAGATTCTGAGTATGCTGACTGAAGTGTTAATGGTTTTATGATGCTGTTCTGCTCTGCTCTGGAGAAGAAGAAAATCGTCCAAAAGCCAAAGCATAAATAATTTTTGGCGCATGTGTCTTGCTTATGCGCATATATACACACATACTAGCTCAAGTGGCTGTGCACATTGCACATGACGTCATGTAATTTTTTGACAAATGGTTGAAAAGGGTTATTCTTCATCACTTACAGCCGCTCCTTGGGCATTCAGCACACCTCCTGCTTTTTCTTTCACTTGCTCTTTGCTTTTTGCAGCCGTTCCTCTTACCATTTGCAGCACTTCTTGCCACTCTTAGCCAGAAAAGTGACATTTGCATTTAGTTCCATAGCAGCGTGGCTAAAATGCTACGCGCCCATTTGGTAAAGTGCCGGCAAGTGTCAACGACACACACACACAGACACACAGACACACATGCGTATCGAAAAAAATACATGCATGCATACAAATTTACACTCATCCATGTATTTACACTCCTCAAAAGTGTTTAGTCACAGTGTTTATTACGGATACTTTTAGCTTTTCATATTAAAATTTTTTTAAATTGTCATTTTACTAATGTTTAATATATCTACGAATCTTTCAAATATATTTTCATTCATCTTTCTCACCAATTTTTATTTATAAAATACAATTTGTACACTTTTGTTGCAAAAAATTAAGCAACGATTGAATTTGATTAATATTGAACTAAAAAATTTGTTAATTTAGCAACATTTTAGTTAACATTACTACATATCATATTTCTGTGAGCGCATATATTTGGTGTATGTAACATTTTACAAATTATCTACGCGCTGTCAAGAAATTAATTTCATACTTTAAAATTGTGCATTTTAGTTTCGCGCTTGAACGCTTCCCCCAAACAATTCGAGCTATTTCTTTCTCTTCTGGTCTTGCTCTTCGTTCTGCTCCTTTTTGATTTTCCACACTTTGCATTTCATCTTTTGTTTTTCATTTAATTTTTCATGCAGTTTACAGTTTTTCTTTACGCACACATGCGCACTCACACTTGTCACTTTCATTTTGACATTTCACTTATTACGCTTAAGTAACTGTTCATGCATGCTAAGGACATGTGTGCACATATGCATGTGTGTGTGTGAGCTCGAGCTGGCGTTCAAATGCGCGTCGACAAGTGTCAAGCACCACCGTGCTGTGGTGTTGGTGTAATTAATTATGTAGTGTCAAGTGACAAAGTGACAGATTGCCTTAAGAAACACACAACAGACTTTTTAGTGGCAAGCAACTTTCGAAAGGATATTCTAGCAACGAATTATTTTAGAGAAACTTTAAACTTTTGAAATTGAAATTATTTCATATAAATTTGTGATATTTGTGCATGGTAAAGGAGATACAAGAAGCTCGGTTCGTTAAAATTTTAGTATGGAAAATTTTTAAGAAAATTGTATTTTAATTAATTCGAAGTTTGTATTCATTAAGATTTATTTTTAACTAACATTATAGTTTTCTAAGAGCTTTCCTGAGAAAAGTATGAGATCTTATAGAGCTGCTTGTGCTATACACCGACATGAACTTTGACGAGCAGGCGCCTCCCCAGGCTCATCGACAATATCCCAGTAAAGAATACGAGTGTTTAATGTGAGAGTTGAGAGCTGGCGCAGAAGAAGGAGACGGAATTTTCGGTAGAGGGAGCTTTTGATAAAATTCCCAGCTAAGCTTGAAAGCAGGTACTGACAAGAAAGCGTGTGAATCAATCAGGAGCGAAAGGTTAGAGCCATATAAGAAAGTAAGTAAGTAAGATCTAAAAAACTTTAGTTAGACTAAGGAAAGTGTTATTATATAATAAAATTTGTAGAAATCTTTAGTTTTAAATTTCGTAAAATTTCGTTAAATAGGTAAACATTCTATTACCTACATATATCCTAAATGTATCTCATAAAGCATCTCATATCAACCGCTACAACTTCATTTAAAAAGCATAAATTTCAATTGTCATTTCATCGCAAGCCAATTCCCCACTGCTGCTGTAAGCAATTGCGAATTTCTTCAACTATAATCAAGACTTGTCCTTCGGAGACGAAATGCCACGTGCCTCGCGTTTGCACTCCCTTCACACCACATTCTCATGGAATGCCACGGAAGTTCCAGTTTCTTTTTCAATGCCATTTGACAATTCACGATCAAGGCCAAAGTTTAAAAAGGAGCAGCAACTTTCTTGCTCGCTGCGACCTTCAAAACAATCGCGAGTGTTCCATTAGCATTTGCCACTGCTGCACTGCTTCCATATACTCACACTCACATTTAATATAAGCAGCGACATTGAAATCACGCCAGCGCTTGGCAACAGCCAACAGCTCAGCGCGTGGAAAACTTATTCGAAAGGAATCTGCAAATTCGCTGGTTATACAAAAAGTTGCACCCTACGCTCCCTACTCATGCCACTCTGTGACCACATGCTGCCACAGGAAGCGCGCGTATAGATTAAAATGTTATCCATTTGAAAGTGGCAGCATTTTTGCTGTTGCTAGCTTTCTTTTTCTGCATATAATGTGCATGTTGCTCAAGGACATTGCAAGCAACTGTTGTTAATATGCATGTATGTGTAAGTGTTTCAAGGTCAGCTCGCTTGGCAACAAAGCGTGTTGGCATTTCAGTTGAAAGTTGACAGATCTGGTTCAAGTTGAAGGAAATATGGCAAGCAATACCCTCAAATACTTTCTCAATGTAAATATGTAGTTGTGAAAAAAATGGTA
This sequence comes from Neria commutata, assembly GCA_963457695.1. Lineage (NCBI taxonomy): Eukaryota > Metazoa > Arthropoda > Insecta > Diptera > Micropezidae > Neria > Neria commutata. Next base: position 39,849,207 of record OY735248.1, read on the forward strand.
GTGAGAGGGGCAGCAGCAATTGTAGAAAAGCACTACTGAGGGAAGACAAGAAAATGGGAATTTATGCTGAAAGCATATTTGATAGAAAATTCTAGCACTTATATGTATCAAAATGCATGGAAAGTTTAGATTAGAGCTGAAGCTATTCGAGTAGATATGGTTTAATGGAATTTTGTTATATGCCCATAGATTTACTCGCCTTTGTTCTAGATAAAAGCCTATCGAAATTCCACAAACACTTCATTATAACCATATCAAAATATCGCTTAAGTGACTATTTTGTTGGCACTATATACAGGCTTCACCAGAAACAGACTTCAAAATATAGATCTATCAATGTACAATTATTTTTCTATGCACTCTTTGCTTTCTAATTGAACGATTTCCCTTGATTTTCAGATTTCTCGACAAAGCGAACTAAAAAAATTTTTAAAAGTCCAAACAGAATACAAAATTTTGAGATATCCCTATGTACATAGTTTTAACCTAAAAATCTTCTGATAGTTATGCCATATACGAATCATATAAATGAACTTAGGTTGCACTCCTCCGCTTTCTTTCGAAAATGATTCTCCGATTTTTGTGGTGTTGATATTAAATTGCTCATGTATTGCATGTTCACTTTTCGAAGCTCTGCTGTACATTTCCATATTTACACACTACCCCCAACAACTTCGAATCCTGCAGCTTTACTCTCCTCATTTCGAAATTAAAATCATGCCTCCAGCGCTTTATCGAAAAGTCCAAAAAGGGGAGTTTTTCCACGGAATTTTGCGCTCTCGCTACGTTTACGTTTTTAGCTTACGTAGTGGCGCTACGCAGCCATCGTTGCACTTCAAGCTGAAGCACCTCGGAGCTCGGAGGGTGGTTGCACGCTCTCGCATTGGCATTTTCATTGCTCAAAGTGCAAGGCGCTACCGAGAGAGAGAGAGTGAAAGGGAGAGAGCGTCTGAGTGTCGTTTGCCGAAGGTGCTTTTGGGTTGGTGGTTTGATGTTGCTGTTTGTTGTTGTTGCTGTTGTTGGTGCACCTTTAGGGGGTGAATTCTTGTGCTGCCTTGACGCTTGAGTCACTGTTGCGCTTCCTAGAAAAAAGTTTGTTGCTGCTGTTGCTGTAATGTTGTTGTTGTTGTAGCTGTGTGCATGCAGGAAGCAACAGCAAATTTTATAAAAGTCACCACAGCCAGGACAATGCAGTCAGTCTATGCAGAACCATTGAATTGGCAGCAAGCTTGTCAGCAACACGGAAGTTCACATTCGTACGCTTTATTGTAAAAGCGTAAAATTTACGTAAAAGATATAGTCACGTGACAAGTGTGGAGAAAAGTGCGCGTTTTGGCGCCAAACTTCAAAAAATTTCTTTTGTGTGAAAAATTTCAAATTTGTACAAAATTTAAAAAAAAATAGCTGAAACTTTGCAAAGGAAAGCAACTAAAATTGACAATTTCCAATTAACAGATTTTAATCAAATAAAAACTATATACTGTTGGAATAGTGCAAAAAAGCAGAACTACACAAAACGTCATTAAAAAGTATAACAGTATAGAACAGCAGCAAGGTGGACAGTGGAATTTGGTTGAACAATTTTCAAAAACTGCAAAAACTATAATTCCAAAAAATTCAAAATAGCTGGAAAGCTCAAACGGCTGCAATGAAAGTATCAACGCAGAAGTAAACATTCGAGAAAATATATTCAAACTAATTTGAAATGAGATTGACAAACTTTAATGAATGTTCTGCATAGAAATATTCCAAACAATTTTTAAAAGTTTCAAAAGTTCGATAATATAACGTAATCCATCAATAAACAAACAATTTAAATGAAAATTTGAGAGTTTAAACATAACAAAATTTGCATCAAAAAAATTTCTATAAAAATTTTAAGACATTTAAACTTCATAATTGTATAAAAGCACCAGCGATACTGAAAGCTTTGTTTAGCTGATATGCCGGAAATATAGTTGGAAAATTCTGTAAACATACCAAACTATTACAAAAACACTCAAAATATATAGCTTGAAATGCATGGCTAAAACAGTTGATTTAAGACAATTTAAGAAAAGCTTCATTTCAAAAAATTTATAAAGCAGCACATAAAATTGAAATCATTTTCAATTTAACTTCGAACTTTTGATACAATTGAAAAATTCTACAAAGTTTATGGAAATGCCAAAATAATTTCTCACAATTTTCAAAAGCATCGGGAGATTTAACAAATTAAATTTTTAAAATAACGAAGACTTCAATATACAGACTTATAAGCTTTCAAATACATAATTGGCGCATTTTTCGACAAAAAATTTTTGAGCGCCTAAATTCAAAAAAATCAAATTGGGCGGCACAAAAATTGCAACTCTACATTTACAACAGCAGCACTCAGCCATGGCGATTGCCTACTTCATACCGGACCAGAACAAGCTGTTAGCGCGTAGTGCCACGCCCACAATGCAACATAACAACGCCTCCAGCGGGGAGTCGCCGCAGCAGTCGGCAACGCATGCGACAATGCCTGCTCAAGCGCCGCAGCAGCAACAAACCCGCAGCGGAAACAACAACGGCGCCGACATCAACAACAACAACAACTTTCGCGCCAACATTACCATACCGCTGCCGCCCTACAGCTCCTCCGCGTCGCAAAGCGTCGGCTGCTGGGAGCTGATAACGCAGGTTTTCTGCTACGCGCTGCGCTTCTATCACGAGTCCCGCCTGAATCCGTCGCTCATACAAATCTCCTTCGAGTTTAGCGGCGGCTTTAGCGCAACAGCAACAGCAACAACAACAACAACTACAGCAACAACAACGCCGCCGACGGCCAGCTCGCCCACAGCAGCAGCAACTAACTCTTCGCCAGCGCAAAGTGCCGACGCAACAACAAGCGCGACGGCAGCGCAGCGACCTCCAGCGGCGCCAAAGCGCAACTAAATTTTTGTAAAATTTTGCAAACATTCAAAATTTTTACAAAATGCATAAAATTCGATGAAAAATTTAATTCTTTGAACAACGAAGACTCTTCGGCTGTCTGCAGCAATTCTTCGTGGGAAAGAGAAGTGGAAGGAAGGAGCAGCAGACGAAGCTCAATCAAAGCGTATTGTGATGCCAAGAAAGTAACAATTTTCTTTATACAAAAAAGATAGCAAAAAAATCTACATACAAAAAAATTGCAAAAAATTCGAAGTGTGGAAAAAAGAAGCGAAGTGCAAATTTTTGCGCAGGTGATGGTAATTTAGACAAAACAAAAAACTCATATTGATATTTGTTATGCGATTTTTTTGAAAGTTACTTTTTTGCAATAAAAATTTTTGATATAATGTATTTTTCTTAGCTGTACATAGAGCGACAGGCAGAGTATTGTAGATGAAGATAAAGACGGTTTCGGCTTGTAGTAAAGAAATTTTACAAAATTATGCAGTTTTACAGAAATTTTCAACGAACCAAATATTTGTTGAAAGCAAATGTATGCATTGAAATATTTTTCAATTGAAATGCTTTGCTATTAAAAAAGCTAGAATTTTCCAACTGAGAGAGACATTTTTGAATGGGTGTTAAAAGATCTTCAGACTGAAAAGGAAACGTTCTTATATAATAACTTTTTCTAACAGCAACAATCATTACTTTTACAGTTTGTATATTTCATTTTACGCTTCACTTCAGATTCAGTTAATTTTTTTGAGAGAAATTTATGTCTCGAATTTTGCAACAAAAATAAAATTTTCCTTAGTTGAAGATTTTCAGAAAATTTGCTAAAATGCTTAATCATTTTAAATATTTTGTTCGTCAAAGACTTAAAAGTTTTCTTTGCAGAGTAATTCTTTTTCAACTTAAACTGTAGTTTTCAAAAACCAGAAAGGGTTCGAATAGCTTTCCGTAAAAAAAATCTCAAAAATTGCATATAAGTATATTAGATACGACAAAGATGCTAAAAGGCCATCTTAAGCTGTTTGAAAGATAAGGCCTTAATTGCTATCAAAAGCATGTCTGAGTATTCCAAAATTGAAACTTGATTGTATACTCTTTATTTTAAGATAGCTATCTGAACTACATATTAAAATCGTTAATTTATAATTTATAGAAAGTGAAACAATTTTGAAAGTAAAATAGCTCGAAATACAATTTCTATTTCGAGCCATTCATGCACTCATTCAGCCAAAAAATTCTCTACAGAAACGAAATTGACAATTTTTCAGCAATATTCTGACGATTGAATGTTTCATCAATTCAATCAATATCAATTGATATTTTTTCTATTCATAAATATATTTTGCTCATAAAAAAAATCTGCACTAAAATGACAATTAATAATCAGAATATGAGTGTGAGTAATTTTTTACAACACAAAACTTTTACAAAATCTGAAGATTACTGTAAATAAGCAGCAGCACTTTGATATGAAGAAGAAATGTAGAACTTTGGAAGAAAGCTTGAAGGTACTAGAAAAGCACATGAAAGATCGAAAATCTCTCTCTCTCTCTCTCTAAAACAGGCTCACAGTCAGTGCAACTGTGCAATTTGTCTCTGTGTGTGTGCATAAAACTGTCAATCATACAAAATACACTTAACTACATGCAATTTAATTCATACTTACAATAACTATTGTCAATATAACCACTACGAATATTATAAATGTCAAATTTGAAATTTTACAATTTAAACTAATACCATAGCCATTACTTTTACTACATACAACTACTACGAAATAACGCTAAGTTACACTAAGCTACAAAACAACAAAAACTAAAGAAGAAAATTTCAAATGCATCTAAAATAAATGTAAGAAAAGCAAAAAAAACACAGAACAAAGCTACAAAAACACATACAAACTACAGAAATATTGTACAAATATTTGTAAGCCGCCATTTTTGAATATTAACCGTTAGCAAATCGAAATCGGTTTAGCAAAGCAAACTAAGAGAAAAATACTATTTAAGCGCAAACAACTAAAAAAAAATCTGTAAACATACAATTACAACAAAATAACCGCCGAACCAAACAACAACAACTACAACTACAAGAAAATAGCATACAAACTAGAAGCGCATATTTTATATTTAAATTAAACAAAATTATATACCACAAAAATTTTAAGCAATTTTGATACAATTTTTAGAATTCGTTTGTTAGCAAAAAAAAGAGCATGAAATTAAAGCAAAATTAATGCTTTAGCAAAATTATGATTTTAAATAAAAATTCTTCTTTTAAAATTACAGCAATTACAACAAAGAAATGCAAATAAATTTTGTCATTTAACATGTAAATGAAATTATGTTTAATTTTTTAATAAAAATATTTTCATAAATAAAATAAATGCAATTTTGTAAGCAAAATTTTTAAAAGGTTGGTTTTTTCTTCCACTTTTTTGGGGGTTAAGAGCATTTCGTTGCTTGAAAAAACATTTTTCTACTATGCGTGAACATTTTTTTCCCATATTTTACGTAAAACTGTATTCTAATAAAAGCAAAGATTCTATTCTTTGTAGGCGCCCTAAGGACGAGGTATCTCGATAATAATCATAAATTGTATGCTCTTTTTTTAGTAAGCTGGGCATCATTCTGGTCTGACCTGGTCTTATTATAGAGCCGAAAAGTTTTCAAAATTAGGGAAAAAACATTCTTTGAAGCATCTTGACATGAAACCAGCTGCCAAACCTGTCATTGAATTTCGCCTACTTCCGATTTATTTACATAAATTTTTTTAGAAAAAATTTATAACATTTTTTAGATTCTATTGGCATAGAAAATTGTCAGTTGAAATTGCTTCTGAGCTTTTGAAATCGCAGTTTTTATATAGAATTCTTATTCGAGTTCTGTTATTGCAACTCGTGTCAACCTATGAACCTCTAAAACTATGTTCAGTTTACGGAGTTGTTTCCATATAATAAAGTGATGTTAATCATTTCCTTATTCAGTCGCCACCCTATGTCAGTCACAAGCGGCGACGACGCCGCGACCACCGAAAAATCACTAGATAACATCATAAGCCAATATGTCGACCAACACGGCAAGAGCAAGCAGCGCGTATTTTCCACAAGTCATGCCACAAGTTGCATGCCACAAAAAAGGGTTAAATGGAAGGGTTACGCTTAAATGCCACCTTCCGAAACCACAGCGGAAAATGCAAAAAAAGAGGTAAACCGAAGTTAAACAAATGCAAATGACTGAGCATGAAGTTGGGTAGAAGAGAAGGCGTCAGTGGTAATGGTACCCTTTTCGCACCCCTGCCAAAATAAACAATCGACGCGAAAGGACACAAGCCGAAAGTTGAAGTTGCAAGTAAAACGCAAACATCTGTGACAAATGATCAATTGGCGCTGATAACGGCACAATAACAACAACAACACAGCTCATTCGTGGCAACATGGCTTGGCCTGCACTTGCAACTGGAGATGGATGAAGTATTCGAAAGGCTCGTCATATAAAAAATCTCTTATGTAAATATCGACGCCTTAGCATAAATAATTTTGATATCGGCTGTTTTGATCCTTTGTATCGATATGCAAAATATCGCTTTTTCCTATATTACTTTTTTACTTTAAAAAATCAGCGATTAAAATCGGCATGAAAATTATCGAAATTTTATATATCAGCTCAGAGTTATTTTGACAATTTGTCACTATTTGTTGCAGGTAGTAGTCGAAATTTAGATTTAAAGCAAACAATTTTGAAGAAAGGAACTTACAATTATTTGCTTAAAATGTATTTCAAATATCACCAGACAAATTTTGAAGCGGAATATTATCATTCGAAACCCGTTGAAGTAGTAAGGATTAACTGAAATATTAATGCCTTTCTTTTATGGAAATTTATTACATAGTCAGAATGGCATACTCAATACTTTGGATTTGGTAAAAAAATATTATATATAGAGATTTTGACACTTTAGATCGATATTTGTAACGAGAATTATCGACAGTAAATATATGGTATTATAGGTATCGAACAAAAATTGTCAATACGATGACTTATAAAATCGCTATATATATATAAATCGATTTTCAGCAACACATTGCTCATCCCTAGTCACCAGACTGAATGCTCAGAGGCATTTAAAGCGCATTCAAAGCGTTGAACAATTCTGTTAGCTGTTCCTTTTTATTGGCTTGCCAGCAATACTCGTACAAAGGGTAGGGGAGGAAGGTGGGCAGCGGTACGGGGTTGCTGTAATTATGCAGCATGCATATAAGCGCTAATTTGCCGCTTATCTTAATTTAAATCGCAGCGAATGTGGCATTTTTAAATTTAATTGTCCTTTTTTTAGGGTGCAACGAATTGACCACTTTTGTGCGCTCCCTCCCTGCTTTTCATATGACAAAGATATTTTGGCAAAGATTAGAGCGCGGCAAATTGTAGTGCACAAATATGTGGCATTTTTCGAGCAGGAGCGCTCGCCGGACGCAAGGCTGACCGTTGTTCAGTCGCATGGCATGCTTTCACGCCTACAAGTATGCCAGGAATTCTGTAAGCGTTTAACTTTTGAAGTGTTGTCTTTTTGTAATTTTTTCCAAAGCAAAAAATTTAATTGGCTTGCTTTGTGTAAAGTGTATGAAGTGCGCTCAAAATTGTGGCAGCATATGTCGAGTTGGTAATTAAATTTTATGATTGATTTGCGCACGTTGAAATTAGTTTTGAGCAGCCTTAAGGGTTAAAGTGACAAATCGTGTAGGTGAAAATAATTATTTTTATCAACTGGAATATTGAAGTATGTTTAATCAGCTTGACTTTTTCCGTCAGCCTAGTAATTATAATATATTTAATGATATGTCTGGGCATTGTAAAATTTTTATTGTTGCTCAATTTAGTAAACTTTTTGTATCTAACATATTTGTATGATATCCATTTCTATGCCTTTTTCTACTCTTCAAATATGAAAATTTTAAAATAAATCTTAGTTGATATCATAAAGATCGTTCATTAGGTGAAATATTTCCAGTGAACAGAGCTTTCAATTTGTACACGGAAATATGTCTTTGAAAATTTTGTTTCCTATCCTTTTGCTTCTTCGGTTTGTGTTTACATATATAAAAAGATTTCCTTGACGAACTTTGGATGTTTAAAATGAATGCTGTTGCTGCAAATATCAAAAATAGGTGAAAAATATTTCGATGAACATTTTTCTTTCTATGCTTTTGCTCTTTTCGTTCGCGTTTATATGCACAAAGTTTCAAATTATTGTTTTTACAGCAAATGTCAAAAATGTGTGGGAGAGAAAAATGCATAGAAAAATTTTCCAGCACAAGAAAGTCTGTACTCGTCTTACTTCGCTTTTCCTCTCCTTCCAGCGAGCTCGAGTTTCAAGAGAGAATATTTGCCTGCTTCTTTTTGTTCCCAAAGATATACTTTTTCTGCTACATCTTAGCGCCTCTAACCTCAAAGTATATTTCTTTTGCAATCTTGCCACGAAAGTGCTACAGCTCTTTCAGTTTTATTTCGAAAATTTTACTTGCCTCATTTCATTTAGCTGGCCGTTCTGCATTTTCGGTATTGCAACTCAAATTCAAATCCTTTTATTTGCCCACAAAATGCAAAGTCCTTGAAATCACTTCACTTCAAAGCAGCGCACGTGCGGCCCACCGAAGTACCCACGCGCTACGCAGACGAAGTGCGGCAAGCACGTGCTCCTGCTGCCTAACAAATTTGCAACATGTGGCAAATGAAGCGCCGCTAATGTCCGGCAAATGTTTGGCATAAAGGCGAACAGCATGGCAGCACTTCCGGTAAAATGTTTTTGTTGCATTTCAGCTTTTAAGTGGGTCTACACAATGTGCAAGCGCTTGAAGTTTGCCGTTTAAGTTTGATGTTTTTAGCCTTTTTTGGGAAAGAAATGTTGGAATAAAAATTAAAAAAAAAATATATTAAAAAATCGAAAAAGAGTTAATCTCGCTTTGTTGTTGTTGTATACATTCCATAAAAATATTAATTATCGAAATAAAATGACCTTTATTTTAAGTGTCGAGGTTCTATTAGATTAGATAAGATTATAGTGGCTGTCTATACCTGGTCTGGCCAGGTAATCTTCTTTTCGTCCATCGTTGAAGCCACTCATTTCAGCTATGAAGCTTTGTTGTAGAATATTGTCACAAATGCAGACAACTCAATAACACAAATGAATGCACTTAAACCACATCGCAAAATGGAAAGTAGCAACAATATTGCATTTTCCACTTTATAAGCCGCCTCGAAGGACTGCACTTTACGCATACTAAGTAGAAAAAGCTCTCTGAAGCCTGCGCGCCTCAAACAGATTAAACGGATTAAAAACATACCGCAGCAAAGCAACGCAAATCGGAAGAGTGGAAGCAACTGACGGTTGCACATATCGAAACACGTCGATGCTAATTAATCGCGCTGCCAGAAAGCAATCAACTTAGACAAGCACACACCGAGATACAAATTGCTGGCCAAAAAGTACAAAGCGTTGACAGATTGCCACTGCGTGGCCAGAGCCAAGGCAAGAAAGAGCAGCACGACGAGGAAATGCATTTCCATGCTGCCACTCTGGCGCACATTAGGCCAATATACAAGAGCGTACTCTGCATGCAGAACACACTGCATTATCCTAATTAAAATGGTGAAAACTTCTCGCATGCAAGTCGGAATTGTGAAGCATGTCGATGATCATGATGAATGCGATTTGAAATGCGGTTGTGACATAAATGCGCCCATGGAGCAGGACAGCCTGAAATTCGACAACATGCTGGAATGGGTTGAGCTGAAATATTCAGCTTACCAACTCCTCCAACTCAAATGCATTTGAGCTGTGAGTTCACGAAATTACTTTCCATTTAGTAATTTGTGCAAAAATGTTTCGCTGTGAATTTTGTGAATAATTTCAGGCACTACGTTGACAGTTGACAGCTCTAAAATTTGCTTGGTTGCTCTATGGTAAAATGACAGTGGAACAAATATCAGACAAAACTATATCGGTAGTCATTGCTCAAAGAGTTCAGCTGAATATACATTGTCCTTTTCTGCTGGAGAACTGATTCTTAAAGTAATTTCCAATATATTATTTCTCATTAACTGTCGCAGAGTTCATCGAAAATATTCTCAGAAACTTCGTTTTCTAAGCTTTTTCCAAGAGCATATTTTATAGTCCATCTCAACGTACTTTAAAACCTTCCATATCGTAAGAAAGTCGATATATGTTACAGAAGAAAGATTTTTACAAAGTAATGCAATATTTATGATTTTGGAAGTGCATATTTTACTTTTCATTGTTCTTTCAATGCTTCTATATTAAACAAATTGAATATTTTTACAGAAGAAAGATTTTACGAAATTCTGCTAATTTTACGATTTTGCAAGTCAACTTAAAATACTTTACTTTTCAACTTTCTTTCAATCCTTCTACAAAAAAAAATATAATTTTTCTTACAGTAGAAATATTTTTACAATCTTCTGCAATTTTTATGATTTTTCAATTCCATATAAAATACTTTACTTTTCAATCCTTGCATATTCTAAAAAGTGTAGTTTTGTTGGAGCAAGGAAAATTTAAAAAAATTTCTATTATTTTCCCAGTCTATTCAAAATTTTCTAAATTATTTTTCATTAGAAATTCCCTTTAATGTCTTCTATTGGCGCATTCTCCATTACAAAGTGTGACTCATTCGTAGTTCACGCTCTGGCCACATGCACCTCAGAGCCACTAATTAAGTCGTCTTTATTGACTTTAGCTGCGCTGAGTAAATTCTGTACTTCTTTCCTCTATGACAGTTCCAGTGCAGTGTAGAAACTAATATGACTGACCCACATTTCTTCCTTTTGCGAAAACATTGCCTGCAGCACGAACCACTTGTTACGCCCCTTTGCTGCCCCGGCAGGGCTAGCATATGTGAGTGAAAGTGAAGTGAAAGTGAAACGCAATACGCGCATAAAAGTAGGCTTCACTTTTGCACGCATCCATTGGAGCATATGTGTTGAAGTGCATGTGTGTGTTTGCATGAGAAAATCAAATATCAAAGCAATGACTGAAGTCATTTCTTTGTTGTTTGACAGCTGAAAAGGAAGTGTAGAGAAAGTAGCACAATGAAGTGTTGCGTACATGCAATGCCATTTGAGTTGGAAGCAACTAGTCACAGCGCCTAAGGGCATGCTTTAATTAAATATAGCATTAGCTAAAGCTTGTAAGCTAACGCATACTTTAACACTTTAAGTTCGTTGCTTTATGCTGATATTTGATAGGCCAACTAAGGCAGCTATTAATATATTTACCTAGGACAAGAAGGATACGAAGTCAACGAAACGGCTGATTGTCTAGCCAAAAGGGGAGCACTATTGGTTCTGAACCCTTCTGCGTATTGTCTAAGGGACCTACAGCGGAATTGGTAAGGAAATTGGATGAATCCAAGTTTGTGATTGTTCCGCAATCAGTAGGCTCAGAAATATCCATGAGGCTATTCGGTGTCTCCATGGAAAATATGAAACACCAAACCCAGTAGCGGCTTAAATACAGGCCAGCACAATAGATCCTAACTGCGATCGCGGAGCGCGACAAAGGCCTTCAAACAATATAATTTGGTACTATGTATTGCGTGATGCTTGTAAAAGAATGTTATACATAAATACATCTACATATGTATCTGTGTTGGTACATTGCAGGAAAAGAAAATATAATGCTGTAAACCAGAGCTAAAGCTAGAGTAATTACAAACCACAGAAAGGATATACGTATAGCATTACTTCTTGTAGACCGTCGAGATAGTTCAGTTTTATTTTTGTTAGCTAAAAGACAATAAGTGGCAGCATAAACTCGCCTACCAGCAGTGTCGCCCATCAATTCAGCAACAACTTCAGTAACCACTTTCACTACCATCAACCAGATGAATTCATTAATTTCATCATTCAAAATGTTTTCATTTCAATTCACTCAGCCTGCAGCCCGATTTAGTCATTCTCAGCGCTCTCAGCATTTACAAAACTCATTTCACACTTTCCTAAACACACGCGCACACTTAATGACGAAACAGATCCTGCGCATCCTGACAAACGTGCCAAATCATTAATTATTTTTTTTCTCTCTCACACTTTTATACTAATTTCTGGACGCGCATATTTATCACTCTGGCATTCGAAGGGCAAGACGGGGCAGCATGTTGAAGGTGGAGTTGGGTGTGATTGGGCAAAAATTAACATTTTCAGCGTGTGCATTGTGCTGCCGCGGCAGGACTTCCGCCAGGGAAGTGGCTTGCCATTGATAAATGATTGAACGACGATGGCGGCGGCGTTTGCTCTGGCCGAGAAGAGCAGAAAAAGTGTAGCTGAATAGAGAAACAGCGCAGAAATGGACAACAGGCGCCAGTCCAGCTTGAAGTGTGTGCCACAAGGAGTGATGATATATGCTGGTGATTGGCAGAAGGACTGTTGTGTTTGAATAAAGTAGAGCTCACCGCATAAATGTTTTGTTTTTATTTTGCATTGTAGATGAAGAAAATTAATTACAGAGGCACACCGACACTCACGCCTGCCAGGAGTATGCAATGCAAATGTGTAGCTGGCATGAGTGTGCGTGTATGTGAGCTGCTGGTAATGGTGTGCACATGCATTTGTACCGGAAGGAAACTGCATTGCGGCGCGCACTTTAGCAGCAGACAACAGCTAACGGAAATTGATTTCGCAGCGTCATGCCGCAGGGGAATGACTGAGAATTCGATGTTAGAAAGGATATGTATGAAGAACTTAGAGGTCTATGAAGAGAGCCATTTTATAAATGTGTCGAAATCTGAAAGTCATCAGCAATTCAGCTGGCAATTATTTTGAGAATAAACTATTAAAGCAAATTTACATATAGGTATATACTCTGAACCTATATATACCGTCTATATTACCGTCTTGGCCTTCTATGCTACGCTCATTTAAAAGTCGAATGAAATTGGTGTTCTTTTTAGAAATATTTTCGCTATACAATATATAGAACTATACACTAACTTTCTATCGAACAATATTGTTTACAGTCAATAGCTCCCAAGCAAAATTCCTTCAACTATTCTTTTAATGCTCTTGAATGCCTTTCTAACATCGATTCAAGAGCATAAATACCTTAGTCACTTCATTCATTCACATAAAAGAGTCCACGCTTAAAAAGGTCCAGCAAAAGAGCAGAGAGAACACCACTTAAATGCGTGTCAACACCCACCAAACGACGGGCGGTCCCCAGAAAAACGGCGTGTGCAACCCACCAAATCAATGAACTATGCCAATGGCATGTTTACTGCAACTGAAACAGGAACAAATGGAAAACCCAAATAAGGAAAACGACATGCCACATTCCTACAAAATTAATGATTTATTTACAACACACAATGAGATAAATTGAAAAATTGAAACAATGCACATTAGCAAGAAAAAGCCGAAATATCAATGCCAGAAAAAAAAACGGAAAGAAAAGTTTCGGCCACTCCTACTACTCGTACTCGCTGCTCTTTGCCTCCCATGCCGCGCACCTTCGCGCATACAAATTTTCCACGCTTTACAAATCAACATTGGCTTTATGATTAATTGCAGTGAATGTTGCTGTTGCAGTTGCAATGTTGCCAACATGCCGTCGCCGCAGCTCGGCCAAGCCAAGACAGACCAATGGACGGCTGAACGACGTGTTGTTGAAATGACTCAGGAACAGTGGCGTCTTTTTTGAGAGCGGCTCGGCTGGGAAGCGCTCATTTGAAAGGGCGCTGAAGAGATTTTAGAGAGTGCATAGTTTATGAAAATGTTTGATATATTTGAAATATTTTGACTTTTATGAAAATATTTTGGTGTCTCGGAATGAAGATTACTCATTCGGCAAAATTTTGGTATTGGGAAACAAATTTTTATTATAAAGTGTTGTTTAATAACAATAATAAAAATTGAAATAAAATGATGCTTATTTTATATAAATTATCGTCTTATGGAAAGTTTGAGCTTTTGATATACATATGTAGTTGAGATCGTTTTGTCCGAATCTATGTGCAGTTCAATCGATCATGCCTAATCCAAAGTCAACCATTTCAGCCAGTGCTATTATTTTAGAACAACAATAATTCAACTCTTCTTTTGGAAAATTTTTTAAAGTGGTTTTTTATTTAGTTCAAAAGCATTTTGATTTGTAGGTAATTTCTTGATGAATTTAATTAAAAGTTCCATCCAAAACGATTTCACCTAAAGGCTTCCAATCAGCCAAGAACGGACCTGCATATAACTAGACAAATAGACGGCCAGTGTCTATAACGTTTCATTATCAAAGCCATGCTGAACTTACTGGTCTCCGTGTGGCATGCAACACACTGAAACAGTGCTATAAACAGTCACACACACACTCACAGTTTGCAGAGCAGCGCTCCTAAAGTCAATTACCCTGCACAGTCATTACAAGCAGTCGGTGTGTTGTCAATGTCCTGCTGCGCCATTATTTGTCTCCATTTCAGGTGTCTGTGACTATGTGCTCATATAAACATGTGTGTGTGTGTGTGTGCATGCGAGCGTCTAAGTGTATGTGTTGCAATATAAATTGCTTTACAGCGTTTGCATCATTAACGAAATTGAAAATTTTTCAGCGTTTTCTTCACAACCCTGCCAAGCCCCCTCCGTCGACAAGTAAGAAAACACTGCTTCCCTAGCAGCTCCGGCAAGAGTTGCCACGCTGTCATGATGTTCTCCATGCGCACGCTAACTGCACTTTGGCTTGCAGTTACGTGCCGCCATTAAATCAGTGTCATTTTTCTGGTAGTTTGATGTATCTCTGCAGCAGTGCAGCAAGTCATTAGGCACCAGCTGTGAAAAGGGCCAACAAAGTATCGAAGGCAGCAACTGCAGTAGGAAAGGCAGCCAAATCAATTGTTGTGCAACGAAGAAAAGCGCTTATAAAAAAATATAAATGCTTTTGATTGAACTAAGAACAAAACAATTTAAAAATTTATAAAAATTCTTCAGGCAATAAAGAATTTTTTATGGCTTTCATGATGATATGAAACTTTCATAATCATAATTCATATACAAATGTAAGCCATATTGACATGAAGCTCAGCTGGCTCTGGCTCAGAGAAATGCACTTAGAGAAAATCGAAAGCTTTCGAGATGATATGAAACTTTCACAATCATAATTCATTTACAAATGTTAATCATACTGAGATGAAGTTCAGCTAGCTTAGAAAGGGGACATTGAAAAACTAGAAAGCTTTCAAGTTTGAGCTCTTTCGAAGAAGACCTAAGGCCTGCATAATTAAAGCGAACTGCTAAGATATTTCTTAAATGTGGCCAAATAGGTGAATAGGTACCGCAGAAACGTTGAAGTCTCCTAGCGATACCAAATTGGAACTTTTTATTTGAGTAGATACTTGAGTCTATAATAAACTTCAGTTGAGAGCTGACTCACACTTTTGAGGTCTTCCCTAGCCCTGCAAGCTATAAGGCTCCCAAGTAGGTTAGCCGAATTCTAGAGGTGGCGGAACAGATACACCGCAGATGATGGAGAGGTTTCCTGCACTCTTAATTTTTATTCTCCAATAGTCGACTAATTTTAGTTTCGACTACCCAATCGTAGTCAATAGGAACCATTTAATATTTACATATACAAGTATTTGCTGTATTAAGATACAGAGTCGCTTCGGGTTGTTCAACTACGGAATAATGGTTCCTTTCTACACAATAGAAATTAGGAAAAATTCCATATTACTAACTACCTTTTCCTTTGAAAAATTGCCCTAATTTCCCACCGTTTAGGTGCTTTTAATGCTGTATATTTTATGTAGAGAGTTGAGAGGAAGAGCATTAGGGTGCTACTTCACAACCTTTGCCGCTCGATATTCATGCTGCTGTCTGTTTGTCTACACGAAAAATCTAGATAATTTAATAAGCACTACAGGCACCTCTTCTAAATAGGCTTGTGCCGTTTTGTCTAACGAAAAAAATAATAGCAAATACAAAAGCGAAACGGGAAACGAAGGCAATGCAAACAAAGAGAATTCGAAACAAAATCAAAGCGTAACAAATTGCGGCTACCCAACTCACACGTTCAGAGAAGGAACTGGGCAGAGCCGCTGATCCTGTGATTCTCCGTGTGAGTCGCTGTGAGCTACTTTCACTGCGCTTAACGCTGGATTAGCACCGCGTGTTTGTCGGCATACCAGCACGTGACTGCACTTTGATAAACGCTGGCTTGCATTCGCAGTGAAGTGTGCGGAACAACAATAACAACAACAACAACAGAAAGTCAATGAAGTTGTCGCTCGAAATGCTGCGAAATTTTGGTTGCCAACTTTTCGCTTTGTTGTCGATTGTTAGCCATTGAAAGGCGATTATGCTCGTGCACGCCTGACTTCAACTCGCCATTCACACTTCATTATGCTTGCGGCAGCGGGCGGAGGTGCAAGGCAGCTTATATGCTTCAATATGAACCAAACACTAGCAGCACTTGATTACGTCACTTTAGGGAAATTTCTTAATTTAGAAGCTGCATATTATGCCCCCCCTCATGCGCCGTCGGCATGACAAATGCCTTTTTGTCACTAGCATGAAAATCGATTATTAGCAGAAATCTATCAATTTTCATTAGCATCGATTAAAGGCATACACTCCCGAGTACAGATTTTGACCATGATAGGCATTAGCTATCCAAAACCAAATTCGTTCCGCACTTCAGTCTGCTCGATGGCTTCTATTGTGCAATATGTAAATGTGTATTGAGGCAACATTATCTGTTTATCTGCCGTTGGCGTTCCCACAAAGGTTCTAGTTGATCCTTGCCCTCTGCTCTGCACTGACCAGTCGCACGCTCATCGGCAATTATTATTTTGCATGCTTTATGTTGACATTTTTGTTAGATCTTTATCTTTTTTGTGGGAATTTTTTGCCAAATTTGCATGCTTATCATAAGTTTTATGAGATTTTTGCAATTAGTTTTGCTGAGTTTATGACTTTTGCAATATTGCGCATTTTAGTAAAATTATGCATTTTTGCATGTGTCGAATTTTAACAAAATTTATGATTGATTTTATGCGCATATCAAATTCGTAAGCAGATGTTATGTAAAAACTTCAAAGGCTGCTAGAAACTGCAATAGAGAAACATAATAATCACAGACTAGAATCGATTTGTAGCTTTACAAAGAAACTCAAATAAAAAATTGCACTATATAAAATTTAAGAAAATTTTTTAAGAGGAATATTCATTAAATAGTTCCTTACAAATCAGCAAAAATGTAAAATTTTTGTTAATTTTTTCATGAAGACCATTCAACAGAAGGTTTACTTTAATTATTCAAATATATGCATTTAGAGGCAGCGACAAAAGATTGCTGAGTTATTTCTAAGATATTCGCAAAAATTTATTTAAATTCTTTAATTTTCATCAATTTCTATATTCTTCTTCTTGAAACCTTCGGTTGGCCTATAAATCTGCTGGTAGTTGGGTTCTTTAGCCAAGAAGCCTTTGTATCTGATCAATTGAATGGAACTGTCAGCTTTCCAACTCAATCGTAGAAAATCCTGTTTTAGTTCTCAGATGACTGTTCAATTGAAATAGGTAAATATTTTTCAATCATTGGTTCAACAAAGTCGTAACTCTTTTTGCCCTTTGGAATTGGAATAAATTGGCTTGAACCAAAAAAATATTTAACAGTGGGTCTATGTTATTATGAGTTCCACCAAAGAGTATTAATACAATATTAAGATACGAATTAATTATATTAACCTACTCTTTGCACGAACGCTTGTCGTGAAGAAGTACAGTTTAGCCAAAGCGTAGAAAATCTTTAAATTTTTACAAGCATATTTTTGGCTGAATATTTTTTCTTCATTTAAAGCCAAGCTGCAAATCCTGGGAACTTGAAGAAACATGCAAAAAGTGCAGCTGTCGGTAAGTTTTGAAAAACTCTTACTAATAAAATGTGGCATAAAATGAATTTTGTTAATTTTTTACAATCGTCTCAAGAGCATAAAAATCAAAATATTATTTTATACAATTGCAAAGAATTTTCAATACAATAGAAATCAATCAATGCAATTTTTCAAAGAAATCACAACAAGCAAATCAGAACAATTGTTGCAACGAATTGTTGCACATAAAAAATGGGGTGCAAATTTCAGCATTTCAAATTTCAAGCGAACGAGTCAAGAAGGGCTGAGGGCTGACTGAGACAGCAGTGAATGAAGGCTGCACCCATAAAAATGCAACTGCAATTGGGGGTAAAAATATTCCCAAGGCATTATCGTTTTTTTTTAAATAATTTTCGTGTACAATATTTTATTCCAGCTAAAAATTGCGCTTTGAAGTGGTTTTTTATGGCAATACAACAAGGAGTAGAAAAAAGAGGACGCACAAGCGAAGTCAAAGTCAAAGGCAAGCCTGGTTGGAAGAAGGGCACCCTAATTTGCGTCGCTTTCGAAAGCAATAAATAGGTACTCACCTTTTTCATATTCTTTGTATCTTTTTCTACAAAAAGAATTGTATTTAGTAAATTTTCGAACATAAAAAACAGCAGCGTAATAAAGTTACACTGTACAACAACGAATTTTTCAATAGAACAAATTTAGTTGATTTCATATAAAAACGAATTTGCGAATTTCAAACGAATTCAATCAAAGTCTTCCAAAATTAGCTCACATATTGAAAAGTTTACAACTTTACTTTTGGGAAATCTTGGATTGTTTTGCGCTTCAGCAGGAGAGATACAAAGAGACAGAATACACTTGTAATAGCAAAAAGTTCAGATATACATATCTTTTTTTCTTGAATATTTTTAAACATTTCTCTTATAAAATTTCAAACTTTCCATTTTTAATGAAGATATTTTAAAAACTGCAAGAGCTATTTCGAAATTTTTTTTGCTTAGTTTTTCAAAATAAATTTGTGGGTAAACTAACAACGAAATATCAACGACGTAAATTATTGCTATGCTTTTGCATACTTTTTTTTAGAAGAAAATTTGCTTGAAAAAAGTCATATAATTGCAAACAAAATTTGCAACAAAATTTAAAAATAAAAATTTGGTAATGCTATTAAAAATCAACAAACCTGAACTTGATTTACGAATTCTAAGTATGCTTTTGTTACTCGAAAAATTATTGTATTTTGTGCAACAGTGTAATTTGTAGTAATAACAAAATCAACACTTCTGCCGCTGGCCGCCGCAAATATGAGACCACACAAGCACATTCAGGCACACATTGTGGCAGCTAAGGGTGCAGACTTAACCCTTTGTAGTTTGTCATGCATGCATATAAAAATGTATGTGTGTATGTGTGTGTGTGTGTGTGTGCGTGTGTGATATTGAGGCATTCAAGCGTCAAGTAGCCCAAAACGTAAATAAATCATTTCTCTTCGATTAATTCGCTTGTTGACATGTGTATGCTTACATGCATGCATGCATATGTGTGTGTGTGTGTGTGTTTGGCACACACATTTTTACAACAACAACAACATTACTAAGTGCTTATAATGTTTTTTGAAAATTGTATCGTAACACCAATCGAAGCCCTAAGCACTTCTAAATGCCTGCTAAAAGGGGTAAGCGGGTTACGAGGCAAGCGCTAGCAACTGCCCGACTTCCCCTCTGCCGTTGGGCCTGTCACATTTTGGTCTGCTCCGCTTTGTAGTGGCATAGAAAATTGCTTTTTATGACTTCTTTAAAATTTTGGTTAAACTTCTGCCACTACACATATGAACACACGCACACACATACTCATATGCTAGCTTAACCCTTTGCAGCTATAAATTAAAAATTTTAGCGTGTTGTGCATTACTTGCTCATGCTTTTTTTCCTTTCGAATTTTAAGTGTTTTTCCTTTTTTTTAATTTTCTTTGGCAAACTTTAAAATGCGATTTTTCACATGTGCAACGTTTTGGAAAATACCAAGCCGTGTTTACAAGCACTCACATGCCGTACTTTCCGTGACTTTCCGTGCCATTGATTTCCGCGCTTTCTCGCTTTCTCGCTTGCTCGTTCTTCTTTTTTGTGGCGACAATTGCCACTTAAGGAGTAAGCTGAAAGGCAAGAAGGGGTTGCCGGCTTCAAGTACGCTTATGCGCTATATCCTTTTTTTGATTTTTAAGTGTATTGATTAATTTTTATTTTGATACTTTTGAAATCAATATTGTTGTTTGTTGCAATTGTTGGCCGTTGGTAATTTGTCAGCATGCGAAACGCCCAGCAAGGCGGCTGCGTAAATGGCAAGGGTTGTGGTTTATGTAGTGGAAGCCCATTACTCGAATTTCGTGTGTAGCGTGAGAAAGTGTGCAAAGTCCTTTTGAAGTAAACTGTGGCAATTTGAAAGGTTTGTATGCAATTGGCAGTGCTTGTGAAAGAAAGAAGAACAATAGCATAATTTGATGAGCAACTGAATTTTGTTGAATTCGAGCGAAAATTAGAGAACGAACTGGCTAAAATGAAGTCTACGATTATTTGAGCTAAAGCCATTGTTAGTTCCCTGTAAGCAATTCAGTAGTCGACTACGAAAATAACACCCTTCTAGTTAGCCATAAGGAAAATTCAAATATTTTTGGCAAATTATGGAAATAAGTTAATATATCATATAAAACAGACCACGATTTTATGGCATATTTTTATATATATATAAGCAATTTTACTAAAGTTTCCTTTAAGGGCATTTTTTTTGTATTGTAGCAGCTAAATTTTTGCATAAGAATTAAAAGTTATGCATATATTTTATATTATGAAGGCAAGACACCGTTGCTCAATAGATAAGTAAGAAAAAATTTTTCACTGGCAGATAATGCAGATAAGGGAATAGCATTCGCAAATCATTTGGAGCAAGTTTTCACCCCAAATTTTGCCAGTTCTGAACGTTCACTACCATCAGTTGATCCTATCCCTAGTGCCAATGGCATATCGATTGTCAAAAAGGAATTGATAAACGCTATCAAAGACCTCAACGCCAAAAAATCTCCAGGGCGTGATTTGATTACAGGCCAAATGATAAAAGAGCTACCATCTATAGCAGTAATGCATCTCTTGCATATCTTTAATGCTATAATGCGCTTTGGCTACTTTCCCCACTCATGGAAAATTTCCCAAATTACAATGATTCCGAAACCTGGAAAGGACCCAACAAACGTCTCTTCCTACAGACCAATTAGCCTGCTATCATTATTTTCAAAACTCTTTGAAATTTTGCTAATAAAGCGTATTAAAAACGTCGTTAAACACAATGATGTCATACCAAATCATCAGTTTGGTTTTAGAAAAAAACACAGCACCATCGAACAAGTTCATCGCATTGTAAACACTATACAAGAAACGTTCGAAAAGAAGCAATACTGTTCCGCAGTCTTTCTCGATATCACTCAGGCGTTTGATAAGGTCTGGCACGAAGGAATCTTGCACAAACTGAAAAGTATGTTACCTCTTAACATCTACACATTGCTCGAAAGCTATCTCTCAGGTAGGCGCTTTGTGGTAAAACATAAAAGCTTCATCTCAGCCGAATACCCTATTAAAGCTGGAGTACCGCAAGGTAGCGTATTAGGCCCCCTTCTCTACACGTTGTTCACTGCAGATATGCCAACCGACGCCAACACAGTCACCTATACTTTTGCCGATGATACAGCCTTATTATGTACTCACAAAAATCCGAAAGAGGCGTCAAAACTTCTCCAAATACATATCAACATGCTTCAGGAATGGCTTGACCGCTGGAGAATTAAAGTCAATGAGTCTAAATGTGTTCACGTCACATTTACTCTATGCAGGAGCTCTTGTCCTCCCGTGCAAATTAACTCTAAGCCGATCCCTCAAGCTTCAGAAACTAAATATCTCGGAATGCATTTAGATCGCAGACTTACATGGGCAAAGCATATAAATGCAAAAATCATTCAGATCAAACTCAAAACAAACGAGCTAAATTGGCTTTTGAACAGGCAGTCCAAGCTCAAACTGGACTATAAGGCTTTACTCTACAAGGTCATTATCAAGCCCATATGGACCTACGGTATCCAACTCTGGGGTACCGCTTCACCCTCGAATGTAGAAAAGCTGCAAAGAGCCCAGTCAAAAATCCTGCGAATGATTACCAGTGCTCCTTGGTACATCAAAAACGCTAACATCCACAGAGATTTACATATCCCGTATGTAACTGAAGAAGTTTCTCGACTTGCTGAATCTTACTTAGCAAAGTTAGAAAAGCACCCCAATGCTCTAGCGAGGCGCCTATTACAACATCAAGGACACACCCGCCTGAAGAGGAAGGACGTGCTGCAATTAAAAGCCATTTAGATTTTAAGTTTTATCTTCGCTAACACCAATATAAACTCAAGGCTATGGCATTGAGTTTCTAGGAAATTTATGTATATAACTGTGTATTTGAGTAAAACCTATGAACATTTATTGTTAGTTCTAAGTTATAGATTTAGAAGATTCAATAATAAATATGAAACAAAAAAAAAAAAAAAAAAAAACTGGCAGATAAAGCAATTACTGGGCGACTATCCAGGCAATAGGTTCCAGAAAAAATTTATGCATTGAAGCAGAGTGTTGCTGGATGCCTGGGTACCACTTTCATTGATGTCGTGCACAAGGATTGGAATTATAAAAAATGTGCCTAAAGAAGCTCGCCTTTATGCCATAGCCAAGAAGTGACGGCATCTTGACCGACATCATAATATATACCTAATGTTTAAGACTACTTATATGATCAAACGATAAAATATAAATTATAAAATTGTATTTCATTTAAAAGTTATTAAAATCTTGTATCTGAAACTTAAAAGTGCAGCTTGTACTAATAGACAAATGACAAAAACTATCAACGCCACTAATGATATTGCTCATTTGCGCATGATTAAAGGGCAAGCAAAAAGTTTAGCACTCGCCGGAGATTAAGAACACATAAAGACGACTCGTATTCTGGACATAAGATGCCAATAAAGAGTGGCAGCATAGCTGCAAAAACAACAACAAAAGGAAGCAATGAAGTAGAAGCAACAAGAAAACGGCAGCAAATGCAATTTTGCTGATAAGCTGCAACTGCAACAGCATAAAATGCCACAGCTTACGTGGCATCAACGAACAGGTGAACGAGAACTGTTGTCCACTGGCCGTAGAGCAGCAGCTGGTTGGAGTGTGGAAGGAGCAGGGAGTGGACAAATGAACAGACACCGCATGAAAGCGTAAAATTTCGCGAAGGCAATCATGAGCGTTCATTTGATGACAGCAGACGTTGACATTGATGCCGAGCTGCCTGCTGCTGCTCCCCCCGGCAATATCAAGCGCCATTAGCAATTGCTGCCGTCGCAACAGAAATGTCATGCTGCATTTGCTGCTGCTGCTGCTGCACATTAAATAATGTTGTAAAGCAAGAAATCAAAGAAAAAAAGTAGACGTGTATAAAAAAAATCGCTTGCAGTCACAGACGTCGCATGCCACACGCTGTCAACTGCCAGCAGCGATTGCCGCAATGACATTTGCTTTAATGCCTCATTTCATGCGCAATGATAGCTCGCTCGTACGTCCTTCGTCGTCGTCGTTGGCATCATGATGTGGCCAAGGTGCTGTCAGCGAATGGCACAGCTGAGCTGCTCAATAAAAGCAGTAACTCAATTTAATTCGATGCTTGCTCTTGTGGCAGCTCTGATTCGCTTCCTCTTGGATTTCTTGGTCTGTTGCAATGATCTGGACATTGGTCTTTGCTGAAGGCTTCTTTATTCCTCACGAGGTGATAAAAATGCTAGCTTATATGATGATCATTAGTCATTAAATTTTAGCTATAAAATGGCACGGTCACACTGACATAACGCGAGATAAAGATTAATAAAGCCAACTATCGGATAAATTACTTTTCCTTTACCTGATGATATATGACCGACTTATAAGATGAGATATTCAGCCCAATTCTGAATAGAAAACTCCTGGGAATTTTTTCCTATTTCCCAATTTTCCTATTCTGAATAAAATTTTTTTGGGAGTTTTTTCCCTGTTCCCAATTCTCCTATTCTGAATAATGTTCGAAAAGTCAAAAAAACTCCCATTGGAAACAGTAGGCATCGCCAATGTGAAAAAATGGGAGAAGGAGCTACGATTTTTTGGGAGTTTTTTCACAAGCAACAAAGGAGAGAGCAACAAGGAAAAATGGAATATTTTAGTAATGTGCGGCAATATGTGGGACAGAAGCGGCTCAAAATTTCAATGTCAGGATTGAAGCAATCCAAGAGGCCATAACACAAGCGGTGGAGGATTGCATCGGTTCCTAGATAGTGCCGCTACTTAAAAGCAGACGCATCCAGGCTGAAATTGGTCTAACAAACAAAATAAAATTTTTTTCTTAGCCCAGGGTCAGTTCTATCTCCTATACTATGGCTGATCGTTATGAACAAACTGTTGCTAACGATGGAGGCGGACAATGCCAGTGTAGTGGCCTATGCTGACGATGTGGTGATATTCATATCAGGGTTATTCCAAGGCATAATTAGTAAAATTCGATCGAAACTGGTGGAGGAGGGAACTGTTAATCCTGGCTAGAAGATTTATAGGAACTCTGGTATGAATACCAGTTTGCAGAAAAATATTAGGACCGCCGATGAACTGGCGAAGCTAGGCTCTGCACTCGACGATTCTAGCGCGGCAGACGTGGGTGCTTCGATAAGCGAGATCGAAGGTAGAAGCAAAACGACAATAAAGAGGTTTGGTGACATGCAGAATCACCAAGAATATCTGCTGCACGTATGACACCGGAAAACACGTACCCTTCTTAGAATGAACAAGAAGAATGTAAAAATGCTTACTGCCGTACGCACAGGGCACTGGGCGGTAGGTAAGCATGCTGGTAGACTCGGCATTCCCTTCAATCGGTACTGAAGTAGTTGCGAAAACCTGAATGAACAAGAAAATATAGACCATTTCCTGTTCAAATGTTCTGCCTTAGCAAGAGGAAGGCTTAAAACTTTTAAAAGGCTTTTCTGGAGATCACCAATGGCATCCAAAGTATGAAAACCATTAATGTTCTAAAAGTTCTGAATTCCATCAAATGGTTGCAGGTTTATTGAGGCGTAGCACTCAATGCTAATTGATAATCATTAAGCCACTTAAACCAGCCAACCAAACATTTTTCACACAATTTTTGCACTTTTTAAAATATTTTCAATAAATTTTGAAAGTTTACATTTATTTTGACAGCCCAAAAGCTGTTTTCAAATATTCGAACTTCTTCTCCCAAATTTTGCTTCTCCCAAGGGTATTAGAATTGGAGAATTTGTCTCCCAGGAAAAATAAAATTTTTGGGAACTAAACTCCCAGGGAATATTCAGGATTAGGCTGATTATTACTTCATTTAAAGATTGCAATTTTCAAGCTATTTCAAAATGTATTTTAAAATGTATATTATCAGCCCAATTCTGAATAGAAAATTCCTGGGAATTTTTTCCCATTTCCCAATTTTCCAATTCTGAATAAATTTTTTTTTGGGAGTTTTTTCCTTGTTCCCAATTCTCCTATTCTGAATAATGTTCGAAAAGTCAAAAAAACTCCCATTGGAAAAAGTAGGCATCGCCATTGTGAAAAATTGGGATTAACTAGCCACCTAAACCAGCCAACCAAACATTTTTCACACAATTTTTGCACTTTTTAAAAATTTTTTCAATAAATTTTGAAAGTTTACATTTATTTTGATCAGTGTTGCCAGAGACCTAGCTCCAAAAATTCCATTCACTTATGCAAAACGCCCTCTTTATCCCATTTAAAAAATCAAAAATCGCGGAAAAAAAATCCCATTCACAAATATTAATTAAAAAACGTGTTTTTCAATAACAATTCATAAATACATATACATACATATATTTTTTTAATCAAATATAAAGAACAAAAAAATTTTTGCTTAAAGCACAACGCTGAAGATTACACTTAAATTCGGTGCTAATAATAAAATATTTACAGTTACAGTAGTAACTCAATTCTTGCAGATACTCGGTACTTGCCCACCTCGATACTTGCGACAAAACTTTTTTTCATTACGTACTCAGTACTTGCGAAATTAAAAAATTTTGTCCTCAATACATTGCAACATTTTTTGTTTTGTCTTTGAATAAAATTCGGGGAACTACCACAAATGTATCAGTTTCGAGCTCAAAATATTTGGGGAAGTACCCACGAATTCATATGCTGACGAAATCTCTGTTCTTATTTAACTTTTGCATGGAAGCAATGCAGTACTGAACAAGCAAGTGTGCACAAAATAATGCAAGAATCGAGTTCCTACTGTATTAATATATAAACAAAAGAAGTATAAAAGATAGGTATCGGCTCAAAAATCCCATTTTTAGACTCAAAATCCCGCGCGCCCTTTAAAGGTACGAAAATCCCGAAATATGGGCGAAATCCCTGGTTCTAGCAACACTGATTTTGATAGCCCAAAAGCTGTTTTCAAATAATCGAACTTCTTCTCCCAGATTTTGCTTCTCCCAAGGAGATTAGAATAAGAGAAATTGTCTCCCAGGAAAAATAAAATTCTTGGGAACTAAACTCCCAGGGAATATTCAGGATTGGGCTGTATATGTTTTGGGAATTTATAAAATTAAAAGCTTGGCTTCGATTTAATTAAAATGCAAATACTTCAGCAGTTGTTTGAGCTATCTTCAAGCTGCAGCTTTTGGGCTTGGATGCTATTCGACACCTTAGAACCCTTTCACTTAATATAATAGAATTTAAAGAATATTTCTTCGAATAATAGCATAGATAACATTTCTACAGTTTAGGCATCAGCATGCCAATTGCTGCTTAGCCGGGGGAATCTTGCTGTCCAATTTCCAAAATGAAAGCAACATAATTAAAGCCAATTGTTTGTAACGCTTTACGTCAGACCGCTGTGAAATGCAAATCAAAGCAACAAATAATGCAGAAAACCTCAAAAACTGTCAGTTAATTTTACATTTTTCAACCCCCCTTAAAAAGGATGCCGACTCATAGTGGAAGCCTGCATTGGAATGCTGAAAACAGTAGCTGCAGACGATCTTTCACATACCTCAGACAAAAGCGAATGTATTAACCCTTTCAACACTTTTGCACAAAATTTGAATATATTCTAAACAAGAGAGATAAGGACATGCAGAAAAAAAAACGACGAACACGGAAAAGCAGCATTAAATTAAATTGCTCAACAGTTTGTAATGCGGCCCATTAGTGTCAACCCTGCGAAGGATGCTGGCAAGGAAACAGGCATTAGCACATTGTTTAACATGTTGTTAATGCGAAGAGCCGCAATGAAGGAGAAGCAGCCTTCGAAGGAACAACAATGCTTCAAAATAATTTGAAATTTATAGGACATTCGGCAGCATGCAAGGCAGAGCGGTCGAAGGCATGGACCAGTCATAGCAACGGACAACGGCAAGCAGTAGCGACGAACTGCCCAGCCTAACAACCCTAATGGGACACATACGCAAGATTTATGTCACACTTGCACAGCGACATAATTAGTGGCGACTATATGCAGGACCGGCAAAAAAAAAGGACATGCATATGAAAAACAATTTACACGCTTTTTTCTAACGAATGAGAGCATTAAATGTTTTTTATATGCAAATTTTGATGAAACTTAATGAAGATGAACGATGGACCAAAAGTGTGCAGAAATCCTTGAATGCTCATCTCTTTGGCCTCTAAGAGTTTTTCAAGCATTCTATATTTTCCATAATGATGCTGTTCACATTTCAACGCTTTTGTTTGATTTTTGATTGATGCTATAGCCTATGAGCTTCCTAAAGACCGGATGTGCCGCAGTTTCTTCGCTTTAAAATAATTCTAATTTGAATATTTATGACCAACGGTCATATTGTGCGGAAATTATTACACTCATTATGTTGTATACAAATTGTCTTAAAGTAGATTTTCGTTTTAGATGAAACTGGTTTGGAAGTTTTTGAAGCGTAAAAACTGGTTTAATGGTGTGAAAAACCGTGAGGTTTTATGGTTTTAGAGTAACTTCTTCTTTTTTCTAATGTTACATAAGATTTAAGGTGATACTGGTGGAAATAATAGCATGTTTTTGAGAACATATAAAGTAACGGTATTTCATTTCATTTTCTTAGCCATCGAATTTAGAAAATAAAATTTATAATTTCTGATATAATATTTGAGCAGTTGAGTCAATCTAGAAACAAGTCTTATAAAGAGGTATTAGAAGCTTAACGAATGTGAATAAAATTGTTCTTAATATTCCATTTCAGCAAACTGAAAAGTTTTTTCAGTAACAACAAATGAGCTTTAAAGAAATCATAGTCATAATTATAAGCATATTCAGAAATTTTAAGATATTTTGAGAAATGTATTTTAAAAGCTTCAAGCTGATTTTCAGCTCAATCTACAGTACACTGCCAATACTTTTTAGAATTAGATTGCAGAAAATCACAAGTTTAAAAAATTAGGTTTTGCAACTTTCAGATACATTTCACAACTCTGCAAATTGTTTAAAACAGTTTGCAAGTTCATTAAAAGAAGTTGAGTTTCTTTCCTTTGTCATTTTTAAGTCTTCAAGCAGACACAAAGATCAAGCTTTCAAGCAAATCTTGCGCTTCCCACTTTTCCATCAACATCCCTGTCCAAGGCATGCTTCTTACTTTTCACTCACACAAGCATTAAAAATTCAATTTCGCTTATGACAAATTTCTTTGTAATCATAACTAATTCGCTATCTCTTTTGCAACTTACCATAATTAATAAAATTTGTCACACTTTGTTTTAAAATATTAACTTCAACAATGGGACTTACCAACACTTTCCTTCAGACGTTGTCAAAAAATATTTCTAATTACGCTCTTGACATGCTAAGAGCGCAGGCATTGTCAAAATTTGACAGTTGCTCATTACGTTGCTGGCACACAAGTGAGAGGGAGAGTATGTAGCTTGACTTTTACAAAGAGCACGTCAATCCTTTTTTTTCTGTTAAGCTAAACTCGCTACCGTTTACTAATTCAAACTGACAGAACTAATCATGAAACGTGACGTCATTCGTTACGCCTTTATTATGATTTTTATTAATGATTTGCTACATTAATTTTTTTCCATACTAACAATTTTGTTTAGTATTTTGCTGGCAAATTAAGGGAAATCTTTTAGCAGTGCTGAGAGAGCGAAAGAGGGAAAGGAAAGCCACTGCCCAAAAATTGACCACAAATAATGACATTTTGTCATTTACGCCAGAAATGTGTCTTTAATCCCTTCTGAGTGGATTTCGAGTCAATTAAATGAAATTGGTTTTCATGTTAGCGCTTCGGCTGCCAGGAATGCGGGCGCAACCCTCGAGGAGCAGGCTCAACCTTGCCTTGGCCATGCTCTCTCTATATAAATTAATGATGTGAAAATACTTTTTCGACTTTCGTTTCGATCGCTGCACGCAGATAAGCAATTAATTATGTGCTTCTTTGCTACTCCGCAATCACTCTTCTTAGCTCTTTATGCTTATTTGCCTTATTGGTTTGCTATGGTAACCCCAAATTGTTTGCTGTTTGTCATAGGGTTGAGCATAGAGGTGAGCGTTGAGTAAGGCGAAAATTGGTTTAGGGTTAACCAGTTAAGGAACCAGCCCGCATAATTTTTTAACTTGCCACTTTGAATTGTGTTCAACACGCACCAAAAAAGCGACTCCTTGAAAATATGATTTTTCACTTTCATAATAGATAGACGCTTTTTTAGATAAGAAGGGGTCTTCTTAATTTTTGACTGGTCATGCTTATGAAATATTATGAATTTATAGCAATTTGTCACGTACTTACAAAAAGTGAATTCGTGAGAATTAGAGGCGCTTTAAGAGGGCTTTTGAAATTCAATATAAATGCACATACATATATAGGTATACACGATTTGTATCTGAGGCAAAAAATTTCAAATGTATGAGCATCTGCTGGAGTAGCATCCT
This sequence comes from Neria commutata, assembly GCA_963457695.1. Classification (NCBI taxonomy): domain Eukaryota; kingdom Metazoa; phylum Arthropoda; class Insecta; order Diptera; family Micropezidae; genus Neria; species Neria commutata. The sequence continues at coordinate 39,879,025 of OY735248.1, forward strand.
TTATACTCAAAGCAAATTTGAAGAATGTCTCAAAATAAACCGACAATTTATTGCTTTTTTAAATCTAAATTATTTTAAATTAAACTGTTTCTATATTCGATATCAATGAGAAAGAGAAGCAATTGCTGAAGTCCAACTACAATATAGCCCAGGTGCCACTGACTGGCTAAATGGATGATGCATAGTTTCTTCATAGGTACTCAGTCAGAGCAGACTGTAAAGTAAGCAATTTTGGTTCTATGAAAGGGTTTCTAGTTTAGTTAAGGTTGCACTGACTGGCTACGTGGGACAATTATGGGTCCGTAGCCATACCAGAAGGCAAGCCATTTAAGAGTGCGCAAATTAGTGATCCATTAGTATAAAAGAGCTTCTATTGAACTTCAGCAGAGAGTTGACTTCCAGCTTTATGCTTGCACTATTTTTTGAAACTGTTTGAATTATCTACATATTAATTCTCCATCATTTCGTATACTCAACAAGCAGCCATCAACAATTATGCTCAATTTCTTAATTGCCTAAGCAATATTTACAAAAATCACATAAATCACATAAAATGAGCAGTTTACAAACTGTTAAAAAAGGTACCAATGTTTTGTAATACAAAAAAACCACCGTCTAAATTTTCTTTTTCATCCCTCAGCGATTTACCAACACTTTCGCCTGTTCGCCTTTTGCCTATAACTACATGGCAACAACAACAAGCAGAGTATATATCACACCATTTATCAGCCACTTTCTATCATAAGCCATAATATTTCGCATTTTCTTAACTACCTTCATTGATGATTTTATTTGTGTAATTTTGAAAAAAATATATTTGCTCATTTTTTGTTTTGTAGCCTTTGGCATTTTTTGCTGTAGAGACTCTTCCATATGTCATCTTCCCCCTTCCTTTGATGCTTTCACCCAAAAAAGAAGATTCATGGTTTGTTGGCTTATCAGCGTAATGGCTTTTTAGTAAAAATTGGCCAACATTTGTTTTATGTGCATTTTATCCTGTATCCCGCCGCTATGAGTCTGTGCATAGCTTGTAGCTGTGTGTGTGTGTTGCTGTGCTAATGTTGCTGTTATTATTGACATAATGTGCATCTTGATAAAGTTCGAATAAAATATGATATGCCAGCTTGCTTGCGCAGTTGTTGTTATTTTCCCCTAGCCATTGACTAATCTTATTTGAAGAATATTACTTGCTTCTACGAGTAGAATATCTTTTCATATTTTCTAAAATTAGTTAGTGAAAAAAGTTATATGCGAAGTTTAGGCAATCGGTGTTATGAGCGCTTAAAACTATAATATTTATTCGTGCATACTATATTAGAAGGTATTTAAAGCTTGCAGCTTTACTCTAAAGAAAGAGAAAAGGTCGCCGAATAAGAGCTGTTTTTAGCTAAATAGTATTCAAGAAAATCTGCCTGGTTTCTTCTCTAAATTTCGGAATTTTTAATTCATAATTTCAAAATTTTCCTAACACGTTTTTTAAGTACGGCTATAGTCACTGAAGTACCCAATCTGACCTTTAAATGGCGATAGCTGTTGAACATCCCTGGGAAAACTGTATCGAGCTTAAAGCAGATTATGTTGAGAAATAGATATAGCATAGAAAAAGATATTCTTTTCACAACTTCATTGTTTCCCTGTTGTTTGGAATACCTCTATGTTTATTCTACTACGACTCATTTTCAAAATTTTCCAACTTTTCGAAAAAGGCAGGTGTTCATTGCTTTCTCTCTCTAGCACAGCAACAACGGCCAGGTTTATCAATCGATATCAACGCTAACCCTGCCCCTAACTCCTACACACATGCAACGCTGTCAATGTCCTTTCATAAAAATTTATGAACTCTAACAAATCCTTTTAGTTATGCGCACTTAACATAAAATGCGAGTAGCAGCGCAACGGCGTAAGTTTAAACATTATCGTAAATTTTTGATCGAATTGCATAGTTGTAAAATCAGATAATGCTGGTCACTGCAGAGACTCCAAGCAGAGAGCGGGATATATGCATTTTGAGGGGTTGTCCAACACACACTCAAGTGCCATGGCAATGGGGGAATAAGTGAGGTAGTTCAAATGACTTTTCTAAAAGCATCAAAATATCAAATACACATACAAGCACACATGAAAATTGTACTCACACACACACACACACATCCGGTCAAACAATGACACCGCTTGATTAGGAAGTGCATGAAAGCATATTAAAAAGGACGCTTATTGAAAAAGCAGCGCCAGCGGATGTCATTAGAGCTATTTAAAAGTGAGCGACAAACGGGCAACAGCTGAGTAATGAGCGCAGAAAGCAGCAGCAACAACAACAACAAACATTTGAGCTGATAAAATTGATAAAGCCGTAAAGCGGAAATCGTAAACCGACACAAAACTCAGTGCGTGTGTGTGAAAAAGGACAATGGCTGGCATAATTTATCACAACACAAAAAGAACCTTTGCTATGCTGCTGTGCTGCACAGAACGAAAGTGCTTGTGTGGCGCTGGACAAAAGTATTGGAAACAATGCGCACAAAAGAGCAAAGAATCTGTAGCAACAATTCGTTGCGCTTTAAATTTTTGAAAGGACTCGCCTTGTTTGTGCCTTGCAATCTGTGTGCACGACTGTGTATGGCTAACTACAATGAGGGGTCATGTTTACTTGGTTACGTTTGTCAGCGCTCCGAGCATAACCTTTCACTACTGTAAACTACCTTCTACCTTTTCCAGAGCACCATTAGCGACATTTTTGTTACACTTCTTGCTCGCCGAAGCCGCCTAATAAATATGTCACAATCAATTTGTTGCCGCCACTTTATGTATGTGTGCTTGCCATGGAAAACCCACATTTTAAAATGTCCTTCTAATTATGCACGCTCAATTGGTTAGAGTAACGTGTTCATTTGTCAGCGCTCTACTTTCGCAAAAAAAATTTGTTAAAAGCCATAACACGTACGCGCAATTTGTTACACTCTGCTTTTGGTTTTTATAAATTTTAAAGTTGACTCCTTTTGCCAATTGAAAGGGTTATTTTTGTTACCCTTTTACTCTTTATCGCTGGAGTGTCACGTAGCATTTTGCAATTTCGCTTGAGCAACGCTTTCGAGTGTGGCAATTGCACGGTCTATAAATTCCGAAAATCGCTCTTCTGGGACTGTCAATAACTGTTAATAATTTCCTTTAATGTTATTGATATTAAAGGCATTTAAATGGTACCAATGCTTTGTTGTTGTTCACAGCTCTTAGCAGTATTAGCTATAAGCTATAAAAAAAAACTCGCTACATCCACTGCTACTTTTCTACAGCTTTAGACTGTTTTAATATTTGTAGCTCTTAGAGCTATTCAAAATTCGACTACTACTTCAGACTCTCTTCGTGGAATTCAAAAAAATGCTGCTATCTGACGACTATGTGTATAAGGACAGCATACGAAAAGAATCACAAAATTCAAAAAATTTACTGAGCTTGTAGTCTTATTTTTAAAATATAACCCAATTTTCTATAAATTTTTACAAGTCGTTATTATATATTTACGCTCTTTCTTATTATATTTATAAAAAAAAATTTTTCAACTTTTCTGATACCCATTTCAAGCTTTTGAACACCACTTTTCCCTAAAATCTTTAGCTTTCTTGGCTACGTTCTTTGTTGCCTTGATTTTTCTTTTGATCAATATTATCAATATGCTATACAAGTCTTTGAATAATTAAACTATGTTCCAACTTAAGCGCAAAATGCTTATATTTGCTTTCTATAAAAATTCTTTCAGAATTTTATCTATAGCTTCATTTTGGTTTAAACTCATAATCACACTAGCCCTTGTTTATATTCACTTCAACTACCCAAACTATTCAAGCAAATCTTCAACCAATCGGCGTGCAATTTTCAAAGCGATATGCGATCAATCAAAATGTGAATTTTTGATGTCCTGCCAAGCATGCAACCAACACGAATGCCAAGCAATTCAGAGAAGTGTGAAAGAATTTGCACCAAAAAAAGGGATGCCGCAGAAGGGGAAAATTGTAGCGCGCCGGAATTTTTTCGTCGTGTGATAACGAGAAAATCCGTAAAGGGAAACATGCCAACAAAAAAATGCGCTGAGAAAATGCTCAAATGCTGCCAGTTGCTGCCACATCAGAGCGAGCAACGCTGGCACAACACGGCACCACTGGCAAATCCTATTATGCATGTGGAAAAATTCCTTCGTACAGAGCGAGTGAGTGTTGCATGTGGAAACGTTTTTTTTTTGAAAGATTTTTCTTTTTTTTTGGTTTTGGTATTTGGGAATATTGGTGGTTTAGACAGTGGCTTAAATGTCTAATTTAAATGCATGCGCTTTTAACAGTTGTCGACAGAGATTGATGATTGTTTTGGAACATATGTAAGATTATTTTCGCAGAATGGCAGTGGAGGGTATTAAATTTCAGCAGCATTTTTGCATATTTATGGAATTAAGTGAAGAAGGCTGAGGAGCTGGTCTGGCTGTGCTGTGGGTCGAATCTGAATCGCAGGAAGAATCGACTTATGGATCCAAGTACCAGAGTTTTGAGGTAAAATTTTTGGACACTGAATCCATAAATATGAACTGGAAGAAGACAATATCAAGCTCTCTAGGCAAATTAATTATCTGGCAGTCGTTTTGGATAGCAAACTATTCTGGAGCTATCTTCAAGTGTATTTACGTTGGTATTGACAGTCAGGCTGAACTTAAGAACTTGCTCAGTCCCATTACTAGGTCCAGACCTGGTAATCAAAATATTGGAAATTTATTTATTGAATCAGCTGATTTTCTCCTCAGAGCGGCTTAACTTTCCAATTAGTACGAAAAGCGGCTTTAAGCTGTGAGTGCTTGTATTTTTTTGATTGTCATCAACTTGTATAAAAGCTCGGTATTCAGCTTAACAATAATGTCTACGTCTGGCCACCTTGACTGGCAGTGGGGCCAGAGCTTTTGCCCCAGTTCAAAGCTGGCAACCTGATGATATGATTTATTTTTGGAACAAGGTGGAAAGTGGAACAGGGGATCGGATTAAGATCGTCCTCCATTTCCCGTTTACTGATTGCGCAATCCCCGAAGCCAACAGTAGTGTTTTTTCAAAGTGATTCTTTTTTCAAAGTTAAAACTGTAAAGTAAAGGTAGTGAGTTCTCGTAAATCCCCACATACCCCGAAGGACGACCGCAAATCCGACCCCCGGTTTCCTCACCACTCAAGCTACCATTGTACATTTAAAGTAAGTTAAGTGAAGTACGAAAATATAACCATTATATTGCACCTAGTGCTACACAAACTTGTGTTTTTCATTGGACGGATTTTCTCCAATAGTGATTCCAATCGCTGCCCCTTTCCGCTAGCCTTATACTCTACAGCCTCACCGGTACCCCGACAGGCGTTAACTTGGCACCCCGGCCACTTGCGCCATCTTTAAATAATATTTCTCTTGTAAACGTATTTATCATATTATATTATTCATATTTATTGTAAATCCAGTCTGATGAATTTCCAAAAAAAATTTTATTTCTATACCATACAATTTTTGAGTTACCCAATCTGCTGTCGCTGCTGCACTTTCCCGCTTTTCCTTTAACCAAGCATTCCCACGTTTGCAAAAAGCACCTTCTAAATATGCATAAGCTTGTTGATAACCGTGAATTCGATTTTGAGGCCACAAAAAAGAAACACACAGATAAACTATGGGAACAAATTCGATTGGAACAGCGCATATTGATGGAATAATTGAGCAATGCTAATGAGTTATCCTGCTGCGATTGAAATGGCAGACGAGTTTGAAAAATGCAAGCAAAGAAATTGAAATCGACAAAACAAATTGCATTTCCAGCGATTCACAGCAAAAAAAATTTGAAACTAAATCTATCTACACACCTTACTTCTACTTTTACCCTTACCCAAACAAATCCGACACACCCGGAAACGGAAACACACGTGAGTGTAGCTAAAGCTAAAATGCATTTGACTGACAGTGAGGTTAATTGAGTGTGCAAGTGTGCGGTAAGGACGATTTGCATATATCAGCAGAAGGAAGAGAGTTAAATTTAGGGAAAATCTAATTTCTACGAAAAATTTGCATACATTATGGGAATTGCGGCGGAATTGTCTACGCAATGGAAAACAAACATTTATCATTTGTTGACTTGTTTTGGGCTTGAATTTATTTGATTTGATTTGATGCGTTGACTTTGGGCGGGCAACCCTTAAAATCAAGAGAAATCAAGTAAGTCGAGCTGCTGTAATAAGATAGATAGTGCATGGGTCCTTCTTGCTCATTAATTTTCACAGCCAAAGCATGTCAACAACATCTTTCGGAATGCCAGCAGAAGTTGATCTTTCAGAAAGCCAAGCTCATCGTTGGAAAAAAGGCATAGCTTTCGAAAAGAAGCTGAATAAGTAGTGTACTGGATCTGTGAGGAAATTTCATGTACTTAGTTTCAAATCGATTTAAAAAATTATTAAATGGGTTTAAAAGTAAAAAAGGAGCCAAATTTAAGATGTCGAAGCTGAGAAGTAGAGCGATCAAGATAGGTTAAAATGGTTATAACAGAGTATTTGGAAGGGAAAGAGGTTCGCCAGGGACTACTTAATTTCAAAATATCGACGCTGAATTAAAGAGGTAAAGATGGCGAAAAATGGATCTACCAGAAAATTTAAATGCTAGAGGGGTTCTATAGGGAAAAAAGTAGATAATTTTCGAAATATCGAAGATAAAATTAGGAGTGGAAGACTGAGGAAGACGCCGAAAAATGGATCTACCAGAAAATAAAGAAGTGAAAAAGGTTCAAAACGAAAAAAGTCCATTTTTTGAAATGTCTAAATTAAAATAAGAAATGAAAGGGGGATCCACAGTGGAAAATTTAAGTTCACTTCTAAAAAAGTTCTTTTCCTAAAACAAAGAGCCTACTATTGTAGTTGCTTGGGCACACTGGCGATGTTTATTGCAAGTACCTATCCAGTCTCACTTTTATCCCATTTTTTAACTCTCCCCGAACTGTCAACGCTTAAATGCCATTTCAATGAATTTATAATTACAAATTATGCACTTTTTTACATTTTACTAGATTTTCTCAATTTTTTTACTGATTTCGCACCTACCGCTGTTTTCGATGCTGGTGCTGTTGTTGCTGATGTTGCCTTGATGGCGCTGAGGCTGTGTTAAATTGCCTTTTTGACAGCTCATATAAAAATTTGCATATTTTTATGAAACAATTTTGCGCTGCATGTCATTGTCTGCCTCTCTGCCTCTTTTCAGGCATTTGAGTATGGCACTTTTTTGAGGACTTTCGAAAAAAACGCGTAGTTGTGTGAAATTTTAATTCTTTTATGTCAATCTTTACGCTGTCGTAAATTTCGCTTTTGCATATTGATTGCATTTACCACACCAGCTCGTCGCTTTGTTATGCTTTTGATCCTTTGCTGTTGCTGTTAATTAATGACTTTATGCAAAGCGTGTGTTTATGCAAGTGTGTATGTGTGCGTAACCTTACTTTTATATGCATACATAAAATGCTATTATTTTGCATACCTTCAAAGTCGCTTAGGCAGTGTCCTCGACCAAAATGTCAATCCTTTCTCATGCCAACAGGAGCGTTCGTCTTTTTCTGTTTGTCTGTCTGTCGTCCTGTCGCGCAAATCATTAATCAGTTTGGCTCATTTCATTTATTTGCTCTTTGATTTGATTTCACTCTTTTCTGTCTCATGTTGATTTCCAACTTCTTCCCTCTTAATTTTTTGTGTTTTTGTCTCATTAACTCTTTTGTTTGGCATTTGACAATATTGCATAAAAAAGTGTAAATATTTGCATGTGTTGTTTCCCGTGTCCTTTGATTGCTGCGCAGTTGCATTTGTATTACGAGATATTCGTGAGAATTTTGCGCATGTTGCCTTCCGGTTTCAATCCTTATTAATGATGTGCAGCCTGACAGTTGCAGTTTGCATTTTAATTAAACAAAAAACTGCTTTGCTTTGATTAAAGAAACGAAAGTAATTGTGAGTAAATTAAATTCAAACAAGAACTCCTTATTTCAAAACCTATGCAAGATTTCAAAAGACTCTTTTTGAAGCATACGTTCAGTAGAGCCCTGCTATTTTTTTCGAATCCACCCATCTAATATATAAAAATTAATGTTTGTCTGTTTGTCTGTCTGTCTGTCTGTCTGTCTGTCTGTCTGTCTGTCTGTCTGTCCGGCTATACGAAGCTACACGCGTTGACCGATTTCAGCCAAACTTTATACCAATATTGTTGAAGACCAAAGGAAGGCGACTGTATATAAAATTTTTCGATTCATCAAGAGGGCGTGGCACCTCCCATACAACTTAAATATTTGATTTGGCATATCTTTAAAACTACATGCTATACAACATTAAAATTCTGTATGCTGTTAGTAATTAGTCGTGCCCTCTTGCTTAAAAAAATTTAGGGGCGTGGAATAAGGGGGAGTGGCACTCCTTATACAACTTAAATATTTGATTTGCTATATCTTTAAAACTAAATGTCATACAACATTAAAATTTTGTATTCTGTTAGTTAGTCATGCATTCACGTAAAATTTTTTACATAATTTGGGTTTTATATATGTATATAGATTTAGGGTCATGGGACAAGGTGGCTTGGCACACCTCAAATGTATGTAAAAAATTTGGGGTCCATGAGGAGTGAAGGGGGTCGTTACTTTAATTTTCGCCTTCCACCAAAGGAGTTATCTACATACACAGATAGTTCTGTATGGACTTACATATATGACTTCCCCGATTTAAACAAAACTTCACAAACAAATATAAAAGAACTAAGCAAGGTCACTCAATATATCTCATACCTTAAAACCACCCTGACAAAACACATTTTACCATACCACTAAAAATAATGTGGCTTTTAATAACATTTTAAAATTACAATTTAGTTGTTATTCCCCGTATGATGTGGCACTCGGGTAAAGCCGGGTAAATCAGCTAGTAGCTAATAAAAGCTTTGAATGACATAGTCAGAAATTTTTGAAATAGTCCAAAAGGTATACTTGTTTACATAAATATAAAAATGTATATAAACACATATAGATTCACTGCAACCGATGCATAACACTTGCAAGCTGTTCTCATTTCACTTCATCGCACTGGTATTGAGCCACTTTTGGTAATGATGACATCGTCGATGGGACGATCTAAAGGATTGGTATCAACACTCGCAATCCGACGCACTACATCCATGCCACTGAGCACTTTGCCAAACACCACATGCCGTCCATCCAACCAGTGTGTCGGTGCGATGGTGATGAAGAACTGCGAGCCATTGCTGTCAGGACCCGCATTTGCCATGCTCAGCAAACCGGCGGCATAGTGCTGCACCGGAAAATCCTCGTCCGCGAACGGTTTACCATAAATCGAGCGGCCACCGGTGCCATCTCCATATGTATAATCACCGCCCTGTATCATGAAGCCTTTGATAACTCGATGGAATCTGCTGCCAGCGTAACCTTTTCCCAGTGGCCTTTCCGCTAAGATTTTAAAGTTTGTCACTGTTCTCGGCACAGTTTCTCCGAACAGACCGAGCACAATGCGTCCAATGGCTCTGCCGGCAATTGAAATGTCAAAGAAGACCTTCTCTGTTACTTTGGGATCTTTGCTTTCGTTCGATTGTTGTACACCAGCAGCAAACGCCAGCAGGCATAAAAGCAACAACAATTTTAGAATATGCATTTGTTATTCGCTATATTTGTAAATGTTTAATGTACTAGAAATTTTTGTAATATTTTGAAAATTTGAATTTATAATAATTTTTAAACAATAAAATTTCAATTTCAATATTTTAATGTTGCGGCGTTTGCTGAGTTTAAGAAAAATTAATAGAATACTAGTTTTTGAAAGGCGCTCGTGGCGCCCACTGACTCATCATTGTGAACATTGCGTCCTATATCCAGTAAAGTGGCTGCAATTCCAGCTGTAGCAAATGGCAATACGACTTGTTGGAAGCACATCGACTTGATCAAGCTTGATTGGCACGAATTCTGGCAAAAGATTCTTGACTTTGTTTTGACAGAAATCTCTCTTGTCGTTCCCTGGCTTGGCGACGTCTCTTAGCAAAAATTTCCTCTTGCTCGCTCATTTTCGCTATAGACTGATTTTCTTTATATTTCATGAAAATTCTGAATATTTTGAACAATTATTTATTTTTTGAAGCTAAAGACTACTGTGCGTTAGTGAGTCTTTCAATGACAAGAACTTTTATTATATATATTTAGAACATTAATAATTCGACTACTTCTTTCACTCAAAAATCTCGAAAACCAGTAAAACAATCATAGATGGTTTTTGGAACCGTAATTTTTAAAGTTCCAACAAAAATTCATAAAAACCGCGAGAAGCCTCTCCTTAACGGATATAAAATTTTTAAATAAACGATAACGTTTTAATTTTTTTTACGGAACCTCCAAAAGTTTTGTTCATTACATACTGCTCCTTCCCATATTCTTCTTCCTGTTAACTGAAGCTATAGGAAATCCGTTCTACAACATTTTCCTAGCTGAGCCATTGTTCAAGAGATAAAAAGCACTCTGAACAAGAACACAATTAAACAGTTAGATTAGGTTAAAAGAAAGTTAGGTTAGGTTAAAAGACAGGTTAGAAAAGCCTATGTACCGGCTCTTCTCTGGAGCAGATCTCCCGTCACGAAATATAAAACTTTTAAATATTTTCAATACGTAAATGTTCTTCAAAATTGCCATTCCAAAATCAAGCCCAATTATTTTTAAGCCATTCACAACAATTAAAATATTTGACATTTTTAACAAATTTTGAAAGACGACACCAGCATCGCGCTCAAGTATCACCCATTTTGTATAGAGCACTTGAGATTGCTTAAAATGCGTCGGCAGAACAATAAATGCCAAATTGGGCTGTGGCAAAAATCAGCAGCAGAATCACATGACAACTGGGGGAGGCAACAGAATTTACAATTGTCAGTGGCAGCAGCGGCGCGCTTGTCACTTCAGTGTTGCCAACAGACAAGCGGCAACATGCAAATCTGTTGTTGCCCACTTCAAAACCAATATGGCGACCTGGCCTTGTCATGCCATTTGGAACGCTCTGTTGCGAGCAACACTTGAGTATATTTGAAAGTGGCTGCCAGTGCCGTTTTTAGCTATAGGCCAACAGGGGCCCCAGGACAACGGCTAAGGGCGGTGTTACGTAGACGGTCTGGTCACGGTCACGGTCACGTGTTGTTGTTGTTTCCCATGTAAAATGGAAAAATGAGAGCGAAAGCGAAAGAGCGTAATTTGACCATTTGGGATCATGAGAGACTCGGCTCTCGATGCCAAATCACCAAATCAAAACAGGGCTGCGTTGTAAAATTTCACTAATTTTCGGCCTTTAGTAGTAAAATAATAGTACAATTCAACAGAAAGTGTATGATATGGTGAAATAAAATGCTTACTAGCAGCACTGGCTGGAATATGCTGGGGTATGCAATATACCAAGTAACTGTGCGAGATTCTCGTTTGGTACTCTAAACATTTATAAGATTCTCCAGTTGCTAGGAATCTCAAAGTAACACATAATTGCTCCTCCGGGGTAATGGTGTTCTCTTTTTCTATAAGATCTTTTTCTATAAGATTTAACAACTGAAAAAAGCTCTCCTCGGGCAAGCGCAAATAATTTCTGTACGCTTTATTGTCAACCATACGAAGTTCGTTGGAGACAAAAGAGAAGGATCCTTTTACTGCTTTCTCTGCACGCCAAGATTTCGCGTAGCAAGATTTCTTTTTTCGCGGACGTTTCTTTTTTTGCAGTAATCTTGCCAAGTTAATGCACTTCTTTATTACGCGTCTATGCTGTTTATTCCAAAATTTAACATTTTTCGCGTAAGATTTTCCAAATCTTATAATTTGGAAACAGAGAGAAGAGTTATCCATTTTCCAAATTTTTATTGCAGAAATAAAATGTTCAAGCAAAAATAACAGAGATGCAAAAAAAGTCTCGCAGAAATAGTATCAAGAAAGTAAGAGATCACAAGACCGTCTACGTAACATAGTTTGGGCAAATAGTGAAATCATGAGAGGAAAGAGCATAAAAATACATTGGTCATGACTTTTTTGATCCTCTGCGTAACACCGCCCTAACAAATAGAGTAGCTGCTGAAATGGGCCACTGAATTGTAGGATATAGTAGAAGTCTAACTAAGGGATTGGAAAGCCGAGGAGAGTAGAGACAAAGAGTACCGCTGTGAGCGGTTGAGTAGTTTTTGTGTCCCCCTTTGCCGCGACCGAAATATGAAAAATGGCCCTCACTTCGATTTGCCGAAAATATGAGTGATGCGCACTCTATTATATTAACATACTCTTTGGTAGAGCTTTCTAGAATTTTTCGTCACAATATATGTCACGGAGGCTAGAGAAGTCGAGGGTAAGCATGCTAGTGTATATGGTACTAGAAGTCCCAAGTGCTAGCCAGGAATTAGGTAGCAACTCTTTACTGGATTACAAATAATAATCATAAGCTAATCTAAATATGCTCAGCTCACATTGTAAAGTCTGCACCAATTTTCTTGAATTTCTATCTTGAATGCTTTCAAGGTTTAATCAAGGACATTTATAATTTCTCAATTTTTCTTTTTATTCAAACACTTTTTACCGAATTTTAGACATTTCTATCTAAATTTCAAACGAAAATCCTTTCATTCGGTAATCCTTTCCCGAAAAACTGCAGACGCCACTGTTTCAAGTGTGAAAGTATGAGATTTTTACCATTGCGGTATGAGCTGATGTTGCACTGCTTCAATTAGCAATGTAAATAAATTGCCGTTAAGTAATCTTACGCAAATACAATAACGTTTTACGTAGCAGAGGCGATGGCAGCTTATTTTGCATACGAAATATGATGCCACAATTAATTTAACGTTAAATCAACAGACCAACTTGCAAACAAGACAAGGCAGCGTGGCTGAGGGGTAGAGGGTGGCAAGTTGGTCTTACAATGTATCTAAGTACACCAGGGTTGCTTGCGATAACATTGAGCCGAGTGGGTGTGGCTGTTGGCTAATAGCAAATTTGGCAAAATGTAAATAGATTTTGAATATTTGTGTACCTAAAGCAGAGGCAGAGAGAGAGAGAGATAGCGAGAAAGCGCAAAATCTAAGAGCAAAAGAGATGGCATGAGTAAAATTCTAGCTTTTTGTTGAAATTCAAATTTGTTTGCAATTAGGTGTTGTCATTGTGTTTTGTTTTGGGCTGGCAGACAAAACAAAAAGTGCGCTTTAAATGACATTCGATGCGCTGCCTTCATACATTCATGCATGTGTGTGTGTGTCTCTAATTTCATCGGTTGCCCTTATACATATGCATAGTAATAATTCGTTCAGCATTTCAGATTTGCTTAACAAAAGTGGTTGCTTCGTTTTATTTTAACAACAACACAAAAAACCGGCATGAAGTGTAAAAAGTTTTGACAGCTGTCATAGGCAGTTAATATAAATAAACCGTTTTACAGTGCGTTCAAAATGTGTGCGGAAATTAGCAGCGTGTTCATATTTCAGACAAAGAATTTCACAGCACGGATACAGTGAAAAATTTTTCTTGTTCTATTAGTCAACAAATATTTTCTGCAAAAGTTAAAAGCTTTTACATTTAAGTATAGTTAAAATATAATAAAAGTCAATCTCTTTGAATCCAAATCGATTTCGTTGCCGCTTGAAAAGATTATGCGTTGATTATCCCTCACTTAGATTCCAAACATTGAGCCGAAATAGATTTTGTACAACAAGCTAAAAGAGAAAAGTGCACACTTTCATTCAAATCCATTTGACATTTCCATTTCAGCCAAAGTAAACGATTTAAATGCAGTCAGTCTCAGCGAGAGAGGCAATAACAAATCATGACTTCATTTCGTGCGCTGTCATTTGCCATGCACCTTTACGACCTGCAGAGCTCACACACACACACACACACACACACACACACTACCACTACAACAACAACAAGTACACCCTGCGCTACGGAATGCAGTTCAACAAACTCTGTAAAACTTGCTATAAATAAACTATAAAATAACAAATCGAGTCAATTTAGCGGAAATCAAAATGTCATTGTTTGTGTGTATGTGTGTGTGTATTGTGGCTAGAAGAACAAACAAATGTTAAATAAATGCATGCATAGAGAAAAACACAAAGGTAATTTGCTATTGTGCTTGTGGCATTATCCTGGCGCAGGATCAATGCTACAAAATGCAGCCGAGCGTAAGAAAAGTGCAGCCACTTTTGAGTGGTAAGATATCAAAAGTGTAGCGTATCGCCAGCAGATATGAAATGCAACAATACACACACAAAGGCAAATACTCATACCGAGATACACATGCAAACAGTGTCGTCTTTGGCAATGAGTTGGCAAAAGGGCCCAGGGGGGCTAAGAACACTAATTAGCGAGTCCCTTACTTAAATGTTCAATAGTGCCAGAACACAAAATTAAATTTTTTCTGTAAAATGTCAAATAAAAAATTTCGTAACTTCGACAAAATCTTAACTAGCTTACTTAACTTTACTATCGTTCATAATTTTTTAAATTTAAATTTCAAAATTTATTGGTTAAAAAATATGTACCTATTTGTTTGGTTTTTAGGGTTCCGTTCCCCTAAAAGGGAAAAAACGGGAACACTTATAAGGTCACTTTTGTTTTGGGAGTGTGTATATAAAACGACCATATTTTCATCGTAGAAACCTGAAATTTGGCACGATGTTAGGTCTTGATAACCTTAACACATTTTCACTATAAAAAGTTAAGAAATATTTTTAGAAATATTTTTTTATAATTTTTAAAGGTTTTCGGGTCGGACAAAAAAAAATAAAAATATTTATAGATCGTATCGTGTGGGGTATCGTTAGAAAGGGCTATGTCCATAGATTATAAAATGTATTTTTTTTAAATTTTATGTAAACGGGTTAGAAAGATATAGTTAAAAATGTGAGAAAAACTGACCTGTCCCCACATGATCCCATTTTCCCATGCCATTTCTCAACCGAAAATTTTGATAAAATCAGGCTAACTAGGTATTTGATCACGCATGACTGAATGGCTGCCCCTTTTTTCGAATTTTAAAGTTTTAAATTTTTTTTTAATTTAAGATGACCCCCAGAAAAAAATTTTTTTTGTTTATATCGAGTGGGGTATCTTTAGAAAGGGCTATATTCATGGATTCCAAACGTATTTTTTATTTTATATTATCTAAACGGGTTAGAAAGATATAGTTAAAAAAACAGACCTGTCCCCACATGATCCCATTTTCCCATGCCATTTCTCAACCGAAAATTTTGATAAAATCAGGCTAACTAGGTATTTGATCACGCATGACTGAATGGCTGCCCCTTTTTTCGAATTTTAAATTTAAAAATTTTTTTTTTATTTAAGATGACCCCCTCAGAGAAAAATTTTTGTTGTTTATACCGAGTGGGGTATCATTAGAAAGGGCTACGTCCATGAATTCCAAAGATATTTTTTTTATAATTTTCTGTGAAGTGGTTTCGAAGATATAGCACAAAGTGTCGAAAAAATGACCATACCCCCCCTGGCTTTCTACATTTCTTAAGCTACAATTTTGATAAAATCAGAGTTAGTAGGTCTTTAGTCATAGATTACTGAAAAACTGCAGCTTTTTTCGATTTATTTGTTTTTCTATTTTTTAAATTTTATTTAAGATTACCATAGTAAAAAATTTCCTTAGCGAAAAATTTTTGTTGTTTATATCGAGTGGGGTGTCGTTAGAAAGGGCTACGTCCGTGGATTCCTAAAATGTTTATTTCATATTTTTAGGTAAATTGGTTTCGAAGATGTAGGCCAAAATGTCGAAAATAGTGTGGCCAGACGGGCAAAGAGAAACTAAATTCGAACGCTAAAAAGGGTATTTCTGGTACGGAATAGAGGTCTGCATGAATGCATTTGGTTTGCCTGTGCACTACGGTTACCCATTTCATTGCACTCGGCGCACGAGTGAAACATTTGAATGGGTGAAACACTCACAAAACCTCTCAATACCAAAACAAATACCCACTCGTGCCATTATTTTCAAAGAGAGTAAGAGCAGCATTTGTTATCTTGCTCTATTTGCTACAATCGAAAGAAACAAAACGAATGTAATAAAGTATCGGTATAGTATAGTGAGTGAAGTGGGTAAAGTGGGTGCAGTGAATGGTAAGCTGGAGAATTTTGGCGAAGCCGCTGCTGCGCGCCGGTTAGTAATGCATCGTCCGAAAGTCTTTTCTTCGGCAAATAATTTTTAAAATGACCACAATATGCATAGAAATTATAATTAATACACTAAAACGTCTTTCCATCAGGATTTCTTTAAAAATAAGCTCAGCCTCTTAATTGCGTATAGCCCCTTAAATACTCGGTGCACCCACTGCATTGCACTCTGTTTACCAAAACATTTGAATAGTGGGTACACTGCTTGTGAGTAATGTGCTTGCGCTTACAATTTACTCAATTGTTTTGCTATCTCATTCACTCTTAAGGCATATGTGCTTATTCAACACGTGTTTGGAAATAAGTGCACATGCGAGCGAAAGATTCAAACCCGAATGAATGTCTTGGTCGCTCTTTCAAATGCATTCATGCAGACCTCTAGTACGGAACCCTCAGTGAGCGAGCCCGACTCGCACTTGACTGCTTTTTTATCAAAAGATACATATATCACCTATTTCATCTACACAAAACTGAGAGGCCTCGGCCTTGGCCCAGAGATCTGCAAGCAACCAAAAACGTGCCTGCTCCGAATAAATGCAAGAAGAAAAAAGGGCACAAGTAGCGAAAGCAAATGTCAAATAAGTCAAAGTATAAATGCAATGCAAAGGACAAATGGCATTTTACCCTGCAGTCAAGCGCAAAAAAATCAAATTAAGACTGATTTTTCAAGTACTCCCTTCCATTATATTCCAATAATGACAAATGTATGTACATATATAGTCCATGAAAAGGATTTCAAGGTTTTATCGGCTTGATTTACTTTATTATTGGTCTTTTTAGGTTATAAGAAGAAGATAATATCTAATTAATAACAAATTAATACCAATTTATAAAAACTTTGAAAATCACTTTCGAAATAGGTACAAAAATTAAGAAGAAGATGTTTACAGACTGTCCTAAAAATATGAACAAAAGAGCTAAAATCAGTGGACAGCTTTAAAATTAAAAAACATCATAATAATAAGTATAAATGTCCGAAATTATCTACTTCAAATAAATATTCTATTAAACTAAAGTCTTCTTCTTCTTGATTGGTCTAGATATCCTTTCCTATCTCAACGGAACTTTAAATGTTGCTCGCCACTGAAATGCACTTAAATTCCCATCAAAATCACGCCCTTCTCTTGAGAACAAAAAATGTGCTGCACAATTTAAATTGTAGTTTCCCACAAGTCCTTTTTGCCTTTTGGCCCAGTTGCGATATATGATTTTTTCTGTGGTTCATGCGGTTAGCATGCAGGCGCTAATTATGATAATTACCCGTGATATGGCAGCACTGAAGAAAAGAGCGAAAAAGCACAACAACAACAACAAACATGAAATCACTACAAAAAGCAACTGCCAATTTATGAGTGAAACACTTTTGCCGATGCTGCAGCTGCAGATATATAATCAGCAGCTAAACACAGATTTAAAGTCACATGCATACATACAAACACACATAAGCATACACTCCAAAAAATTTTATACCATTAGCATATAGTAAAATTGGCTTTTTTTGACAGCCATATTGTTAATCTACCCATTAAGGGCCAGTTTCACAGTGGATGTTTAAACCCTGATTGCAGTTTAAATAGGGAATTTCAGTTTCACAGTGGGAAGTTAAATACAATTTAAATGCCCGGTTGTGGGCATTTAAGTACGGCACAGAGTTGCAATCGAAAACAAATAAACAGCTGATTTCGGATGTGCAGGCAAGCTGCGTCGACAATATTGCAATTTATAAGCGGCCAAATTAAACATACAACTGCATGGTGTAGCACATATAAATGATCCCGTAGTATTATAAATAATATAAACTGTGGATTCTTTGAAGAATATCCAATAATTCACTTCTTTCGGCCGACGAAAAATTTTTAGCTCGCGCTGCCTCCATAATTGAACAATTGAACATATGTTTTTGGCAAGTTGTGCTGTGTTCAATTGTCAAATATTCGAAGTTGCCATTCATTATTCCGTATTTAAATAAATGCACTGTGAAACTCAAGAAAAGTTAAACTAGATTTAAACTCAATTCGCAAATTAGATTTAAACATCCACTGAGAAACTGGCCCTAAGTAACCATATCTAGCAATTTAGTGGCAGTAACTAATACTACCAACTTTTTTCTGTGAGTGTATAAATAAAGTAGTACAAATCTCATTATGTGAAAATTGAATTCATGCAGCTTCTGCTTAATTTTTCAAAATACACTCACACATATACCGACTACAATACATACGCACACTTACCACAAATCCGCACAAAAGTGTTGCCAGACTCACACTTTTTTCATGAGACTGCGGCTTAAATGAGCACGCCTGCATTTTAATGGCTTTTTGGCAGTTTCCCAGTTGAGTACTTTTTTTACTTTTTTTGCATAATTTTGCAAAAAGTGCACAAACATTGAAAATGCAATTATGTGTAGTAAGAGAGGAAGAAAGAGTGTGGTCACGCTTTGCTGCCATGGCCAAAAAAGGTAGCTGCCTGCCAACTGCCACTTTAAATCCGATTTTAATGTCAGCACATAAAAAAGTGTTAATAACACTAATTTGCATGCGGTTAGCTGATAATTTACATCGTCACGTCTTTAACTGTATGTGTGAATCTGTGTGTTGGCCAAAATGCTGTAATGTGGCAATTGCTGCAAATCGGATTTGTACAACAACAAAAAAGACAACTAAAAATTGCACTAAAAGCAAGAAATAAGGAAAATTGTCAGTTGAGTGATTTTGCTGAATTGCTAAAAAAAAAGTATAGCCGACTTAATTGATCTACGCTTAATTGGTAACCCCGCTTAATAGAAGCTACGACTACATTTCCGCTCTTAACTGAAACCGGGGTTTTAGTTAATAGTTCTAATAGTTCGGTCAATATCAAATCATTAGGCTCGTTCCTAAGAGCTCATCTAAAAACCAATTAGATAGTAGAAAAGTTAGAAAGGTATACGAAACCGAACAATCGCTTGATTTTATTAACTGTGGCAACATTTGAGATACGAGGAAAAGCCGGCTGCAGACGACTGCGCCTAATGCCTCTCGCCCATCTGCGCTATTTAATGACATTTCAATTGATTTCAATGTGGAAAATTTTTTTGGAGGAACGAGCAAATTGTATTTCGAGATATCACTGCAGTTCATAAAACTGCATATAGCTTTCAATAAAATTATTATTTTAAGAATTTCACTTTATTAAATATTTTTACATTATTATACGCTCTCAATTGGTAATGTACACTAAAGACATCAGCACTTATTTAATATAAGCAGTGGCCTATTAAGCTGTGATTTTATTGTGCTGCGAAGTGTGCCTCGAATCAAGTCCAGCCGCCTAAGTGAGCCTAATAAGACAAAGCCATGCCGCCGAATTAAGCGTTGCCTTTGAACAGGAGGATGGAACAAAGAAGCCGCCTTATAAAAAAAATGCCTTTATGAGTGCGTAAATTTATGAAGAGAAATTGCGCGCAAGTGTCAAAAGAGCTCAATTTATTAGTGCATTATAATCTCTGGATCTGCGCAGCTGTAATGCATTCGTGTAAAACTGATTTAAATGTGTCTGGCGTCAGATAATCGTTGGCCTAAGTAAATATATGAAAGAAAAGAAAGAACCTACCAAGAAAAATGATAATAATGCTAATTTGAGTATGGAAAAAAAGTCATAATAAAAGTGGCAAGAAGGGCCAAAAGAAAGAAATAAACTAATGATAATAATAATAATAATAATAGCGATTTTAATGCGCTTGCCCTGCAATGAAGTGCAGCGGAAGGTAGACGAAAGAAGACAGTGCTTTCAGTTGTAGATAATTGCGAGACACACGACGACGACGACTGTCTGCCTGGCAGACGCAGGCAGGCTGCCAGAGCAGACGTCTGCCAGTTGTGCGTCTCGAGACAGGCGCGCGCTCTTCCAAAAGCAAGCCACAGACCACGAAGATGTGGCAGAGCAGCAAGCAATAACCCTAGACGCGTCGCGACATGACTTTGCGTCTCTCCAGCGGTTGCATGTAACCCAGCCTTGTGTGTTCCAGATAATTGTTCCAACGAACGAACGAAGGAACGTAAAGGCTCTGTAGACTCGCTACATTTTAATTTCTCAACCTGAAAAACCAATTCGACTAAATCACATTTTCACATTTACGTGATTGTTGTAATTTTTTCTATTTTTCTTTTCGTTTTTTGTTGTTGTTGTTGTTGCTGTTGGTAAAAGTGTCTGGCTTGGTTCTAATAAAGGTTCTAATTGGTGCCTCGGCTATGCAATTAGGAAAAGGCAGCTGAAAGAGCGCAATATAAAATGCAATTGGCTGTGAATTTCAGGAAATTAATAAACTGATGAGTTTGAAATAATACGAAATCGTATGTCAAAGTTGAGAGTTCCCAAACATTTGATGTATCTTGCAAGCGCGCAGTGTTGCTTATACTTGCGAAAGAGTGCACCTAAAAATTAGGGCTTTAGAGTTTTTTACTATGGCAAATTAAAATTCCATTTAAAATTCGAAATTTTTGTTAGTTCAGTTTTCCATTTAGTCGAGCTCATCTCTCAAATAGTCTTTTACCTTGTGCCTCATTTGAAGTTGAAGACTGTATTGTCATCGCTTCGGAACCGCTGCTTTGCAACAACAATCTCTTTGATAATTTTCTTAGCCACCAGAGTTACGCAGATTTCTTACAATATCTTTTGTGGGCAATTAGCTTAAGTGGTTCGTTCCAAAGCTCACAGCGTATTTTATGAATTTCAAATAATTTTTCTAACCCTTTGGATATTTGGCTTACTAATGATTATGACTTGGCTGAACGCTTGTTCGAGCGAGTGTAGCTGCTGTGTTTGTGTGTGCATTTGTATAAACCGCATGTAATTGAGTAATTTCATACACAACATGATTGAGCATCATTAATAAGTATCAATCAAAAATTAACCCCTGCACAAATCGAACCCTCGTTCCTTCCAAATTCCCCAAAGCAATCGATTTGTGCTTCATATGGCATTTTATTGAGTTTACTTACATTTCGCACCAAATCAAGCATTTAACCCTTTGCGACTTATCAAGTCAAGCTGTCCAAATGATTTTCGTAGCATTCCTTTTTCTTCGGCTTTTGTTGCACTTCATATGAGAAATACGATTTTCAGTGTGGCAGCAACTAACCATTTATATCTTTACCCGTAGGCATTGCAAATTTCTTCAAATTTGCCATTTCCTTTGCTCCTTTACTCGTTTGTAGCTTCACGCTTTATCGTTACAAATTGCTGGAAACTCTGCTGCCTGCTTTGCGCTCCTTTGGCACTACTTTGCCACCGCAGTCCTTTGGGATTTTCGTTCGTCGTTGTTGGCCTTATTGTTAGCCCTTTTGTTAAGCAGCTGGCCATCAATCATTTCTTTGACTTGCACTTTAGTGTAGCTACTACTTCCTTCAACTGCCACCGTCTTCAGTTGTCTTGTTGTTTGTGCTATCTCTGGGGTTCTTTCGTGGTCCAGTTTGGCATGATTTGCCTGGTCACTTCGCTTCGTGACTATAAATCGAAAAATTATAAATGCCTGTTGAAAGTGATTGCTTACCACAAGAGAGCTTAAGCGGCTGTTTATAGAAAACTTGAGTTTCAACTGAAAAAGAGAAAGTAATTGATACAGAAAATACGTATAAAAAGTTTCTTCGGCTTAAGTATTTGCATGCCTCTGAAAGAACCTCGATCATATATTAAGTTCAGTCACAGCTTTCTACAAAGCAAAGCAAACTCTTCGACATTACTATTGACGTTATGGAAAAAGCCTCGATTCCTTTGTTCCTAATTTCCGAATTCTTAAGCAGACAAAAATTTGATACTGTGAATTTTCTCTATAAAATTTCCAATGTCCTTCAATTATTCCTCTTAAATCAGTCTCTATTTCTGAAAAGCCTCGAAACTTTTCGACTTTTCTGCTAACGCTTCGAAAGTAGTAACCTCGTTTCCATCTTCTTGTGCTTAGAAAGATAAATCGATCGAAATCGAGTCAACTGCCTTTTCTTAACTCCAATATTCTATAAGCACAACCTTATGTCCCAAATAGTAACAATGTTGAAGCAATTTGTTCTCAAAAATTTTACAAATTCAATTGCCATCAATGGCAAGAGTCCGAATCCCAAAAATGCCATATACCAAACGCATCCTTTGCTCATTAATATGCAACTGATAGCTACGCCAGCAATGAAAGTATATGCCATCTTTTATAAAATTATGCATTTACTTTGACAAGCGCAATGATTTATTAACCGTGCTTAATCTGTGTAAATACAGTGGAATAATGCAAAGCGTAGCTAAAACAAAGCCCAGGACCCGTACAACTGAAAATGTCGGAAAATGCAACGTCCGTATTTATGCCAAAAACAGGCTAAACAGCAAACCAAAAGGGGGAATACATTAAAAGAAAGATGTTTGAAATGACACCAAAAAAAAGAGGCGGCTGGATGCTGCCGCAGCAGGAAGTGGTCAAGTGTTGTCTTATGCCAAGCGCAAATTTTCAAGTCCTGTGAAAAAAGTAACATATCGACCGCAACGAATTTTTACCAAAAAAAAAGCAGCAGAAAAGGAAATACAAATTTACGAAATAAAAATGCAAATGATGTGTAAATGAAGAAAGTGAGTAAAAATGAAAAATTGCGCTGGACCGCACTGACACTTGACTGGACAGCAACCCGTTCTTGTTGAATTGCGGAACACTTCTACGGAGTTTTCTCAGCTGAACCTTCTGCTGCTCTTCGCATTTCCCACTGAGAGGGGAAGGAACGTATACTTATGTTGGTCTTGCTTGTAAACTTATAGGCAAATTCCCTGCAGGACCTTCTCTATACTGTCAGCTGTTGCTGCTGCTGGCGGGCATTTCCAAAATTTCAAATATTTATTATGTGCATGTAAATGTAGACAATTTGTAATTTGTTGATTTATGCGCTGAAAATGTCAGTTAGATTTGACAGTTGTTGGTGCTGATCTCTTCGGGGTGAGTTGTAGAGTGGTTTTGTAAACAATTTCTGCAAATCTGTCAATTATTATGAAAATCCGAGCTTGCCGAGCTCATAGTAAAGCACGATGGAACTGCTCAGAAAGTAATTAACATTTTTCTTATAGTACATATTTTCCTTGAGCGTGGCAGCAGAAAGTGAAGTGGATTTTTCCAGTTGGCCTATGCCTTTGACAACTCACGACCCCCCTCATCGAACTCTTATCTGCTTCGCAGCAAAAGCATCTACAAGCAATTAAGACGCTGCGGGAGACCTTTTCACAGCTGCAACATAGACACCCAAGCAGAGCACTCACTCCCTCTGCCAATTGGTGAAGAGACGCTACCTATGCGCCCGGCGTGCAACAACAAATCGTGCCATGTGCTGCCCCAACCCCAAATTTCAATTCCAGCGCGAATGTTTACAAGCTGCAAACAACAACTCGTTGCCCCCTTTTGTCGACATTGAAATTAAATTGTGAAAAAAGGAAAAGCAACAACAAAAAATGATTTGCTCAAGGTGACGCTGTTTTATGCGCTTGCTGCAACTTGAGTGCAGCGAGCAACGTGCAACATTTGGGGCGCGCCTATTTTTAACGCTGCGCTGCTCTGCAGATTGTCTAAAATGTTTCAAGTGCAAGTTGCCGATACACACACACACACACTCAGGCAAACAAGCAGCCCCCTTTTTTTTGTCAGACAAAAGCGTCATACTAGAGGCAGCCGCGATTGTGGCAGCGTAACTCACTTTTTCAAGCAATGACTGATTCGATTTTTATCTGCGCCTGAAAATCTAAATTTCTTGGAAAAAACAAAAGCGCTGACAAATTTTAAACAATTTATTGTAATTTTCAGCGCCCTAATTACAAGCGACAAGCGAGCCGCTACTTGAAAATAATTTTAAATTTTTTAAAAAATGTCAATTTAGTGCCTTAAATTTTCCAATTCATTACAAATCCAAAAAATTAGCTCCCTCTCTGCCTTCTCGAGCTGAAGGATTATTTCTGCTCCGCTACGTCGGCATAGCCCTGCACAGATGTGTGCATACCCTTAGTCCCGGGTAAGCGCAGCCTGAAAGGGCGTGGCACACATAAATTTGCGCCTTCGGCTTGCGTTATTTTGGCTCATAAATAATTTCGTATGTGTGTTTGCCTTGCCTACTAAATCGCATGTTTTCCACATGAAATTTCACTCACTTTATTGACGCACTTCCCCTCTTTAGTTCCTTTGGTTTTCTACACTTTCTTCCCTTTTGTTTGTATTTCGGCTATAATTTCCCCAGGCAGATTTTGCTTGCCCACTTGATTAAAATGTTGCGGTGTGCCCCTGTGCAGGCAATAAATGTCCAATAAAAATATAATTATTACTTTTTTGGCTTACACCTTCGCCTTTTGTGGTCGCTGTGCTCGCCTTTCATCTCATTCATTATTCGTTGCTGGCGGCCTGTTTATCTGTTCATTACAGGAGCGCAGTTGTGGAATAGAAATGTTTTTCGATCAAAGGGCGGTAAAATAAATGAAGGATCAGAAAGACGCAGAAACTCGGCGCAGAAGTGAAGACATTTTTGAAAAATTTTCTTACTTGGTTTTCGATAGAAAAATTGTAGAGAAGTACTCGAAAGCAAATGTATCGATATTAATGAAAGATCAAAAAATTCAGGAAAAAGAAGAAATTTTAGACAACTTTTCTTACTTGATTTTCGATAGAAAGGTGTAGAAAAATACTTGAAAGAAAATATTACAGAATGTAGATTAAGATATGCTTAATCTGGGGAAACCGAACAAAAATTTTAAGAGAAAGTGTATAGTAAAGGAATTCTTGATTTTTGCAAAAATTTATTCAAAATATAAAAACTACTATGCAAACGAAAACGCTATAGACACTAGAATTTTGAAAATTGTATTTCTTTTTGAACTTTTAAAATTAAAATTTGGTAAGAAATTTTTTCCTTTCGTTTTAGATACAAAACTCTCCGTTCGCCGACAGCTTGACATCCGACAGCTTGACTAGAGCCGCCTCTGTGCCAAACGCATCCTTATCTCTGCTGAATCTAATGCCTGTATATGTGTGGGTGCAGTGCAGAGTGCAGCAAAGTGCGGCAGGAAGCGCCATAAATTTTGTTAAGTGGATTTTTCTGGCACGTCCTTTGCTACGGCAACGCTTCTACCTAACTATCTACCCACCTTCCTTACAGTGCCGCTCTCGCCCCTGCTGATAGCAAGTCTGTAATTTTATGTGAAAATTTGTTTATTAAGTACCCCTTTAGAGTTTCACGGCATAGTTTGGTGGTATTTCCCAGTAATGTTGCTTTCAACTAATTTATTGTTTTAAGTGGATTTGTAGTGCTTTATGGCGTAATTAAGTGGGTGTGGTGTATGGGAATTTTGGTATTAAATTACACTTCTCTTCTATATGCCTTCAGCAAGGGGAGGAAGTACTTACAAGCGTGTTTCGGCAATAATTCTATTTTTTGGTGAGTTTTTCGAGAGAGTTTTGTGGTATTAATAAAAATTAATTGTTTCTGTTTGCATTTAAATCAATTAAAATTTATAGCATTTAAAAAAAAATTTATGCATTTGTTAAAAGACAAGTTGATATATTAACAGGGATTCATTATATTGAGGCGACAAAGCTGTGAAAAAAATATTGCACGCGCACCTATACAATAAAATTTCCATTATAGATATTGGAAGTAATATTTCTTAGTTGCATACAAGTTGTATACAAGTTGTAGCAGATCAAACAGGCACATTTCGAAAAGCAGGCTTTATATGTTCCTTTGATATGCAAGAAATTTTGGGGTCCTCTAAGCAAGGACTATAAAAAAGGACTTAATATCTAAAAACAATCAGAATGAGAAAGCATAGAAGTAGCCGTAGAACAGCTTTCAAGAGACAGATGAACCGACATTGCGCAGTACAATTTCTTAACATCTTCTTATTTCCATATATGAATTATTTAATTTAACTAAGATTAAGAAACCACAACAAAACAAATTTTATCAAACAAGAGATCTTTCATTATAGACAAAATGAAGGGCAATTTCAAGGGTTCAACTCGGAATAAATTAACTTAGTTTTATATTTTTCCAAGCACTTGATTTCTTTAAATTTTTCTCAAGCCTATTTGAAGGTCAAGCATTATACAAGTATGTGCGTATTTCCATTTCTTGAAGATCTAATGCCATAAAAATTAATAGGTATATTGACACTGGAGACATGAATTTATTGTAGCTCTACACAAGCTCAGAAGCCAAATCAAACTCAGACTTTTAAATTGACATTGACGTTGTTAGAATTCGAATTGAAGCCATTATGAATGACATTCAGATACTTGAAAATAAATATTGGCAATATTTATTTTGAGAGCATCATAAAATCAACTCAAGAATATGCTAGAGATTGTCATAACATATGTTTTCAATAAAAAAAAGGCGCAATATAACGCAAATCTTACACTTGAAAGTCAAAGTCAAGTGCTGACAGCTGGAAGACATTCAATTAAATCCAAAAATTTTACAATGAGGAAAGTCACATTTTTATGACAACCGAGAACTGCTGTTCTGTATAAAATTAACTCTTCAAGGTCACATATATAAATAGAGAGATGCATAGATTTAGTTATTTTCATTGAAGCTACTTCAATTTAAATTAATTTCAACAAATTTTGCTCAGAGTTGAAAAATACAGAAATTAAAGTAAAATTGGTTTGGAAAAGTACAGCTTTACTTCATTTTTCAAATAGATTTTTGGAGAATTCTATACAACTGATACTACGTCCTCTTATCTATCTAACGCTTTCAAGTCTGCAGCTAAATCTCTTTTTGCTTTCTGTCAAGCGAGCGACATATCACACACGCTGATTCCAGCACCATGCCACACTCATTTTCTACACTGTACTTCGACAACCTTCCGCATTGCGGCAACATGCAACAAAGTGGCTCGTAACGCTGCTGCATTTGCAACAATTGACAGCTGTCACGCGCTTCAAGTGGCAAGCATTTTTAACGTCTTTGTGTGTCGGTTGGCCTTTTGTAGAAAGCGTTGCCAAAGCAATGGCAGACTTTTGCTGCTGATAACTGCGGAAAAAATAAAATATTGCACTAAATCTCATTTCTTTAGGGTATCGAAATTGAAAAATGCCAATTTTGGTAAAAGAGTAAAAAGAAAAGGTGCTGAGCTGCTAAACTGTAACTGCGTGTGCTTCCATCAGCAACCAATGAACCAAAAGCATTTGAGATTATAGCCATTAAATTTACTAAAATGTTGACTAAAAGCTGAATACTGTTTAATACTTGTCTTATTTTTGACCAAATTGACTTTATGAGATAATTTGATAAAGGAAATTGCTAAGTCTATTGAAATATTAGTCAAGCTGGCGCATGGCTTTTTATAAAGCTTTTTTTAAATTTTATATGAAATGAAATATCAATCCATGTTATAAAATTAGCACTTAACTTTTCTTCTTTTTCATATCAAACGTTATCTTTCCATTGAAATATTACTTGTTTATTAAATAGTATCAAGACTAGCTTCAAGCTTCATATCAGAGCTAAGGTCAGATACTTGAAAAGAATTTGATATCAAAGCTAAATGTTTATGGGGTAACTTCCTATGTCTGCTTATGTGTGGGAGTGCATGCATAGCTCAACAAAAGCATTCCTTTGCATAAATGTGCATGTATGTATGTGTATGTGTGCTTGTAGTTACATATGTCAACTGTCAGCGTTGCCATCTTTCTTATGTCAAACGGCAAGGGAAGCGTTACATAGACGAATTTTCTACAAGTTCTTCATGGCTTTGTCATTGTCAGCAGCTGATTGTGGCATTGTCGCACACACACACACACACTCACACACGCATTGCGTAAGGCGATGCGGCTGTAGTGTCTGCTTTTGCTTGCCACAATTTGTTGCACACAATTTTACAAAATCCACATCAAAGCGCGCTCACTTTTCTATATAAAAACATGCCAGGGGGTACACGTACACACACACATACTCAAACTCCTTTTCACACACATTGCTTTTCTATTGAAGCCCCAAAAGCAAATCATTTTTAGCTCAAAATAACAACACTTTTCTCCCCATTCGCTCGCTTCAGTGTCATGCGGCGGGTCGTATTTAATTAGCTGCAAAAGAGTTATCAGCTCAAGCAGTCAGTGTTGCCTGCTGCAAAGATGCACTGCCTCGCTGCGCTTGAGATTTTGTTTGCCCCTGCCTCCTTGCTGCCTGCTCTCAAGCCACCCCAGCAAACGAATTTAATTTTCATAGGAAAAAGCAGGCATTTTCCCCTTTTACTAGTTTTCGCGCGTATTTTTTCGGATTCGAATAAAGAAAATCGTAGAATTTTAGTTTTTCCAAAGTTGATGTGGCATGCCACAGGCACGCGCTGTCATGCAGCTCCTACTTCTTCCATGTAGTTCCAAGTGTAATGCACACATGCTGATTGTTAGATTTGCCGCCTTTAAAATGGAATTTACGTGGAAAATACAATTGACATTGTTGACATTCGGTAAGAGCAAAGGGAGGAAGAGCGGTTGCATGGTTTTTGTTTAGGCGCATTCATTGCCTTCTTCTTGCTGCCATAATCAAGAATCTAGAATTTTTATTTAGTATACAGTTTATTCAAAATTACTTCAAACTGAGCATAAATCGAAATTTTTCATGGAAATATGCAAATAAATAACCAAGAACCAATCTTTATTCTAAAATATGCCTGTAATTATTTCAATTAAGTTAAATGCGAAAATGGTAGTCAAAAAGTTGTTTTATATTTGTGCCGGCAACGGAAAGTAAAGTAGTAAGTAAATTCCGAGAATTGAGAGGCATTCAAAAATATAACTTAAAATCACTTTTATTGAAAAGTATAAAAATTTATTAGATTCACGTTCAGTCCCTTGAAAGATGCACAGAAGAAGAGCATACGCAAAAAATGATTTCCCAGCATATCCTGAAATCCCACAGACTAAAGCTTTAAACACAATCAACTCGCGAGGCGAATTTTACGCGGCGAACGCGCGCTGTCAAAATTAAAACACACGGCAGTGCATGTGATTGCCCACAATGACGACGCTAGCGTAGTTCGCCTCTCGACGATTCGCCTCGCGATAGAACAAATTCTAATTTTGTCGCTGCCGCCTCAGCTGTCAGTGGTGAAAAATAAATAAATTGAAGTAAGGAAATTGTAAATTTTTGTGCGGAAACTATTTTTATAGTTTTACAACTCGGAAAATTTGTGAATTCGAGGTTTCCGTGGATTTGTTTAATTATGTGCTTGTTGTGGGGATGATTTTTTCCGCATCAACTGATGCGAATTTCGCTCTGATTCTGTTTCACTGGGCGAAATTCCACGACGACTGCCGTCAAGCCGCCATTATTCGCCGCGTAAAATTCGTCTCGCGAGTTGATTGTGTTTAAAGCTTAAGAATTGAAATTTCCAATAAAAGCGCATAAAAATCATACAAAAATTATTCAAACAAAACGGCACAAAAGTCAACAGTAGAACTACAAAAAGTCAACTGTGCATGAATTTATCAAAATGTCAAATAGACGTCAAAATGTCAAAGAAACACAAAGCAGTGTAAAACTCAACAAGCAAAAGATCAAAAACTTGAAATTCGTTGCGGCACTTCAAGCATAATTTTTACCCCAAAATAAATTTCGAACAAAAAAGACAAATAATTTGTTAAATCGTCTTGCTGGACAAAGCTTTGTACAAAAGATCACAAGCGTCGACATGACAAGTCAAAAAGATGATCGCTGCTGAAGTGAAGATCGCTTGTAGACGCAACTAATCCTTTCAAGACGTGCAGACTCAGAGATCAGCTCGCTATGTGGACAATAGCCAGTTGCACGGTTTCAAAGGCAAACAAAATGGCAATTAATTGAAACATGAATTATTAACGCCAACGGTGGATGAGGCCACTCGCTGACGTTGACTGACTACACTGCTGGCCCTTAAACTGGTTCTCTAATGCAAGCACATCTTGCTCAAAGCAAAAGGGCTGCTTTTCCAATTGTGAGTCATCTCAGAATGGTCAACTTCATTGTTTGCAAGTTTCTGGCCGAGGGTTGCCAGTGACGCTTAAGATCTTTAAATTTGGATGCTGTTGTCCACTGTGACGCAGTTGACTTTCTTGCTGACGATGCTGATGATTTGCATCTGTTGATGCATTATTGGCCATTAATCATTTCAACTCTTTCTTGTTGTTGTTTCATGCTTTTCTTTCTTTTAGTAGTTTATCTAGTGTTAAATAATTGCGCTGTGAAATATACAATTATTTTTGAGCACATTTAACAATTTTTCAACTCATAAATTCGGTTCCTTTCTGTTGGTCACTGCAGTAAAATTGTATGAAGAACCTTCGACTTGTTTGTTCAACTGGCTGCATGATTAATCACCAAATTATGCATTATTTTATCAAAAGATGCGGTGTAGCGTTTTTTCTTGATGCACTTTTTATGAGATAACATTTAAAATGCGCTTGGAAAAAAACGTGGGAAATGCTGAAAAATATTGTACATTTTCCATAACAATTGTATGCAGGCAAGTATTCCAAAAACACAGAAGACGACGGCTTATTTATTAGGACAAGCTTTTTCAAAATTCAAAAATTTTTATAAATCTGAAAATTAAATTGTGTGCATATGAAATTTGTAAATTTAATAAACTTGACACTGCTGTTCATCGAAATTGCTATGACAGTCTTTATGTTATCACTGTACACTCGAAAAATTCCCAATTAGTAACAGCAACTCATTTTGAAGCACTCCAGGCTCAAGCTTAGATCATAGTGTAATAATATCAAGTGAACCAGATAGCAATGACATTCTATTCTCGTACCTAAGCCTGTCAGTTGCGTTGTCAAAAATATTAACCCGTTTTCAGTTTGTGTTTTGATTTTCGTTTGAAGAAAAAAGTAAAAAGAAAAAAATATCAATGCCGAACTCTTGCCATTTGTGCAAAAGCACTTGCGATGCAGCGGTGCCGATGTTTTCGCTGCCAAAGGATGAAGATTTGCGACGAAAGTGGATAAAAGTATGCAATACCACTTTTTCATCCTCAGCGCGTGTTTGCGCTAACCATTTTGAGGAGCAGGAGATCATAGGCAGTAAGAAAAGGAAAAAAACATGTAACACACGTGCGGTTATTAATATTTTCATTACTGAAAATAAAAATTGTTTGGTACTTAAAAATGTTGAGTAACTTTTTTGTACTAATGTCTCGGATGGGTTAAGACATATAACGAAGAAGGAGAAAAGAAAAATCAAAAAATTTTTTGACAGGCTTGGGTACTTCAAGCTATCTGGTTCACTTGATATTTTTCCACTATGGCTTAGATCACACTGTTGATTATTAAAAGAGCTGACAAGCGAACGGATAAGCAACCCAAAATTATAAAAATGCATTTTTTAGACAACGAAATAGAAAACTTATTTTATAGCATAAATATATGAAAAATTCGATGGTTTCTGAATCCAAAGTCAAATTTTAATCGAATATAAAATTTTTGCCGAATTCCTAAGCTGACAAAAACGAACACAGAATTTCACTCGCAAGCCGATACTACCTTCCAACAAATCATAATACAATTGAACTGTACACATTTTACAAAAATATTTTTCCCCCGAAATTGAGCTATTTTTAATTCAAATATTATTCTTTTCAAGTCTTGTTTGCTCTTAATACTTGAAGATCATGGCATCACACAAATGTGGAAATTAATCTATTTTCATTAGACAACTTGATATGTTAAGCATTTTAAAATCCCTAAATCAATTTACGCTGAAAAATCAGCGCGCTTCTATAAATAAAGCAACAAAATAATTAGTGCAGCAGATGAGCGTGCACTTCCTACTCCACTTGCAACTGTCCCCTATCTTCCACATTCACTGTCCCCACTATCCCCCAGTCAAACACGCCAATATTTGAAATTATAAGTTATAGTTTTTATTTCGAACATTGTCTTATACATTGACATGACATTTGACACGCGCTGCAATGTGGCACACGCCCCCTCTCCCCCGCCCCTACCCCACTGTGGCACGTTCCAGCAGCGAAATGTCAGCATGTGACACATGCAACGAGCGAAACCATATTCAATTTGCTGTAACCCCAACCAACTTCACCCCACATGCCGCTGTCATGCCGCTCAAGTGTATGTAGGTGTGTGTAGGGTTCGGCGGCTGCCCCTACAACTGGCATGCATTGCGCCAAGCGTGCCAACAGTCACAAGTGATTTACCAAAACATGTCTACGCTTTTCCTAATTAATATTGTGGAATTTTTACAAATTCTGGGAGGCTTAGGCTGCTGCGCCTGCGGCACCAAGTCTGGCGTGAACTCTGATGGCTCCCTTGTGGGTGCACAAGCTTCAGGCGCTACCACGCAAGCGTGCTTGACACTTAATTAAGTGACATCAGTTCAGTCATTTATAAAATTTAGCATATGAAAATAAAGTCTTGTCTCAATTTATAATTTTATAAAGCCGGCCTAGTCGAATGAGCCTAGTGTGCATTGTTAGCATGGATTTGCCCGCTGGCATGTCAAGCGTGAGTGACACGTGATTTCTTATTGGATTTTAAGTGAAAACAGAAAGTACAACCAACTCAAGAACTTTCCATTTTTCAGACAAATTGTTGGAAAAAATTGATTGTAGACGTGCCAAGTAGTGAAATTTGAATATAATATTCATGAGAATATGCTGGTAGGGGCAGAAGAGGGTCCCATGCCCCTAGAACTTCGCAATTATAAATGTCCCATTAACCCTTTACAAATTTTATTATATGAATATGAAAACTTGTTGATTAGAAATAAGAATTTTTTTCTAAGATGACATAATTCCGATTTTTAAGCCAAACTTTTTGGAAAAGTGCAAAGAATATTCCATCTTTATTAACTTTAAGATACTTTCTGATACGAATCCAAAAACATTAAGTAGTGTCCAGCCGAAAAAAGTTACTGTTCTCCCCTTTACGAAATTCTTGCATACGCCCATGATCACATCTTAAGGGATTGAGCGGTAGTATTTCAAAATTAATTGATGTGCAGCTGCATTCACTTGAGGGATATTAATGAAGTTGGTGAGTGAGATTCTAATTAGAACTAAGTATTTTACTTATATATTAGAACTAAATATAAATGTGACGAAAAGGAATCACAATACAATCAACTATTTTTAGAACTTAGAGAGCAGCTCGATTTTTTTTGGTTGAAATTTAAGCTATCATCAGGAGAAAGATTTCGTACTGAATTCCGAGCAATCCCTAAAATTCTTCTTCCCAGGTCACTAGCTTCAGTTTCTTAATTATAATAAGTCGGGTTTAATCCTTTGAGGTACATTTGTATGTAGGAAGTGGTTTAGTTGAAATCTCTTTAACTGCGAGCAATTTAATTTAAATAAATAGAAGTGTTCATTCTCTATGACCGCCATATTATCCGTTTTATTCTTTAAGATACATGCGCTTTTTATTATGATATAATGCATTTTATTTAAACTACCTTTTCCGTTCATTTTAAACAAATTTCCTAAAAGCTCGTCACAAGCGCTTGCAATTTTCTTAATCAACTTGCTCTGCATTAATTTTAGTGTCACCAACTTTCACCATTTTACTTCCGTTGCGCACGTTTCTTGAGATAACTTCTTATAGAACCCACAACCTGCCACACAACTGCTTTACTCCACTGCTGCCAGAAGCTCCACCTTGCAGTACTTCAGTTCAGAGTAACACCACCTTCACCGCTTTCTTCAGTTTGATAAGAAAAAATTAAGCAATAAAATTAAAACGTAGTAAAGTGAATTTATGACACCTTAATTTCATATATTAACATTTTATTACGTAGCGAAAAACTGGCTGCACTTCAGCAATGCCACAGCAAGAAGCGAAAAGTTGGTGGGAACGTGCTAGGAATAGTATCGTAAAAGTGCAGCTTAGTGCGCACAGGTAATATCGCTTTAATTTGCAGTCGTGAGAGTAGCTAAAAAATTCCGAATTATTGCAGAAATCGTAAAGAGCAGTATAAAAGTATAAAAATGCAATATAGAACCTGGTGCATTTATGATGAGTATGCGCTTTGGCTAAGCCTTAGATGAAGCTGGGTGTGGGTCTTACAATGAATTAATTGTATTTAGATAAAAACGGGATTTGCTGATCGATATGCTTACCCACTCGTACTATTCGATGTCTTTGCCATGCTTAATCTTCTTGGTGTCTCACAGGATTTTAATATGAATTTGGAAATAAGAGTGCTTACTTAGAGCCTTCGCCAACTAGTCAATTAGTTTCTCGCTCTTAAATGCAGAAATTCCTCGATAGCAATAGTTGTGGCAATAGTTGTGGCAATAGTTGTTCCTAATAACTGATCATTCGATGTAAGATAGTAAAATATAATTACAAATCGCTTAAATGCATTTCAAAATCCAAATCCGGGTGGAAACAGTTTGGAATTAGACAGAAACAACTGAAAACCATCTAAATTCTAGCTGAAGATACTTACAGCTAGCGCTGCATTCTTTTATATAGTAGCTGTAAAAAAAATTTATTATTTTCTGAGTAATTGAAGGTTTTCTTTAGCATAGTTATATTGACTAGCGTTTTAGCCTTTATCGAAGAAAAACTATAAAATATGGCATATTTTCTCTTTGCTGGTGTCCAACTTTGACACGCGCTCAAACAAAGTTTTGTCAAGCAATCGCAGAACTATGTAAAAAGCTTTTTTTACTACAAAATAAAATTTTTCCTACGCCATCTAGTGTTACCAGATCGCAATTATATACCCCGAGCTACAGATGACTAAAGCCATGTATTAGAAAAGTAATGTATTTCTTTCTACTACACCCATAAAATATATTGTATGTACGTATGTACATAAGTATCTGCAACTTAAAGCTACTTAGCTACTATGAGAGCGAACTTAACTGCCCTTTAATTATGTGCGAAATTTTTAATGCTTCAAATTGCTATAAAACTGACACCGTCTAAACTTGATAAAACAATTTATCAAGAGGGTTGCTATAATTAGTTTTCAAGCCGTTACAACAAATTACATTTGACAGCTTTCGCTCAGAACAAAAAGCGAAAACCCATGAAATTAACATGCTTTCAATGCCAGTCGCCGTTGTTGTTGCACGGCTTGTGCTATTCAAAGCCTAACTAATTGCCTCTGCCATGCAATTAACTAATGCAAGCTGCCTGCGCATGCGCACTAAACTAGGATCCTAGTTATGGCCATAAGTTACGCTGGGTGCGCAGCTAGTTTCCCGCTGCAAAAATAATTAGTAAAAAAAATATAAATAGCGCAAAATAGTTCATAAAATTATAATTAGCATAAATAGGCAAAAACTGCATGGGGAAGTTGCACTCCTTGCATGCGCTTGCAAGAGGCACTATAATTAGTACAGAACTTAGCCATAAGGCACACTACACTCACTCAACTATGCGACTAGTCCTTCTAGGAAATATATGCCTAATAGCGCTAGCATAACAGCTAAAAAGAGTGTAGCCTTTTTTCGCATAGTTCCTAGTTTATAGTCAGCTCATAGTGCATTGTCCTGTTGTATTCTTAAAACAACCTTTCAGCACGCTAATTTTGCAATTTCAATTATTTTAATTATTTTTCAACAGTTACACTGTAACATGATCTCTTTGCAAACGCCTCGAAAGGACTTCAAGCGTATCTAAATGCTGCTGTCAGTGTTCATTTAAAATTAGCGCACAATATGTCATAACATATTTTTATTGTACACATGCTGAAGCACTTTAACAGTTTTATAATGGCCACAGCTGTCAAGTAAAAATTAGCTAGGCAGTTACTTGACTATCTGACTCTATTATGAAAGTCCTAATTTTAGTTAGGTTGATATTGTACCAGTGTTCCACCATAATTAGGTCGTGATTAAAGTTGTTGGAGTAAGATATTAAGAGAACAGACCATCTACCATAAATCCATTAAATGACTATCATGATGATCCTGGCCACCTTCCAAAATTCTACGCTCCCTGGCATGTTAGTATGCTTTCTTATTTCGAAAAAAAAAATATTTAGATTGAAGTAGCTGTCTATAGACGGAACATATTTAGATCAAAAACCCCTGCTGATTGACGAAACAGAGCATACCATGAGAACACTGCTTTGGCCAACTATTAATAAGTGAGCAGTGAAGAGCTAAAGTCATCTCATAAATGAATTTAAAATTTTAGTTTATAGAATCGTAATTAATTTAATCTATTTTACTACTAGTTATAGTTTTATGTAAATTCTTCTTTAAGCTGTGCGACCTATTAAATTTTGAATTAAAGCACGAAAACATCTGTCCATTGGTAGTATATATAGGGGAGAAATAATGGTATAAATACAGCACAAACTTCTTACGTTACCGACCTGAATATTCGGGAACGAAGCGCGAAAACACAAAATCAAATGTAACTTTATGAGCTGTTCAGATAGAGATGGCAAACTTTGTGAGGGGTATTTATGCTATTTATGGGTTAGTTTTTACTAATAAACAGTTATGTCCGATGACTCCTTCATACCGAAATCGCCTTTAACGAATGTGCCCCAAGGACGAAGGTACCCCCCTCTCCCCTACATACATACGTCTACTACTTTGCTTCTTCTTCTATATATATATATAACCTCAAGCAGGTATTTATTTGCACATTTGGAAATTTTAAAGTTTTCCAATTTTCCATATTAGTCATTAGCTTGTAATGTAGGTATGAATAATAAATGCGCTGTACTTTCCATCAACTGCAAGTGCCCCCTCCACCTGACTGCAATACTCATACTGTTGTTCCGCAGTTACTCTGTCCACTGCAACCTGCGAACTCGTATAACCCAAATAACCATAGTAACCCAAATAAGAGCCACTTTTTTCAACTTTCTGCACTTTGCTTTGGTTGTTGTCGTTGTTGTTATTGGCATACAATTCACTTACAGTGTTACAGCCCAAACCTGACAGCAAGAACCCCATAGAACAAACAACAGTGGCGGCATCGATGGCCACAACAAGAGTATCGATGCATCAACTGTACCGTAAAACAGTTTGACATATGGAACCACCCCTATCGGCCGGTAGCGGCAATCGCAGCAGCGCTGGTGGCGGCAAATATGAAAACGAAAATAACCGCACACACTCACGGACACAGTCAATAT
Organism: Neria commutata; assembly: GCA_963457695.1. Lineage (NCBI taxonomy): Eukaryota > Metazoa > Arthropoda > Insecta > Diptera > Micropezidae > Neria > Neria commutata. The sequence goes on from OY735248.1 coordinate 39,916,344, forward strand.
GGCTGAGTGACTGACTGAATGACTGTAAGGGAAGGACTCTACTCAGAGTGACTATTTGAACACGCAGAGCTGGACGGACAGATCGGGTGACGGACTGTTGGAGGTAGCTACAGTATAACGGACAGAGCGTTGAAGGAACAGGCGAAGGAACGAAGCTATTGTCGGACGGATCTAGTGACAGAGCGATAGACACACTCAGCGAAGAATGGACGGAAGAATAGTTTGTTGGACAGTCGCACGAACAGTTCAATCGATGGTCGGAGAGATCTAGATTCTAGAGTGAAGAACGGACCGCTGAATAGCTTGTCATATTTGCATTGATAGCGCGCCTGACCATGAATGACGAACTGACTACACTGACGCGATATTGATGGGCCGCATGAGCGAATGAGCAGTGCCCGAGTGACGCTGACTTTGCGTTGACCATCTGTCATGGCTAGGACATGCATACTCGTTGGTATGACACACGAAATGCATATTTGCCACATATTCAGACAAACTTTGGTGGTGTTGGTTGGCCACAGGACAGGACTGTACTTACAACCACGCAAGGCAATGCCATATGAACTGGAATAATCATATCGAGAGGGATGAGAGAACTTTAAACGAATCATCATCATCATCAGCATTGTTGTTGTTGTCATCATAATCACCAACAGTAGCGTTAAAGCAGCGGCACAAGTGTTCGCACTGGAAAGGGGAAATGTAGATGTGGATGAGAGGGTGATAGGGTGAGAGGGTGGCAGCAGGGTAGGCAAGTGCTTGTAAGCGTTAATAATGTTAGGGTATTTTCCATACAGACGAGCATGGGCATTAGGTTTTTGTTGCTGCTCTGGAACACGTGCACTAACCGACAGCATATCATCATCATGGTTGTTGTTGTTGTTGTTGAAGAGCAATATTTCAGCGGCTTATCGACTGTACTTAAGGCTTAACGAAAGCACAATTGAATGCTTTGAGCAGAATAATTGTTAAATTTGTATAAAATTTTTGAGATTTTACGCAAAAATTTTTATGTAATCTGCTCAAGGGGGGTAATTTAATTGAATTAGTGCCAAAAACTGCATAAAAATTTACGGATTTTGTCAATGAAAAGAAACAAGTTTTTTGTGAAAAAAATATGCTGATCCTTTGAGGCATCTTTTTGTGCTTTATACCAAAGAGCACATATACAATTTTTGTAAAAAAAATTTGTGGTAGGTACCCCGAAACAAATTTGTTTATATGAAAAAACCGATGACTCTCCAACTGACTTATACCTACTATTTTCATATAATAAATCTCTCGTATTTTGACAACAAATTTTAGAACCAGAATCAGAGTAAAAGACGTTGCTGAAGCTGCTGAGGTTTATTCCATGCTATAAATGGCGTAAGCTAGGCCCTGCTTGACTTCTCAGGCAGAAGGACCACTCTCCAAATGGCTTGAGCCCTGTTTGACTTTTCAAGCAGTCTGCTAGTAGTTTCAAAACGGACCTATACATTGTCCAAATGTATCTTTCTGGCTTTCCTACGGTATTGCTGAGTTATATTTAAGTAAAGTTGGCCAGATGCATTTTTATTGTTTGATAATAAATTTGTGCGAATTAAAATCATGTACTGTTATGGAAAATCTTTATATTTTGCATTATAATAATTTTTAATCCACTCTGACTGCATCACATACTGCTGAAATATCCTTGTTAAATATTTGTTTTTCTCTTTAACTCATTTTAGAGCAAACCAATGGTTCAATTTCAAATCATCATATTCAAATCGAAATTACACTGGTCTTTTTTATGTGGCTTCTATGTATAAAAGCAACAACTCAATACAACAACCACAACAAAGCAACAACTGCGGCAATAACATGAATGCATGCACACTTCAACGAGTGGTCAATGGGTGATGATGTCCATCAAAAACGCATAACCGAACTCAAGTGGCAGCCCGCACCAAGTGCAGCAATCAACAACAACAACAACAAAGTGTGTACAACAACAACAACCACAAGCAATTATTTCCATTTGATTGAGCAAAGAAGTGCGCGCATTTACACAATCAACTGCAAGAGCAACAGCAGCAACAACAACAACAACAACAAGAACAGCAAGAACAGCAATAACAACAACATGCGGAAGTAATATTCAGCACAATGGCCACAGAAGTACAGGAAGGTAGCATGTAGTAGGCAGCGGCTAGTACACACTACCAAATGCACTTTTCTTGCACTTGGGCATAACAAATGAAATGCTTGAGTGGGTCTTTGTAGCTGCCCATGCAAGCGGTAGGAGAGGGTGTAAGTGGAGTCGCAAATGAGCAAAAGTTCTCTTTAGCATTGTCAATACAAAAGCACTGAAATCGTCTTCTATATAAAGCTACGAAAATCACGTAATTGCTGGAGACAAATTCAAATAAAGAAATTTAAAAACCAAGCTTGAAATTAAAAAATTGTGCCTTTTATAAAAATTCATCACAATTTTAAAATAAAAGAATTTATATGCAAACCTTTTTCTAATTAAAGAATTTAATTCGTCGCTTTGAATGTTCGAAAAATCTATTTAACTTTAAACATTTTCGAATTGACATTTCTAAATCACAACGCATAAGCAGAATAAGCCTTTACACAAGCTAAGAAATTCAGCCACAAAGTGCATTTAAACTTTAGCAAAATTTTCCCGAAAAAAATTTCTGTAGTTTAAGCAAAAAGTGAGTAGCCTTTGCTAGCTGCGCAATACACGCAACAGCGGGTAAGCCATAAAAATGCATTTTATTTGCTTTTGTAACAAATTTTTTGTATTATTTATGGCGGCATACACAACTAACAAAGTAGCTACCCTCTGTAAAAATGCTAGTAAAATTTTTTACTGATAATTTCGCGCTTGATTTGTAAAACGAGAGGCTTTGCTTACGCAAAAAAAAATGCAAACAGCAACAACAAATATGCATAACAACAAAAAAGTGCGGTCAAGCTGTCAATATTTGATGCTCTTGCGCTACCCTAAATTACTGCCTTTTTTCTGAAAGCCCCCTCCATGCGTGCTGCGTTTATTTTGTTTGCATGCGAAAACAACAACAACAACAAAAACTTGGCATGTAAAAAAGTACAAACGCAATGACATGCACTTTATAGCATATCACTGCACTCTGGGGAAGTGAAGTGCGCAATCCTCTTCCCCTGCTGCCCGCTGTGCGCTTGGAAGTGAGTGAGTGGTCGAGTTTGGTCAGTGGCTTTAGTACCTCTTTCTTGTTTCTCTTTTTTGGGTTAATGCCTTTTGTAATATTTTGGCATACTTGCATAGCATTTTTAGTACCTCTTTTCATTGTTTTGGTGTTGTTGTTGTTGTTATTGCAGATTTTAATGCATTTCTGTTCTGTTTACTGTCATGATTTGCGTAAAAATTGTAAAAATTTGCTTTTCGGCTTACATTTTTATTACCTTTCGGTGCAAAAAATGGGCATAAATGCACACAAAATACCACAAAAAGTTGGGCAAATAAAATACCAGCAGCTTTAGTACTATTTTTTGCAGGCAACTACTTTTTTTGTATGAGTGCAAATTAATTGAATTTTTTCTAGTTGGTTGCATTTTTAATGAAATCGTTAAGCATAAATGCAAATACACATACAGGCACACACACACTTACAGGCACACACATATAAACTGCAATTATATGCTTGCATACAAATACTTTTCATATCAAATTGTAAAAGTACTAATTAATAGAGCCCGACCGAACCCGAAATTTTGGCCGAGACCGAGCGTTCGGCCTTTTTAGGGTTCCGTTCCCCTAAAAGGGAAAAAACGGGAACACTTATAAGGTAACTTTTATTTTGGGAGTGTGTATATAAAACGACCATATTTTCATCGTAGAAACCTGAAATTTGGCACGATGTTAGGTCTTGATAACCTAAACACATTTTCACTATAAAAAGTTAAGAAATATTTTTAGAAATATTTTTTTATAATTTTTAAAGGTTTTCGGGTCGGACAAAAAAAATAAAAATATTTATAGATCGTATCGTGTGGGGTATCGTTAGAAAGGGCTATGTCCATAGATTATAAAATGTATTTTTTTTAAATTTTATGTAAACGGGTTAGAAAGATATAGTTAAAAATGTGAGAAAAACTGACCTGTCCCCACATCATCCCATTTTCCCATGCCATTTCTCAACCGAAAATTTTGATAAAATCAGGCTAACTAGGTATTTGATCACGCATCACTGAATGGCTGCCCCTTTTTTCGAATTTAAAATTTTTTAATTTTTTTGTAATTTAAGATGACCCCCTCAGAAAAAAATTTTTGTTGCTTATGTCGAATAGGGTATCATTAGAAAGGGCTACATCCATAGATTATAGAATGTATTTTTTTTAATTTTATGTAAACGGGTTAGAAAGATATAGTTGAAAAAACGGACCTGTCCCCACATGATCCCATTTTCCCATGCCATTTCTCAACCGAAAATTTTGATAAAATCAGGCTAACTAGGTATTTGATCACGCATGACTGAATGGCTGCCCCTTTTTTCGAATTTTAAATTTTAAAATTTTTTTTTAATTTAAGATGACCCCCCAGAAAAAAATTTTTGTTGTTTATACCGAGTGGGGTATCATTAGAAAGGGCTACGTCCATGGATTCCAGAGATATTTTTTATTTTATATTATCTAAACGGGTTAGAAAGATATAGTTAAAAAAACAGACCTGTCCCCACATGATCCCATTTTCCCACGCCATTTCTCAACCAAAAATTTTGATAAAATCAGACTTACTAGGTATTTGATCACGCATCACTGAATGGCTGCCCCTTTTTTCGAATTTAAAATTTTTTAATTTTTTTGTAATTTAAGATGACCCCCCTCAGAAAAAAATTTTTGTTGCTTATGTCGAATAGGGTATCATTAGAAAGGGCTACATCCATAGATTATAGAATGTATTTTTTTTAATTTTATGTAAACGGGTTAGAAAGATATAGTTGAAAAAACGGACCTGTCCCCACATGATCCCATTTTCCCATGCCATTTCTCAACCGAAAATTTTGATAAAATCAGGCTAACTAGGTATTTGATCACGCATGACTGAATGGCTGCCCCTTTTTTCGAATTTTAAATTTTAAAATTTTTTTTTAATTTAAGATGACCCCCCAGAAAAAAATTTTTGTTGTTTATACCGAGTGGGGTATCATTAGAAAGGGCTACGTCCATGGATTCCAGAGATATTTTTTATTTTATATTATCTAAACGGGTTAGAAAGATATAGTTAAAAAACAGACCTGTCCCCACATGATCCCATTTTCCCACGCCATTTCTCAACCGAAAATTTTGATAAAATCAGACTTACTAGGTATTTGATCACGCATCACTGAATGGCTGCCCCTTTTTTCGAATTTAAAATTTTTTAATTTTTTTGTAATTTAAGATGACCCCCCTCAGAAAAAAATTTTTGTTGCTTATGTCGAATAGGGTATCATTAGAAAGGGCTACATCCATAGATTATAGAATGTATTTTTTTTAATTTTATGTAAACGGGTTAGAAAGATATAGTTGAAAAAACGGACCTGTCCCCACATGATCCCATTTTCCCATGCCATTTCTCAACCGAAAATTTTGATAAAATCAGGCTAACTAGGTATTTGATCACGCATGACTGAATGGCTGCCCCTTTTTTCGAATTTTAAATTTTAAAATTTTTTTTTAATTTAAGATGACCCCCCAGAAAAAAATTTTTGTTGTTTATACCGAGTGGGGTATCATTAGAAAGGGCTACGTCCATGGATTCCAGAGATATTTTTTATTTTATATTATCTAAACGGGTTAGAAAGATATAGTTAAAAAACAGACCTGTCCCCACATGATCCCATTTTCCCACGCCATTTCTCAACCGAAAATTTTGATAAAATCAGACTTACTAGGTATTTGATCACGCATCACTGAATGGCTGCCCCTTTTTTCGAATTTAAAATTTTTTAATTTTTTTGTAATTTAAGATGACCCCCCTCAGAAAAAAATTTTTGTTGCTTATGTCGAATAGGGTATCATTAGAAAGGGCTACATCCATAGATTATAGAATGTATTTTTTTTAATTTTATGTAAACGGGTTAGAAAGATATAGTTGAAAAAACGGACCTGTCCCCACATGATCCCATTTTCCCATGCCATTTCTCAACCGAAAATTTTGATAAAATCAGGCTAACTAGGTATTTGATCACGCATGACTGAATGGCTGCCCCTTTTTTCGAATTTTAAATTTTAAAATTTTTTTTTAATTTAAGATGACCCCCCAGAAAAAAATTTTTGTTGTTTATACCGAGTGGGGTATCATTAGAAAGGGCTACGTCCATGGATTCCAGAGATATTTTTTATTTTATATTATCTAAACGGGTTAGAAAGATATAGTTAAAAAAACAGACCTGTCCCCACATGATCCCATTTTCCCACGCCATTTCTCAACCGAAAATTTTGATAAAATCAGACTTACTAGGTATTTGATCACGCATCACTGAATGGCTGCCCCTTTTTTCGAATTTAAAATTTTTTAATTTTTTTGTAATTTAAGATGACCCCCCTCAGAAAAAAATTTTTGTTGCTTATGTCGAATAGGGTATCATTAGAAAGGGCTACATCCATAGATTATAGAATGTATTTTTTTTAATTTTATGTAAACGGGTTAGAAAGATATAGTTGAAAAAACGGACCTGTCCCCACATGATCCCATTTTCCCATGCCATTTCTCAACCGAAAATTTTTATAAAATCAGGCTAACTAGGTATTTGATCACGCATGACTGAATGGCTGCCCCTTTTTTCGAATTTTAAATTTTAAAATTTTTTTTTAATTTAAGATGACCCCCAGAAAAAAATTTTTGTTGTTTATACCGAGTGGGGTATCATTAGAAAGGGCTACGTCCATGGATTCCAGAGATATTTTTTATTTTATATTATCTAAACGGGTTAGAAAGATATAGTTAAAAAACAGACCTGTCCCCACATGATCCCATTTTCCCACGCCATTTCTCAACCGAAAATTTTGATAAAATCAGACTTACTAGGTATTTGATCACGCATCACTGAATGGCTGCCCCTTTTTTCGAATTTAAAATTTTTTAATTTTTTTGTAATTTAAGATGACCCCCCTCAGAAAAAAATTTTTGTTGCTTATGTCGAATAGGGTATCATTAGAAAGGGCTACATCCATAGATTATAGAATGTATTTTTTTTAATTTTATGTAAACGGGTTAGAAAGATATAGTTGAAAAAACGGACCTGTCCCCACATGATCCCATTTTCCCATGCCATTTCTCAACCGAAAATTTTGATAAAATCAGGCTAACTAGGTATTTGATCACGCATGACTGAATGGCTGCCCCTTTTTTCGAATTTTAAATTTTAAAATTTTTTTTTAATTTAAGATGACCCCCCAGAAAAAAATTTTTGTTGTTTATACCGAGTGGGGTATCATTAGAAAGGGCTACGTCCATGGATTCCAGAGATATTTTTTATTTTATATTATCTAAACGGGTTAGAAAGATATAGTTAAAAAACAGACCTGTCCCCACATGATCCCATTTTCCCACGCCATTTCTCAACCGAAAATTTTGATAAAATCAGACTTACTAGGTATTTGATCACGCATCACTGAATGGCTGCCCCTTTTTTCGAATTTAAAATTTTTTAATTTTTTTGTAATTTAAGATGACCCCCCTCAGAAAAAAATTTTTGTTGCTTATGTCGAATAGGGTATCATTAGAAAGGGCTACATCCATAGATTATAGAATGTATTTTTTTTAATTTTATGTAAACGGGTTAGAAAGATATAGTTGAAAAAACGGACCTGTCCCCACATGATCCCATTTTCCCATGCCATTTCTCAACCGAAAATTTTGATAAAATCAGGCTAACTAGGTATTTGATCACGCATGACTGAATGGCTGCCCCTTTTTTCGAATTTTAAATTTTAAAATTTTTTTTTAATTTAAGATGACCCCCCAGAAAAAAATTTTTGTTGTTTATACCGAGTGGGGTATCATTAGAAAGGGCTACGTCCATGGATTCCAGAGATATTTTTTATTTTATATTATCTAAACGGGTTAGAAAGATATAGTTAAAAAAACAGACCTGTCCCCACATGATCCCATTTTCCCACGCCATTTCTCAACCGAAAATTTTGATAAAATCAGACTTACTAGGTATTTGATCACGCATCACTGAATGGCTGCCCCTTTTTTCGAATTTAAAATTTTTTAATTTTTTTGTAATTTAAGATGACCCCCTCAGAAAAAAATTTTTGTTGCTTATGTCGAATAGGGTATCATTAGAAAGGGCTACATCCATAGATTATAGAATGTATTTTTTTTAATTTTATGTAAACGGGTTAGAAAGATATAGTTGAAAAAACGGACCTGTCCCCACATGATCCCATTTTCCCATGCCATTTCTCAACCGAAAATTTTGATAAAATCAGGCTAACTAGGTATTTGATCACGCATGACTGAATGGCTGCCCCTTTTTTCGAATTTTAAATTTTAAAATTTTTTTTTAATTTAAGATGACCCCCCAGAAAAAAATTTTTTTTGTTTATATCGAGTGGGGTATCATTAGAAAGGGCTACGTCCATGGATTCCAGAGATATTTTTTTTATAATTTTCTGTGAAGTGGTTTCGAAGATATAGCACAAAGTGTCGAAAAAATGACCATACCCCCCCTGGCTTTCTACATTTCTTAAGCTAAAATTTTGATAAAATCAGGGTTAGTAGGTCTTTAGTCATATATTACTGAAAAACTGCAACCTTTTTCGACATATTTGTTTTTCTATTTTTTTTTAATTTTAGTTAAGACCACCTTATAAAAAAATTTCCTCTGCAAAAAATTTGTGTTGTTTATATCTTGTGGTGTATTGTTAGAAAGGGCTACGTCCGTGGATTCCAAAAACGTTTTTTTTCATAATTTTAGTTAAATTGGTTTCGAAGATGTAGGTCAAAATTTATATAACCAGACGGGCAAGGGGAAACTAAATTCGAACGCTAAAAATGGTATTTCTGGTACGGAACCCTCAGTGAGCGAGCCCCACTCGCACTTGGCTGCTTTTTTAATGTTCGGCCGAGACCGAGACCGAACCTTTCGAATACATATGCAAAAAAAAGAAGAAGAATTTTAATAAAAAAAATTTATAAATTTTTAGGAAAAAATACTTTTAATTATAAAAAACAATTCTTTTGAGATATAAATACCTACATTAAGCATCTGATGTATGAAAAATCAATAAAAAGTATTATTAAAAAATTTAAATTTTGTTTAAAACTATACAATTTGTTCCTCAACTGTTCGGCTAAATACTCGGCCTTTTGTAGCCGAGACCGAACCGAGACCGAACCGAGACCGAACCCGAACCTTTTGGCCGAACTGTTCGGTAACCGAGACCGAGACCGAGCGTTCGGTCGGGCTCTACTAATTAATGTCCCCTTTTTTGCTACCTTCTCTGGCTTATTGGCTGATATTTATTTGAGCAGTTGGGCGCTTGAACAATTGCACAGTGCGATATCGTTTCATGCATATTTTAGATATATAGTGTAGCAATATGTAGTATTACCCTATAGTTGTACGTAGCATAAGTAATCATCTATCTCAATTCACCCTAGTTCTAAGCTATTCGCAATGTAATCGAGTTGTCTCGCTCTCACCGACAAAGAGAGATCTCGGTGGGAAATAAGAATAAAATGAAACGAAGCAGTCAGTCGTGAAACAGCCTCGAAAGAACGAACACTGGTTTTACTCCTACAATAGTAGCAAAAATTTTTAAAAAATGTGCACGTTTATTTGAAGTTTTTCAATCTGCTTGTACGATACTTATGTATTCACATGCTTCTAGCCTTAAGGCTATATTTGATTCCCAACATCCTGTCATATTTTGCTTCACATGCTGCTTTTCAGCCATTTCAATTTCTTTGCTGAAAATTTTGTTCATTCATAATAAAAAGTTTGATTTGCATATTTTACACTCAACTGCACAGCGCCGCAAATTAACGTCAATTGTCAGCGAGCGGTAGACACTAAACACAACAACAACATTGGCCTGCATATATCCTTTTTTGGCAAACAAATCCTTCTTTCCTCTCTCTCTCGTTTATTGCCTCGAGCATAATTTATTATTTTTAAGCAAAATTATTTGTTCCTTCATATTTTTTATATTTTGTGAATATGCGTCTATTTGCTTATGCAAGGCTTCTTGCTGCAGCACTTATTATTGTTATTGTTGCTGTTTTTTATGGCTGCCGCCAGTGCCAAAGCATACTCGTATCTGCATGCAGCCAGGCGTAGCGCACTCAACGCTCGCATATGTCAACTGTGTCGCTGAGTTCCTTGCTCGCATATCCTTCTTTTTTATTAGTAGAAATATTGAAATGTGCTTTTGACTGCTTTTCAGCTGCTTAATGTCCTCGAGTGTTTTGCTGCCGCTTTCTGATTTCTTTCTGCTCGTAGTCCTGCTTGTGAGATTTTGCATATTTGCATTTTTTTATTTGCTTAATTTTTGTGGTTTGTCTTCAGCGCATGCATGCACATATCCTTGCCTTGAGTGCTTGAGCAGACAAGCGTCCTTTTTCTGCTTTTAAGCAGAGCAGCAAGAAATTGCAAAATGTCTGCTAAATTTAATTGTCAATAAAAATTTACCGTGCGGAAAATTTGTTGTGCAAACAAATAAATTGAAAATGCCGCACTCGCCTGCAGCTCCCAGCGCATATCCTTCACTGAACACAAATGCATAAATGCTAATAATGTGGTCTGTCAGCATAATAAATAGCTGTCATGTGTGTGTGTGTGTGTGTGTGTGTGAGCGCTTTTGGTAAAAAATGCAAATTAACTGGTCAGCAGACCATTCTACGCTGAAATTACAACAAAAGAAACTGTTGAGGATCTTCCAATTGTTCACCTGAAAAGGTTACAACAACAAAATGGTCTTGTATTGAAATATTATAATTATTCTGATCCTTCATTTGAAAAATATTTTAAGAATATGAACACTCATTAAATATAATAGTGAGATATATGCATGTATGTAGATGTCCAAAAATAGTGTGTTCAGAAGTTAATTGAGTAGGAACGCAGTTTTATAATACCACAGAGTTTGAGAGAGGACAAACCATCGACAGCTTAAAGCTTTGAAGAGCCTTTCAAATACCAAATCAGATCTCTGATTTGTAGAAATAATTCTTAAATGACCTTTAGCTTCGGTTATATTTTTCTGAAGTAACTGGAAATTTTCAATGCATATATTTTCCAACTTTCATATGTCACTAAATGAAAAATATTAAAGCACTGCAACTTATATTGTCTGAGAGCTGTCTTAGGAATAACATTGTTTTCATACTGATATCGGCATCGGGATTTATATACAATCCCACAATGGCTTTTTCCCGAACTATTTTTAATTCAGATTTTTTAGTAATACACAAACAAGCAATAGCAACGTTAAACATTGCTGAAGCAATAATTCGAATTGTTTCTCCATATATAGTTGTCTACATTAAAGATCTGTTGCTATACTACTTGTGTTCGCGCCTGCTTGCGCGCTGTATTGCCGGTGGTAGCCGTCAATTAGTTGCCCAATGCAAGGGCTCAAAAAGCTGTTTCCGGATTCGGCCGTCAGTGGAGTCTGCATGCAGAAAATTCTCGTTGCATAAAATAAAAGAAACAGAGTAAGTGAGAAAGCGGTGCCACGACCACAGTGGGCACCGCAAGTTTTATTAGATAAAGCTAATAAATTACAAAGGTCAAGTTATAGATGCCACAAAATGGCGCAGGTATATAGATATTCAAATATCAAAACAAATATACATATAAAAGAGCAAAGGTCCATCTCACTTACGCAATGGCGCAAGCTCACAGAGATATACAAAGACCTAAAAGTAGCTCAAGAATATGTTAGAGACCGAACTCACCTGCTTGATCGCCCAAAGTTAAGTGGCCGACCAGCAGCATAAAATACAAGTTCGGCCCTAACTCTTTTTGTGTCTGTTTTGCCTCACATTCGGCTTGTGGCTAATTCAGCGCTTTACACAAAAGGAGCTAGGGTTGTCAGAACTAAACATGCCGCCCACCTTGCAACATTAGTGCAACGAACATGATATATATAATTCACTTCACAATATAGTAAAAAACCGAAAGATTTTACTTTAACTCCAAATATACCTTAAGTACTAACAATTTAGACTAGTGTACACATATCGTAGGAGCGGACGAGCGCGGTTGGAAGCCGTGCCCGACGGACGAGGTCGAGCTTCGGCCGCATCGTCGTTCTTGACTACCTGTATCGATGGCCCCGACGGACGAGGTCGAGGTCCACCGCTGTCCACGTTGGTTTGGAGCTGGCTGGATCGATAGCCCCGACGGACGAGGTCGAGGTCCATCGCGGTCCTCATTACTTTGAGCTGGCTGGATCGATGGCCCCGACGGACGAGGTCGAGGTCCATCGCTGTCCTCCTCGGACGAATCGCTCGACGTATCGCCCCTGCGCAGATGCCTTGGCCCCGACGGACGAGGTCGAGGTCCAAGAGATTGGCACTCCAGGTAGCCGGGCGGGCATCGCGCTTTTCTCCCTCGTTGACCATTCTACGATGGCGCGCTGCACAGTGTCAGCCATACAGAGGAACTGCGGTTTTGTTGCTCGATGTCCATGACATGGCCGAATTGACACCTGGACGCACCCAATGAAAGCTGCTTATAAGCGCCTCTACAGAAAGACAAAGGAGAAACAATAGCGTAAAACACGGAGCAGCGAAATCGCATAGTCAGATTTAAAATATCAGATTTTTAAAATAAAGAAATGTTAATATTCAATCACTGGACCGAAATATGACCGCACCCTCTCCGAAGCGATTGGGTTAGGTTTGCTCGAGTGCGATTGGCTCACTGCTGCTTTAGTTCCAAACACTTACACACCCACGAAATCCATTGGATTGTAGTCACTGCAGGATTTCGCCGACGATAAAACACATTCTCCGCGAGTGCCTAATGACACAATTATTGGGTCCGCGCGGCCTGGACTGCAGCAAAAACAGAAATTTAGAACTTCCAGACCAAATATTGGAATAATACAAAGTTTACCAAAAAGAATAAAATAGAAAAATTCACATAAATGTCATTATAAATAGAACTCCACAATTATATGATGGTGCAAATGGCTCTTGTAAACATTTTATAAAGTATGGAAAATAGTATAAAAAAATATATTTCTCAGTTTTCTTTTGCTAGGCATTTGGCCTTCTGTTTTCTAGCCAAAGGATGCTCACTACCGCAAACTAAACGGTTGTTGACAAAATGCAGTGAACCTATGTATTTCGTATCTTAGCAAGAAAACTAGAACAATTCCGTCCAACCTTTTGTTTGATGGCCGACCCAGCCGACAACGCCGCTGGCAGCAAATACACAAAATAAATGCAAAGGGCTCACCCACTTCCAACTCCTCGGAATGCAGTGTCACTCGCGCAGCTTGTTGTAGTGTAGAACAAATCCCACGTTGCGACGGCTCTGTTCATAGCCGTCGATGCACCTTTTTTTTCTTTAAATATGAGCACTTTGACACGTCCGTCCGAAATATTGAAAAATATGAATAAATGTAAATAAAGTAAATTTGTTCTCGTCAATGCGGAACGCAGTGGGCTTGGAACACTGGGCCAAAGTGCAAAAAAAGAATAAGGGGGTGGACACACTATCACAAAAAGGTTGCGAAATAGAATTTAACACAAGTCGATTGCAAATTGTCTTTCACTTACGCCGTAATTTGATGGATATAAAAATTATCGCACAAAAATTAAAACCGGTGTTTTGGCGTTTCTTTCCAACCAGGCATATAAAAGTGCAAAGGTCCATCTCACTTACGCAATGGCGCAAATACATAGAGATATGCAAAGACCTAATAATAGCACAGAAATATATTAGAGTTCACTAACTCACCTGCCACCAACCTGGTTTTTCTTTCATTTCTATTCAACTATCCAAAACAGGCATATAAAAGAGCAAAGGTCCATCTCACTTACGCAATGGCGCAAGCTCACAGAGATATACAAAGACCCATAAATAGCTCAAGAATATTTTAGAGTTCATAAACTCACCTGCTCTATCAACAGACAACCGAAAGAAGTGCGAAAAATTAGCGGCATCCAGTGAAATGAACGGAAGTATGGTTTCCCTCTTTTACACAACCGGCACAGCAGTATGTGCATGTGTAAATGCCCTAAGTTGAGACGAGTTTGCCCTACTACGTAAGAGACGCCCTGTACCTATACAGGAGGCAACAACAACTTAAGGCTTTTGTCTGCTCTATATAAAGACAAACTGATGGAGGAACACCGAACAAAAAGTCCCAAACACATGGAAATCTACAATTTATTGATGCAAATGTGCAAAAGATGTTTGTGTCCACCCGAATATCCACATTCTGATTTTTCTTTTCATTAAAAAATTGCACTTGTACAGACGCCCAAAAAAATCGTATATATGAAAATTTTAAATATTAAGCCCACCGCAAGATTTTATGTGTTTAAGCGAATGATCGCATTTTCGGATTTTTCCCTTTTGCAAAATTATTGCGCATATGCAGTCACTTTAGCTTTTCGTCTAGGTTTCGGTGCATTCTGAGTCACCCTGCTTTCTAACCCAGGACAATCAACAACTTCACTATTGTTTATCTCGGTGACAAAATAGAAAACCGAAGCTGACCGCGAAATTCGAGGGCAATGACCCTAAAAGTTTATGCACAATTTTTTGTGCATACTAATGCACACAACGGACAAGCAAACAATGGTGAACGGCGGTCAGAACAAAAGAATGTACAAAGCGAAGAAAATGAAACGAAAGAAAAAAACGAACGGAATCGCGACATATGCACTTTCTTTGTGTGCGCTAGCGACTCGCGAAGCTCTTCATAAATTGGAACACTATCACTTTACGCACCTTTTTTGATAAGTTTTCCGGGAAAATTCGGGTTCCAATTGCTATGTCAAATACTTCCCAATATGTGCGGGTGGTCGTCGGTGCTCGGCCCGTGAATCTAAATGCGTCGTCGATTCTTGATGTCGCTACTGAGTTGGCTTGGTATGTGCTGCTCCGCCGGTCGTTGCAGCTGTGATTGCTGCTTGGAGCAATTATACAATTGTGCTCCTCTAGAGCCTGGCTTCTTCTTAAACTCCCACTGACGCCGAATCCGGCTCGAAGGACCATGTTCGCGCCTGCTTGCGCGCTGTATTGCCGGTGGTAGCCGTCAATTAGTTGCCCAATGCAAGGGCTCAAAAAGCTGTTTCCGGATTCGGCCGTCAGTGGAGTCTGCATGCAGAAAATTCTCGTTGCATAAAATAAAAGAAACAGAGTAAGTGAGAAAGCGGTGCCACGACCACAGTGGGCACCGCAAGTTTTATTAGATAAAGCTAATAAATTACAAAGGTCAAGTTATAGATGCCACAAAATGGCGCAGGTATATAGATATTCAAATATCAAAACAAATATACATATAAAAGAGCAAAGGTCCATCTCACTTACGCAATGGCGCAAGCTCACAGAGATATACAAAGACCTAAAAGTAGCTCAAGAATATGTTAGAGACCGAACTCACCTGCTTGATCGCCCAAAGTTAAGTGGCCGACCAGCAGCATAAAATACAAGTTCGGCCCTAACTCTTTTTGTGTCTGTTTTGCCTCACATTCGGCTTGTGGCTAATTCAGCGCTTTACACAAAAGGAGCTAGGGTTGTCAGAACTAAACAACTTGTATATAATCACTATATAACAAAACATACCATGACAATTCAAGTTGTTATTACTATATGTTGCTATCATTGAAATACATTTAAAATTAATCTCATGGAAACAAAATTTTTTTAAAGTGTATACCAAACATCTTAAACTCTTTCGCCATATACGTATATCTTTTCTGTACAACAACAACCCAGCATAAACAACATGTAATTTCACTTATCTGACATAATGTCAGCAATTTTCAAATTGACTTTCCAACATGACTGCCGCCCAAAAAAGAATCAAAAAAAATTTCGAGGAAGTGTCACGCAGAGTTTGTAAAAATTCACATATAAATTACACGAAATTACTCGCTCTTTCTCCCCACTTTTGCTGCCAGCACTTTGCCTACGAGAAAAAGTAGACAAGTTAATCCTTAGCGCCTTGCAAATGTATGCAACCCCTTTTTTTTGAGTTGTTGCAATAACATGCAAAAAGAAATTTCTTTGGTATGCTGTAAGAAGGGAGTGGCAAAAGAGGCGTGGGAAGGATATGGCAAGCCTTGGCAAGGGTGAAGAGAAAGTCAGCAGAGTTGCGGCAGCGAACGACAGGCAGCAATTTGCGTATGTAAATCAGCGCAACTGCGTATGCTAATCACAACAGCAACAACAACATCGCCAACAACAACAACACCAAAAATATGAAGATGAACAACCAGCAGCAGCGGTAATAGCAAACATCAACAACAACAACAACCAACCAACATCAGTGGCAGTAATAGCTACTGTAGCACAGGATATTATTATCCTTAAACAAGTTGCTGCTTTTTTTATGCTACACCAACACACACACACCAACACATACTCATACACTCTTGCACATTTTGACTGCTTTTGGCATTAACTGCAAGTGATTTGCGTACGCACCACAGTCGAGTGATTTTTATGTGGCAGCATTTATGCGTGCATGTGTGTGTGTGTGTGTGTATTGCCATCATACGCACACATGTGCACAATACAACTCTCAATTCAAGGCATGCACAGGCAACGTAACCCTTGCGTTTGAAATTTGACAGGCTCGGCGTAGTCAATTCCTTTCTACCCGCTTTTTTTTGGTTAGCGGTTTTCAATTTCTTGCAATTTGCATACGCCATAATTTACAGTTACACCGTTGACTTTCACGCTTTTCCTCGTTTTGTGAGTGTGTGTGTGTGAACAATTGACAAGCATAATGACAGCGTATACATTCATATCAGACGTCTGCTATGAATATTCGATTTTTATTACGCATACCAAATTTCAATTTATATTTCTTTTCTACATTTTTATGCGCTACAATTTTGGAACAGGTCGTATGGATTTCGCTGCAAATGATGTAACTACTTGAATCATATGGCATCATTCTGGCTTCCCAATTCTCAAAAATAATTAGTAGCACATAAAATAGAAACGAATTTTTAATACCACAATTTGAAACACTTAGTACAAAAACTTTATTTTAATATATGAATTGGAAATTTCGAAAAGTGTGCTGCTCTTTTTTATATCAAGTAATTTTCTCGAAATAGTCAAATTGTTCTCGATCTTTTTGAGAACTTTCTATACACACTTGTCTAATTGGTGATCTTCCATTACTAGCGTAGGCCGTTCGGTCGCTTCGCGATGATGTTGAGAAAATCTAACAGAACACTTATTGAAAATGGCTCGGCCAGCAATCTATGTGGTCCTCCATTCCATTTCTTTTAACTTTGGAATTTTAATATTAGTAAATTTTCGTTTACTAAAATTTGACCTTGCCTGAATATAAACTTTATTGATTTATAAAGTTTCCACGTATATTTTGCCATTTTTCATTCACAAATCTGACCATTCCAAGGCATATATTTACAATTCTGTAAAAGATAGTTAGATAGTTCCTGAAAGTGTTTCTAATATCATTGATTTACAGCAATAGTTTTGAGAAAAATGAAGCACAACAAGTTTATCGGCATAAATCCAATTGTTATTAACATAATGTTGAATATTATGGCGCATTGAAGGCACATTTTGTGCCTTAAGTTATAGCTAAAATAAAAAATTGTAGCGCATTAATAAGTCGCCTAATGACATTCAAAAGAAAAATACATTCGTTTCCTATTTTCATATTTTTGCTCTTTCTAACAATTTCCTCAATTTATAGTACAACATCCTTTGTGCATATCATACCCACAAATGTCCTTTTAGACTGCCATTTGAAATGCATGCCTTTTAGTAACCACAGAAATCGCTTTTTGCTTGAAAAACTCGAAAAAACCCGCAATTTGCATAATTTTATTTTAAAGCATTTCCTCGCTTTTTTTAAGTATGATATTCCGTTTTTTTCTGATCTCTTCTTTTGATTTGTAAATGTTGACATGCTTTGATTTTTAGCGTTTGACTGCTTTTTATCTCTATCAGCAACATTTGATATGCTGAGTAGCTGCTGGGGTAAAAGAACGTATTCAAAAGGTAGCATAAATACGCAAGCAGTTGAAATGAGAGGGGAGTGTACCACAAGCTAGAAATGCTTTTTTGAAACCTATCACATTCATAGAGACTACACTTTTCTAGTACAGCTTTTAACAGGCAATATGTAAAAAATCTAAATGCCAGCTTCTTTCTAAAAACACTTTAAAAATGCATCATTTCTAGCGCAATTAAAATAATAACAATAAAAGCCAAATTTTAACATAAAAAGTCATCAAGAAGCAAACTGCACTAAAAATGCAATTAAGCGTAGAAAAGAGGCCTCAGCGCCCGATGTTGTTGTGATGATAAAGATAACAAATGGAAGAGGCAGCGCGCCGCATGATGGGCGACTATTATGGGCCATGCTGATGGCACGCTGCTGGCACGGGACGACAAAATGGCAAGCAGCGCAAGTGTGG
The DNA here is from genome assembly GCA_963457695.1 of Neria commutata. NCBI lineage: Eukaryota > Metazoa > Arthropoda > Insecta > Diptera > Micropezidae > Neria > Neria commutata. The sequence goes on from OY735248.1 coordinate 39,934,945, forward strand.
AAAATATGAAATTGAAAATTATGTGCGTAGGCTCCCGCCGCCACTTAAGATCGCGCGAGTCGAACACGTGCGGCCATTGCAGAGAGGCTGCCACAAGTCGCCGCACTTCAAGGCAAGATGTGACTGCTCGCTGCCATAGAAAGTCAGCCGTCAGTGCCGTCTTGTGTTAATGAAGTACTAGGGCGAGTGTTCTGATTTAAAGGCGCCCTATTTTGTAGTTGCCAAGCAACAAATAATAAAAGGGGTCATAACTATAGAAATTTATAACAAAAATTCTTTTCTATTGTATTTCTCAGGAACTTCAATTAAATCAAACATTTCTAAACCTCTAAATAAACACAAAAAAATATTATTTTAATACAGAAATATTTTTCTTTTTTTATGCAACTTGTACTCAACCTTCTCCATCATCTCTTCTTAATTATTCAGTAACCACCCATTACTGTATTAAGACCTGAAGTAGGGCTTCTCTCCAGGCGCCCAAACTATGCGCGCACTTCTTCTTTTGGAAATTCCAAGCGTTGCCATTTGTTCTCAACCGAAAGAATAATATTCAATTTCCCTCGATTTTAATTTCGCTTAAAAGTGAAAATTGGAATCCAAATACATAATTTTTCCAATATTAGCATTTGTTACTTATAAAAAAGTTTTCTGTACGGAACAGCGCCTGAAAGGGCCCATTAAGCCAACTGTAGACGCCTCTGCTTCGGCTGCTCCCTGCTTGCTGCAGCTGCAACGCATATGCTGCCACGCGTCTAGCAACACTTGCCCCATTACTTGCCTGCCACATTAGCTCAGCAAAACGTCGCTCTGAAGCAAGAAATTTTGTGAAAATTTCAGCAATTTCTAAAAAATAACATATCAAGTGCATTTAGTTGATGTTATTATTATAGTTATTGTTATTAGCTAAGAGCTGACTATAAGCGCTGTTGTTACAGCTTAAAGACGCACATGCCGCACATTAATGTGGCACGATCGTTACAGCAAATGTCAAAGTTTGGCGCGCGCGTCTCTGATGCTATTAAAGTTGCGCATGCGCAAAGGCTAACGCCTAACAAACACACACACAAACACACATTAGAGATGTAAAAAGAGAACATCTCTTTATATTAGATGCTACCTGAAAAAAGTCGACAGCCAGTAAAAAAATTATGAAGAACGAAGAATGGAAATTTTATTATTCGATTCAGATTGTATTGGTATTTGGAATCAAGTCTTCCAGAAAACGCGTGGCTGAAAGGGTATTTTGAGGCATAAAATTATTTGTATTAAGAAAACATGCTGATATCTCATTTGAAATGCTTCAAAGTCTATCTTTCCGACTCTATGATTTTTGACTGAGCGGAAAAGTCGATTTCTGGTGCTTCGAATAATTTTTTCATTGCTCAAAAATATGCTGTTTGTAAGTAAATTGTTTTGTTAGAAGTTGTGGAGTTTTTAGTTCCTTTTCAGATTAAGATTCTGACAACAAAAAAACTATCGTAGCATACATCATAAGTATGAAATATACGGTACTTAAAGAGCTACTTTAAATATGACTTCTGCAATTCGACAAAAATTATCTACATTCGTTGTATGACTTTGAATGACTATGCAATAGTATATCGCTTCTTGGGTTAAAAACAATTCTGAGTCTGAAAAGTCTGAATGCTCTACTTAAACGAAATTTTAAAAAAACCGATTACCCACTTAAACGGGTACCCGCTATGAGAGTAATCGATACCTTCGCTGACAAACAGACCCAACATGCATACAAATCAGACACTGCCTGCCATGAGGCGTCTTTTGCTGCTTTATTCTAATGTGATGGAACGATTTCGTGTGGCAACAATTGCTGCAATTTGCGCCACTGTCTCATTCAAGGCGATCCACTGGCATGCGGCATTCACTTCATCGCTCATGCTATGATCTTGTCATAAAGCGAACGTGTGCAGCTTGCAGGCGCCCCATGCGCTCTTGTGGAGTGTGGCATGCTGCTGCAGTGCGGCAAGGCGATTTGATTTTGTTGCTTGTTTGTTTAGCGCACGTGTGCAGCGCGCGCGCCATCTTCCAGCAACAACAGCAATGAAACAGCAGCAACATTAGTTGATATTTGCCATATGTGCTGCGGGCAGCAGCAACAACAACAACAACAACAGAGCTCGCGCAACAGCACTCAACATAATCATTAAAATTATTATGATCACCAACAAGAACAACAGCAGCAACAAGAACAACAACAACAACAGCAACAACAACCTCAAATATATTGCTAGCAGTCGGCAGTCCGCATGGGGTCCAACTGCTGTTCCTAATAAGTCTTTTCAGCTTGGAGTCTGTCTGACTGTCTGTCCGTCCATTCAACAGTGCGTCTATTTATTGCCCACTGCGAATATTCGCCAGTCCCTTGGCATTCAATTCCCTGCATACGTCCTGCAATATATACGTACATTCAATTTCCAGTCTGCCCATCTACCAGCACGTTTGTCCATACCTCAGTCCAAGTGCCGTCCGTCCATCTGTCCATCTGTCCATCCCAAAGTCAGCGTGCCTATGCTCAGATTTGTTCGGCCGTCCCCAACCGTTGGTCCATTTGTTCCCCCCTTTAACCATTCCTCTCCTACTGCTCAACCTATACGAACTTCAATCCGCTAGAGCCTGCTCCTTTTGCCAGCGCCCCTTCAATCGTCATTCGCGCAAATTTGAGCATAGTCATTAATTCAATTTTTACAGCTGCACCGCTTTTATTTTATAGCAAACTAAAAATCAGACAAATTAGAGCTCGAAAATGCTTGTAAGTGAACTTGTTGGTGCACTACACTAACAATTTCAATACAACTTTTCGCAATATAATTCAATTCTCAAATGTTGAATGTGGCTCTGAGTTGAGAGCCTGCTCTTTTTACTTGGCGCTCTCTCAAATTATTCGAAGAGCTCATAGACATAGTTTTTTTTAGAATTTTTCTAAAATGAATGAATAAATAATATTAGATTAAATTTATATTTTTTTAAAGAAAATATAATAATTTGTCTTCTTATGTCTGTAGTCTAGATTACTACTATATAACTAGCTAGATCACACTAGCTGTGTACTCGTGTGTACAGGGTGTTGGATATCTTATCGACAGAATTACGTCGAAACATTACTTTGGCCTTTTTAATGCCTTCAAATATGTTTTTAGTTTGGAGCACTTTTGAGCAAGTGTGCTCTTGACACTTGGCTTTGCAGCTTCTTGAAGACTTTTCTTATAAAAAATTTTTCGTTGTACTTTGATTGTGCTGCTGGCTGTTGGAGCTGTTGCTATTGCAGCTGTTGTTGTATATCTTGAAGTAAGACAAGTAGTAAAAATTCTTATAATTTCCACTGCACTTGCCGAGCACTTTATCTGGCAAGAAGACATGTGCCGCTGAGCTTACGCCACTTGAGCGACGAGTGGAGTGCACATGTTGCAGTGGCACAACGAAAGTTTGTTGTTGTTGTTGTTTTTTGTGTCATTATGGCGTAACAATCATAATAATAACAAGAGGAAGGTTTGTTTTTCTATGACAATGGACAATGCAATTAGACGCTTTGGACTGAACCATGATTTTCCAAAATATGTTTATGGCTTTAAGCAAGTGCAGTCGTTTAAGAATATTTGGTAAAAAATAGGTCAAAACTCTTAAAAAATATGCTTAGACATATTTAAAGTGCGCATATAATTTTGATGCTATCTTTTAATTTTACAGTAACTCAAAATGCTTGGCACGTGCTGACGAAGAAAGGTTGAAAAAGTAATCACTCTAAGCCCACATAAAAAATATTTTTCTCTCAATGCATCTTAAAAAAGCTTAAGTGCAACTCAAATTCATTAGAAATACGCACTTGCAGTCAACAAGTATGCATACTAAGCTATGAAAGTGGGGGCTTCGATAATTTGTTCCGAATTTAACAGCTCCAAAGCAAATTGGATGCTGCTTATCAATGGCAATCTGATTTGCTAGAGAAGTCTCTTTGCAGAAAGCCGCTCTTCTCAAATACTGTAAAGAAGATTCAAAATAATCCGTTCCTATTCATATTTTTTTACTAACTAGAACCAATTCAAAAAAGATGGTACGACTCAAAAGTTAAAACTACAAAAAAAAGCTTTGGCATTATTTTAGGCTTCTTCTTAACCTGAAAGTGCAACTTAAAATCATGAACCAGAAAAGTCTCTAGCATAGTTTCTGGCTTATTCTTAACCTCAAAGTGTTACGCAAAATCATGAACCAGAAAAGTCTCTAGCATAGTTTAAGGCTTATTATTTTGCTGAGATTGCGATTCTAAAGTTTATAGGTATAGTTCGTTCTATAACTTGAAACAAGAAATTCTCTATTACATTGACATAAAACTCTTTCGAAAGCATTTTGTCGATTAATCGAATTTCCTACATATCCTGTAGAGAGAGAGAGAGTAATGTAAAATCAACATCAAATTCAAAAGAACAATCGAAAACTTCGATCTAACAGAGTATTCGGAACAAGCTGCTGAAAATACTATTCTCTATAGCCTAAAAGTATGCAAAAGTTTTAAAATTATTTTTGCTAAAAAGCTCTGGCAATACTGACTCAGTTTTAATGTAAAATCAACATCAAATTGAAAAGAACAATCGAAAACTTTGATCGCGAAGAGTTAGAGAAACAAGCTGCTGAAAACACAGTTCCCTATAGCCTAAAAGTATGCAACAGTTTTAAAATGATGTTTAATAAAAAGCTCTGGCAATACCGACTCACATGTAAGGATCATGAATATAAATTATGAAATATGTTTACGAAATCCTTGCTTTTTGTACTATATCATTACAGAAGCCAGTCCCTCTCATACTCCCGTTCCATTGCATACTTCTAAAATTTTCAAGGCTTCGGGCAGAATTGCAGCAGCAGCAAATTGTTTTATATTAGCACTAAACTAGCTAAAATGTCATAAAAAGTAATTTACAATAGAGTTGTAAGAGCACAAAATGAGACATACGAATGTCATAAAATGAATGACGTTGACGAAAGAAATGTAAGGCAATTAAAAGGCGACACTGAAAAATGTGGCATACACAGCCACGGCAATAAAACGCTAGAAAAGAAATAGTAATAATAATAATAACAAGAGTGATAATAAATTCTATAAAAAGGAAGGAAAAAATACTTGGAATAGTTCCAAATAAAATACCAAGAAATAATTACGCCATTCACACATAAAAAAGGAATGATTCGGAGAGCAACATAAAAGTGCACCTTTAAAAGGCAGCAGCAATGATTAGCGCGAGTGATGGCGCTGTGATGTGTTGTTGTTGTTGTAGGGCGCTGATATGACTGGTAAAATTATACCAAAATGCACAGAGCAAAAAGCACTTTATGGTTAACATAAAAGCATATTTATTTGGAAAAAATACGAGAGCAACAGCGAAATGCAATAAAATGCAAGTAGCACAATTAATGTTGCATTGGTAGCGAAGGGTTAAGGTGCCCAAGTGCTGCGATGCTGGCACATTTTCAATACAAACAAAACAAAGCTCATAGCCAAAAAGCAAAGAGTTGTAAAAAAAAGTATTTTACTACTAAAAACAGCACTTTTTTGGTTAATAAACTACAAACAGAAATGCTGAAAAGATTTTACGATTTTCGATGAAGTTAAAAAAAGTGGCAGATGAAGTTGTGGCTGGGGCATATGCATGAGGCAACTTGCAGCAAATTAAGATATCTTTTAGGTGCCGCGCAGAGATCTTGGAAATAATGTGTGTATGCAACTAAATTAGCTGGCCACATATGACCAAAAAGGCATTCAAACACAAGAAAAGTAGCATTAAAATCTGCTGGCAAATACCAAGAAAAAGTGTGCCTCAAAATTTAATGTCTTGCTTAAAACTTATAATTAATGAGAAGAAATAAATAACGCTTTTTACCAAAACACAAATATATAATATTGTATTGCTTATTGAGCTCATATAATGATATTTTTCTTAGCATAGAAAGGAGCACATTCGGTTAAGTGGCTCGGTTGTGGCACACTTGGAAAGTTTTTGTATTCATTCATGTAATTTTGAAGCAACTTCAAAGAATGGCTTTAATTTTTTAAAATTTCAGAAATTAATTTACGGCGCATGAGTGAATGATTTTCAATAGCAAAAAAAATTTTAGTTTTTATAACAGAAATATTAGTAGTTTTGACAACAAAATCTGTAAAAAATTTTCTTGCATAGTTGGCGAGAGTACACATAAGCTATTATTTCCACAAATAATAGCTTAAGAAAAGGAGTTCAAAATGCTGAGGAGTTGGTTAAACTGAAGCCTATCTGGCAGAAATTCGAAGCATTTCAGTAGTAAAATTATTCTGAGTGTCACATTTTCTCAAAAGTGGCTGTTCTATAAAGACCTATTATGCTGTTAGATTGTACAATGTAACATAACTTCTAAATTATCTGTAATCAATCTACAGTCATGAAATAAATGAGCCAACGAGTTGTCTAAAGATGCATCTCAAAAGCTAAATTCATAGAATTTAAAGATAATTTATAAAGTTTAGTAATTTTTCTTATTGTCTTTTGCTGACATTGCTGCAACAAACAATTAAACTACAAAACTAGCTGTACGTGTTGTTATTTCAAATATGTGCCACACAAAACTCCATACGCTTCCAGGGTACAGCAAAGATTTATTATAGCTGCGCATGCGTGCCAGTCGCCGCAGTAGCCGCACCTCAAATTTTCCAGCCTCCAAAGAAATTCATCATTTGGTTTTTTGTAGTTGTGGCCAAAGCACTTTTCTCTTGATAAATGCTCAATTTTATCAAGATCTTACTAATTTATTCGTTCGCCGCATGGAATTGTGATGGATTGCGCATGATATTACGAGCTGGACTTCAGGTAAATTATTACACTGCATTGATTAGAAGGAAATTTGAGCTTTTCAACGAAATTGCGGTCAGAAGTGTTGTAAATGTGCTGAGAGAGTGATCATTGTTGTAACGATGAGGAAATAAAATGTTTGAAATGTTGCTCATAAAAGTGGAAGATCTTTGGAAGCATGTTTGATGATTCATTTTGAAGCGAAAAGTCACAAAAAACCGTTATAAAATGATTCTTATATTGATTCATAAAAAACTTTTCATAGTAAAATGTCTGACTATAATTCAAATGACAGCCTTAGAAAAGCTATTATAAGCACTACAGTCACAATTAGTTGTCATACAGTTGTTATTTTTGTATCAAATATCTATTAATGCCATCCATATATTAAGTTTTAGTAGTTGCTAACCTCAACAGAATAGTAATATTAGATATATTTGTAGTGCTTCGAGCTATACTGACAATATCAGTTGATCTCTTGAAATGTGTGAAAAATATGCCTTCCTTCCTGAAGCAAATAGTGCAGAGCAATGAGCCATTGATCCTTCAAAGGAGGCGAAATCTCAATTAATTTTTCAATTTAAATTTATTAGATTATAATTTTGGCAAATAAGAGTTATAACATCTTTTTAGAGCCCAATTAGAGCTCAATTAATCTTTTCAAATATGTAAGAAATCTTCGTTGCTTTCTTAAAGAGGCAGTGCTAAGCCATGAGGCATAGGTCCTTGAAAGCAGGCGCAATTGAATATATTGAATAGATGCTAAGCTCGAAGTGATATGCTACGCCAGCAAATAATTGTTATTTTGAAGATGGTTTAACTCTTGATTGAATTCGTCGATTGTATGGCTGAGATTTCCACATGAGAGTGCAAAAAGTGGCTATGAAATTTCTAATATGCCAATAGTCTATGTGAAGCTTAGCTACATTTTTCTAAAAGCTCTTTTGTTGATTTCAAAATTTGCTTAAATTTTTTGAATTTCTACAGAAAAATCCGATATATTTTTTGACAATCTAGTCAAAAACAAAGTTCTACTTACTTGTATTTAATTGCTCTTTAGTGCAATTTTAAATTACAACTTACATATTTATACCGACAAAGTTACGCACCTTTATTCGACTTTACAGTAAAATTTGTAAGTTGCCATAAATTACACTGTGCAGCAAATTTAAAGACATGGCAGCATTGCACAGTGTCATATGCAATTTCTAGCTTATAATTGAGTTAATGCAAAAAGCTATTTCACGCCATATCAAAGTGAATTTGAAGATGAGTAATATTGCAATTTACATATACACTTAATTACATACACATACACTTATACATATACATGCATGAGTAGTGTGCGCACATACATCAAATGTATTGATTATGGCCATATTACAAGCTGGCAAACAAGCGAGCAAACAAACAGCCAAGTTGAAAATTTACACTTCAAGGCAATTAATAATATTGCATTAGCCAGGCCTCAAACCGCAGCAAGGTAACCCCTTAACCCTGCTTCTGCCACCCTCATCAAGACATGCATGCAAAATGTGCAACGAAGGAAGACGAGAACAATTACGTTGTATAATTAAGTTTATCGTGCGATTGCAGCTGCATTGACAGATTATCCTGGCAATATTTGCTCCTGGCGTGAGGAAGTGCAGGCTCAGCTTGCAAATTTGGCGGGTGGTAGCGCAGAAAGTAGGCAATACCTTGTTGCAACTAGTATCTAAATTGGCAGCATGATTGCGCATATTATTTATACAAAATGTTGTTGTTGTTGCTATTATTGATGTTGTTGTTTTTGTAGGCCTTGCCATAAATTGATGTTACCAAAAAGTTAGCTTGGCATCAACTCATTTATCATCACTTGTCATTGTGCAGTGCAGTCGATAAATTGGCTACTGCTTGTCTCTCTCAGGCAAAGGACAATGGTACGGAGAAGTGCAGCCTGATGCTGGCAACAATGCCTGCAACATGCAATTTTGAGATATTGCATTCAATATTTTCATATAAGAAAGTTATTTGTATGCAATGATTTTTGAAAAATAGGAATAGGAACAGGCTAAAGGACACAATTTAACCTTCTAATAGCAAAGTAAAATTATAAGAACATGGTAGTAAAAGTTTGTCATATTTGCTTGGAACTTGCATCAGCTCAATTGCTCTCAAAACAAATTATTAAAATTTTATTTGCACGCTGGGGATTCTACACCTAAGAAAAGATAATGAACTAAGCCACGCCCAAAATACTTAAAACCTTTATGCTGAAGAACTAAGTACCAATTTTGTCTTTTATATCCTGGAAAGAGAGTTTGATACTAAATCAGAAACTGTCGCCTTAAATAATAGCTTATTCTAGTGAAAAATAACAAAATAAAAATTGTATTTTGTAAGAGAAAAATTTCTTACGCTTAAAATATCGCCCGATTAAGCTGTTGCAGAAGTTTTCCTTCATGCTTGTAGAAAATCGCTTTAATACATCATTGCTACCTTCTCTTTCTTACTACAGTCATTTCTGCTTTAAATGCTTTATAGCTTTATTAGAGGAAAGGGGGTGGGGGGCGGGGTGGGGGAGGGGGGGGGGGCACACCATGAAATTATTGCCTTTACACTTGAGTGCAAATTGTAAATGAGATTGTGCAAGGATATATAAGGCGATATTTCAAATGGCTTGAAATCAAATCAAATGGCAACAGAATATTTGTCGCATGCAATTAACACTTTACATATACACGCACACATGCACACACGCACACACAGCTAAATGGCACTTCTTAATAAATGCACTTAGTGCTGCAGCCAAAGGACATTTGAAATATGGACAGCATATAAATTATGGGCTTATGTAAGTGTTTGTATGTATGTGTGTGCTGGTTGCCAAAGTGAAGCATATCAAAGCAAGAAAGGTGTGCATGTGTATGTGTAAGCGTATGAAAGGATAATCCAATTTATTTTACATTATGCCAGGGTGTTGCAACGCTGCCTGCAGCGAAGTGTGCAAGTAGCTGCTGAGAAAGTACAGCTAGCTGATATATGTGTGCATAAATGATGTGCCTGTGATTGTGTGCCTGTGTATGTGTGCCTGTGCATGTGCATGCGTGTAAAGGTAATCAATAAGATTTTTTGTGCTTAATATAATTGACCGCTGAAATGTTTGCTTTAAGCTAAATTTAAATCAAGCTTAATTTAGAGAACTTGGCTTAGAGTTCTTCAAGGACATTGAAAATAGCAGCTACCAAATTACTTCAGTCCTTAAAATTTTGAAGAAAATATATGTAATCGAAATAAATTTGTACATTTTTTCATAATATAAAGTTGATCATTTTTCTCAAACTAAAGTAAATAAATTTTTAGCCATTTTTCAAAAAGAAGCCAACGCAAATTTTACTAAAATCAATATACAAAATTTTCAACAAAATGCCTGAACTTTTCTGCAATATTTTTTCAAGCATTTAAGCGAAATAAATCCTTGCAAATTACTGCCATTTAAAGGAATTTGCACCCTTTTGGGGTAATTGCATTTCAGAATGGCCGAGACACGCCATTCATAAATGTGCTTTATCGCGCACTCGATGCACATAAAAAACTACTCTCTACTATTAAAAGTGTGTGCGTGTGTGTGTGTGTAAGTGAGTGCAAATCTCGCAAAAATGTCATTAAAGCATTCCTTTAGCTGTAATTAAAACCATTATAAATAAACATTTCATTGCTTTGCTTTCACACTGCAAGAATTTTCATAGTAATATGTGCACTTTCCAACGGAAAGGAATTTGAAAATATTTCAAAAACGTTTTTAAAGAGAACTCGATCTCTTTTCATTTAGGATGTATATCGAGGCTTTACTGCACTTAAATATTATTTATTTTAGTGCGTTTCGAAGTTTTGCGTACGTCTGACTTTCGATATTATGTGAAAAAAAGTGCAGCTCTTCTTTTGTCCTTTTTTTAACAGTACATTTTTTTTGACAGTGTAAGTTAAGGAAGGTAAGCTGTGCGCACAATAATAACGCTTTCCAACACTGCCTCGCTACTTTTCTGCCTTGCTTTCGCTGCGAGTCATCCAGCCAGCTCGTAAGTCATAAACGTTTGACGTTTGCAAAGATAAGTTTTAATCATCGTAAAAAACGCAGAAACCCATTCATTCATTCATTCGCAAAAATCAAAATTTGCTTTACAAAAAAGTCACAAAAATTTCATAGAATTGTAAGTACCTGCGCTAAAAAAGAAGCAAGTAGACTGCCAAAATTATAAAGCGCTCCCAAACCAGCGCAACTGACATTACAGTTCTGAAAGGGCAACTGTCAAAATATGCAAACTTTCTGTATGAAAAAAAGTTGTAATAGAGAGTGGAGAAAATGGGTACAAATGAACGAAATGAAATGCAGCCAAACGGAAATGGTGTAAAGCAGCGTAATGAAAATTCAATTAAAACAACAGCCAAAAATGTAGCGATTTTATGTTTATGGCATTTGATGGCATTGCTTTTTTTGAACTTACTATGCATTTAAAAAAAAAATTTTTGGTTCTTTTTTGCACGTTTTGCAACGTTGTTAAAACCTTTTAATGTGTCTTCTACAAATGCATGCACTTTTTATTTGGTTCTTTTCTAAAAAGACTTTTATTTTTAGCAAACTCATTTGAAGCGTAATTAATGTCAAGCACTGTTGGCAACACTGCCGCGTTTATGTCAAAGTCAGCGTTTCTTTATATTCGCAACTTCCACCTTTTATGCAGAGTAAAAGGCAACAAAAAAGCACACTTTTATTGTATTTCAGTTTGTGGCATTGGCAGACTAAGTGAAAGATTTTAATTACGATGCACATTAAAATGTCGCAAAATGGCGCCTTGTCATTAAGTAATGGCGACAAAGTGTAAACACTGCAATTCACAATGGCAAGTCATAGCTGAAAAGGATTTTATGAATGCAGATTTGAGGCTTTTGATGTCACGGTTGAAAGTACTCAACACAAATAATTTGAGTAAAAGAAAAGTGCTTACAGTAGGGAGTAGAATATTTGATTTAAAATATTTTACAGAGAAATTAGTAAATATTGCAAATTTGCTGTTGAAGTTTTGTAGTCAATTTTTTAATAAGTTGAGCGCTTCAATTTGACTATTATAAATTTTAACTCATGCTCGGTATCAATATTTGGAAGATTATTAAGAGGGAACAGAACAAAATTATCGAAATGGAAACACAAAAACACAGAACAAGGTTGGAAATCCCAAATTTTTCGTCTGATCTTCCCAACTTTTATGGGAACAGAAAAATGGCAAGAATTTTTACAGAAACCAAAACGAACATATACTAGAGCCCTGCATGAATATATTCGTTTTGGCAACAACAATACTGCACTTGCTGTACGGGTACTCAGTATTCGAAGAATGTAAACAACGAAACGAATAGAAACGAGAACCAGCGAGCGTAGGTTCTCGGTTTTACTCGTATTCATTTCTCACGGCTACTCTGCACATTCGTATTCGGTGAGCAGAGAACACTGCTCGGTTTCTATTCAGTAATCGAGAACTTTGCAAAGTATTCGAAGACTAACTGTTTACTCGAATATTTCGGCTATTATTCGGAATAGTTACTTTATTTTAAAATTCTTATAATAAAGATTTTAAATAAATAAATTATTAAGTTGTCTATATATTGTTTCCATTGTTAATTTTACAACAACGTTCAACAATTCCACTTGTTTCATAATGCGCAATAGCAACTTATTTCGTTCTGTTCAACAAAATGAATATATTCGGAATATTCAAACAGTGTGCTGGTATTCGAAACCTTTTGTTCCCGTTTTCCCGCTTCGACCGAATATGAATAAACAGTGTACGTCTACTCTCTTCTCTTCGAAACTTCTTGTAGAGAGCAGTGCTCGTATTTATTCGGACCGGTTTTCCAAGAGGAAGTGAAGTAATCTATTCAAAAGCATGTGAATGTTTTCGAATAGCAAAAACGCATGCTTGTGCAGGAGTCTAACATATACATCATCTTTTCTGTCTACCCTACGCCTATCTGTCCTCGCATCCGTCTGCTCGTTTTGTCGAAATATACAACCATTTATTTGCCTCTTTCGAGACGAATCATTCATTTCAATATATCTTATCTTTATGCTGAACCTAATTACAAGATCTCTCAATATCTGCTAAATATCCTTAATGTTCTTTAATTGCTCTGACTTATAACGCCACATACTATAAAATGCTCCGTTTATCTCTGTTCCACCTTTTATCTAAATTCATTTCCATTTCCATTTATTGTGTTGCTTTTAATGTTGTTCCATACAAAAACTCTTGAAGCTCACTTTTGTCAGTTTTGCGCTGTTCCGTCCGCTACGCTTTAATGAGCTACTTTGGTTGGGCTGGGGGTTCAGGGGAAATGCCTGACGTTGGTTTTAATAACAAAAGTTTGTATTAAACGCTTTCACCGTTAATGCTTTTGATGTTTGCACTGTTGCCATAAAGTGGACCAAGGGACCGGCGCATTAATGCATGTGCAGCAGCGCTGTCGGACATTGGCAGAGATTAGAGTTTTGTTATCGCCTGCAAAAAGGGACTGCAGTTTGCTAGGATTTGCTCAGCATATTTACAGAGTGTTGCAAGCGCTTGAAGCTCAAAAATGCAAGAGAAAATTTGTATTCTACATTCTATAGTCAAAATGTCACCAGAAGAAAAATTCCAACACCAAAAACTCTAGAATGAGTAGAACTTTGTAAAACGCTTTAAATATTGTGCACTCACTTAATGATATACTTTGAAATCCCAGGAGAAAAATTAAAAAGCAGCAAAACAAAGCAACAAAAAGTAGAAGGAGCTCATATTAAAAGCGTTGAACAAAATTGCAAAAATCAGTGGACAATTTGGTAGCAACACCTTATTACCAGACAGCACATATACACATGCATGTCACACACACACACACTCTCACTTGCACACAAACAAACCGAAGCGCACATTAAACGCAAGTGACCGATGCTTATCAGCAAATTTGGGAACGTTAATCCCAGAACTAAAAGTGACGGGCGTCACTTTTATTTTGATGGCATGTGCGACAGAGCAGACTGTAGGGTGGCAGCGTCAAGAGTGCGCCTTGTATGGCGCAAGGTGTAGCAATGCAAAAAGGACCTTTGCTTGTTGTTGCTGCCTGCAGTCACAAAGAACAATTACAACGGAAGTCGCGACGTTTCGACGTTCATGGCTTTTGTTTGTTCGTTTGGTTAAAGCAACAACAATAAAAAGGACGAAAGGACATTACGCGCGATTAATGAGTCTTTAGCGTTTTGCGCGCAAATTATTATGATTATATTGTACACCTCGAATTTTATCCTCTTTTTTGCTTTTGGAAGCAACAGTCTCGCCTTTCTGCAAATTCGCGTGAATTTTGACGCCAGACATGCCAGAATGAAGTGGCCTTCTGCACTTCCCACCCACTTTAACGAAACAACATAATGAGCTATGATGGTAGCGTGTCGAGCTCGCCCGCCAAAGCTGGTTAATAAATGTCAAGCATTTTTTTACCTTTTCACTTCACACCAAAATGAAAAATGGCTTTCTCGCATTTTTGGCGCATTTTTTTAGCCACTCTGAAAAGGAGAGAGTGAGAGAGAGTAGAGCAAAGTGGAAAGAGTGCGACTGTTTTTATTGCAACGGCGCATTTCATCAATTTTTCATGAGTTTTTGCCATATTTAGTCTTTGTTTTTATGTTGACATTTTTTGTTTGTTTGCTCGTGTAAATATTTTTGGCCAAAACCGTTTGGGCCAATTGGCTTGGGCAGGGTTCTCAAAAAGTCATTTTCACTCTGCTTGGTAGACGTAATTAGCCAGCGCTATGCGACGTAAAACGTTTTTAACGTGCTTACGTGTTTGCTTTGCTCCTTGTTGTTGTTGTTGTTGTTTTTGGCTTATACGCCTGACATGCGATTAATAAATACTTTACCTGCTGCCACTGCAAGGAAGAGAATGTGTTCATTCAAATTTTGTTTGGCTTTGTTTTAGTTTACGGGTTCATTTCCCAGCGGTCAATTGCTTTGGCGTCTGTGATTTCCTTTATCCTTGGTATTATTTCGCAATATTTGCATGCATATCCTTTGCAATTTTATTTTAATTTCCGTTGAATTTAACAAACTCTAAGGCTAATGGAAAATGTGAGGGTGTAGGAAAGTGCCAACAAGCACATGAGCATGCTTGAAGTGGTCTCTTGTTCGTAAGCTGCACAGTGGACAGAAAATCCCCATTAACTGGACAGATTTTTCTACATAAAAGCTGAGAACTATTTTTCCTATTAATTCTATCATAGGTGCACTAACAGGACACTGCCTGGTAGCAGCGCATGTACATAGGACGGGTATAAAGAATGACGAAAGCTGCAGGAAATGCAAAGAAGCGGGTGTAGGGAGACCTTAGAACACCTAATATGCTCCTGCTCCGCTATCGCTAGAACATGTCTGACTTGTTTAGGAGCGCCGGTCTTTTCAGGGCTCGGAAAGATCTCGGCACTAGGTATAAAGCCTCTTTGGAAATTTGTGAAATACACCGAAATTCTGAGAGATCACTACTGATATATCAACTTTGCATTGGTGAAATTTGTCAGTTAAATTGGTAGCCCATCACTTAGGTAATTTATTTAAATACAAGCATATTGAAACGAGTTTCGTAACTGCTATGATGGAGCGCTCAATATATGGCATTATTGCGCATAAGCAATCAAGCGTGAACTAAAATGAGTTTCAATTAATTAATTCATCTTTCATTCTCACCAAAATTTCTGTGCTTTGTTCCACTGTACTTACTAAATTAACTCCAACTTTCACTCAAAGTGCGAACGAAGCGTAAATTTAGCAGCAATTGTTTACGCAAAAATTGTTTTGCAAGTGACACTTTTGTTAGCCCGTAGCAGAAACGCAAAAACTCATGTTTTTTTGCACAAAATAAATTTAAAATAAAGCCAGTCTTTACACCTTTTTACAATGAATTAATTGAAAAATTGTCGCCGCGTTGAGCTGTGCAAAATGCTGTTAATTTAGCAGCAGCTGCTTGAAATTGATTTCGAGCATGAAGATGAAGTGCAGCAATGCTGTTGGCTATAAGAAGGAATTTGTGGAGCGAGGCATGAAGATGAAGGAAGCTTAAATAAAAAAGGGTTTTATGGCGCTTTACGCAGAAGGCAGCCACCAAAGTAGCTCAGACAAGTGCGTTAATTGTGGCACGTTTTGTTAGTAAAAAGGAATAAAATAAAGAGGCTTTGAAGAAGTATTTATAAAACTCAAATAACTCACAAATAGAACTGCCAGCTCAAATTTTACAAATCTCATTTAACTGCTATCTTAATGTTAGCAGCACACTTCTTCAAGATACTTTCAATAAATGCGCTCGAAAAACTTTTCCAGCAAACAATCTACAGTTTCCAACTATGCCCAAAAAAGTTTTACGATTTCAAATCAAGCGTTAATTTTCAGTTATAAAATTTTATCTTGTAGCTGTTAAATGTAACTATGTACATCATCTGCCACATATCACTTTGTTAGCTGCATCTGGCAGTTACATTTAAATTCAATGCATGTCAGCCTATTTTTTCCCAACTTATACATTGATTTCGTTAGAAGCACAGCATAATGGAATGCTGAAGATCATTAAAAATTCACACGCCTATGAGTCATACGAGTATCTACTCGCATACAACAGATACAATATCTAACAGATCATCGACATCAGCTGGTGTAACAGTTAAAGCAAACACCTACCAAATGACAGAATAATGGAAAAATGTGTGCGTGAGCAGTGCCGGGGTGGGGGAAGGGGGCCAACCAAACACCGCATACAAATATTTTCCTAACACAAAATTCAATTAGCAACGCAAACAAAATCTACAGACCAATAACTGACGGTAGTGTTCTCTTATTTTGCTTAATGTATCTTACAATTTTCACTCTAGAGATGCACACATGGAAATAGTCAAATATCTTTTGTTAGTCAACAAAGCCAAGCAGAGATCATTTAAAGCGGCATACACGAACGAAGATATGCGCTACTGCTATTTACATATTACTAACTTTGCTATAACTTTAAGTGAGTGTACAGCCCTTATAAACGAGGCTTGGGTCTAGCTTTCTTGCATTAGCTTGTTCTTTCATCTGATTGTTTTTAGCACCAGCAGCAATAAAATTACACTGTAGAATTATACTAAAGGAATTGAGCAGCTTTATTTTCATTTGCCTTTTCTTCTTCTTGTTCTAATTAGCATGGCAAAAAATACTATCATAGATTATCAAGTAGTTAAGTAGGAAATGCTTCGAAATTATTAAGTAATTGGGTGTGGCAGATTTACGATCTTCCTTATTTTAACAGCTCTTTGTTATTGAGTATCAGATATTTTTTGCTGAAACTTTGTTGAAATGCATCGACTCGTTTTCGAGATACGCAAGTCTAACAGAGTGAAATCAAGCAGTCTTTAGACATGTTATACATAGTATGTACATCATAAGTAATGGCCCTTTTGATATTGAAACAATTCGACTTTAAAGTTGTCAAATTTGAATTTAATTTACATATGTATAAATATGGATTTCGTTAGATGAGCCCTCTTTGTCAATAAAAGGTATATGCCTACATATTTTTTCACATATTACAAACATCACACCAAATGCCAGCAACATTTACAATATGAGTGTAGTGCATATGTTGAAAAAAAAGAGATGAGATGAGATGTGAAAAATTGTAACAAATGACAAACATGATTGGTAGTTGTTGCTGTATCTTGTTGTATCTTGCAGTTCAACTGTTGCACGTACACTGCCAACGTTGAAGAGGCAGCATACCTTGGCTAATTGACATTTGTTAATGGCAAACCGAAGGAGGTAATTTCCCAAAATCAGCTTGCTACCTTTTCTACTTTTCTTTTTGTAGCTGAGAAATTGTTAGCTTGCAACGAATTGTTGATATAATTTCTCGAATTGTTTCGAAATATATGCTTTGGTATTTTGTTTGTTCGAATGCGTTTTGATGCTGTTGGTGTGACCGATGACTAATCATCAATGTCAGCACAACATTTGGTGATTTTGTGATTTGTTGATTGTGCGTTTCACTCGCTCATCGATCTTTTGTTGTAATGTTACAGATTTGTATATTTTCATTGCCGTTTTTCTGATTTGAAAGAGTCGCTCATTTCTACATGTCGTTTGTTTGACCTGCTCATCATAAAGCACACATATGTACATATATACATTTGTATACGAGCATACACAGACAAATGTTAACTGCATTTGGACATGGGTTTGACATTGAAGTTGATTAATATTTCGTTTGTTTTGAACAAACAACATTTTGTCTAGACGTTCTTCATTTGTTTGTTTGTTTTTAATGAAATTATGCAAAATTTTTTTAATTAAAGAGTATTCATATATTTTAGTATTGCTATATACAATAACATGATAAAAAATGTCATGGCCATTGCATTGTTAACTTTTTCTAGCCAAGATTTTTGCTGAATAAATGTCGTATAAATAATCTACATATAACGCCCGTAAGTTCTTCTACATAAACAACTACAATTTTCCTATAAAACAAGATTGATTGAAAAGCATAAACTAACTGCTTTATTCAGTTCATTGCAGAAATCAAGTAAGTACTCCCATTCCATTAGTATACAAGTCTTTGCTTGGAAAACTGCTGCACTTCCTCTCCCCACACAAACTGCGTTTAACGATATTACTTGCCAACAACTCAGAATGAGAGACCACTCCCATTTACGGCCTCCGGGCAAACAATATGACCAAATGAAAAGTGCAATAAATCTTTGAGCCATAGTAAAATGTAAAAATAGGCGACACAAAAAAGATAGAGAAAAGAATACGCTCAAACTATAAGCAAGACTGTCAACAATGAAGTTGTTGTGGCTACAACAACAACAACATCAACAACTTGAGAGCAAGCAGCTGTAATAATACGAGCCATACACTTGCAAAAATTGCGCAGTAATAAAATTACTAAACTTTCTTTGTCCAATCGAACAATTATTCAACTGCTTTACTAATTTTTCTGTTAAGCGCATGATTTTAACTAACTTTTTAGTTAAAATTGCGCTATAAAGGCTGGTCTTGTTTAATATTTGGGTTTTCCATTTTTATGCGTTTATAAAATCTGTAATGATTACAGCCTTACAAGCAATGGTCATGGAATACAGAATATTTTAACTGAGTCTGAAAAGCATGCAAATTTTTAACTAATTTTTTTAAGTTATCATTACTACTTTCCTTATTCAATTTTCATTGAACATTTTTTGTTCGAAAATCTTAGTCAAAAGAAGAAATTATTTAAGCTTAATTAGTTAATTATTTTAACTAACATTTTGTTTGTTTTAACTTACTTGCTAGTTAGCAATACTAGATTTAGCTGAATATAAATCTAGCATTATTAATTTCAGTTGTCGCTGCGTGTAAAAACAGCAATGCTTGTCAATTGCAACAACAATAATTGCTAGCTGCGCAGATTGCTGGCTTGATAAATGTTGGGCTGGTTGGCTGCTTCGATGGATAGATAATGGCTTGCCTCTTCTTCGCTGGTACGTGCAGAAAGAAGCAGCAGAACAACGCTAGCACTTTTTAGCATGCTCGCAGCGTGTGGCAAGCGTTGCATGCACCTAGCATAACAATTAGCACCATTCATCAGCGCTGATCTAGCCTCACGGGGGGCTTAGATGGGCCCGTAGACAGCAAACAGCGCCTACATGCACTCGCGCATACACACAGCTAAGGTCTGCCTGCACAATCTTGTTACAAAAGGTGTTGCTGAGGTTTGTCACTTTTGCTGGCAAAAAAAGGACTAAGATGTCTGCCTGCTTAATTTCACTGGTCAACAAGGATTTTGTCGTAGGGTGAACATATTCTAAAAGAGTTTTATATAGGTTATATGACTCAAAAGCATTGCATAAATAATAAGTCTTTCATACTTTTAATGCGCATAGACTTTGGTATGTTTCGAAATTATTTAAAAATAGTTCTGGAATTTTTGTGAAAATTTATGGTGTTTCCAAAAATTTTTGATTTGAGTGCAAAAAATTTAGCATTTGAAAACATTGTGATCGAGATCAGAGCATGCATTCTTTTTTCCAAAAATTGTCTTATAAAAATCGGCAGGGATAAATTAGTTTTCTGCAATTTCTAAAAATTCATCTAACGAATAATTTTATTATTTCTAAAACTTTCTTAAGCTTTTAATGCAAACTTTAGCTGAACTAGCAGAAATTTACAAGCCGATTCTACAAAAATTACAACCAATTGGTTCAGCAGTGTGTTTAAGTTTTTTTTCCCATACCCACCTCAACTTGACTTGTTAAAATTTCGTACAAAAATACTTTTTACCACAACAACTTCTTGAGTAGTAGTGCGCTTGTCATTTGCCATTGCACTTGTCAATTCACTTGTCAAATAGTTACATGCCGCCATTTTCATTTGTCATTTGTGTGTGTTCGATTTTTGTTGTGTTTTACACTTTTTTTAGTCAAAGTGTAGACAATTTATGACAATTGTCGTGTGAGTGAAAAACGTGCTTTGACAGTTTAATGCAAGAATTATGTTAATTTTTTTCGCTGCAACTTTTTCACTCATTTTTTTGCATGCATCTAAAAGTGCATGTATTTACTTATATGCGAAATTGACTCGATTGTCAATTGTGACGGATAGCTTTGTGTGGTTGCCAATGGCTGGTGGACCACACGCATGGCTCTTCGATGTTGATAATTGGTAGGAGAGAGTGAAAATACAGAATTTGAATTGACAGACTGACATGCCTTTCCAATAGAAAACAGAGAGAGAGGAAGGCGTACTTTGGTAGGATTACTTCAAAAGCGTTTGGCATTCAAAACAAAAATAGAATCTCTTTATAGTTTGTCCGTTCTTCATTCTGATATTTTATAAGCTTTATATTAACTTCACTTTCTGTCGGTATGTCAGTATGTCGTCAAATCTAGTAATCAATTTTTCACCCACTTCCCGACTACTTAGAGATCTGAAACTTTGCATACATGCGTAACCACCATGACAATGCATGAATCAATAAATTTTATGGGCGTAGGACGAGGGGCGTGGCACTTTTTTATAAACTCCAGATTTGTGTATAACTTTAGAACTACACATCACACATCAATGAAACTCGGTAGGAACTTACTACATATCCATATCCTTCTACTGAGAAAATAAGGGGGGCACTGGATAAGGGGGCGTGGCACCCCCCATACAAACAAAATTTTTGATCTCGATTAGCTTTGGAACTAAAGGTCGTGCAGCATTGAAATTTCGTATGCAGTCGCCTCTTGGATGTGTCGTCCCACTGGTAAAATTTTATGGGCGTAGGACAAGGGGCGTGGCACTTTTCAAGCAACTACACACTTGGGCTTCAGTTTATAATTATAGGTACACCACACATGAATGAAAAACGATAGGAACTTACTTGCCGCGCCCTGCTGGCAAAATAGCAACAACTCACCGCGTCACAAATATGCCACGAATATTAGGGTCGATCACTGCCGTATTATTTGTTAAATTGAGGATATGACATATGACGATAGGAAACACTGTGAATACCCTAAATATTGTGTACTCCTCTGCAAGTTTAAAATTCTTTTTGCGAAAAATTTCAGAGCTCTAAAATTGAATTTATGGAAGACTAAAAAGTAGAAAATAAAATTATATAAAAAATAACTTTTTCAAAATAAGCTTTAATGTACTAAAAAGTAGAAAATAAGTTGTATCCAAGTCACCTGTATCTTACTATTAATAAAAGCTTGTGCGCTCAATATCCATATTCAAAATATCTTTCATTACTAGAATCTATTTGCAAAAAATTATTTAAATAAAATATTGTGGTAACTGTTTGACAAATATTGAACACATGAGCGCCCCAAGCTTTTAGGGATAGTGAGATACTGGTGACTTCGAAACAATTTATTTTCTACTTTTGAGTACATTAAAGCTTATTTTGAAAAAGTTTTTTTTTATATAATTTTATTTGTATTCATCTTTGCTATACGAAATTCTGGCCCTACCCCTGATCATGGATTCTAGCCAGAGCGGCCTTAAAAGGCTATTGCGACAGTTCTACATCTATTTAGCCCTACCTCTGCCTACTTTGCATAACTCTATCCCATTCTGCTTAATTATAACCTTTGAAATATGCAAAACTCGCAAAAATAAACTTTTAAAAATCCTTTTGAGAAATATAAACCTTAGCAAGCAAAATTTGCAACAAACTATATAACTCATTTTAAGACGAAGCTAATGAAAATTAAAAAATATTGCATGTTAATCTTTTTCTGGTTCCATATTTTTTTATAAATCTCAAATTATCTCAAACATTAACTTCAGCTAGCTTCTTAACTATAAGTATAACTCTTACTAACTCGAATATCAGCTGAATATTTCAGCTCAGTTTTATGGCAATGCTGAAGCTATTAAAAAAAGCATTAATTATTACAGGAAAGCTTTATCCCTTTTATCCTTACACTGAAACATTGCCTCAAAATTGTCACGCCCACTTGACCACAATTCCTTGTGGCACTTGTTGCCAACATAACGCGCCCATGAGTACTTAGTTACTTCAAAAGCACTTGCCTTTAAATTCTTTTCCTTTTAAGCGCTTCTTTGATCCTTTGGCATCCTTTGGCAGTGGTTCAGTTCGTATTAAATTTGAGCTTAACAACGCGTAAATTTTCGCGCCACATTGTGGGCTGCTTTTGTGATTTTAAGATGAATTACCTTATGCTACCCTTTTGACACTGCTGCTGCTGTTGACCCTCTCTCTCTCTCACTCTGTCTCTCAATATGCTCACTTATTATTCATAAGCAGCCTTCAGTCACTTTGATTAATTGCCGCCTTAATGCATGAGTCCTTGATTGTTTCAGCATAGCCTTTATAATTGCTTTTTCGCGAAAAGCCTAAAATGCTTTTTAAAATGGGGTTAAAATTTATTTAAAGTATGAGGCTAAGCGCGAAATTGGCTTGCTTTTAATAAAGTTATCTGAACATTTTGAAAGTAAGATTTTGTTTTGGACTTTTATTACAGTTCTTTTTTATTGATGTCACAAAATTTCGCTAGCTTCAATTTCGCTGGCATTTCAACATGCATAATAAAATTAATGAATTATT
Organism: Neria commutata; assembly: GCA_963457695.1. Lineage (NCBI taxonomy): Eukaryota > Metazoa > Arthropoda > Insecta > Diptera > Micropezidae > Neria > Neria commutata. Next base: position 39,957,909 of record OY735248.1, read on the forward strand.
TCATTCACGCTTTTAGTTCATTTCGATTCCAATTTTTTTAAGAAATAACAAAATTTTTATAAAATGAATGTAATGAAAATACAATTTCTATTCTCAAAGAAATTAAATAAACATTATTTCTTCAGTTGTACCTACATGTCATTGAAAAACCTGTAAGATATCATTACTCTTCCTAATAAACTCTTTCAAGCCCAGTAATGAATTTCACTTGTAGTCAAAAATTGTAAAGGTCATTTTCGAATTGCTTTTGAAGGCATTTCAGCTAACCTGCAAGAAATCAAAGTCAAATTACCAAATCTCAGTTCAAATGTCAATGACATGCCAAGGCGACACACACTGCTAGTTATAATACACACATGCACATACGAATGCATATGCAAGACACACACGTTGACAGGAAGTGAGCTACTTCAAAAGGCAGCCCTTTGCCGTGCCGAAGAAATGCCGCCTAATGAAGATTTTCCAAAGATTTCCAAAGAATTTTTGGGTAAATTTCTGTTCTGAAATCGACTCTGCCGACTGCCGCCGCCTGCCTTCAAAAAGAAATATCAAACAAATGCAATTAGAGGCGTATTAATATTAAAGCAGCTTCGAGTGCACACACACACACACACACACACACACACACATGTGCATGCTTAGATTTTATGTGCTATGTTGTCTTTGTCATTATAAATTAAGAAGCTGCAGATAAATTATTTTTCACTGCAATTACATTGAAAAAATAAAACACCGAAAATTGTAAGCCACACACAAGCACACATATATGCATATGTATAAACCACACAAACACATTAAATCACGCAAGCCATTAATAAGCATGTGACCCCTCTTCCTCAATCTCATCCATTGCTTCAAAAAGGCGTCTAATAACTTTCAAACAAATTAAAGGCAGCCACAATGCACGGGCGGCACTATCTCTGCTTCTGCGTGTTAGTGTGCGTGTAAGTGTAAGTGTGTGTGTGTGTGTTGATGCAATAGCGCCTTTAATCACTGTCGCCGCCACGCTCACAGAATTGCCTTAATTTCGGCAGCAAACAATTTCTTTCCACTTGATTGAGAGCAAAGCAAGCAGAGGCAGCGATTCCCAAAAATTTAGATATTTGAAAAATCTCAACCATTTTTCGAAGCATTTTTATTAGCTTGTGTATTACTGTGTGTGTGTTTGTGCATGCTTGACACTTAAAAATTTTGTTTGCTCCATTAAAATTGACTAAATTCCATATAATTTCAATAAACATTTCGTAGTTGCCATAAAAATGATATGAAGATAAACTGACAAAGAAATGCCATAAATTCTTGAGAGAGAGTTGGAATGCGCTTACGCAATGTGGGCAGTTGGTATAGTATTATAATATAAAAAGATTTGAAGTTATTTAAAGCTATTCAAATTCCAATTTGAAATACCTTTGAAATCTATTTGCCAACAGAATTCGCTGAAAATTATTTGATTTGCAGCGCTTGAACAGTTTTAAAAATAAACAATTTTCAAAATTTGTTTGATTCTCTGCAATCCCAGAACTTATGCCTATTTCTATTTGTTTAGGCCAAACGCATTAGACGTTAGTTTGTACATTCTCACGTAGAGATGGCGCTGGAGTTGGCTGTGCTGTAGGTGCACTCGCTACTCGCTGCATTTGAAATCGGGTAGCGACCGCCTTGGCCGACATACGAATAGGCACTTGAATTTCAGCAAGCAGCAACTCCACACCATCATCTACGATCGTTCGTCATATGCGAACATTTGGTAAGAAAAAATAAAACAATATATTTTCAGAACATATTTCTGCCCCCAAATTTCTCTGCCTTTTCCTTTGGATATTTAGTGTTTTCTTCGGTTCACTCTTCCGCGCGGAACCCCACTGCTCATCTTGCTGCAAGAGGCACATATTGCCATCCCCCTGCAAGCGCACAGCTTAACATTTGGTCCTTCGGCGCCGATCGCGGAAGAGCCGAAAAAAAAAAAATATTAAATTTGGAATTAATTCAACAGGAAAGAAATTTAACGCAATCATCAGCCAAAAAATAACCAGCACATCAACCAAACATCAGCAAAAAATCACCAGCTGCATCAAAAGCGCAAAAGCCATCAGCATCTTTAATTTAAAGTAAAGTGGGCTGTAAGTGATCTCTTGTGAATTATTAATAAAATTCAGTGCTGTTTAAAACTTGCCACCGCCATTGCGCAAAAAGTTCGCGCGTAGGTGCAGTTGCATGTTTTAAATATAAGTACATATATACACATCAAATGCACGATTAGGTCAACGGCCGATTGCCGAAAACAATACTCATATACATACGTGAGCACAAGTGAGAGAATCTTGCCCAACTGCACCATATGTGCATAGTTTCGGGCTAAGCAGCATATCTGCTTAGTTTCCCCCTTTTGGCAATTCCTCACTTGAGAATATAGAACACCAACAAGATTGAGCAGCCAAAGAGCTAGCTTTCGTTGGATTCAAGACAAAGCCATATGCTTTGTCTGAATTGTTCTACTGCTCCCACATATTGCGAGCCCCACAGCCTCTCACCTATTCAGCGCTGTAAGCTGCAGTAACACTTCGGTTACCAGCTTAGCTATCTCTGCTCCCCCACTTCACACGTTCTCACTTTCACTCTCTTGCTACGTACATACGTATGTACATATTTTCTATTGCAATTTTCGGTAGTTCTTCCTCTCTTCCTGTGCATTACCAGTTCTACGTGTTTTAAAATCGCAGACGGACGGCACTGTGCGGAATAATTTTAAAGAAAAGTAAAAATATCGAAAAGAGTGAATATTAAAAGAAAAGAAAATATTAAATAAAAAGCCTTTTAGAAGATTAAAGTGAAATCTACAATGAAATAAAGTTAAGTTAAATTACAAGCTTAGAGAAATAAAATCCAAAGGTAAATTTTTAGCGAACAACATTATAAATAAAATTGCCTACCCCCATTTTAATTATTTCATAAATTATTTTATTCAAAATCTAAACGCCAACACCGAAAATTGCAAGTGATAAATAAAGTGAAAGTGCGGAAATTAAAATTTTGAAATAAAAGTGATATTCTTCATGTAAAAAATTCCAATTTAATTTTGCATAAGAATTATACGAAAAGAAGTGCTAAAAAATAACCAACAACAACATACAGTGCAAGAGAACAATACAATATAACATGCACACAGCATAAGGCAGGTGCGGAAAAATACACTTAAAAATATTCGGCAACTTTGCTGATTTGCCGGTGAGTTTTATTTTAGATTAACCTTTAGGCAATCGTCTGCTTTGGATTTTGATTTACTTTTTTTAACAAATAAATTCTAATTCGAAAACTTAAATTATTTTCCATTCACCATAAATATATAAAGTGATTATTTCGAGTGTACCGTTCATGCTGTGAGAACCAAGCACAAAGAGCAATACATAGTGCAGTCTCCCATTGTTGTTGTTGGTATTACACTACAGCTGTTTCATAGCGAAAGTGGGTCACGGTCAAGCCAAATTCAAGCAGGGCCGTTGAGACCAATATGAAAATTTATACCGCGACAATAAAATAATTTCAAAATATTGCGTGAAACCAAAGCTGAACTGCTCTATCGTTTCCATAATTTATACGAGTAAATAAAAAAAAAAAAAAAATACAAAAAAAAATCTCGTAAAAAATCCCACAAAAAATCCCATAATTAAAAAATTCCAAAAAAATTCGGAATTCAGCAATATCGCTCCCAAAATTTAATATCTGCCCATATTTAATGATATTATTTACATATTATATATTACAAATTTGCAATTTATTTGAAATTTTATATATTTAATAAAATACACACCAAAACTTACTAAACATTTCATTCTACCATATTTAAACCCTAAAATAAATATATATATTTTGCGTAAAATTTATTATATATCGAAACGACAAGAGTTTGAATGAAGTAAACGATCGAACTAGGGAACTAGATCATTCTGAGTAAGTGTTGTTAAACCACTTATATCAAAATCTAAGGCTCCCTCGTCTTGCGTTGCTTCATTCCGCGAATAAAACGGGAATAGTTCTTCGAAATAGATCAGCCAGAGGGAAATACCTTTCAGGGATTTCACCGTATCTATTTAAGCTAATTATATTAGATTTCTGGATTTAATCGGGGTCCAGCACAAAACGGGAATTAATTTTGATTCCGGGATTTAATTTGGCACATTTTGATTTGGAATTAGATTTGATTTCAGAATTTTCATTACCGTACGCAATTAAGTCCGATTTAAATTCCTAACATTGGGTAATAAAATACATAAATAGAGAGAATAATTTTCCCTTATCTCTTGAGAAACAAACAACAAATTACACTTGGTTTCCGTTTCCGTTTCTGCATTCTACATTTAACTAAAGTCCACTATTAGCTTCACCATGGCAGCAGTAGCCAAGTTTGTCCGTGTTGCAGATGAACTGCTCGAATTTGAGAAAGATTTTAACGAATCTGCAGATCAAAATTCTGTATTTTCGCTCGAAGTGCAGCGGGATGAATTGAAAGCGCAGTGGCAAGCGGTAAAGACCGCTTACGAAGAATGCCTTCATGCCGTGGCTACTTCAGTGGACCCCCCAGAAATAGGGGAGGAGGTCATTAAATCGAAATATAAACATTGCTATGGGGCATATGTAACCTGTGCTGCACTAATGGGTGAATACACCCACAATCTCACTGCCCGTCCGTGCAGTTCCCCCATAGTGGCCGGACAGAGAACGACAGAAGCACCTGTCAGTATAAATTACAATTTACCCCCTTGCGATACGCAATTGTTTTACGGGGATTATATGTCGTGGCCCTCCTTCAGGGATCTATTCACTGCGATATACATAAATAACGCAAGATTGAGCCCAGTGGAAAAATTATTCCATCTCAATCAGAAAACGAAAGGGGAAGCGAATGAGATAGTTCGAAAATCCCCCCTCACTCATGAGGGTTTCGCGGTCGCGTGGAAGAATTTGGTGGATCGATACGAGAATAAGCGCATTCTCGTAAACAGCCAATTGAAGATTCTCTTCAATATGCCTACGGTTCCGGCAGAATCAGGCACCGGTCTAAAAAAGCTCCAGCGAGATATAAATAATTGTATCTCGGCGTTGCAATTACATGGCGTGGACGTAAGTAGCTGGGATGCTATTTTTACATATCTCTGCTCTACTCGACTACCCGAAAATACACTGGCGCTGTGGGAGCAGACCGTGGAACGAAAAACCGAGATTCCACGGTGGGAAGACTTAAACCAGTTTTTGACCAACCGGTTTCAGACACTGGAGACTGTATCGGACCTCTGTAGTGGGCATCCTTCTTCCGTCAACGTCAGCAGGACGCAACCACCCATGGAAATAAATCTATCAAGGAGAGTACGAGCTCATCATACAAATACAGCGGATCCAAGCTGTAGGCTGTGCTCCTCTCAAGGCCATGTGTTACGGACCTGCCCTAAATTTCTGGACATGGATGCTAAGCAAAGACTAGCGACAGTGAGGAAATATCACATGTGCATCAACTGCTTGGCTAGTTCCCATGATATGAAGGACTGCAGGAGCCCCTTTTCATGTGGCACATGTAAAAAACGCCATCACTCTCTTCTTCATCGGGAAGAACCGTTCAGACCCAATTCAACAACGCCGGGCACATCGACCCAGCATTCTCCCAGCAGTGAATTGGATTCCCCCCGCCCTTCTACCTCACGGGCCGCCACCAGTCAAGTTAATTCGTGCTTTGCCACAACCAGTAAAAGGGTATTACTAGGTACAGCTAGGGTGACCATATGTCACTTGGGAACCACGTTTACCGTGCGGGCATTATTGGACTCGGGGTCCGAGGGAACTTTCGTCTCGGAGCGTTTGCAGAAGCGCCTTCGTCTCCCTACTCTTCCCACTCAAGCTCAAGTTTCAGGCTTGAATAATGCAGTTTCTGCCACCACCCGAAAAATATGCAAAATTATATTGGGATCTCCACGGGACTCGGAATGGAGACTCGAAGCGAGAGCTCTAGTGTTGCCACAGCTGACTGGAAACCTGCCGTCAGATTATGTGGAGGAGTCGTTACTCAGTAGGCTCCCGGAGATCCCGCTCGCGGACTCAAACTTCTACCAAAGCGAGCAAGTAGATGTCCTCATAGGAGGCGACCTGTACCCTAGCGTAGTCCTTGAGGGAGTCCGTCGTCAGGTTCTGGGAACCTTATTAGCGCAAGAGACCGTGTTCGGGTGGGTTGTAACCGGACCACTTCCAGCAGAGATAAATGAAGAACCGACCACGTGCGCCGTCTATTACAGCGATATAGCGCTGGATCAACAGGTCGCACGGTTTTGGGAGTTGGAAGATCTTCCAAAGAAAAAATTTTTGACTCCAGAAGAGCAATTCTGCGAAGAATACTTCGTAAAAACGACTCGTCGCACAGACGAAGGACGGTACGTTGTTAGACTGCCATTCAAGTCGGAAGGCCCTGTGGAACAGAAGCTGGGCGGTTCCCGCCATATAGCGATGGGTCAGTTCTTACGAAACGAGCGAAGCCTGGGCAGAAAACCGGAATTGAGAACACAATACAGCGCGGTTGTAAGAGAATATTTCTCTATGAAACATTCGCACCGGGTCCCAACTTCACACATCGCGCGTGGGCCACATTATTACCTGCCGCATCACGCGGTGTTGAAACCCGAAAGTGCCTCAACTAAGGTTCGGGTTGTTTTCAATGCGTCGAGTGCCACTTCGACGGGAGTCAGCCTCAATGACGTGCTGCACACGGGCCCAGTACTCCAGGCTGACTTGACCCTACTGATTTTAAAATGGCGGTTTTATCGGTATGTCTTCAGCGGCGATATTGAAAAGATGTATCGTCAAATCCTTGTAGATCCGGAGCATACCCCATTCCAAAGGATTCTCTATAGGGATTCCCCTGATACGGATGTAGAGGATTTTGAACTAGACACCGTGACGTTTGGAGTGAACTGTGCGCCATACTTAGCAATTAGGACTTTGCTTAAGTTGGCAGAAGATGTACAGGAAAAATACCCGTTGGCCGCTCGAGTGTTGAGGGAGTGCATGTACGTCGATGATGCCATGATCGGAACCCATGATCTGGAATCAGCGCTGAGTACACGAGATGAACTCATCTCGGCGTTGCTCTCAGCAGGTTTTCCACTCCGTAAATGGACAGCGAATTGCAGAGAAATTCTTCAGGATCTCCCCCCACAACATTTATTGAATGCAGATTTCTTGGTTTTGGAAGAGTCAAGTGTATCGAAAGCATTGGGCATTCGGTGGAATGCCAGTACTGATCACTTCTACTTTGCTGCAACAGCGGCGGTAGTTAAGCAATCGTGCACAAAGCGGGAAGTCCTGTCGTCCATTGCCAGACTTTTTGACCCAGCCGGATGGCTAAGTCCGATCATCGTGGTGGCGAAAATCCTGATGCAGGATATTTGGCTAGAGCGCAGCGGCTGGGACGAGGAAGTGAGCCATCAAATCTTTGGTCGATGGAAAGCGTTTTTGGATTCTTATCACCATATTAACTTGATTAAGGTCCCACGTTGGGTGCAATTCACCCCGGATCGTCAAGTTGAACTCCACGCCTTCTGCGATGCCTCCGAGAAGGCATACGCCGCAGCTGTATATCTGCGTGTGGAAATACCAGGTAGAGACGCCAGCTCGAGCCTGCTATTCTCCAAGACGAAAGTTGCGCCTATTAAAACGATCTCGTTGCCACGATTGGAGTTGTGCGGCGCAGTCTTGCTGGCAGAAATGGTGGAGTCCCTTTTACTGGAGCTTGGTCAGATGCCAAGTAAAGTGTATTACTGGACGGACTCAACAATTGTGCTCTCCTGGCTGAGAAAGCCGCCGTGCACCTGGACAACCTTCGTGGCCAACAGAGTGGCGAAAATTATTGAAAAGGTTGGCCAGTCGAATTGGTTCCATGTAGATTCTGAAGACAACCCAGCAGATCTGGGTAGCCGAGGAGTGCTAGCACAGGATTTAGTAGTCAACCCTCTTTGGTGGAATGGACCTTCATGGCTGAGAGGGGACAAGGCATCCTGGCCTCAAGCTGTTACGGTTGCGGATTGCGAGACCTCATTGGAGGCTAAACCGGTCCGGACCCACTTCTCATATTTTTCGAATCACGAGGACGTCCTAGACCGTTTCTCGGATTTCGCCCGGGCCCTTCGTGTATTGGCGTACGTGTTCCGATTTTATCATCGGACACATAAGAATGCGCGAGAAGGCTGGATATTTAACACGAAGACGTTGTCCGCAAAAGAGATCAACTTTGTGCGGAACCGACTTGTGCTTGTTTGCCAGAAGGTCCACCTAGCCGCGGAATACCATGACGTGACGGAAAATCAACCATTGAGTCGGAAAAGCACGCTTCTGACGCTCAATCCATTCCTGGACCCACAGGGGATTCTTAGAGTGGGAGGGCGCCTGGCGTTCTCTCCATCCCTCACTTACGACGAGCGGCATCCAATTATATTACCATATAATAGCCATTTGTCAAGACTTTTGATTCGATTTACTCATTTGATCTGCTTGCATGGCGGTAACCAGCTTGTGTTGCGCCTGGTGAGAACGCAATTCTGGATACCAAAGGTCAAAAATCTCATCAAAACAGTGATTCATGCTTGTAAGGTGTGTGTAATCTATCGGAAGAAGCAGCACACCCAGATAATGGCAGCTCTACCAGCCTCACGAACAACCCTCAGCCGACCATTTGCGACCACAGGAGTCGATTTCGCAGGCCCCTTCGACATTAAGAGTTTCAAGGGCCGTGGTTGCTTGATAACCAAAGGATACGCGTGTGTTTTCGTTTGCTTCGCGACAAAGGCGATCCATCTGGAAGCGGTAAGCGACCTGACGACTCCAGCGTTTATGGCGGCGTTTACAAGATTCATCGGAAGGAGAGGATGCCCGGAAAGCGTTTATTCAGACAACGGAAAAAACTTTGTGGGGGCTTCCGCAGCGCTAAAAGCGGAATTCAAAGCTTTCATACGTTCCGCGAGCACTGCCGTCCAGGACAAACACATGTACCATAGTCTGACTTGGCATTTTATTCCCGCTGGCGCTCCCCATATGGGAGGCCTATGGGAGGCAGGCGTGAAGAGTTTCAAAACTCATTTAAAGAAATTTGGACTCGCGATGAAATATACATTTGAGGAGTTTGCCACGTTGTTAGCGCGAATTGAGTCGTGCTTAAACTCGCGACCACTGGGACCTATGTCGGAGAATCCCGACTGTAATGCTGTTTTAACCCCTGGTCATTTCCTAGTAGGTGGACCGCTGTTGGCTCCGGTCGAGCCAGAAATCTTGGATACCCCTATATCTATAATTAACAGGTGGCAAAAGGTAAAGGCGGTCCATCAAATATTTTGTAAGCGATGGAAAACCGAATATCTGTCAGAGCTGCACAAGCGATATAGATGGCAGCATCCCCAACGAGATATTACGACAGATGATTTGGTCGTCATACGGGATGAAAATCTCCCGCCCAACGAATGGCGCCTAGGTCGCATAACCCAGGTCCACCCCGGTAAAGATGGTAAAGTCAGGGTGGCCGAGGTTCGAACGGCACGGGGCCTGATTACTCGGCCCATAGCGAAGCTTGTGGTTCTTCCACAGGCCTAGTTTTTCATTATTTTTTCCTCTCCATCTCACTTTCTTTACAGCTCAAACGTAACAAAAAATGGGCCGGCATCATAGGAGTTCGACACAAAAGAGTACGTCGCCGGTGAGAAGTGGATGTAGACTCTGCAGCGGGATGCACCCCCTTAGATTCTGCCCCGAGTTCCGAGCGATGGAGTTGGCAGAGAAATGGAACGCAGTCCGGAGCCATAAGTACTGCACCAACTGCCTGTCTGCCGACCACGAATTGAGGAGGTGCCACGACGAGGTGCGGTGTCGGCACTGCCAGTTACGTCACCACAGCGTGCTTCATCGGCCCAGGGAAGAGCGAGCGACCCTACCGCTTCGGTCCGCGTCGGCCGTCGACGAGCCAGACTCCATTCCCCCTTCCGGCAGCCGTACTGTCGTTAATGACGCAGGTTTGTCGTCAGATGCCAGGCGGCGATTCGAGACATCACGCGCATTTCGTCCCGCTCTGCAATCGGGAACGCGGACTCGTCAGTTCCGACCGAACCCACGGCAGCGTCGCTCACAAGCAAGCCTTGATGCCCGCTCTAGGATTTCGGGCCATCGTACTACCACTGCAGTGTACCAGCAGATGCTAGCCCTGTTCCCCACGGCACGAGTGAAGATCCTCGCAAGTGGTGGTTCACAGACGGCTAGGGCTCTTCTAAACCCAGGCGCGCCCGTATCCACCGTGTCGGAGAGGCTCGTTCGGCGGTGCGGCCTGACGATAACTAGAATGGGAGCGGAAAGCACGTGCAGTGTCACAATTCGAGGCCGCTTGGGTGGCGGCAACACCGAAATCAGTGTGTGCGCCATTGTGAAGCGCAGCGTAGGAGAGAGGACGCCCGCTCGATCTATCGATCCTCGAGCCATCGAGTCTTGCCATCACATCACTCTGGCGGACCGCGAGTGCTACCGATCGGCACCGGTCGACCTGGTCTTGGGAGTGGACGTATACGGCCGAATCCTGCAACCCGGCGTGGCGCCCATGTCCATTGGACAGCTGACGGCCCAGTGCACGGTGTTCGGATGGGTCCTGTCGGGCTTATGCCCAATGTGAAGAAGTACTCCCCCTCTTCGGATGCCTTTGGAAAATTCTGTATCCCTTTTTTTCTTCCTTTTTTGTATTTTTCCCAGGTGACGACTGTATGCAGCGAAGGCAAGTGTCCGGAAGAGGACGGCCCACCGGATAATGAGATGGAGAAGTAGATTTAAGAGCACTGAAATATTGAATTGTGAATTACCTGAGATACTCATAGAATATATTTTGAAATTTGAATAGTAGTCTAAGGTTTTGCAGTAAGGCTGCAAGGCGGGCGGCAATGTTTAGGCCAAACGCATTAGACGTTAGTTTGTACATTCTCACGTAGAGATGGCGCTGGAGTTGGCTGTGCTGTAGGTGCACTCGCTACTCGCTGCATTTGAAATCGGGTAGCGACCGCCTTGGCCGACATACGAATAGGCACTTGAATTTCAGCAAGCAGCAACTCCACACCATCATCTACGATCGTTCGTCATATGCGAACATTTGGTAAGAAAAAATAAAACAATATATTTTCAGAACATATTTCTGCCCCCAAATTTCTCTGCCTTTTCCTTTGGATATTTAGTGTTTTCTTCGGTTCACTCTTCCGCGCGGAACCCCACTGCTCATCTTGCTGCAAGAGGCACATATTGCCATCCCCCTGCAAGCGCACAGCTTAACACTATTCAAAGCTTTTGTTTATTTAATGCTCCGAAATTTGTTCAGTAATGCCAATTTTTAAATGGTTAACGACGATCCTTTACACTCGTCTAGTAAAGATTTCTTTTGTTGGTTTTCAGTGATACTTTGGAATAGTTCGAGCTTCGTTCCTGTCGGTGCCACTCTGTTTTATATATGCGCTCTTCAACAGACAATGATTTTCAAAGCTTGTCTTTTGCTGTAGATCGAATTTGGAGTAGCGTGCATGGGTTATTGTGGCAGTTCTGCATGTTCTTTTGCAGTAGCTTGAAAAGGTATTTCAGATTTGGAAGTGATAACGTAACGGTAAGGACAGTTCTTTCTTACTCAACTATTTACATGAGTGCCTCTTTCTTAAGAAGAACATGCATATCTTACTCTTTGAGCATTCTCCCCTTCCAAAAATTAAAGCTTTCAACAAAAGCTTTGAAATTGCTTTTTTCATGCCCTTTTGCAGCTGTCATAAGAGCGAGAAACTAATTAAATTTATGTTTGTGTAATTTTATTTAAATCTTGGAATTGACACAAAGCTAGATTTATGTCAGCTATGCACAACAAACAAAAGACAGCTCCACCCCAAAAACGAAATATCTACACCATCTAATATATAAAAATTAATGTTTGTTTGTCTGTTTGTCTGTTAGTCTGTCCGGCTATACAAAGCTACACGCGTTGACCGATTTCAGCCAAACTTTATACCAATATTGTTGAAGACCAAAGGAAGACGACTGTATATAAAATTTTTCGATTCATCAAGAGGGCGTGGCACCTCCCATACAACTTAAATATTTGATTTGGCATATCTTTAAAACTACATGTCATACAACATTAAAATTCTGTATTCTGTTAGTAATTAGTCGTGCCCTCTTGCTTAAAAAAATATAGGGGCGTGGGACAAGGGGGAGTGGCACTCCCTATACAACTTAAATATTTGTTTTGGCATATCTTTAAAACTACAAGTCTAGCAGCATTGAAATTCCGTATGCAGGCGCCTCTTTGATGCTTCGTCCCAAGGGTAAAATTTTATGGGCGTAGGACAAGGGGCGTGGCACTTTTCAATCAACTATATATTTGGGTATAACTTAAGAACTATACACCACACATAAATGAAACGCGATACGAACTTACTACATGTCCGTATCCTTCAACTCGGAAAATGGTACGGGCATTGGACAAGGGACGTGGCACCCCTCATACAACTTAAATATTTGATTTGGTATACCTTTAAAACTATATGTCATACAACATTAAAATTTTGTATTCTGTTAGTAATTAGTCATGCATTCACGTAAACATTTTTACATAATTTGGGTTTTATATATGTACATATATAGATTTAGGGTCATGGGGCAAGGTGGCGTGGCACACCTCAAATGTATGTAAAAAATTTGAGGTCTATGAGGAGTGAAGGGGGTCGTTACATTAATTTTCGCCTTCCACCAAAGGAGTAATCTACATACACAGATAGTTCTGTAAGGACCTACATTTATGACTTCCCCTATTTAAACAAAACTTCACAAGCAAATAGAAAAGTCCTAAGCAAGGTCACTCAATATATCTTATTCCTTAAAAACACCCTAACAAATTACCCTTTATCATACCACTAACAATAATGTGACTTTCAATACCATTTTTAAATTCCAATTTAGTTGTTATTCCCCGTATGATGCGGCACTCGGGTAAAGCCGGGTAAATCAGCTAGTAATCAATAAAAGTATACAACAACACAATTGAACAGTTTTATGAACATTTCAAAATGCATGTCATTTTGTTAGTTTCTGGCATCGTAGAGCGGCATAAAACTGTGTCAAATCGGAGCGCTAAAAATTGTATCTTTAAATTTCTTCCACCACAGTGGCGAGTATCAATAAAAAAAGCTTCAAATATGGCAAGGAAGAGCATTATTTAGGGTCTTTGGAGCAAGTGCAAAAAAATTTGTTTACTTTTGAGAAAGAAAAATTTTTAAATTATATTTAAAAGGATAATCAATTGTGAGTGCAATGACGGAAAAAGGCAATTAAATTATAATTTCTCATTTTTGTTCAGTAAATTATTTATTCAAAAAGAGAGTTACAATTTATGGCATTCAAAAATCGATTTTGTTTACACTTATATCTACATTACAATTGCCAGCTAAAAGTATCACTTTCATGGCGAATCTATTTACCACTAGAGTAGTGTAATTAATGCGACTTTTTGACTGACAAGCATGTATATATTTTTTTTTATTTACTACTACGACACACCCACACATGCGCACATGAATTATGCATGAATGCCTTCAGCATATTAGCAGGGCCACTCTCCTGTTCTGTATTCCAGCGCCTGCACGCACACACCCACAAAAGTGCTGCAAATCTGCAACGCATTAAGTGAGCACTTAATTTCACTTGCCGCCAGGACTTGGCGTAATCTGCCAGGAGTGGCATGAAACGGTATAAGCAGGCGAATTAATGAGCACAAATTTTATTTACGATGATGCTGCAAAAAGTCTGACCAAAAGGAACAGGTTGCTCTAACATTTGCACTACTTTGCGCCCTTGCTCTTCTTCACTAATCGTACCATCCTTGGACTTATAATTTCGTTGCATTTAATTAGAAAAATTGCAAATATCAGTTTCAATATTTATGAATTAAATGCCATAAAGCTAGAGTTTATTTGTTGTGAGGGTGAGGGGGTGCTTGCTAGTCACTTCATCCGAAGTTCACAAAAGAAAATTGCCAAATTAGTCAAGTCATTGTGAGCTACATCAATCATGCCAAAAGGACACTTCGTTACAGTGCGGAGGAAAAAGTTGAGATAGAAATAGCTGGCCTCTTGGTTTGTCTGATAGCAATGGCAATGGCAATGACTTTGAATACGCTTGAGCAAGTGCATGCCGAGTGATGAATTGTTCCATTCATTATATAGAAAAAAGTGCTATGATAGGAACAAACAATTGCTAACGTTCTCGCGTTGCTAATAGCAGCTATAACAAGTTGTGCAAATGAAAATAAAACTTGGATTAGAATTTAGTTTTTGGCTTGTCATAACTGACAAAAATTTAACTCATCATTTTTAAAAGCTTTTCTGCATTGGTCGAAATTGGTATACACAAACCGTGGTAGAAATAGTGTTAATGAGATTGGTGGCTTGAGATACTAACGGCAAAAGATTGTTTCGAATCTCTACTTCCAGCAGTTAATACGATTGAAGCATGAAATTGAAAAAACCATTGATCACCAGGGAAAGTATTGTGTTTCATCAGAACAACGCTAGGCCGCACACATCTATGTTGAACACAGAATTTGTTTGACAAGTTTTGATGCATTCACCGTATAGTCCAGAAATTGCGTTGTCAGTTTGGCATTTGATTGTATCTCTCCTAACGCTCTCTCGTTGGGAAAAATTGGACTCAAAAGAGTACTGTGAAATGCGACTGCATCAGTTTTATGGAGATAAAATCACTGAGTTCTATAATAAATGAATAATAGCAACAGCTGACAATTGGCAGAAGTTCGTTCAAAAAAATGGGCAATTTGTGAATTATTGATACAAATTTATTTTTTTATATCTTTACTTAAAACGTCGCTTGCTTTTCTCAAACTCAATATTTGATTTAAGTTCCTTTTGAAAAGTTCGTAAGGGCATCCTCTGCACGAGTCACAGCTGATCTAAACTATCAAAATATAAGCGCGCCTGCATTTCTCTCAGTCAATTTTAGGTTTCCTGCCTTATCCTGACAAGCAATGGCCACTAAAACTAAGTGCAACGCCAAAAGACAACAGACAACAACAAATGCAAACTAAGCACACTTCCCAACAAATGTTGCATGCCACGCCAGGCTGAAGCGTGCGCCGCGAGCGTGAAAAGACAAATTTTGCTGTAAATGTCAAAACAAAAGCCATTTTATGATTGACAAGAGTGCGGCAAAGCAAAGAAAAATAACACCAGCAATAATGTCATATTTCTTTAAAACCACAACAATTATAAAAAAAGTGGAATCTCATAATAAATGCAAAAATAAACTCCCCACTTCAAATTCCCAACTACTCGACTGCGTGAACGCCAAGTTCGAAATTCAAACACAAATCAAATGCCACAACTGTCAAGTATTGCCCCCTTTTTGACATTTACGTGCGCAGGCAAGCGCTTAAGCTGCCACCATATGTTGCAAGGTTGAGCAGCCGCAAACGCTTAAAAAAATTTTTTTTTTACCAAATATGGCATATGCACTTTTTGTGAGTTTGTTGGCTTGAGGGGGAAGTGCGGGGAAAGCGGGCGCAGCCCCTCTACGCAAATGTCAAATGCGCCTGTCGTTTTGGGAAAATCCCTCTCTGTGGTTGTGGCATGGTGTGTGCGCCTAATTTTAGCTCGTGGCATTGCCACAAGCCGCACATGCATGCGTCGTTGCCTACTGCGGGCACACAAGCTAAAAATTCACAAACGTAGGCAGGGAATCATTTACATACGCCGGAGGAGCACATAGGCAGCTGTCATTTGGAGGAGAGGGGAACTCTAATGCAAGTAGAGCAGGAACAATTAGACGCAATACCTAAAAATATAAAGGATTGCAATAGAAGAATATATGATTTCTCTGGAAGCTAAGTTCGATGCTTATCGATACAATTTCTGTGCACTCTGCTTGCTCTCTGAATTATTTTTCAGCTACACCTCTGACTAAAATACTTTTATAACATATGTTTGTCTGTCTGTACATTTAGCATTTGTGTTTATTTGAAAATTTTCTATTCGTTGGCTTTTTTGTTGAATGAAAATGTAAAAGTGTGTAAAATTAAAAAAAAAACCACAAGCAAGTTGCATGATTTTTTGTTCTTCGTCTTGCAGCAAAACATTTGAAATTGTGAACTTTATTTCTGTTTTTTTTTACGGGGAAAATCCATATGAAAATAGTGTGATGGGTAGGAAAAGATCTCCCGCTGCGTTTTTATTTCCAAATTGCCATTGAGAGAGGGGGAACGCTGCATGTGCGTGCCTGTTTCTAGCACTTGCTGTCAGTGTCAATCCAATGTTTGTTTTGTATTTTTTCGGGGGCCAAGCGGTGTAATTGAGCAGTGCACCTTCCATTGAAATAAAATAGTGTATATATTTGAAATTAAAATTGAATTGAACAAGTCAGAAAATTGGAGGCGACAAGTTTTGGAAGTGGGGAGAGTTGCTATATAAAAGTTTTGAAACTAGCCGCAAACCAAAAACTTTTGCGATAAATGAGATAAGATAGTATTGCAATGGTGAAAATAGCATGGGGTTAGATGGGATAAAGTAGGTGTTGGGTTACTATACAAATATTCCAATAATTTTAATAATAAAATCGGATTAAGTATTGCTTTAGAAGAGAGATTGATGTGTTAACTTTCGGAAAAATAGGATCTTGCAAACATGTGGTATGTTATTTCGTCTAAGGTAGGCAATAAAGAAGAATACATAAAAGACATTGGAAGTTGGCTTGGATTGCTTGCCATAAGATACTGAAGTACAAGAGAAGACAGTCCTGGATATGTTCAGTGAAAACAGAAGAGTAAGTGGCTTAGTTGAAATACGCTATAAAATGCTCGAAAGAAAAGAAGCAATATGAAACACAAAATGAAGGAATAAACTGTCTGACGTATGAAGGTTTTCCGAGGTTAAAAAATGTTGATTGTCATATGTCATGTTAATGTATCTTTTCACTAGATAGTTTAATTAAATTAATTACTCAAACCTGAGTTACTAAAGCCGCAATATAGTGTTCTAACCACTAGACGCTCATGGCTGTGCAAAGCAAATTTCGCATACAGAACAAATCCCAAAGTACGCTCATATCGATTATATATGAAAAAATGACAAGCATCGAAACATTTATCAAAAATATTACATGCATTCTCAGCACAAAAGCGCTCGAAGTGTGGCTAAAGTCTTCGCAAAAGAATAACTTGTTTAATTGCGTCGAATATTTTGAAGCAAAAAATTTGTAGCTACATAAGACAGAAGAACGAACGCACATTGGGCACAAACCACAGAAAAATAATTGGAAAATGCAATTGAAGTGTTATTTGCCCTTGACAAAATTTTAAATTAGAGAACATAATTTTGCAGCCGGCCAAAAGCGGGTCAAGATGTTTGCAGCGTTGTAGTATGCATTAAAATACAGCATAGCAAAACATTTGACAAAATGTAAACAAACAAAATGAGGCACTCAAGCACATACCACAGACACGCTGCTTGCCACACTAATTACCAACACTCGGACGGACGGACGGACTGGCGTATAGACAAAACGCTTCGAGCCACCACAGAGAGACACTTGGGCATAATGTGCGATTAGTGTGGGCATGTGGCGTGGGCTGTTGCTAGCAGTGCGACTAAATATGTGCACGCCCACCTTGTGGCAGGCAACTTATAGCCACACTTTTGCGCCAGAAGGTGCAACAAGCGCGCTGAAAATATGCAAATTTAGCTGCTTTGGATTTAGTAATGCTAGACTTTAGTTGCTTTGAAAGGCAAATGCAGGCTCTTGAGTAAGCATATGTCAGCTGTATTATGCTCTACAATTTATTTGATGACTTTATCATCTAAAATACGTATTCTAGCATGCCACATTCTAAAGAGGGAACATTCAATTGGTAATAAAATTTATGAAAAACTATATCTGATCTAAGAATATTAAATAGTTGATATTTTCAAAGGTGTCAAGTGATATTTTTTTGAAATTTTTGAACTCTTTATGAATCAAATGTATTTAATTGGCGTCTCAGTCACTATAAATTGCTATTGAATTTCATACGGAAAAATTTTTGTTAATACGAAAAAATATCAATTGATATAAAATATTGAATTGTGACTTTCGTCAGTATAGAGCTGTTATTATTCTCAAGAGACTAACAAATATCACAATTCAGAATTTGGCATGTATTGATTTATTTTTTCCAAAAAAGTAATTGAAGCAACAATCAAGTGTGACTACAAGCCTAGAATACAGTGATTTTCAAAGTTTTAGTTGCCCCACTCTCGTTATGTGTTGCAAGAGTACAAAAGTGGGAGAGCACAAACTGTTTTTACAGTTAGTTATAAGTATCAAAACCTTTAATTTGAATTACTAATTTAATTAACTACATTAATTTAATCTTGATGGTACGGATTGAACACATTCATACTGGAAGGATTTTCTCAAAGAAATTCATTTACATACAATTCTTTAGTATGTAAGATTTTAGCTCAAAGTTAGATCATTTTAAATTGGCTTACATTTATAATGTTCAAAGTACATGCTTCTTCTGCTTCTATGCTTAAATTAACACAATAAATAATTGTGACAAATCTCTTACCACAATCCAAACACCCTCACATTTCGCTTGTAGCGCATCAGAGCAGGCCAAAAAGCAAACATGAAATTAGCATGAAAACTCAAAAATAAAAGAGCAAGGGACGGCAAATAGTAGATTACCGTGATTCGAAACAATTGTAGCAGGTGTCTGCCAGGCCGCAGCGCAGTCACGCCTGCGCAGACCAACATAACGGCATGTTTGGCGCATTAGCAAAAAAAATGTTGATTTACCACCGCAAATTGGCAAAATGCCGAAGAAAAAAGCATGCAACGAGTTGGCTTAAAACGCCCGCCCGCAGGAGGCAAGCCACAGCAAGTGGCCAGCGGCACGTACGCCAGCGGCAACAGGCCGCTTTCCTGATTGCTGTGAGAACGTGCGCAAGTGCCAAGCTGACCCAACGTCAAGAACTTGTCACAAGCGGCCGAAAAGAGCTAACTGCCAAGCGCATGCATATTTAATTAATTGAGTAACTGTCGTGCGTGCATTTTGTACCCACGCAACATAAAGCAGCAGCGCAGTGGACACAAACAGGGCCGTCTATAGCTATGGGCTTAAATTAGAGCGCCTTTTTAAAGAGCGGCGAAAATAAAACTCAAAAATAAAAGCTCTAGATAACACTGAAGGTTCATTAAATTTAAACACTCTTAAAATTGACTTAACCCATTAGCTGCCATTGTACCAGCTTTAGTACAGACTCAAATACCTACTAAATACATTTTTTGCAGATTTTTGCAACTTCTTTAAATTTATTATAACGTTTTTCAATAAAAAAAATTACGTAAATGGTTTTAATGATTCTTTTATTTTAAATAATCTTTGCTCTAAATGGGGTTAAGGCGCCCAGTTTGAGTTGGCCGCATATAGGGAAAATAAGAGGAAATGGCCGAAAGATTGGCCTGAAAATAAGTTCAAGGCGGGCCGCGGGTTGGCCACTGCTGAGTTAGAGAAACGCCGATTTGAAAATAGAAGCTGTAATTATTTATATACATTTTCGTTTACTATGCCTTTTAATTAACACACTTTCAAAAATTGGTTAAGTTCTTACGTACTTATGGAAAAAAGAGGGCGCCTTAAGGCACAGCTGCCCGCATGCAACTATAGACGCCACTGTTGGCAGACACATGCACACACATAGATATGAAATCAACAAGTCAGTTGTAATCCTATAGTTTGATTTCTTGATTACCAATATTATTTAATAAAATAGATAACAAACTTTCAATAAATTTTGTACGCCACAGTGAATTAAGTGCAGCCATTTGTAGCCAACAATACCAAACAACTTGAGAAGAAACCGGTTACTTTAACTGTGAGTTAATGCGTTAATTGATACCTCATGTTGTCGACGTATATTGATGCTTTTAATCAAGTATTTTAATAGTATTTTTATTGAAAATCATTAAATGCCTTTTTACGTTTGATTAATGCTGACAATTATGCACTTTGAAAATAAAAATCTTATTAGCCTGGCTTGAAGTTGATGCTAATAAGTATTTTTATATGAATAAGCCTTTTCATATTGATTTAAGAAATGATCAATTTGATTTCAAAATTGCCTAATTGACTAATCTGAATTATATTTTCGGTAACTGATATCAACAAAAATTCTAAAATAAGTATGACCATTTTTGAAGTCACTTCGACAAATCTGACTTATTTCTGATCGTCTCTGAAATCAAATAGTATGTTCAGTTTTACGCTTCCTTGATTGATCTGATTTATATTTGCTCATTTCGAAATTCCCTTCCACTTATCTGACTAATATCCGATCGTTTTTTAAATCAATTTGCCTTTCCTAAATCAGTTTGACTATTTCGGAAATTATTTCGACAATCTGATTTATATTTGATCATTTCAGATATCAACTAGACTTTTCTGATTTATATTTAATTATTTTAAAAATCCTTTCCACTTTTGAATTGAATTTCGAGCGCTCATTTGAAATAGTATGTTTGAAATATAATTAAAATTGTTCTAAGAAATGCGTTTGCTATAAACATTACAAGTACACTTTTTAAACTCTCACTCGTTACTTATAACCGATTACTTTTTATATGTTGAGGCAGTTTATATTTAGTAAAGCTGAATATTGCTTTAAGCATAAACAGCAGCCCATCCGAACAACAACAAATTCAACATAACTGGCATACAAAAGCCAAATGCAACCCTGTGCGCACAAATGTGGCGCGTTTGTGCGCAACATAACAAATGCGGCACGTAAATTGATGTGTGACGTGAGTGGCATGGCAATGCTCCGCTACGAGCGGCGTGCTACTTGCCATTTCAGCACAAAATCAACAACAACAACAAAAAGTAAATAATAACAAAAACAAGACGAAAAGCGCGCAAAAGCTTGCAACAAGTTGCTGCAACTAGCCGCAGCACACAAGGGCAACAACTTTCGCATGCAGTTGTTGTGGCACTAGTAGTTGCAGCAGCAGCAGCAGCGTCAACAGCAGCTAGTCGCATTGCAACAACAACAACAACACGGCAAATTGCTGGCGTGTTGGCGGTAAATTTTATTTTGATGCTATCAGATTTAACCTGCGTCAGTGCTCAGCAAATTTGGGCGCGCTACTCTACTGTCGGACTGTAGGAAGCTGCCACCAATTGTAGCATAACCTACAAATAAAACGTATATTTAGCGTGTGGCAAAAGTGTGCGATATATGAATGACGCAATAAAAAGTTGCTCATACGCCAAGCGCACCGGCCTCAATAGTCAACTCCTACAACAGCAGCAAATGGGCCGGTGGTACTGCCAGTTGGTTTGTTGCTCATATTGGGCACGATCAATAGGGGCAGCTCGATTGAATTAATTTCTACAAAATTTGTAAAATGGAAACTCTGCATTTATGCCAATTGATTTTGCCTATTGAACCAAAAAGCAGCTGGCAACGGCACAAGCCTATTTGATCAAATGTATATATATATATATGTATATATTTATATTTATATAAATGGATGTTGTTTACCTTGAGAGAAACGCGTGTTACTTCGTTGAAGGTTCGATCCAAAAATAAAGTCAAGCTTCTCTTTAGATTACAAAAAGTAGATGACAAAACAAAGTGTCAAAAAATGTATAAGTAAACGTGAAGCAGATTTTTTGCACATGGTTGCATTTTATAGTGAAATTTATGACTTTTTTTCACTAAAAACTGAGTATTCCTTACTGAAATTCGAATTTCAATATCAAGTACAAAACTCACAATATCACCAATGAGTTTTCAAAAATTCTTGTTCTCGCGAAAGAGCTAAATTTGTAAGATTTATTTCAGATGAAATATTTTGTTGTATTTTTGTTGCACTGTGTTATTGCGGCACCCTTACCTTAGTATCGCACATTATACAATTTTGCCATCACTTTAAATAAGGCAGCTCATGCTTAGCCATGGGCAAAGACTGCCTCAGCGTTTGCTTGTTTGTGTGCATGCCACAAACTGTTGGCTACCTGTTGTCAGCGGCTTATCAGTTGCTTGCTATCTTCTTTGTGCACTTCACAATAAGAGTAGGTGTATTCATGGCAGATATCTGCACTGCAATTGCATAAGTGCGCCCTGCACGCCACTCCGGCAGCCAAACTGGTTGCTCATATGCCTTCAGCTCTTTTCTTCGGCAGCTTGGCAGTCTTGGAGTCATTATGCATAAGCAACGCTGGACATCAGCCTCAATTGCGGCTCCTGGTGCTTTGCTGTTGCTCTGTCTGTCTGCCAGTTAGCCTGCTGCTGCTCATAGCAACTAGCTGATAGCCGCCTGCTGCTGCCACTGCTGACGTTTATGTGGCTATGAGTCGCTGCGCACTTTTGCCTTTGCCCAGCGGCATAATTGAAGAACGCATATTTTTCAATTAATTTAGCTGAGCTCGTAAACGTGCTGACACTGCGCTGGCGCATTTCTTATACGCTTAACGGTTCTTGCCACCCGACTAGCAAACCACTTTAAAGCATTTGAAGTGCTAAGCACTTTTTATGATATTTTCAACGCGCTTCTGCTTACATTCTTGCTAAGCGGCTCAGGTAGCAGCTACTTGGGAAGAAGCAGCTCAAGCAGAATGTCCCCCTTGCCTACGAGCGCTCGCTTTTTAATGCTCATGCGTATTTATGCGTATTTGTAGGCTTCCATTCTGCTTGCCACAATTTGTAAACAACTGCATATTTTACACTTCTTCCTATGCAACCGCTACACCCCCTCATACTCTTTGCCTGTTGACTTTGTTGTGTAAGCGTATTTCGTGCGCATTTTTATGTTGCTTTAATATTGCCAATAGATTTGGCTTATTTCGTCAACTTGCCGCATGAAATGCACATTTAAAATTTCTGGCTTTGAGCCACAAAGTATGGATTTTTAGTTTTTTCAAGCGTGAGCCGTTTTTTTTTGCTGTGAGTTGTTGTCATTAGAATCGATGCAGTTGGACTTGACGCAGTCGAAGTCGAGTTGAGGCAAAGAGTTGCGCAAGCTCAGTTTATGCAGCTTTACATCTACTTATAATTTGCTATGATTTATGAATTAGCTGTGAAAAAAGTTGATAATATGCAGTGAAGTTAGACAGGCACTGAAAATGCGGCATTGAACTCGTTTTTGGAAATTTGAGCGTTAAATGTATTAATTAAACTTTAAATAATCTAATTTGCAGCTCAACTCTTAGCTTTAAACTTGATACAAATTTGGCATGCAAATGATATGAAAGCTACAGCAAATATTCGGCAGACATGTGCAACAACAAAAACACTATGAAGATATTGAATCAGGATCAGGTTAAGTACACTTCAAACTTGTCAGTTGGCACTTGGAAAATTTAATAAAATTGTTCTCTGAAATATTTTCTAGATATATTTTTGGCCCAAAGATACACTGTAGCTTTTTCTATTTTGTAGTTATTCTTAATAATAATGTTATTTTATGTATATATAATGTATATTTTTCGAATACATGTACTTGCCGTACCCGGTCACTGTTGACTCGTATGACTTTTACCATCAGCAATTTCTTAACTGCCAACACTTTAGTAAGTTGCTTGCTAAAAAGTTGTTGCCTACTAGCTAGACACTTGATTCTACTTCTTGCAGGCAGGAAACCTGATAGTCTGCTTTGGCTAGCATCATTAAGCTTCGATACTACTACTTTGCAGTCTTATACGCATACTTCATACGCTTCATATAATTTGCTGTAATCTTTTACTTAAATAATCTTGAAAATTAATTACAGCTTATCCTTGATCTGCGCTGCTTCATTAACTTCTGCTGCTGCTGCTGTTCCTGCGGCCGTTGATAAAGAATTCATTTGAGCGCATTTAATGCAATTAAGAAGAGTGCACGTTCTAAAATTAAAGCGACTGTCAATAAGTCGACGTAAAATGTGTATTTAAGCAGGCACAGACACAAAAGATTAACAATCAATTAAAATTGACATTTGCACAAGTGCAAAAGAAGTGCAGCCGAAGTGCAGCAACAGTTCAACAAGTGCTCAAGTGGAATACAATACGAACTGCTGAAGGCGAAAGAGCACAAGTTCGAGTTCAATCTAAACATACACACACCCTCATACATATATACATATATGTATAAATCATATATGGCAGCTGCTGCTGCTACATCCAAGCATGCCTCAGATCAGCGGCACACGTCAGAGATCAACGCCAACAGTGCAGATGCATCTCTGAAATTATTGCAACTCAAAATCGCAACAGCCGCGCCGCTGCTCAAGGCTTGCCTTGGCTGCCTGCGTGCGGAGGTAGTGGGGTATTCAAGGGGGGGCTATTGTCACATTAAACTTCAGAAAAAGTTTCACAAAAGCCAACGCAATTTTTTTTTTTTAAATAATTCACTATTAGAAAAAGTTATTCATCTATTAAGCTAGATCTTCCGCCAAGATTATTAAGATTATTTTCAAACACATAAATAGCTTCAGATTGTACTCTTTCCATACTCAATATAAGTTTTCTTCATCATATTCCTTCCAATCAAAGTCGATCCCTTCGATTTTCCTATCCTAACTACGCCCTCAAACTACAATGCCAACTGCAGGCACAACTCCTCGGGCTGAAATTCGTATTGCACGCAATAATTACTGGCCACGTATGTACGTACAAATTATGCCAATTAATCGTAATAACTTTACAAATTAGATAATTTACTTTGGCTACGGATTGGCTTCGAACAAAATGTTTACATCTGCTACAGCACAACAACAAAGAAGCAAAGTTTCCACAATCAATATGTAGAAATTCGGAGCATGTAGTGTGGAAGAAGCTCTCACAAAAATATATAAGATTTCTTTACAAAAAAGATGAAAGACCCTAGATTTTAAATGAGTGATGAAAATAGCTTGATTTAAGAATTTCTTTTGTAATGTCATACCATAGAAGGAGGGGTGCATGTTAGGTAAGGGTTGAATTTTTCATTTGAGCTGACGATTTTCAAAAATTAAATAGTAGATGTGCTTCTAAATTCAAAAAGAACAATTCTTTCGAATTTTTAAAAGACGATAAAAATGTAGTTCGATATAATGTTTTCTGTTCCTTCAAAGATATTGCTTATGAATTTTCAGGATGCTATTCCAATAGGAAGAGTTTATCGTTTTTGAAAAGAGCGGAAAATATTTAATACGATTTAAAGTTTTCTCTTTGAATGCGATGAAAGCGCGTGTGAACCTCTTTCCAAGTGATCCTTTCTATAGAGCAGCCACGAAAAGCTGAACTTGCGAGCTGCTGTTCAAAGTATTTTTCGAAATGTGAACTATTGTTATTGTTATTGTTAGAAGGCCTTTGTTGCGCACCGCGACCGCCGAATGGATCTTTTGTGCTGGCTTGTATCTAACCCAGTTGTGTTAGGCTCTTAATGAAAAGTAGCACTTTACTGGGTTTGGTCTTCCATATTTTCCGTGGGGGCACTGAGTAGCCTCCTAGATGGATGTTTCTTAGCCTACTAATTGCCGGACAGTCGCACAAGATGTGCTCGGACGTTTCAGTCCCTGTCTCGCATAGTCGGCATATATTCGTGTCGGATAATCCCATCTTCATCAGGTGGTATCGAAAACTGCAGTGGCCTGTGAGATACCCTGTGAGGATGCGGAGGTCTTCCCTATTCAACCTGACAATCCTTTGTGATACGGCCTTTGTTGGGGTCAGGAATCTTTTTGCTTGCCTTTGTCCTAAGCTGTTAGTCCAGTAGGCATTGAGCTTGGATTCCTCCCATTTCCTTAGCACTTCCGCTGTATGCCCCTTAGACAATCCGCAGAAGGGTTCGGGACCAAAAAAATGTGAACTAAGAAAAAATGTTTCCTCATTTTATTATTTATTTATTTAACAAAATTTAATTAAAATAATAATTTTGCTATTTTTCATTTTCAATCAGAGTTTAAATTTTGTTGCCGCTTGAAATTATGTAGGTAATAAGAATCATTTTGAATACATATGGAATTATGAAAGATATTTGCGCCGTTTCCTTTACAAAGCTAATCTTATAAGCCCCCATAGAAAAAATATATCGCCGCCTGACTTCTTGGCATTGAGCTTGCACCAAGATATGCGTTATAAATCGTCTATCCAAACGCACATGCTACACGCATCCAACAGATAAACTGGCTGCCGCCTCTGCAAAAATTGCAGCAGTGATCTGCAGCATGTCCGCTGCCCCCGCTCGCTGCTGCGCAAACTCGTATATTTTCCAGTCTACGCTTTTCGCTGTCATTTGGTACAGTTTTCCCGCTCAAAATTAAACGCGTGCTAGTCGCCGCAGTCGCATGTGCCAGCTTCAGCTCCAACTCCGTTGCACATGCCGGGCCGCTGAGCCGCGCTGCGGACTTCAACTAGTTTGATTATACTTTGCTGCTTTTTGCTTTCTTTCATCCTGCACAAGAACGCTGACAATCAGCGAAAAGTCCGTAGGGAACGGCAGAAAGCGGAATCTTGTGCGCCACATGAATTATCGCAAATAAATTGCTTGTGCGTCGCGTGCGTCTGCAATTGCTGCTGCCTGGCGTTGCTAAAAATACTCAATCTACACGTTCGAGAATCTATTGCTGACAGCTGTTGCGTAAGCCCGCAGGCGGTTCAATGACTACTTAGCCCTTAGAGTTTATGAAAGTTGACTTCAAGGCGAACATTTTTAATAGCAATGCTTTATGAGAAATAAAGGTAAAGAAAAAGAGACAAAGATAAAGAAAATATGTAAAGACGATATTGCATCTAATATTTGTAAATTCGATTTTAATTGAAATCGAAATCGACACAGCTAGTCGGAGTCTTGCGACTATTATGAGACAATTAATTAGTAAATCCAAGAAATTGTTTCTGGTATAACTTTACAGCTCTGCTGCCTTTAACTTATAAATATAGATTATGAATAATCTCCTATATAAATTTCAAACTATGTACCAAAAAAGATAGCGCAGAATTCGAAAATTAAAAATCGCTCTTACTTAGTCTTGAATATGCTACGCAGATTTTGACACTTCCTTTTGTTCAGTTCGAGATTCCTAACATGATTTAATATTCATAGCAGAAGCTTACGTTTATATTTACACATTCATCGACTTTTTCGATACTACACTTTTTGAAAGACTTCATTGAAAATTTAATCTATGCTCTTTAAATTTTTGATATTTCCATTTCTAAGAAATCTTGCAAGTATATATTAACATTTTAATATTAGAAATACTTTGTATTCGAAGACTCTTATGATTTTTCTTTTCACATTACAAAAGTTTGTTCTGTATTCGACTTTTTGGAAAACTTAAAATTTCTTTAACCTCTGTCTAAAATTGTGACATTTTCAGTTCCAAACTATTTGGCTAGTAAATATTTCTAAGCATCTTTGTATTTTTCTTTTATATTAAGCAAGCCTCCGGTTTTCATTTTCA
Organism: Neria commutata; assembly: GCA_963457695.1. Taxonomy (NCBI): domain Eukaryota; kingdom Metazoa; phylum Arthropoda; class Insecta; order Diptera; family Micropezidae; genus Neria; species Neria commutata. The sequence goes on from OY735248.1 coordinate 39,985,416, forward strand.
TATTGATAGCATATTATTACTTCCATTACAATATTATTTGCCAGCATCTATTTTGTGATATTCTGTGCTAGCCGTTGGTCTAAAAGAAATATCAAATATCAATATAAATATGCATAATTATACAACCCGAATTAGCTTGCGTCCGCTCCCGACTGTCTTGTATAGTATCAACAAAGTCAAGATTTACACACACACCTAAACATATGCTAATACACACATTGTATTACATAAGTAAAAAAAAAAGCTTAGAGCCAAGTTGCCCGCCAAAAGCCACAAGCCAACTTAACCAACATTTCCCCCCTTCTTGGCCATTATCAAGCCAAAAGCAAAAGCGACAAGCGGCCTAAAGTGGCACAAGATCACAAAACAAGAGGCAAAGCAAAATGTGTGTGTATGTATTTGCAAACACACACACATACACATGAACATGTATTAAATCGGAAAAACTGGAAAATCCAAGCCGCAAACACTTCTTGTTGTGTGCCTACTGTACGCGTTGGCCAGCATGTGCCGCGCTTGGCGTGCAGCGTGGTGCAGGACGCAGTGCTAGCCAAATGAAGCCAAGAGCCTGCTAAACATACAGCTCCATCAGTGCCAGTTGGACATAAACAATGAGCCTCTGTGACATTAGTAATCGCCGAGCAAAGGGCTTCGAACAAGCATAAGGCGATCTGATAGCACTTCATTAGTTATTTTCCAATCAAGCTTGAATTGTCAAGGTACTCGCATATTTCAAGAAATCATTCTTGATCTGCAGAGCAAAATTATTCCTTATCTTCATGTTAGTAGTATGCATTGCGTAGTCTACTCGCCAGGGCTTTCTTTGAAGAATTCATTCAATCCTTTAAAAGTGCAACATTACTTTCGGATTAGTCGTATGTTTAAATAAGCGAACCAAAATAATATCCTATGGTATATCCATCTATGGTCTATCTTTCTATGCTCTATCTATCTATGGTATTTTTTCGTTGGACTTCATTAGGTCTCGCTTAAGGGAGTTTATTTATTGTAGACTTATTTCTATTTCGGAATTTTTCGAGCAATTCCAATACTGAGCATTTTTTTAAGTGTCCTTATTCAGGTCCTTAAGTTCTTCATATAAATTTTAAACAATAACTGAAAAGACGGCAAGAACAAGATTGATTTCCAATGAACCAGCCTTCCTCTCGAGCGTATGATCCTGCCATTCTATACAATACACACTGTGCTCTTGGCAGACATCTTCCAACTCAACCCTCCTCTGTACTACAGCAACAACAAATCTACAAAATTACTGTACTTAAAGCACGATTTGCATTTGAAGCATCTTCTGAAGCGCTCGCTGCCACTTCTGTCTGCTTGGTGCACGGTGCACGGTGCCCGGCTGCATGGCCGACGCTTGCTTCTTCTTGTGGGCTGCTTATGCGGTCTGGTCTGTGCGTTCAAGCCAGCTGCTGCCGCTGTCAAACTGACAGCTACAACAGAACGACTTGATTGTTCTGTTCACTGTGTCTGTCGGACGATTGTGGCGCGCTCGTGTTTCGAATAATTTAACCGTTTTTGTTGTTGTTATTTAATTCTTGCTGCTTCATGGCTGCCTGCCACATTTGCTGGTGCGGCTGTGGCTGCAACGGCGCGATTGCTGCTCATTTGCTTGATATTTTACGCGCCCAGAGGCGCTTTTCCATCGCTCGGCGCATGCGAAAAACGCAAGTGTTCAATGCTCGATGCTACAATATATCTTGAGGCTTTGTGTGTGAGTATATATACAGGCTGTTTCTCATCGGCGGGTGATTTCTTGGCTCGAGCTCCGTACAATATTATGAATATTATGCAACATATGCATGTAAAATATTTATCATGAAACTGCTTTTAAGGCCAAGAGGATTTTTATGCTCTTTATTTGGGAAGCCAGCTCCTGAACTATTCTCAGCTTAACACCCTGTATATGTGTGTGTATGTGTATAATGCATTGGAAAAATCGTAAGCAACAAAACAAGCTGCAGGCACAAATTGTGTTTGTGTGTCTGTGTGTGTTTGTGTATGTAACAAGTTTGTTGTTTTTGTTCGTGTTTTGTTTTGATACGTTTTTCCTATAGTTTTGATATTAAAAGTAGTGGCCGCAAGCCTAATGAAGCAGAAGCGGCAAGCGACAACGAAGACGCAGCATAAGCAGGCGTAGAAGAAGAAGAAGAAGAAGAAGCAGAGGCACTAAAGACAACACTGCAAGAGAAGTGCACCAGAGTGCTTGCAGCAAAAGCGTACAACGGGTAGGAGCAAAAAACTTGTCTGACCAGAAGAACAAGAATCATAATTTTCTACTACGACAAAAGCAACAACAACTACTACTACTACGACTGCGCGCTATCAACTTGCAACCAGCAAGCAGCAGCAGGCAAATCACGCTTACACTGCAGCAGCAAGCAGAGAGATGCGCTACAGTCGGGCAGCAGCAACTTTGATCATAGCTAGTGCACAAACCAATGAAAACAAATGTTTCTATCTCTGTCTTGCGTGGTTTGGTGAAATATTTTCTATTTCTTTTATAAAGCTCGAAATATTTTTATTTTAAATACTTTTAAAATTTCAAGAACTTGCTATACATTTCATATGTCATTCAAATTTTTTAATTTCATGTATACTTTAGATGGAAATCACAGATTCGATCAGCACAAAATTACTTCATTTAATTGTCAATTGAATGGCTAGAAAAAGCGGCACTTTATTATGAGATAAATTTTTCTGAAAAAAATATGTTAAAATTGATGAATTTGCTATTGAATATATTACCTTTAAAAGAAACTTTTTCAGCGAACGCTCAAAAGTTAGATCTGTCGGAAATTGCAATTTTCCAAAGAGTAGAAACTTCGTTTTTCAAATATTGAGATCGCTAAAATATAAATCAAACAAAACTTACTAATTGTTAACTAAAAAGTAGTAAATTTTAAGCTTATGAAAATAGAGTATAGTATGAAAATAAAAATTAAGAAAGTAGTGTCACTATTTTTTTACTCTTTCAAGTGAGCTATACAAATTTTCAGAAATTAGAGAATTTCGGAAACTATAATTAATCAAAGAACAAAATAGTTCTTGTATGTAAGCAAACCTCTATATATATGTATATATTTCGACTCCTTCAAACATAGCCACTTTCAAACTGATATGCCCCACAACAAGGAGTGTAGCAGTCCATCAATAATCAACTTGCAACGAACATGCTGCGTACTGTGCGCGACCAAAGTAAACACAGCTGCAGCTGATTGTGCGCTCACTCGTGCACAGCAGACCGAACACGCTGCGCGAAAGAGACAAAACAATAACAAAAAAACGAGATGGCATATACGCGTACATAAACACAAATGAAAACAGGTCATTGCCTTAATGGATTTTTACATACGATATCGTAAAGTATCGTATCGTACTATAGTAAAGCGACGCAGCGCTTGAGGACAACGTCGAAAACGACAACGTTGACGATAAAGATTTAAGCAAATAATAAATAAATAAAGGCATGAAACGACAGATCAACAACAACAACAACAGAAAAAAGCAAGCGAATAAGAAGTGTTTGAATATGGTGAGCAAATATATTTTGTAAATGGACAGATATACAAACTGTATCGACCGGCCGGTCAACTGAAAGACAGACCAATAGAAGAACAGAGAGGGTTAAAAAGAGACACATGGAATGAATGGACAGAACATAGGTCGATCTATTGATCTATCAAGCCATAGACAGACAGAAAGGACGAGCTCACCGAGCAGAGATATGTATAGAAAGCAGGGTCCAACAATCTATCAAGCCAAAGATACATAAATAGACGAGGTGGATCGACCAATGGTCATAAAGACTGCAAGATCGGCAGTAGGCATCAAGCAATCGATCGAAAGACAGAAAAACCTTATCAAGCGTTCTATCAGACATATGGAAGGGACGAAGCCAATGAACATAGAGACGTTTAGAAAAGAGATTGGGCCCATGATCGATATACAAAGCCAAAGATAAATAATTATAATAATTAACGGGAGCTGTCTGGCCCTTTTTTAACGGCTTGCGATAAATTGTCGTTTTTAAATCAACAGTTTTCGGACCCATTTTAATCTATGAGAGTGGACATGCCATTTAGAAGTTACAAAATTTGTCAACGCTCTTATTTTCTATTCAACAGATTTCAGATCCAAAAACCAACTAAAGAGCTACTACAGCAGTTATATATCAAAATATTATTTCGCTCTTATGGAAAGTATCACACTTCACCCCAAACTCACCCCAATTTATAAACCTTTCAAAACTAATCGTTTTTTTGAATATATAGCGGCACTCCGTGAGCATTAGTTCATCTAATGGAGGGGAGCAAGTCTTCATAAGACGAACTTTTTCTTTGCATAATAGTGATTCGAGTTATGGAAGTGCAACTGTAGTTTGATTTAACATAAAAAGCGTCGCCAGCTCAGCTCTCGAACACTTGCTTCAACATTAGCAGAGAGCTTTATTTTACTAAGGTGCTTATTTTGTAAATCCCAACGCCTCACTTCACCCTGCGTTCACTAATTTGGTATTTTGTAAAACGCATCACCTCACTCGGTGACTGCTCGCGTTGTCTTACGTAGTTTCATATGAAAATCGGTACCGCGTAAAACGCAACGCGGCGCATTCACTCACTTGAACTGTCAAATCGTTCACTTGGGTTTGTGCTCGCGTTCAGTTTTTTAAACGCAAAATTTTTGGTAATTTCGAGTGAAAATTGATTTGTGGTAATCTGCAGAAGCAAATAATAAGTATTGCAGTACTTCTTAAAGACAAATACTAAAGAAAAAAGTACAAAAAAAAGAAAATACTAGCACTGCGGTTAAGGATCGAAATCACAAAAAAAAAAGAAACGTATCGGCGATGGGGGTTGAACTCGCAACTTCTCGCGTGCTAGTTGAACGCTCTAACCACTAGGCTATGGGAGGTATGCAATGGAAGCAGCAAATTTTGTGTGTTTTGTATTTGGCTGATAAATTAAGAAAAATACAACTCTTTTTCGTAAGAACTTGACAGCTCAAGTGATGCCGTAAGACAACGAACGCAATTACGCCGTGATTTACAAAATGCCGTTTTTTGATCCCGGCGTTGGCTTCGTGTTCGCGTTGCGTTCGATCACGGTGATTTATACGGTAAGGCCGTAAGAGTCTAATTCTAACTAAAAGTATCTACAGCAAAAAAAGTATCTACTGCTGACTAGCGAAAACAAGACTATTGTGTGTTCAAAACAGAAAAGAATTTGATGGCTATAAAGAGTCTATCGTGTGTTGCAAGTAGGCTGCAGCCTGCTAGGCCTTTTACAACACTATGAAGAATCATAAAAATTAGCGCTTTTTAGCTGAAATTTGTATTTGCTAGAATTATGCCAACGATTCTGCATAATTTACAAAATATAAAATGAGAAAAATTTTCTGGAATAAAGAATCAAGTTTGTGAGAATAATTCTGAAAATAATAATGAAAATAATTTTCAATTGTGCATGCCACAAGGGCAAAGGTGTACCACATGCCACTTATTGTTGGCCAGGCGATTGTGGCATGCAACAGAAATACAGTAGCTGCCAGACGGGCCTGCAGATTTCAGCATAAACACACACACATGCGCGCTGTTGTTGTTGTGCCTTTTGTGGCAAGGTGTTGTCGCCAGTCGTAATTGTATGCAGAAGGCAGTAGCTGCCACACTCGTCGCATGTGTGGCAGGCCGCATTTAGCTTGCTGCGTATCGCGCGCATGCGCGCCTGTTCAAGCGTTACGCATTTATTGCGTGTGTAATTTTCAGTTAGCACATTTCTGCTGCTGCCACAAATCGCTGCTGCCGCTGCCGCGCTTACTACTTGCATCAATATTGATTTTTACATGCGCGCACGCATATTTACCACATCGCCATGCGGCAGCAAATTATGTTGACTCTTGACGTTTGCAGCGCATTTGAATGTTGCATGCTTGCAGGGTCGTAGCCAAGAGGGACGATTGCGGGTTCAAAGTGCCCCCGAAATTTGAGAAGATTCATCATAGAAAGTTGCCATAATACTGACATCATTTATAATAAAATATTTCCTAAGATTGATTAAAGTCAAATCTCATTACAAAGTATTTTTTCATTATCGACTTTCGAGCAGTCGTTTAAGTCAAATCCTTAAAACGCGACTATGTGCAAAAATTAAAAAATACAACTCTGAATGGAAAAATAGGCAAATCCTTTTTTGATCAGCTGGTTCTGTAATTATTCGCTGCAAAACAAAAATATTAAGCAATGCCACATAAATGTAAAGAATTGTCGTTGTTTAGCTTTGGCTTAAAAAGGCAAAGAAATGAAGATATATAAATCTGTTAGTTCTGGTTTAAGGATTGCTAATTGTCTTTCCATTGGATTTGTTACAAACTTATATATTATTTATGAAATAAATTTAATGTATTATAAATTACCAATGTGTGCATGTATGCATGGTTCATCTTGTTTGAGTTAGAGCGGAATTAAGTAACTATTTTGTATGAAAATCTCCTCTCTCCCTCTCCAAAAAAAAATTCAAGCTACGCCCCTGCATGCTGTTGTGTCGTATTTCCATTGTCAATATTGATTAACTGCATTGGCAGTCGAGCGTAACTCGCGCTTTGTTTACATATAATCACTCAAATTCTACGCGAAAATTCCTGCTGCTATTGACACGCCAGTCCTATCCTGCTGCTCCTCTCTCGCTCGTGTGCTACTGTAAATTCAAAGCCAGCCTGCTCAGTTGCCAGTTCTTGTGCTCATGAGCGTCTTGTGCATATAGCTATAGTTAGTATAGTGTTATCGTTCACAGTTCAAATTTGCAGAAACTGCGCACATTTCAAGGTCTCACAGCAAGCTGCAGCCGAGCGCGTCGATTCCAGCTGAAGCTGACTAACTTTAAAACATAAACTTATAATGACTGCTCATTTCTGCTAAAGCAAAGTAAAGCAACACATCGTAAATTTTGTTGGCATAACAATAAAACGCTAATTACGTTGATGAATATTGCAAAGAAGTCCGTTTCTTAAAAATTGTATTGAGTAAAAATAAAAGCATACAAAAGCAACATTTCAATGCAGACAAAAAAGGCTGGCTAAAAGCAACAACAAAAAATTAAAAATCAATCAAGAAAGCCAGTCATAAAAAGTGCTACTGTGCAACAACAGAGCAACAATAAGAACAACAACAACTGCAAGAAGAACCAACACAAAAGCTTCAATGGTTGTTCTACCCCCGCGCACAAATCAAGCCAAGCAGAATTACAAAAGAACATTAGTTGAAGGCAAAAGCTATCACAGCTGCAGATACAGATACAAATACAACTACCAGATACAGATTCAAATGCAGCGCTTAAAGAACGCTCTACGAGTATGTATGAAAGCAATTAAGCCCGCTAGCATATTGTCAAACGAATGAACTGCCCGGCTGAGCTGAGCTGTCCAGCTAACTGCGGGTGGTAGTAGGCAGCACAGGTTGTTGCAAGCGTAGCAACTTAAAGTCAAAATTCAGTTAAGACGCAGTAAAAAGTGGTAATGCCGTTTAAACTGCAGATACACATACATATACTATACGAAATGATCACAGTGTTTCGCAAATGAGAGCGTGTTCTAGAAAAGTTTAAACTTTTTAGAGCAAAGTTATGCTGTAACTTTGAGCTTTCATAACAAAATTGCTTTCACAAATGCAAAAATATCTCTTTCTTAACTAAAAAGAATGTTTTTTTAGAGGTTTCATTTTCCGATAGAGATTAAACATTCACAACCTGTTCAGATCTGTCCGCGCTATTATAAAACATCTTATTTTGCTTTGCCATTTCATCAAATGACCATCATTCTCGTCGTACGTTCGGTCAATGGGCAACTGCAAGTCAACACACTTGGGGAGTTCACAGTTCCATGCTATCTAGTGTGCTTTCCTTGCCGCCTGCTAAATTAAACCCACTTTGCCATCTGGCAACGTTTTTTGTTGTTGCTTTGCACGCAAACAAGAAATACCACCAGCTGAAAAAATTTACATGCGTTGGATCGTATTTTTCTTTCGTCATAAGCTGGCATTTCTCATCAGCTGTTTTATTCGCGAAAATGGAAAGAGATTTTGACCAAATTTTATTGAATTCTCAGAGAATAATCACACACTACTTCCATTTCGATGGAATATTGCTTTTTTCGAGAGTAATAAATCCTTACCAATCGTTTTAGAAAACACTTGTAATGCGATTGTGGCAAATTAAGAATGGTCCACGAAACAAGGGCGCTCAGAGTTTTATTTTACTATCGTGCTGAAGTTGCCAGATGGGAAATTTAGAAGGAAACTGTGTGTGAAACTAACTGTTTTATCGCAATATTCGGTTTAATGATGAAGCCCATTTTTCAACCAATAGGAATATAAAAAAAAAGTTTGTCACTCACTGTTGTGATACAAGAAACTACTTCAGCAAGCCTCCAACGCGATGCTGGCTTGTTAGGCAGCAGCTGCAGCAGTAACAACAACAATAGTAAAATTAACAACAACCACAACAATAGCAACAGGCACACCATCAAGTGAGCCCCTTCAACTGCACAAAAGGCGAGCGAGCTTAAAGGTTCTTAAAGCTTACATAAGAAAAAAGGTTTCAAGAAGTTAGAAAACCTGTTCTGACAGTCCGACAGCTCAGATACATTTGCGCCTGCGCGTTGCATGCACCCCGCAGCGCTTGCTGCGCAGCTGCACAACAACAACAAGAATAAAGAACCCGCAGAAGGTAGAAGGAAGTAGCAGTGAAAAAGATGCTGCTTGTAATTATTACTTGAAGACTTTGCTACTGTGCATTTTATTTAACGATCAGGCCGCTGCGTTGTTGTTGCTATTGTTGTAGCATATGATTACTCTGCCCTTTCCTTCCCCCTTCCCACACACACAGACTCTTTTACAGCAGCGCTTGAAAATGTAGCCCCAAATAAACCCGATTATTTCATTTTTGTAAGGGAAACTTTGAAGTCAGCCGATTTAAGAAAAATTTATATATATTTTTGTATAAAAATGTAATTTGGAAAAAGCATTTAAAGCTACTTAATTTGCATTTAAATTTGAGCTGTTATTTTTGAAAGTGGAATAAGTCAATTTTTTACGAAAATGTAAATAATGGCAGTTATAGATAAAACTTTTTATAATCTTTCTATGGGTAAACAATTTATAGTAAAAAAAAATTTTTGATTCTAGTATTTGGGAGATGGAAGTTTTAACTCTTAATAGTATTGAAACTGAGAGTGAAATGTAAGCAATGAAATATCTCGCAATAACAGAAAGTGGACTTATTCCACTTTCAAAAATAACAGCTTATTTGTTCAAATAATTTAAAATTATGCGGTTGGAAACTGTTCCGATACGAAACCACTAGAGTCTATAGGGGTTATTCATTTTGGTTGAATATTTCAAATGGCTTCAAGCATCGCCATATTGCTAGCTATTGCAATCAGCAGAAAGATTTCTTTAATTTGTATAAGAATTTGTACTTTAATAAAGTAGAAAATGTTTATTCTAATTAGAATTCAACACATCGTGACTTTGGAGTGCATCTGCTGTATTACGAAAGATTGCACTATGTTAGCCCCTAGTTAAAGTCGGCCCAAATGCACCTTTTCAATTAACCGCTTCCCCTCCCCTCAAACTCCTTTCGCTTCAGCTGCTGCCATATTCTAGCATTTTGTAACGAGATTTCGGCGTATCTCAACAAAAGCTGCAAATGAACGCTTGTTCCTTGGCTGCTTGAATTTTGCGTTGCGGGGGGTGCGGCAAGCTGTGCGGTTCATTGGTCTCACTCGATTGAGTGCATGCATATTATTGTCCAAGCGTTTGCATTGTTGACAGTCTTGTAAGAGATTGTAGGTGAACGGTGACGAAGGGGGATAAGAATAACGCTGGGGTTTGATAGTCAAAATCTGCAACAAATTTATATATTTTGCTTGAAATATATTACGGAGATTTTTTATCGCCATTAATTGATTTAAGAAGTAGAGGAGCAAGAAAAAGAATTAATTCATTTTAATCTAATAACTTTATTCCAATATCAATATCAAATATCTCTTAATTCAAAATGCTTCCTTAAACTTCCGCACAAGCAATTGCCAAATTTTGCGCAACATATTAAGAAACTGTTACACTGTACGCTCAACGACTACTGCCAATAAGTCATAGCATATGGCAGCACCTTTCATACAATGTAATGACCCCCACCTCAGGCGAAATAATTCTTGCATATCGCACGTGATATGACAATTGAATTTTTTACTCGCTGCATTGTACTTACTTGTTGTTGTTGTTGTTGTTTTCGTTTTGCAATTGCTTGGCAGTAAATGGCCGACTATTGTATTTGTTCTGGCCCGGTCCTGGTCGGGTCAGTTTGATCATGAGCTGTCGTTCGTTCATGCCAATAAAGTTGCAATTGTTTTGCACTTGAAGGACCGCCAGCGGGCATGTCATTAACAAAGCGAATGAACGAGGCACGACTTTTGAGCAATTTTGTCCGATTCAAGGATTGGTTTTTGAGAAAAAAAATGCATTTAACTTAAATGTAAAGAAATATAATTAAGTAATTTTTATGAATTTATGCTGACGAAGCATAAAAGCCAGAACTTATTATGCGATTTTTACATAATCAAGTCATCGTTCATTTTATGGCGACCTTTGTGAATGAGTTAATATAGGTATTCAGAAATTTTGATGTGATTTTTTGGCTTTTTTTTCCCAAGAACTGATTTGATTACTTTTGATTTGATTTGATATGAATTGATTGAGATGAATTGATTCCCTTTAGTTGAATTCTTATTGATTTGATTTCTGCATATTACTTTTCTTTTGCTCTTATTGGTTTGAATTTGATATCAATTGATTTGATTACTTTTGACTTGATATGAATTTAATTGATTTGATTTAATTAGAATAAGTTTGTTTGGTTTGTATGATTTAAATTTATTTGATTTAATTTCAATTGCTTCAATTTCATTTAAGTAGGCTTCTTTTGATCATATTTAATTTGGTTTACTTTGACATAATTTAAATAGATTTTGACTTAAGCTGATTTTATTTGATTTTACTGAAGTTAGTATCGTTTGATTTGTTTGTTTAGCTTTTATCTTATTAATTTTTTTTATTGATTTTGTATTGATTTTACTATAATATATTTCTTGCTATGTTATGTTTTCAATTGATAGATGAACTTAAATAGAGTTAACTTTCGCATAAAGTGTTCTCTTGTTTAAACATCATTTGGAGTGATTATTAGCCAACTTTGAACATATATCCTGATTAACTGCCTAATCTCAACAATACTACTGAGTATTATTATAGCCAAGACACTGACTACTCACAATAAAACAACAACCTCGCAGTCAAAATGATTTATTGTTAGCGCATGCAATTAACACTTCGACAATGCCGAATCTGACATAAAAATGAATTTGAAATAAAATGCCATGCATTTTAAAAAAAAATTTACAACAGAACAAAACAAAACATGCTAAAGCCACGAATGTACAACAGATTGTATAAAATTTAAATAACAACAACTACATATGGAAAAACAACAAACACATTAAGACAAACAATAGTAAAAATCGTATCTGATAAGCATAACTAATATCTCAAAAACACGCCACTAAGCGACGACGACGACGAACATTTCTGTATGGAGGAGGCCGCCACTGACATGATGCCGCATGCGGCCGAGCACACAAATTAATACGATTCCATTCATTGACTACTGCAGAGCAGCTTCAGCGATTATTTCACCCTTTATTTCTCATTTTTATTTAGCATAAAAAAGAAATTAAGAGCACCAAAAACAAAAGAAAATATACAAAAAAAGTAGTAATCAAACGAGAAGCGATTGAAAGGGTCCAGCAAAGGTCTCTCGATTGAAGTGAAGTGACTTTGGCTGCGTCGAACGCTCCTAACTTGGCAGCTTGTGCTACAATATAAGGCTTTATGGTGCAACAAGCTGCTGCATGAACATGCACAAACATGCTGAAACATGCACGAATGCATATAAAAAAGGAAGCAATCAAGGGAAGCAGCAATGAAGAGCGGCACAACAAATTGTGCAAAAATCGAAGCACGACAGGAGGCTGACTCGACTCTTACATGGCCCGTTCGAGAATGCAACTAACAAAGGATCAGATGCAAAAGGAAACTGGCACACTTAACAATGGACTGGAAATGCAGCGAGAATAAGTATGAAGGACTCTAAAGGTAGACTAAAAAATCAGAAAAAAAACCCTTAAATGTAAGTAAATTAAATGCGAGAAAGCTAAACCTAAGTCCCGTTCTACGGGCTCAAGCGCCAATTATATCAGCTTTAGTATAACGAAATCCATTATTTTTGCAAGAAATTAAAGGCTCTTTTTGGCACAGTTAGATTGATCTGATTGAGGTTCTTCTGGGCAATCGACACAGTGCTTACATGACGTAGTCGAAGAATTACATGTCGATTTGATCGACATTTTCGACAATTGGCCTTCCAAAACGTGGTGCATCTTTGACATCTAAATTACCGAAATGGAATCGACGATACCAAAATTGCGAGTGAATGTCTGTCAGGATAAAGGACCATTAACACAATTAACTTTTTCAGCCGATTGACTTGCGTTTTCATTTTTATTGTAGAAAAACTGTAAAATATGCCGTATTCGTTCTTTTCAGGTGTTCATTTTTAATGCGTCCTCAAACAAAACCGGCTCATGCAATCACAAAACAGTCTTGAGACGTTTTTTTAATGCGAAATCTTATCTTTCTAATGCCAAATTGTGTGAAGCCAATAGCTGATAGAAATAAAATCTTTCTGCTTGCTTTTTTTCTCGACTTAGAAATAAGCGCATTTCGTTACTTAAGCTGGCAGCTAACTAACTGTAAATTGTATATAAAATTTTACATGATTGGAAATCTGCAATTTAAGCACTTTTAACTAACGTGCTATACTATATATTATATGTAATACTGCTCTTTGCTTTAAAGCCATACAAAAGCCATGCAAAAGCCGCTTTTCTAATGGCAAAAGACACCTTAAATTACATGAATATGGCTAATTAGATTTTTTTCTTGCAAAATTCCATTTTATAGCTAAATTACGCGCATTTCCATTAAAAAATCATAAAGCAACAAAAATAAGTTCAATAAAAAAAGAGCTGCTTAAATGCAGCACGTTAAAGTTCAATAACTAAAAGGCTAAAATTAGGAAAATTGCGCAGAAGAGACAAGCCTCTCAAAGCGCTGAGTGTCACAAAGATACACACACTCACATACACACACTCACACTCACGTCATCATCAACATCAACGGCATACAATAATCATTATCAACACGAGCAGTAGCCCAAGCCAACAACAACAACCACAAATTTATGCCGCATCATGTTGATCGTACGATCGTCAACATGATCCCTCAATTCAACATGGGCCTCGGCCGCACCCCTTGCCCTGCGGGCACACAGCCGCGCCACAACGACACACGCAAACGCAACGTGCAGTTGTTGCCGCTTGGCACGGTAACCAGCATTTATGGCAGATACTTTTTTTGTTATTGTATCTGCGAGTTACAACAACACGAAAAAGAAGACGAAGAAGCAGCAGCTCGTTTGCTGTTGTCGCTGCTCCTCGCTGCTCGTAGCTGTTAAGTTGTACGTGGCTGGTTGTTGTTGTTGTTATTGTTGTTATTGCAGTTGTGATTGTGCGCCTTGTTGTATCTTTTTGTTGTATCTTGCTTGATTTTAGTTACGTTGCTGCTATCGTTGTTGTTGTGGTTCTGAGCGACTCCAAAGTGAACACCTGTGTTCAGTTTTTTTATACTCCTTCTTTTACTACTTCTTCTTTTTGCTTTTAATTTCTATCTTTTTATATGCAATTTGTTGTAGCTTCACCGCTGTCGTTTGGTTGTTGTTCTTCGTTCTTTGTTTACCTCTGCTTTTGATTGCTTTAGCACAGCGAATTAAAACAACTTCGATATTAATTTTTGTTAAAATATTCAAAGATTGCCATAAATCAATTAAAATGCATAAAAAGAGTTATAACAATTTTTAAAATAAAATTGGTTTTAATGGATTTGAGCTTTCTATGTGCACCCTCTAACATGAAGATGGCGCTGGAGTTGCCAACCGATTTGCGTAGCTTGCTCAATGCCAGGTTATCGCCAATATCCTTGACAGTCTGTTCCAAATTTTTTAAATTCCAAGAAAATGCAATGGATTCTGTATTAAGTGTCACCAGTGTCTTCTTCTTGAAGTCATTCTCGGATTTATGCGAGATGACTGCAATTAATCAAGATATAATAACATTTGCTGCCTTAAATTATTGAAAGAAGCCAACATTAGTATTTTTTGCCATGAAAATGTTGGTTGCTACTCTAAACGATTTCATATCGAAAATCAATTTGCTACGGCCAATCTGCTTATGTTATACCACTTGAATATAGTACGCCTGTTATCCTAATAGTAGCAATTTAAGGCCAATCATATAAAGAACTTAAGAAATGCGCAGCAAATTGCAATTTTCATGAAAGCGCTTATAGATATGCACGAGAGCAGTTGGAAAAGCCAATTAACTTAAAGGATCTTCAGCACTCACTCTCGTCTTTAAGCTATTAAAAAAAATATATATTAAAAAAATTTTATTTGCTTTGAGCTGCATTAATAATTGAATTTTTAACGCTTCCGTATTAATAAACCACACGACATAATTACGTCATAAAATTAAGCCGCATGGCCAATGCTTGAAAGCCGCAAGGATAAAAACGCGCTTATTTGAAACGCTTAGAGCGCCCATTAAGCTGGCAAGTGCTGGCTCAAAGTGCACTAACTGAGTGTCAACTGTGTTGGCAAGAACAGGTTAATTTGCATATTTGTATAGGGGAGGGGTGCGAGAGTATTCAAGGTGTAGGGCATAAATATTTTATATGAATATTCGAATTCAGCTGTAGTAAAAGGAAATCCCAGAAAAGAGGCAAGAAATATAAGTTTTGTTCTGAAAAAACTTCTCAGAAAATTTCGAGATTGCACGTCACATTTTATAGCTATAAGTCTTTGGTGCTTATACTATAGCAGCAAATCACGTGCAATTTTGCTTTCATCGATTTCGTTGCGCTAATTTTGATGTCAAAGATGCAACACGCTCTGGAAGGCCGTGGAAGGAAATCGTCGAGTCCGGCCATCATGTAAGCAGTGTTTCGATTGCCCAGGAGAACCAAAGTTGGATCATTCTAACTATGCTAAATAGATCCTTCAATTTTATGTAAAAATAATTGGGGAGTTCACAGTTCCATGCTATCTAGTGTGCTTTCCTTGCCGCCTGCTAAATTGAAACCACTTTGCCATCTGGCAACTTTTTATACCCTACACCTATGGTAATAGGGTATAATAACTTTGTGCGAAAATTGTAACGCATTAAAGGAGCGGTCCTAGGTATAGACATAAGTATATAGAAATGATCAGAATCACTTTCTCTTTTGATTTCCGGTTGTCCGTCTGTCCGTCTGTCTGTCTGTCTGTCTGTCTGTCCGTCCGTCTGCGTGTACGCAAAAAAGAGAAAGAAGGAGTTGTCCGATTTGGACCAAATTTGGTACACAGTCACAGTGAGCCTCGGGTTAGGTAAAGTGTTAAAATTATTCAAATCGGTCGAAGGATACGCCCCCAATGGACCTATAAGTCCCACTACCTCGGGTTTTTTTCGATTAAATTGCTATAATTTGTGTAATTACTCATGGAAAAGAATAATACTTGGTATTCAAGTTAAGAGGTAGGTCTTCTATATCTCAGGAAAAAATAAGCGTGGTCCGCCCACTATATAGCCGGCAAAATTTTTTCGGTAAAATGGCTCCCAATTGACTAGTTACGAATATAAATTAATGAAATTCGGTTCCCAAGTTGATATATAGGTCTTAGATGCCATACAAGAAAATGGGCGTGGTCCGCCCACTATATAGGCGATAAACAAAAAATCCTCTTAACTTCCACAATATATACACCAGAGAGTCCAGATTTGGTTACTTCGTTCCTGGTAGGAATATCTTTTAATTCTCCAGAAATGGGCGTGGTCCGCCCACTATGTAGATTGTAAATCAAATACGCCCACAATTTCAGTGAATTATCACCCCACTTGGGAACATGGTGTAGGGTATTACTCTGTCGGTGAAACCCGACTGATTGCTTCCTTACTTGTTTTGTTGTTGCTTTGCGCGCAAAAAAAAATACCTCTAGTTGAAAAAATTGCCATGCGTTGGATCGTGTTTTTCTTTCGTCATAAGCTGGCATTTCTCATCAGCTGTTTTATTCGCGAAAATGGAAACAGGTTTTGAGCACATTTTATTGAATTCGCAGAGAATAATCACACACTACTTCCATTTTGATGGAATATCGCTTTTTGCGAGAGTAATAAATCCTTAATAATCACTTTAGCAAACACTTGTAATGCGATTGTGGCAAATTAAGAATGGTCCACGAAACAGGGGCGCTCAGAGTTTTATTTTACTATCGTGCTGAAGTTACCAGATGGGAAATTTAGAAGGAAACTGTGAATAACCTAAATGTATTTCATTTTACTACACCTTACATTACAAAAAGATTTGGATATGCTAGCCACATTTAGCTTATCAACAAAAGAGCTCGTGGCTTATTGGGAAATTTTACTACAATTACTTATATTATGATGTATGAACACTCAATCCTTGACAATTCCTGTCGCTCACTTCCATTATTTACATAATAACAAATACTCTTCAGCGTCTGAAGTTGAGCTCAGGCAAACTACCAAAGCAACAACAGCAACAAAACAGTCAAACAAATAAGATACGCTTAAGCAGCATACGAAGAAATATGAAAATGAAAAAATAAATATGTATGTATAAACAAGCCACTAAAATCGCCATTTATATTGATCGTGCTCCCGCTGCCTGCCCCTTGCGGCACATGAAGCGCACAGGCGTCATGCCTCATTGGGCGCAAGCGGGCGCACAAGTGAGCTAGCTGCCACTGTTACTACTGCTCGTCAGCAGCAACACGTATCTGTGCATTTATATCTGCGTATCTGCACAGCAACGACACGCACGCTGCGTCTATTGATCGCGCGATCGCAATCGAAAATGAACAACAAAAACAAAAAGATCTTGCCAGCAGCGAGAGAGACAAGTGCACACAAGCCTCGCACACGCAAAAGAGCCAAAGAAAAAACTTGCATAGAAACAACAAAGCAAAACAAAAACCAAATGCAACAAAACTATATGAGGAAATAGTAAAATAGTAAAACTCTAGAAGAAGATAGATTTTTTGAATTTTGGCGGGATACTGTACCGCCAGAGAGTAAGCTTAAGCGAAGCTGAAGAAGAAAGTGCGGAACAAAACAAAAAAAGTTACAAAACTAGAAAAAGATACACAGATGCAATATGCATGCAAGAAATCGAGCATAGAAGATACTTTGATGAGAGGCAACTAAAAAACAATGAGAATAAAAAGAACAAGAGAGAAGAGCAAGATCAAAAGTAGTGAGCAGATACAATCTAAGAGCTGCAGATGTAGTTTAAAGAAGTGGAAGAAGAAAATGCAGATTCAAGAGCTAAAGCGCATTGCTAAGAAGAGGAAATATATTGAAAGAGATGATATGAAGATAAAGAGAACGTATCGTGCTAAAGAGAGTGTACCTGCTGAAAATGTAAAGAGCAGCAACACTTTTAAGAGATTTCACAGGTATGGAGAGAACAATATGCACCAATGTGAACTACAGGCAAAACTAGAAGGCTATAAGGGAATTTACAAGAGTGCCATTCCAAAGAAGAAAACATGTTTTGCTCTTTTTCAAGAGAGTCCTTAAAGAGACGACGTTCTTCTTAAGATATTCCTTCAGCGCGCTTTGATCAACTGAAAAGCAAGTCGTCGTTTATTTCCGATTTTTTGCTTGGTAGTTGTAAAGCTATAAAATAGACTGACTCTTTGAATAAAAAATGTATGTTATGTTATTATATAAACGAAATATCTTTTAGAATTGCAAATAGTGTTTTTAAAATACATGCATAGTCTTATTTAAACTAATCTATACATTGTACATTCATATAGAACTTTCTGCGAATGAATTGCTTTGACACTCTGCTATACAATTTTCAAAATTTCCTTGAGATCATTTTAAGAAGTTGGCGAATGTGGCTAATCTTCGTTTAGTGGGTCTATCGTAGAAGACTGCTTGATCAAGCTAACCCACAGAACGATTGAAGATCGTGCAACAAATCTTTTTTTCTTCCTGTTTTATTTGGGCGGCTGTACTTTTTGTTCTGCCGCTGAAGCTGCTACTGTCTCAGCTGCGCAGCCTGCCTGCCCCCTCCGCTCCTACACTAGCTTCTTCTTCTTCTTCGCAGTACAATGCTTTTTCTAGCTATGATTTTTAGACTCAAGCTGCTCGTGCCACATATTGTGGCAGCAGCTCAAGAGCAGCCAGTGTTCATTTTTTTCTCGTATGCTTATGCTGAAGAACTTTTTTGTTGTTGCGCTCTTTTGTTTGTTTGTATTGGTTGTTGTTGTTCTTATTGTTGTTGTTGTTGTTGCATGAAGATAGCGCAACTTGCAGGCAAGCTCAAAACCGGTAGCCCTGCTGCATATGTAACGAATCTTTACGCTACTTGTTAAATTATGATGGGGAGTTATGGCGTGGCCGGCGCGTTCGTCGTATCGGCAGACATTCGATAGGAGGAAGCTGGCATCTGCCTTAAAGTTGAGAGGGCTTTCAGTTGCTACTGCATGTTGCACTTATTTATGTTGCTGTTGGCTTTGTGCTTCCTCCTTCTCATTTTTTTTCGCTGCTGGGCTGCTGGCAACTGATCTTGCGGATTTTTATTGTTGTTGCTTTGGACAGCGGGTTTCTGGCGGCCGCAGCCAGCCAGCAAGCCATATAATTTGTCTGTCTGAACTTGAAAGCGTTGGTGTGGCTGGCGAGCAGAATTGTCGTCAGCGCGGAGCAAGCGGCTGCGGCAAGGTGGGCGCATGCGGGCTGTGCCTGTCGTACGGTGTGTGTTTTGCATAGTATTTACGTTGATAGCTATTATTTAAATTGATATATTGCGCTTTTAAATGGTTTTTGTTAGTTAATTGGTTGAAAGCGCTTTTTTTAGTCGTTGAGTTATTGAAGCAACGTCAAAAGGAGCCAGACTTCTGAAATACGCGAAGTAGCTGCAATAAAAGTTAAGTTACGCGTTCAAAACGTAAAATAAGAATTTCAGAAAAAAAAATTACCAAATCCAAAGTTTTTTGTTGTCGGATTGTTCATTGCACTGATAAGTAAATAAATAAATAAATAAATAAATAAATAAATAAATAAATAAATAAATAAATAAATAAATAAATAAATAAATAAATAAATAAATAAATAAATAAATAAATAAATAAATAACTGGCACAACCGCCCGCGAACGAGGCTTAGGCCTAGCTTTCTCGCATTAACTTGTGTGTGCTTGTTATATTTTTGCACAAGTTAACGGGACCTACTTTACCGAATCCGAACGGGTTTGAGAAGCTTTTCATGGCAAAGATTATTCTCGGAGAATTGCCAATTCACTGCGAGAAGTGGCGCCGCGCAAAGAAACAATTTGATAAGTAACTCCTTTTATTGAAATCCTGCTGATATTTTCATAAAACGCTGGATTTTAGTTGGTGGCAAGAAACGTAGTTGGTTAATTTTCAATACGCCTGACTCCAAAAATTTTTGTCGTGAAAAGGTAGGACACTCGCATAGGAAGTTAATAGCGGTATTCTAATCCTCCATATAGCTCTAACAGATGCTGTAGTCGGTGGTACCCATCACACTCAAGTGTTTAACTAAGAAGGTTTGACTGGCAAGAACGCGAACTAGAAGTCTACAGTGCTTACGGATTAAGGTTCTAAGGAATGATGATTTTCTTTTGTCGACAATTGGAAGCAGGAACTTCTTTTGTCTACATTTAACTTGATCGACCCATCTAGGGCAATGTTACTTAGAGACTCACTTGAATTGCAATTCATTGAGCAGTTGAAAGTCTCCAGGAAATACTTTTAAAGATTGGCAAAAATTTGGTAGCAGTTCAACTTGAAAGAATTTCAAAAGTGTTTTCAAGAATATCAGAAGAAAAACTACTCTGAAGTTTAAAATAAGATTCATAATTTTTCGCAATTTCGAGAATGCTTAATATAAGATCAAAGAATGACAAAAATTAAAATGCATGTATGTACATGTATACATATGTATATATGTATGTATGTACATATGTCATCATTCCAATTGTAAGTGCTTTCGAAACTTTGTTGGTTTCTTAAGTTCCAACTGATACAACAACAACAACTTCTACTATAATAACGAACAACTAGCAACAATCAAAATATCGTAACAACGAGAGGCAAGCTGAAATAAACGACAAATAATCATCAACGCAATATTGCAACAAAGATACTGCCTACAAAATGCAGAACTGCAAAAGGGGACAGTTACAAAACCAACAACAAACATGGTGAAACTCATTTTGACGTACAGGTAGGTTACCTTAAGACCTCAAAAAGCCAACTGGGCGCTTATTTGAACTGATTGTGAGCCGAGCGCAAGGCAAACGCTGAAAGATCGACAAAGGTACGAGCTGACAGAGGGACGGACAGACGGACGGACGGTCGAATGGATGTAGGGACGGATTGTTTTAAACGAGAGGGTGCGACGGACATGCAACGACAACGGACGATCAGCAACGTGCAACTCACATGTCAGACACGCTTCCAAATGACGACGCCGAACGGTGTTGATGACGCTGGCTTCCAAGATATAGGCGCAGGCAGTGGTGGTTGCTCCCAAAAGGTACGAAAATTAAACGTACGCTGTATTGAACGGCTGGACGAACTATTGCACTGGAAAAAAAGATAGATGGACAGACAAAAGCCTGATTGGAAACTTAGACGAAGCAAACGAAAGACTCTTCCATTGAGGCTAGAGCGTGGCAGCACAAACAGACCAAATTGCGACCAAAGGCCAAAAAGACGAAAGGACTTGTCCCACGGCTGCCAGGGAATAGTTCTACCCAATGCTTTCAGCTTAATGGCATGAACGGAAATAAGGCGCCATATTGTAATATGGCGCAGATACGTAGTTTGCTAGGAATTTTAAGGGGTTCGGGGTTCTCAAAACTTAAACTGTCAAAATTAGTATATGTACATATAAAGATTTATATATTGCCTCTGCCGTCATTCCCCTTCAACTACGCTCCTGCACACTCTACGGCCAGTAGTCAGATCGTCAGTGGCCGTCAGCAAAAAAGGCCACAAGAAAGCAGAAAAGCAAATGAAGAAACGAATTGATAAAACGAAATATTAAATCACAACAAAGGCTCAACATGATTCTTGCAGGCACACGCACACATGAACATTTTTATGCTTGCATTTATATGCCACAGAGATACACGCACACACTCACGCGCTTATGTGGGCACTTTGGCCATAGCAAACTGTGCTGCCTGAAGCCGAAGTAGGTTGCCAATGTTGTTGTTGTTGTGCTCGTTTTTGTTGTTGTTGTTGCTGCTGTTGTTGTTGCTGTGTAGCAGTTGAAGATTTATTTAATGTGCCTGCCTGCTGCTTGGTTGTTGTATTAACTTTTGTTGTTGCTGTTGTTGTTGTTGTAGTTGTTTCTGTTGGTTTTAGGTTCTGCTCATATTGAACACCTGTACAATCTTGACTGGCTACTCGACATTAGCGCAGGGCAAAGCATACAAACACACACACTTGTATGCACATAAATACACACAGATATATCGCATACCCACACAATTTTAAAGGCACTGCAGGCAGCACAAGGAAATTGAAACGCTGCAAAAAGACAACAATTAAATTGCGACTTAATTTTTTGAGGTTTTCGCTGGGGGGATTCAAATTGCACTGCCGCCAGGCTGCTGGATGACAGCAGAGACGATGGCAGTGTGTAGAAGGTACATACATATACTGATGAAAGGCTTTCAGGTTACAGCGCGCTCTGTGTGCACAATGATCTTATGAAAACAAAAGTAAATTTTTCTTATATTACATTTTATCTGTTGACTTGGACTTATGCTGGCTCTATATAAGTTTAAGCGTATCTATGTACATATATGTGTTGGATCTTGCTGATCAACTTGTTGTTATTTCAGAAGCGAATATTGTAAATATGCAGCGATATATGAGCCGTTTATTTTGAAAGTGGTGTAAGTCCATTTTTTACAAAAATGTAGATAATGGCATTTTTCGATAATACTTATTATGATCTTTCTATGGGTAAACAATTTATAGTACAAAAAAATTGAGGATTCTTGTATTTGGGAGCTGGAAATTTTAGCTCTTCATAGTAGTGACACAGAGTGAGATGTAAACATTTAAATATCTCGCAATAACAGAAAGTGGTCTTACTCCACTTTAAAAATTAACAGCTCATATGTAAGTATGTATCAAAGAGATACCAAATTAATATACTCTAAATAAGTGGCATATTTAATTTGCACATTCAGCGTGCGAATATATAAAATATCAGAGAAAAGTGTGATGGCTTTGCTCTCTTCAATCTCAAATCAAGATCAAATATTTCTCACCCGGTATTTTTGCTATTGTTTCGCTTTGCAAAACAATTTTCTTACCATGGAAAATACAATCAACATGGATTCAGTTGGTCGTCTTTTGGACTAGCAATGAACTGGCATCGCTCGATTGCAAAATCGTTACCATTACAAGATATTTCGAAACTTTTCGAGTCGACCATAGTAAAGCTTAAAGGTATCAATAACTTGTAATAATTAAATAAATGTCAACAATCTAGGTACCATTAAACAACATAGCCAGTAGTAACTTCTTTTCACAATGAGAAGGGATTCTTCCCCTTGTGGGGATCGAACTAAAGTAGAATAAAGTAGGCTACACCATTTCAATCCTACTGAGCAGAAAAATTTAAATTTTCTTTTAATCATATGATTGTCATAACAAATATGGTTAACTGCCTAGCTATGAACGTTTATTTATCTTGGCCGTCTAGCGGGTTCTGATCAGCTGTGCAGCTCACCGAACCATTATGAATTTTTGTACCCATTTCAATAGTAAAAATTATCGTTCCAAATGTCATAACTAAGAATAAACATTGCACTAGTTATCATAAATTGTGTCTCTTAAATTCCCAATAAAAACTCTTCATGCAAATTTTTTTGTCATTATTGCAACAACAGCAACTAGGAGCTGGTGTGCCTACTCCTTACTATTTATAGTGCATGCTTAGCTATTTGCAAAACAGAGCGATTATGCTGAAGTGATATCAATAAATGCTAATATGGAGCTCATAAACCGAGAAGGAAGACAGACGCTGAAGTGGAAGTGCTGCTGCCAGTTCTCCAGTTCAGCCTATGACGACGTGTGGCTAGAAGCAAGCCAAACGGTAACTGGATATAAATGCTGGCAACTAACTGTGGCGACTGTGGTGTGCGCTGACGACTAATTGTCAACGTTGCTTGGTGGCATAAATCTGCACATTTTATGCATCATGCAACATGCCGCTGCTCCTGCTGCTCCATCATGCAACAGCATCGTTAAAATATAACAAGCCAGCGCGAGATGCTGCAAAATGAGCCATGAAGTGCAAAAGAAGCCCCCACCAACTTCAGGATTGCCCATGCAACCGACAGTGCAGTTTCGTGCACAAAGCACAACAACAACAACAACCACAAAATAATAAGAAAAAAAAGAAGCAGCATAAAAAAGACAGAAAAGAAGCGCCCATAATGTTGCAACAGTGGAGACCACAACCAATCAAAAGGTTCTTGCACTCTGCAGCAGAAGGCGCTGCCAAGCAACGAAGCAACGCTGACAGTCTTTAAGTGCAGTTCATGCTAAAGCAGCACGATCAACATGATCATCATCAGCAGCAGCAGCAACAACAACCTCATCATGATCATGATCATGATCAGTAACATCAGCAACAGTCGCAACTCGACAACAAGCTGGCTAACCAAAGACACCATCGTCTCGCTTCCACCTACTAAAAGAAAAAAAAGACACCATCGCCTTCAACACTGTCAATAGGCTTTGGAGGATCCATATTTTAGGTACCTTTTTTCGTATTCCTTATACTTCTCTTATACTATAATTGAAATAGGAAAACACTCGTATATTTAGCGTGAACTATATCTTACAGGTCTGTAATCGTTATTGACATTATTTGCATATACCTTTGAACCTTTATTAATTTCATTTTATGTTTTTATTGGTTGATCAGTTCACCTGCCGATTTTTTGAAATATGGTAGAGCGTCCTTTTCGAATGATATAAAGAAGATTATTAACATGTTGAAGCGCTGAGAACGATAGATTTTAAATTCTAACTCTACCTTGTTCTTATGCTATCTACTACTCGATCTATCTATCGATTCTTTTCCTGCATAATTGTCGAAAAGTTTTAAAATGTCACTAAAATATTATTTCGGCATTCGAATGTGTTCTACTTTTGATGGAAGTAGTAGACTCTGCTTCAGAAGAGACTCTTTTATTATAAGAAATGTAGGTAGGTTCACAATTTTTTAAGGAGCTTTGAAATATATTTCGAGATTCGTGAGACTATCGACCAAGCCAGCATTGCAAGTTTGTTAGATGAGCGCGATTTTTGGTTTTATCTTCCAGACTATAGGCTGGTCTAATCTAAAGAGCAACTCTATAAAATTCGTAAAAAAAAGCTTCTTAACGAACGTTTCGAAATCTTTTGATATTCTAAACTGCTGGCGCTTCGTTGAAGACTCTTCTTGTTGCAGCGCCTATGTAAAGGTACCAGCAGTTGTTCAAGTAAGTTAAGGCCTTAAGTGATCGGTCTCTTACTACAAAATTGCCACTTGTAGACTTTATTCAGAATAAAATTTTAGGACTACTCTTATTTTAATTAAATTTCTTTAAAAAGGAATAGAAATCGTCCGATTCGTTATGCTACAAGCTGAAATAATAAAATCTGTAGCCTTCTTAAGACCACTTACTCTAAAGGAATACGCTGTCATATCGTAATGATTCATAGCAATTTTTGTTTTCATAAAATCAGGCCAATTGCATAAATCACGCAATCCACAACCAAACATTAAATCATATGATGAAATGTTGGAAATCTCATCCTGCTTGCAAGTTCACAAAACGCACAAATCCTCAAAGTCACATGACAAATATGTGCTAAATGTTGCCGAGTTTGCAGTCATTGGCCAAGTTGCTGCTGCAGCTTGTTTGTTGTAGTAATCCACAACGTTAAGCGCATGACTTGCAGCTACTCGAACTACGACTGCGTCTTAGGACCGCAAAGGTGCGCATGAAGGGGTAGCTGGATGCACTACGTAGTAGTCAAAGACACGTTGACTTTGCGACGAGCAGCTCAACAACAACAACTACTACAGCAGAATCATACAACGAAGCTGATGATGTTGATCATGATGATGATGTTGATCATGATGATGTTGCTGATCAACCTACCAATGTTGCACATTAGCATATTATTTATATTGGCCAATGATGAAATCGTTGCTGCTGATGATGTTTATAGCATGATGATCATGATTGTGTTGTTGTTGTTGCTGTTGTTGTTGTTGTTGTTGCCAATGATGTTGTGATCTTGAAGGATAAGTTCATTGACTCGGCTTGGAAGTTCATTGCAGTCTTTGCCACTATTGTGCAAGCATTTGTATGTGTGTGTGTATGTGTATGTAAGGCACACACAGCCTGTGATTGTATGATTGTGCTTGTGAGCAAGCACGAAGCCAGCCCTATCCCGAAACAGAGTCTAGAACTGGCAATGGAGACGACGTCAGCTTGAGCGCGCTCACTTTCCTTTGTGTCTGGACTGACTGCTGTGGCTGTACGAGTATCAGTGTTTCGTGCATGTGTATGTGTATATCGCATATATGTATATAACGTATCTTATTTGCTTTTATTTGCTAGGATAAAGTGTGCTGTCAGGCTTGTGCTTGGCAAGCGGGCGAATACAGTCACTGAGTTAGTCGGTTCTGCTGTCTCCACAAAGCACTAAAAAAGTACATGCATACAAAACATATAAAACATATGCACTATAAAATCAAAACAGTATCTGGGCAATATACGAGTGTGCAGCAAAGGCGAACGAACGCGCAGACCAGGCAGCAATGGGGAGCCATGGACGCACGGCTCGATGCAGTCAGGAAGAAACGCCAAAGTGCTATAACTTAGAATCGCACGCTGAGGGGAAGAGGGCAGGCTTAGCTAGAGCAAGGAATAAAGAAGCAAGTGAGCGAACAGCGCAGACAGTGAGTGAGAGAGAGAGAGAGGCAGACAGACAGACAACTGAACGACAATATATTGGCTATGAAAAAATGGGCCCCTTTAAGTAGAAACACCAAGGCTAAGGTAAAAGACGTGCGATCGTGTATCTGGAAGGCAATGAAACTTGTTAAGGCAAGGCAAGGAGCTAAGATTTGAAGCAACGCATTGGCAGTATTGCTGCTGGCAAGGAAGTCCAACTGAAGTGTAAAGGCTATAGAACTTGAAGCTCAGGCGCTGTACTTTTTCACAAGTCACAGCTGAGACACTGGCAAACTTGCAGGATCAACTAGGAGTCAAGTTGTAGAACGAGATATAGCAAAAAGAGCAGCTGGAAAAAATAAAATTTGCAAAGTTGTAGCAGCCAATGTAGTGTATAAGTTAGTCAGTCCCTAGTTGCTAGTTAGTTACTGTTAGTTGGCTGCAATAAAATATGGCTTGTATGCCTTGGCAAGTTGGCTAATTCGGTTGGCCAGTAAGACGGAGGCTGGGTCATTGCATGTCAGCAGCTGCAAGTCATTGAACGATAGTCGTCTCTCTTAAAGCTAGCTATCTGAGAAGGTTTTTATATATAGAAATATAATGAGAAGCGTCAAAAGAGGCCTTTGAGGCCGCTAGAGAGTACCTACTTCAAATTTAATCTAAATCAACATGCCTAAAATAGTCATAGTAATTGAACAACACAACATCAAAATTTTTTGGATTTTTCTACCATTGAGTTTTGTCTTCTTCGCTTACAATAAGCAGCCAAAAGATCACACTAAAAATCATCATAATGCCTGTTGGCGTAAAATCAAAGCAGACAAACTTCGAAATAAGCTACAAAAATCAATACGAAAAATCAACAAAACATTAAAGATGGCAGGTGTGTGGCTATTAAATAATATTTTGTGGTCGAAATTTATGAGTTTGCATTGAAACTCGCATCGAGTTGAAAATTACGAGCACATGCAAACAAATCAACTGACATTTTAAAACTACTTTTTGTATTTTGTTAATAAAAAAATGACGGCAATGCTGAGGAAATAAATTCAGCTTATGATGACACCACGAAAGTGGAACAATGCGACAAAGTGTCGCGGCCGTGTGCCGAAGTGGCAGCATAAAACTTTATGAGTCGTTTTATGCCTGCACATGCCAGGAAGGTGACAATCCGCCTCGTAAGGCAGCTGGCAACTGGCAGTGTCCAGTTTCAAAAGCAGCAGAGAAATCCAGTTAAAATACAAACAAACAATTATGCCAGCGATCGCTGCAGGGAACACGAGAAAATTACCATAAAATAGCCGAGAGCAAAAGCACAGAAATGAAGAAGAAAAACATAAATTCGTAGCTGGCAAGGAATTACTCGCTGAGAAATATACTGTCAAGAATAAAAAATGACATTAAAGAAATTTGGTATCATATTTTTCAAGTAAAATATTTTCGAAAGATAAATAAAATCGACGAAAAATGACAATGAAGAAAAATTTTTAGCAAATTTTTTGAATTAATGTTTTTTTAAAAATAAGAAAAATTAACTGATGAATGAAATGAATTAAAAAGCATAAATTAATAAAAATAAGCATACATTTTATGACAAAATTTCGCAGCTACTGTGTTTCACATTCCACTTTCGATCGTGATCGTTCGCAATTGCAATAAAATGCGCACTCAAATCAATTTTCATAGCAAGTGAAATGGAAAATTTGGTTGACTATTAAAAATATTCCAAAAAAAACCATTAGTAATGGAGACATTTGATCGATAGTGAAATAAAATTTGCAACATGACAGTTTATACAAAAGTATACTGCTTGTTTGATCGAATCAAAATTTTCAACTTGATATTTTATAAAAGCACTTGAAAATATTATACCAAATATCTTAAATATTTAATGCCAAATTATAAAGGAATGCCCAAAAGGGGCTCTTAGAAAAATCAGCGTTTAATACAAAAGTAACTATTGTTGAATTTTTCATATTAAGTTTCGAAAATAAGTTACATTTTTGCTCATTTTTGTTTGTCTATATAATTATTTCAAATAATATACAAGTTTATGTTATTCGGCAGATTAGATGTTAGAAAGAATAGATATTTATTCGGACTGACTTGCCAAAGAGAAATGACAATATCTAGTTGTCTATTTCTTTTTCTGAAACATGGGCAGGTCATATAGCTATTTCGGTTTTTGCCAGAAAACCTCTCCAGTGACTTTTTAATGTGAATTCTAATAATTTTCTAAACGACTAATTACTCGATTCAAATAATTTAAAAAAAATCACTTGACTATAGACTTGAAAATTTTTTGCAAAAATTTTTAATTTATAAACTAAAGTCGACTTGTTTTAAATTCATAATTTTATTTAAAGTAGAACTACAAAAGCGATAGTCACTTTCTGAGCGTGTATTATCATTTATTATGATCTATAGCAGAGTAACTGTTATAGGCCGGCCAGCAGCTAGCAAAGCAACACCCTGCACTATAGTCAAACATTTCGTATGTTGTGCCCTTAGGCTGACAACAACAACAACAACGATGCCAACAACATTCGCCTCTGATGAGTGGTAATAAAAAACACTTGTG
The DNA here is from genome assembly GCA_963457695.1 of Neria commutata. Classification (NCBI taxonomy): domain Eukaryota; kingdom Metazoa; phylum Arthropoda; class Insecta; order Diptera; family Micropezidae; genus Neria; species Neria commutata. The sequence continues at coordinate 40,014,257 of OY735248.1, forward strand.
CCATGCACACTCTGCAAGTGTGCTTGGAGTAACCCTACAAAGTCTTCCAGTGCTGCATTCTATTTGCCTCATTTTTCGTTAGGCGAACTGAGCCGAACCGAACGAACCTATCTTTCTGTTCTGGCACCAGCAACAACTACAACAACAACAACAACAGTGGGAGCAGCACAGTCTACGTTCCCTCATCACAAACACGACGCTGCCATGCTTATTTAGATAAGGCGTACGCTGGGTTCGCACATCACAACCAGCACAGCAGCAGCAGCAGGCAGGGATCGTCTTGATCTTCAACGATATACGGAGTTACGTTTGTGCCTCTTTTGTTTTGGTTCCTGCCTTTGTTGCTAGTACATGAGTCGCTCACATTTGCGCAAAGGCAAAAACAGACATCAAGAACTGATTTCGCTTGTATTTGTTCGGGCTTGATTTCTTTTATGGCCGCTCACAACTACATGCAAACATACATACAAATGATAGACATACACACATATGAACATACAAACATACAGACAGCTAGACCAACCGAATTATCTGCATGTTCTGACAAGTTTCACCTGTCGTCGAAGTCGTCTTCTTCTTGGTCGTAGTCCCGGGCTCAGGCGTCATTACATTATTTTGGGGTGATCTATCAAGCATTTGTCTGCCTCACTGGCGTCGCTGATACCGACGATCGACATGTTGTTGCATTATGATTTGTATGCATGTGTGTGTGTGTGTGTGTGCAACTTGGCTGCAGGCTTTTCAGTTCGTTAGGGTTGACATGTATATTCCACAATGCCTTACATACTAGCCTGCCTATGCCATACAAATAGTATACATATACATATGTATGTAAGTATGTATAAAAAGATTGTCTTGTTCTGCTTTTCTACATGCTTTTGATAATGTTTGCTGTAATGTGATATGCTTCAGGCTTGTAGAAATGATGCCCCCTTTGCTAGCTGGAAATTAATATGGGCGTAGTATAAGTGAAATTGGAAAGTTTATAGAATAGCGAGTAGCTGCGTATTCAAACGAATCGTAATTTTATTGAAACAGATAAAAGTAAGTGAATTAAACAAAAATGCAAAATATTCGGAACAAAATCTTTCATAAATCAGCCTAAGTGAACGATGGAAGAACATGATCAGTTATTGCTTTTCAGTTTCAGTTGTATAGCCAATGGCTTTAGTTACTCTTACTTGGACTCAGTGCTATTAACGAAGACCATTATAGAATTCAGTTTTATTGCAGTCCAGTTGTACGATCGGTCTGTTTCTTACGATGTGCAGCTATGCACATACATATATTCCTTTCTACATTCCAGTTGGATTCAAAAAGCTGCTCGATCAATTGACTACTCTTAAGTACTCAAGCTCTATTACATTAGTTGCTTCAAATATTCTAACAAGCTGGAAATTTGCATATCTTGCCTATATATACAATATATATATCTACAAATTATATTAATGTATTCCAAATATTTTGTAAGACTGTATCTCAGAATACTTGCACTCTACCAAAGACAAGTGCAGCCCACATATGAGGATATGCTCATGCAGTCTTCCTTTTTGGCTTTTCCTCCAGTTGTATCTTCTGCAAGTAATTCAGTAGCCACTTGAGCTGCTGCTGCTGCTATAAGCAACAGTAAATGCGTTATCAACCAACTTTATCGCATGACTTTCAGCATCTCTTCTTCATTTACTCTTTACCACTTTTTAGCCGCTGCACGACGTTGAAGTTGGTATCTTTTCGGCCAGGCGAGTGCGCAGTTTAAAAGACCTGGCCAGCGGTAATGTTGCAGTTCAACAAATTACGTGTAACGGTAGTGCGCAGCGTGAATCTTTGGTAATTAATGTTGGCAGCTACAAATACAACGAAAGGAAGAGATTGAAAAACATGCACTTAGAAAAAATGTGATTTGAGAAAAAAATTTGCTATTGGTAGTTATGCGAAGAAAGTAAATTACTAAAAAAATATATATATAAAAATGTTCGAGCTTGTAGTACAGCAGCTCAAGATAGCACTAGAGCAACTTTGGATAATAAAAAGAAATCTATTATTTATTTGAAGACCGGCGCTTAGTTCAGACGATCTAGAGAAAGTTGCATGATAAATTATATATCATTTTAAAGATTTCGAGGTCTATTATTTGACAGACATGCTATTATTCTAAGAATGGGCTTTTCTAGACGGTTTAAGAATTGCACAATATTGAATGATACACCATTTTAAAAGTTTCACCATGAATTTTAAGGCATAAGTTCTCGAAGATTGTTTGAAAATGTTCTGAAATATTAGAATTTTTAATTTCGAAAGTTTTGTATTGGATTATTTCTTTTCGAGATAAAGCCTGCTAAATAGATTTGGAAAACTTTGGCAACAATATTAAGTACATTTTTTTTTAAATTTAATTTAGCTATGTCATAGGGCACACCCGATAATCGGGAGTTATTACTAGTATATATATAAACGAAAAATTCGCTAAGATCGAATAATGGGCTTCACTGATGGCGTTTACTTGAAAATGTATAAGGAAATATTTCAGTATTCATATGAAGTAATATTAAAAAATGCCAGGTTTCAGGCCATTGTTGCTAAAAGACTAAATCCCTACTCCAAATTCAATGTAATCTAAGTAAGTTAGCTAGTATTGGTTTTTCCTCCATTTCAGTTTCTTTCAGTGCATCGTTACTGATAACTGACGCCAAGCAATCAGGCAACCTCCTCTCAAATGGCCCTTAAAGCGTTACCAAAAATATTTTGATGGATTTGCTTCTTGACTATTTGACAGCGAGTAGAAGCGTAAAGAAAAGAAAACGCCTCTGCAGCAGCTGACAGCGGGCACGAGTCGAGTACACGGATGGCATGGAGCCGCGCAGTCCAAGTCCAAAAAGCTGCGTCACCTGACTTGAGGATCGCAGCCGAACGCCTCCTGCTGCTGCCCACTGCAGTTGAAAGCTGTTGCTGCCAGCGTGTGGGCCAATAAGAAAGCCAGCAAAGACGCCCACTTTAGGCACGCTGTGCAGAGATAGCAGAGAAGCCTCCAAGTGCAGCGGGCAGAGGCACGCGCTGCCTTGCCGCTGACCCTTTAAGGCACTATTTTATTGTTGTTGTTGTGGTTGTTAACAGCCAGCAAGCTTCTTAAACAAAAGCAACAACAACAATATGAAAAGTTTGAACACTTAAAGAGATAAAGCATCGCTAACGTGTTCAACAGCGCGTATGACTCTTAACCCTTCAGTGACGCATGGTGCTTAAAAGTGACAATACATTTTTTCGCTCAAACAGGCTTTCAATGTCCAGGAAAATGTTTGAGTTATTGCCATTATAGTCAATTTTTTTATAGGAGAGAAAAGAACTTTATGTGCAATTTTTTTGCAGCGAAAAAGTTTTTCAATTTTGAAAAAATTTTAATTGGCTGCTTTGCTACATATTAGATTTTTTTTGAGAAAAGTAATAATATTGAAAATTCATAAAAAAAAATGGAATTATGTTTCCCTTGTCTATCGAAACTTGTCACATAAGGGTTAAGGCAGCTGCCAACTTGCCAACGCACGCGTCTTCAGCGTTTTTGTGAGCACTCTCAAGCGACTTGAAGGTGTTTGTAATACAACTTCAAGTCATGTTCTTCTTCTACAGCTTCTGATCTTGGCCATCTTTATCTTGTGTTCGTTTCGACTTTTGAATGCTTTCTTCTTCACAAATAAAGCTAGCCCCGTAGGAGATGCTGGTGCCTTACTGGCTTTTGTATCTCGTACTTGACGAGCGTTTTGTGTTGGCACGTGCTCACTTTGGACACACCAAAAGCAGCTACACAGAGATTTGTAAGCCATCGTAACAGCCTAGTAGCGATTTTATTGCCTTGCTTTTTATTTCTTTTTGTTGTTGAGTTTTCCAAGCCAAGTTGAGGCGGCTTTATGTTGTTGTTGTTGCTTGTTGTTGCTATAGCATATGATTTTGTTGCTTTCCATTTTGAGTTGGACTGTAAAGTTTCTGGTTATACGCTATAAAAGGGTAACTTGGTTTGGCCACGTTTCTAATATGGCTTGAAATTGTTAATGATATTGAAATTTGCAGAATACTTGAATAATAGTTAATGGTTGAATGAATGTTGTAGTTGTATAATTAGTTAGATGACTGTAGAGAAATGTCGAAAGCAGCAGAAAGAGTTGGATAAGGCATTTGGCGAAGTAAATGGCATATATAAATAAATGAGCAATGTTAATTAAGAGTCTTTGAAATAAGCATGGCAACAAACCAAAACGGCTTAACTCGAGTTAGGGCAAAATTTAGTTTTTAGTGCCGTCGTGTTCAGCGTGTCCAAATCGATATGCTATAAAATTTGCATGTTTGTATCGGTTTTAGGACGGCAATTATGCTTCAAATGTCTTTTTGTAATTTCAAGAGATTTCAAGTTGATTAACCCTCAAATGCCTTATTTCTCTATTGAGCTCATAAAATCATTTTAAACTAATTTTTGGTCAAAATGAACGAATTTGAAGTCGGTTTTTTAATTAGACCCTTACTTTACCCGGTACAGGTGAAAATACCCACCCCGCCTTTTGGCAGGATTGGGCATTCCCGCTTAAATTTTTTGTAATGAATTATTTCTTGTTTTGGATATTGATTCATATTTTCTTCTTTATTTTTGATTGTGATACTCTAAGAAACAACTTTTTGTACTAAAATGACATAAATGAATGTTACATTTTGAACAAAATGCCGAGTTTCAGATTTGCATCCGCTCATTTTGCATGTTTTTTTGCCATATCGGTCCACCAAAGACCAATCTGATCGTGGCGAACATCATAAGTTGGAAAATAGGATGTCTTCGGCAGTGATGAGTGGTCTCACTTTGAATAATCGATCATAACCAGGCTGATCTTTGTGATCTTCATCGTCATCTTCAGAAACACTTTTTTGTTCACCTGCTATATCTTCGTTATCAGTTGGAATTTTTTTCATCATTACTAAAATCTCTTCCTCAGACAGATTTTTAATTTTTCGACGCGATATTTCTATGAAAAACGAAAAAACGGCAAAAAAACACAAAAACTTTAAAGGACACAATGATCAAAAATTTTTAGCGGAATGCCCAGTCCCGCCTTTAGGCGGTTTCACTTTCGGAGCGATTTTAATATATTTAATTCATTAAATGCCAGTATATTCTTACATCACTTAATAAATATTTAAATTTCCTACTCACCAGTATTTTTTTAACTCTGTACGATGAAATTAACTATATTTTTTCTTTTTTTGAAAATCACTGTTCGAACGAATATATTTATTTACGTCCGAGCACTGCCAAATTTGACTTTGAAATTAATTTTCTGCGAATCGAAATAAGCTATACCCATGCGCTACAAACAAACACATGCTAGCATATATTACTTAAGTTTTGGGAATCCCCTTATTCTGAATTTTTTATTTATGTTGTTTTTAGGGAACTTTTCGTTAAGCCCGCCTAAAGGCAGGCTTGGGAATTACAGGGTTAACCAACAACTTGATTGGTAGATATAGTTAGATAATATAAATAAGTCGTCAGATGACCAAATTAAAATATTGATTGCCAAGTGATATGCAAGAAATTGAGCTATATTTTCAAAGACCCTATAGCATCCTGTTATTGTGTTGTGTACCGAGAGTTGACTCATATTTTCACTAAACGCTTTCCATGACACAGTTCATTAAAGCGTAACATTATTGCTTTCAGTTAAATCAGCTGATTAGCGTATCGAAAGGGTTTTGCTATTTAGTAGCAGGGTTTTAGCGCCGCTTTCGTGTTTTCTCTATGCCAGCAAACAACAGCATTCAGAATCGATGAAGCGAAACTATTCGAACTTACTGTAAGCTTTAATTGGCCAAAATAAAATGATCAAAAATCTGCTGAATTAGGCAAGAGCCAAAACACGGCAAGCAATTAACACGCTGGCAATTTGCAAAATGCAAAAGTTGGCTCTCTTCAGCTGCTTGCTGACTTGTTGCTGTTGTTGTTGCAGTATAAAAAAGTTTACAGTTGCTGCAAGCAATTGACACACACACACACAAACAAGCCTGTAGGCAAATGCTTGACTGCCACATGCGACCCCTTTATTACAGTTAATTTATGCCTCATTTCAAGTGGCATCGCTTGGCTGCGACTAACAGCTATTCAAATAACAGCGCATACAGTTAAGTGTGTTAGCTGTTGCACACGCACTCACACCTACACAAGAGCGCATATTGATACAGGGTGTGGCAAGCTGCTGTGCTTATGCTACCGGCAGCTGAATGGCTTAGATCCAGCGATCGAGCGATCTCTGCACTTATGGCCAATAAAATGAGCATTATAAACTGAAAACTGCCAGCTATAGCTTAATTAAACTTTTTGCAAAAATAATTTTATAATAAAAAATTACTGGCACACACGCTAATTAGAGACTGAGGTTGAAAAGCTAAAAATCTAGCAGCAATTATGTAAGTATCATATAAATATCATTACAGTAGAGGTTTTATCGAATAGATTAATGGTAGAATTACTCTAGCGGTAAGGTTAGAAATCGTGTCAGCTGACACAATCTATCTTACCCGAACACAATGTTCGCTATTACTCTGACCGGATTGAGTAGTAGAAATTTCTGCGTCGATTAGAAAACTACTGCAAAAGTCGTGTCAGCTGTGAAAAGAATGTTGCCACACAAAAAATTCACTTGAAAATGAAATAGCAATAATGCTTTTCCTATGCAAGAATTTAAACGGCAACACTGGTCAAAACAAGCGAATATTTATTGGAAATATAGTCCACCTGCGCTTTCGTTTGCTTTAAATTTATACACATCGTACATTTTACACAACACTAAGCACATTGAGTCAATTATTTCGTCGTTTGAATTCATTTTTCACGATATATTTTGTTTGTGAACTCTTTGCAGAAAAGTGTTGCCAGTGACCTTCGATTTTAGTTCAACAAAAGAAGTGGATTATTATTGGCGAAATAAGTTAAAAAAGTAGTACACAATATAGAGATGTAACATTTATGATAATTCAGTGCCATAAATTTAATAAAGAATGTAAAATTTCATCTCAGAAGAAAATAAACAGTGTGTTTCTTTTGTGCACAAAACTATACGGCAGCACTAGCAAAAAGAATAGACTGACAGCTGCAATCCGTTTAACTGTTAGAGTAACTGGGCAAATTGCTATCCGGCACGATTGAATTCGACACCGCTGGACTAATTAGACCATAAGACTCGCACAAATTCGAATGTTCAGAAATTAGAACCTATAACCTTTTGTAGTTAAGTATTTAAAATTCACTTTCAACCTCTAATAAAATCTAATTTTGATGTTGTAAGAAGAATTCAGCTGCATGATTTTGCGAAAATTGTGCAAATACATTCGAAGCCAAAATAGCTTGATTTCATTATCGAAGCTTACTCTAAAGTCTCTAAAATCTGGTTCTAACCTAACTTTCTCAATTTAGAATGTATGCTGTTTTTTATTTCAATTGCTTGTTCTATAAATTGTTAAAAACTTGTAAAAGCTGCCTTACCAACTTTTTAAGTGGAAAATGGCCATCACAAGAAAGTTCTTCTTCTGTATCTTTGCATTACTGGCAAGTTTGTCTACCGCTGCATTACCAGCAATTACTTTGTCTTACAATGGCGCAACAATTATGACTCGCTCGTCGGCGGCATCAAATCACGCTGCTGACCATTTTCAGCTTATTTGCTCTAACACCTGCTCCGATTCTCTGGCAATGAGCCCGAGCACAAACAAATGCACGTAATTTTCCCAGCCGCCGCTGCGATGTGGCGCTGGTGTGGCGCATGCGCGCCAAGAACTGGTTAGACTGGACCGAAAGCAACGATGGATGGATGGACGCATTGCAGCGACCCTTCAATGCAATTCACTGCAATTGCAAGCGATTCCAAAGCAATTCAACCGCCATTAGAGCGTGGCAGCGTCGCCAATGAGGCGACCGTGCAACGAGCGCAGGCGGCAGCAGAGCAAAAAGGAAGCTACAAGATAACAATAGACCTGCGGCATGGCTTAAATACTTGGAACAGATTCAACAGATCAGCTGTTTATATGGCATGATTTGGTAGAAAGACGCCTTAAGAAGCGGTCATTTGTTGCAGCCACTAAGAAGGGGTGGGGGAACTGCATTATGACGGCACAAATTATGCACTTCAATGGCAGAAACTGTGTAGGTTGGCGAATTGTTTGAAGCAGCAGCAGAGCAAGGAGTGCAATTATGGACTACAGTTGGCACAGTTATAATTACTGATAAGCTGTTGCAGAGAGGGGAAGTGGGGAAAGAGCGGCGACTGGCGACTTGAGGAAATTGTAGAAAAACGTTTCTTACATTCAAAATAAATGACATCATTATGCTTATAACTTGTTACTCAGCCAGCTTATAAGTAGTGAACTCTTGAAATGAACTAGTTCATCTGACGGAATGAAACCATGATGAGCTTCAACGAGAAAGCAATTCGAGAGGAAAAGTCTGTAGGACCGTTTATACAAGGGTGAAATGATTCTGGTTGTATTTGTTTGCCATTCTTTAATGGAAAGGAACGCTTTCTCAAGCTGGCTCAATAAGATTCTTTGATCCTTAGTATGTATGTATGCATGTATGAAGCCTAGGTGTTTCTATGGACTGTGATTGAAGCTCAGCTTAAGAGCTTATATACAACTAAGAAGTGCATAATTGTGAGCATGTAGTTGAACCGGAAATGATTTTTTTTCACAAAATGAGCTGCTTAAAGCAGTTAGCAGTTTATGCTCATTGAAATTTTTGTGAGTTTTCGGAAATTTTCTGCTCAGAATGGAATTAAAATTAAGTCAAAATAGTCAAAGTGAAATTGAAGCCAACAAATATGCACACTTTTCAAAGGCGCTATTTTGCAAGCGCAACAAAAAAACAACAACAACTAAAATATCGCGCCAAAAAAAAACAGGAAATCTAGAATAATGTAAACCAATTTTAATGAAAAAAGGAAAAATAAAATTGTATGAAAAATACACAGAAAAAGAACATTTCGAATGAAGAGAAGAAGGCAGCAGCAACTGAGATAAGAATGGCACAAAAACGGGTTTCGAAACTGACAATTGGAAACTTTGAAAAATTTATGAGACAAAGTGCGCAGTACGTAGGCACACACACACAAACAAACACACGCACACATACACACTGGCGCGTTGAAGCCTAAAATGCATTCGTACGTATCTGCTTGTAGATGAATTAGATCTTTCAGATGCACACACACACACACACACAAATATACCAAACGAGATACAGCCAGATTTATTTTGTGGCTGTAGCTACCTATAGTTACTTGTTGCACACCTGCAGCAGCAGCAACAACAACAACAACGACAATCAAAGTAACAACAACAGCAACAGCCAACAAGAGTGGCAGCAGCGCACACATTTACAATGGCTGTGCCTTTTATGCTTGGTGTTAAGAAATTATGGGTTGCCAACGCACAACAGCAACAACAACAACAACCTGCACAACCTCTACAACAACAGCATAGTTACGCTTACGTACGTAAGACAGTAGCACTTCCCTCCAAAATAATACAAAAAAAAACACAACAACAACAAAAAAACCAAACGATCAAAGAAAAAGATACATATTAGCACTCGCGCTAGCTTGCTTGTCGTTCTTGTTGTTGTTGCCGTAGAAACAAGTTCCTTTATGCTACTATATAGGAAGGTACGATTTTTTGTTTGTTGTATTTTTGTTGTTCTTGTTATTTGCTTGACCAGTTCCAGGTCCACCAAGCTACCAGCTACAGATGCATTTATGCAGCTACTGCTGTTACGTGCTTGCAACAATTGTTGTTGTTGCCACTGCTGCTACTTCTTCTCCTGTGCCATTACACTTTGCAACAAATATAAATTTTCTGGGCTGAAATTGTTCTGCGAAACATTGTCTTTACTTCCTTTTGCTCTGTTCGTAAGCGGAAAGTTTCATTGACAATTTCAACCTATTTAAAATTTATGTTGTTGTTGCAATTGTCAAAATTGTAAGCGCGAAAAGTTCAAAAGAAAACTTTCTAGCACGACAAAATCTGTAATCGCCTCCTTTCGTTTTCATTCTCTTGCCATTGAACGCGTTTTTCCGAAAAGAAAAGTTTTCTTGTGGAAATTGAAACTTACTAAACATAATTAGAGCTTCATTTATAATAAAACTGTTAAATACAATCATCAAAGTATCTTATATTTCATTACAATATTTCAAAATAGCATAAAATGGTCAATTGAAAAATTTCTTGAAATAGAAAGTATGTACCCAACTCTTTCCAATAAAACACTCAACCCACAAAATAAAATTAATAGTTTCGAAAATAAGTGAGAGAATATCGCACTTTGTTTGGTGTTTGAACAACATTGAAATCAAATGAGTTCCAGACATTTCACTTCAATTTTCAAAAATATGCCCACCTTAAAATTTGCATCTGTTTAAATCTTGAACCGAATAACTCGAAAAATTATGTCGTTAGCAATCTGGAACTACATAAAGAAAGATATGCTGTCTGCTTGTAACAAAATTTTTGCTTGCCAGTGTAGCAGTTGTGATTATTCCTGCCTTCGTCCAACAACTTCAGTTGACGCTTAATGCATTTTAGGCCATTAATTGTGTGCCACTATGGTCACTTCTACAGGGCAAGAACAATCAGAACAACAACAACTACAACTTTCAGAACAGTCACCAAGACCAGTAGTCAGAGTGCCTTCTCTGGCCCGCCAGTCAGTGCCATAGCTCAAAGTTAATATTTGGGATTATCGCATTCATTATTGGGACTTTGCTTCATTGCGACCTTTTCTGAGCGTGTCTTAAATAGCTTGTCTATGCGTTGTTGTTGTTGTATGTTGTTGCATTTACTTTGGAGTGGCATTAACACACAATAGTCACCTTCTTGTAAATATGCATTAAGAAGCCAAGTAGAGAAGCTTAAAGGTCTCATATATGGCGAACGCCTTAGTCTTATTTATGTTTTGAAAAACTTGTCCAAGTCAATGAACTGTAGAAGAAAGAACAGCGTAACATTTTGTTTAAAAATTATGTTCTTCAAAAAAGATGTGAAATTGAAAAGTTTTGAAAAAGAAAAGTCTGAACTCTTTTCGTGCGAGCGCTTTCAGAAGCAAGTCCAAGATTTTCAATAACCAAGTATTGTGCGAGATGGGTGAAATGCTTGTAATTCTTTTCAAGGACAGACATTGTCTGATAGCAACAATTATAAAAATACCGGGTCGTAATTAACTAAAGATCTGTGCACTGCAAAAATCTATTTTCAATTTAACATGTTCACAGATCATCTAGTGAAATATTTGCAAGCAAGGTTGAGAGTCCTTCCATGGCGAATACTTATATTAAAGAAAATTCCAGTATCAATAATTTTAATGACTATTAAAATGTGTTATCAGTAATACTTATTTTGTATTTTCAGGGTATATGGAATTGTTCTCATAAAAAAAGAAAGAAAGCCATCTTATTTATTATTAGATTTTTTTGGAGTAGGGATCTAGTCTCCTAGCCACCGCGGCACTATGGGGCAGATGATAGGAAAAGTCGGAATTAATTCAATTTTTGAAAATGGTTGTAGAAACTTTTTTGTTGTTGTTTCTTAATCTCTAATATCCCACCAATCATATTCAAAACGGTTTTAGACGTCATTTACATTTCTCTTCCCCTCACACCTTCTCAAAGAGAAAGAATATTTTGCGCAAAAAGTTTAGCTTGCATTTTCGCAATCAGTGTCAAGAGTTTTAAATTCAATAAAAAAAACAAAGAAGAAATCTATTTTTCTAATGATGGAGCCATCAACATCTGGTAATTATAAAGACGGTTGCATAGCGGGTTTTTGTATTTTGATCATTAGTGATTTTCTAAAAATTTTTATAGGGAGTGATCTTTTATCACTGGAAATTTTGTTTTTTTTGTTTTTTAAAGTTGAAAACGTTTAAGAGTCTGCCTAGGTCGGGCTGATTTGATCATTTCATATTAATTAGTGCCTATTTCACATATCATATAAAAAAAAAAAGTCTGCGGATTTTTTGCGTTTTGGGAGTAATTCAGAGTTTTATGTACCTACATGTGAAAGCCTGTGGTTATAGCTTGCAATTTAATTGAAGATAACGGGACTTTTTTAAGTTTTTTTTTATTACAAATTTGGCAAATGTCAAGGCGTAAAACAGTGTTAGAAAATTTCCAAAAAAATACTAACCCATTGATGACCAAACCGACATAAATGCATATATGGACCTAATTTTTAAATAGAAATGAGGGGAATATTTGGAGTGGGAAAAAGTTTAACAAAATTAATTACTAGTATTTATTGCTGTTGATACACTATTAAAAATTATGTGTGAGAAGAGAATTTTGCTGTCCGACATGTCAGATGTTGCGCATTTCATACAGTTGATCATCCATTGAGCTTTAAACTTTTATTCTTGTTTCAGGTGCTAGTCTACTATTTCTATTGCACAAAAGAGATCTATTCGAGTGAAGACAGCTACATATGCATATTGATAGCGATATTAACTAACTACAACATTTAAAATTTTTGCATTTTATATCTTATTTTGAATAAATTTTGAGCTTTTGGAATGGGTATATGTTTTTGCCAGTTTTTGCACTGAAAGTTTTTTGATAAAATCGCTCTGCCTTTCGATCCATAATAGATATCGTTATAAAATTTCGCACAGTTTGTGCTAATATCAGTAGAAATGAGTGTAAGAAAGAAGAGCTTGTGGGTACAACTGGTCTAACTTACAAATTATTTTTTATTGAGTAAGCCCCGATTTGGAAATTTTTTAAAATCGATATAACTTTCGGCCCATAAAAGATATTCTTCAGAAATTTTACTCAATTATGTATATTATCAGTCAAAAGGAGTATATTGAAAAACGGCATATGGGTCCAACTTATTTAGCGTATAATTCATTTTTAATAAAATGGAGCAAGATTTTGGCGTACTGAGAGTACTTTCATAAACTCGCTATATCTTTCGATCCATAAGAGATATCATTATAAAATTTCGTAAATTAATTGCTAATATTAGTAAGAATGAGTGTACCAAAGAAGAGCTTGTAGGCTCCATTGACTTAATTTAGAGATAATTTTAAGTTGAATAAACCCAGTTTTGGCAATTTTTTTAAATCGATATAACTTTCGATCCATGAAAGATATTTTTCTGAAATTGCACCCAATTAAGCCTATTATTGGTGGAAATGAGTGTACCAAAAATCATCTTTCTAGCTCTCGCCGTTTATTCGCTATTAATTAATTCCCTGTTTACCCCTATTCTGCCCCACTGTGCGCGGCTTTAATTTATTGTGGCAGCTCTCCATCTATTTATACATTCTTTATGGAAGCGAATTTTTTTAGCACTATCTGTCTATCAATAAGCAAAAAGGGACTTGATTAAAAAAATTCTAATTCATTTAATAAACTGCAACTCCAATGTTGCATATCTACGAGCCGAGCCCATAATCGATCCTCAAGCAGCTGAGCTGCGCGCCTGTAAAAAATGGATTTCCAGAAAATTGAGCGTAACGAACTAACAATTTACACAAGACGCTGAAGCAGAAGCAGCAGCGACTAGTAAGAGAAGCTGAGCAGGCATAAAACTAAGCCATAATTTAGAATTTCACAGACAAATGCAATTAAATGTTAATAACTTTGGTGCTGCAACTCCACACCTAATCAGCGGCCAAACTGGCAGGCAACAACAGCAGCAACAACAGCAGCCTAGCCAACAACAACAACAACAAGAAGTCAGTCACTCAACTAGCCAGAGAATTGCAATTGGCAGCACAGCAGCAATGAAGATTATTAATATTTTTTTAGCTGCGCTGTCAGAGTGTGCATCTGTGTGTGTTGCGTGAGTCCTGCAGGAGCCAGCGCACAATGCAATATTATTAATCATGTGCACACTTAATTTGACACTTGGTAATAAAGCACACGGTCTGCCTGCCTGCCTGCCAACAACAACAACTTCAAACAGCCACTGTATACAACAAAGTGAGCCACCTGCCTTACGCAATTAAGCTTCGTTAGGCTGTGCAAGCACTAACGACCCCAAAAGTCCATGTCAGTGCAGCCTAACCAAACCAAACAATCAACCTAAGCAACCCACCTGAGCAACAGTCATCAGCAGCAACAGCAGCAACAACAACATCTACTCGTAACATGGGCAGTTCGACAGCCAGTAGCAGCATGAGTAATAAATTCTTAATGCGTTGCGGTGGCAAACATACACACACATACAAATGCATACACTGACAGAAATATGGCAGTTATGCTTACTAATAGTTTTGTTATGTTTACTAATTAATTAGTTAAAAATGGACTAGCTAAATTATTAGTCATCTTGCCAGATTTTTCATTAATATTCAATTAGCATACATTAATAGACAAACTGATAGCTAAAAATAACTAAAAAGTTTGTTATAATGAATAATAAAGTTGTTAAAAATGAGCTAACTAAAAAGTACGACATGTTGACAAAGTTCTCTGCTAAGAAAGCTTTAAACTGAAGTTGATTAAATTATAAAGATAGTATTGAAGTTGATAGGAAAACTAATGTTGATACAACAACATTGATAGTGTTGTTGAAAATGCCAAAAATATGTGTGAGCGAAAGCGAAAAAAGACGGGTTTCCAATTCAAGAAAATCAATGCTCATTACCCTTAATTTCTCTTTGCATTTTGTTCAGAATTAGTAAGCCTGCTTACGTATTTTAAAATTAATAGTAAAGTTAATGGTGAAAATTTATGTGAGTGTACCTTCATGTAAGTATATATGTACACATGTGCGTTTGTATGCCCACTGATGTGGGAGAGTCGTAACACCGGGCTGCGGATCAACAGTTCAGGCTGCACCTTACCCAACCGCAGATAAGCCGCCGCCGCAGTTTAAGCTAAAAACCCTTTGGCATGCAGATACAATATCTAAAACTCGTAAGTGGCCCTGGTGGACCGCGACGCATGAGTGTATCAAGAGATTACACTCTATAGCAAACGAAATGCTACTCAAGCTCTTGTAATTGAAATGATTTTAAACAACATAAATTTTTGATAAAGATGATTTTCATGAAAAATGCATTTTTGAAAAAAACTAAATAAATAAAAAATATGCAGCATAAGATGAGTGGCGCTCTTGATTTCTAAAGAAGAATTTTATAAATTTATCTAGGCACAAAAAGTATAAATTTGCTGAGTAGTGTTATGTATCATAAGCATGCCACGCCGAGTTTCCTAGCGTAGCCAACGGCAAGCAGGGTAATTTGTTTGCCATTGTGACACACCCTCCAAAAAAAGGTTTTCACCAAAAGACACAATCGCTCAACAAAATTTACAGTTTTTGTTATTCAAGTTTTTGTTGTTATGCCCAAATTTAGCAACGATTTCGAACATTTTCATAAAAAGTTAATTGATTTTCAGTACTCATTTGAATATGATAAAAGTTTCATTGACAGTCGGTTCAAATGTCAGTTGTCATACATACAAATTTGTTGTTGTTGCAGCTATGAATTGCTTGAAAAATAAATTTATATGCTTAGTAAAAATTTATTATGAAAGGAGCAAAAAGAGCTGCTAACTTCCTTAAGACTATTGTTGCCTATTCCAGGACATGCTGAACTCGCTGAGGACTGCGCACCTCTGCTATTGTTGCTCTTGCTATGAGACATTGCAGCCACTATGACCCAAAATGGCACACTGTATCTTTGTTAAACTGTTCTTTGACACTATGTGATTAATTCCAAACAACAATAACAATAACAGCTGACCAACAAAAACTACAACAACAACGGAAAGCATGTGTCAAACTGCCGGCAACTCAAGCTCAGCTGTACGGACATGTCCACAGAAGTGCAAAAAAGCGCCTTTGTTCCAAAACTTGAACCCGAAATGCGCGGTCCATTTTTTCTGGCCTGACAGTTCTCGCCGCATGCGGTCGTGTTGCGCAAATTAAGGATTTGCAACATTTTTTTGTTGTCATATTTATTTTGCATTTTTTCTGACAAGACTTGCAATTTTTCGGCCGGCCGACTTTTGTGCGCTTTATTGCCACTGCTTGAGCTTCAGCTTGGGCTGTTAAGTGTGTCAGTGCTGCCAACATTTCTTACAGGATTATCAACCTTTATCGACTAACATGTCGCTGTTGGCCATTTTTTTTTTGCACAATCTCAACGATTTGTATTTGCTTTGGCTTTTATTTTGCGGCAGCTTATTGATTTATTGGCTTTAACCTGCGCCTTTTGTGCGTCTGTTTGATTGCTTTTTGTTGTTTTACATTGTTTATTAGTATGTTGGCAATCCTGCGAAATATTTTTGTTTTGGTCTTCATAAATTTCTTAATGCTTTTCATTAGCCACCTTCGAAGACTTTCGTTTTTTCGAGGCCACATTAATTAATGCCTTAATCAATCAACAGATACAATTGAAAGAGGGTGTGCTGTTTCACAACTGTTTTATTTGCACAACAATGAAATACAGTTAACATTTTGTTGCAGCCAGGATGCTTGCTTTTGGGCCGAAAGAATCAGCACATTTAACGGTTCGCTGCTGCTCAAAAATGGTCAGAAATATTTACCTGCGTAGTTCTTTGTCTGAAATTTGACCCTAATTTTTAAGCCTACTTCGATTGGAACATGCTATCTTTGCTGGTTTGTACACATGTAATCAAATGACAGTTGGAAATTAAATGCATGGAATGGTGGAAATCATCGAGAGTAAAACAGATACATGTGTCATATATATACAAAGATCAGAAGTTCGAATTAATAGAATGCTGGATCTCGCAGAGGGAAACACAAGCATGTCATATAAATAGATGTATCAGAAGTTCGAATTATTGGTCCTTATGTAGGTAGCTAGCGCCTTTGACTATGCTATAGATAGATTATTCATAGCCAGATAGATATATTATTCATAGCTAGATAGATAGATTTTTCCTGATTTTAGGCATACAAAATTTGCGCTTATTTCGATTCCACACGATTATTCTCGATCTCAATTACATGCGTACATATTTGTAAAGAAACCATGATTTTCCAAATCGATACCAAAAAACATATATATATAAAAAAATTTTAATGGCCTAACATTTTTGTTATGAAAAGATAGTTATCAACGAGATAATTTCCAAAATTCCAAGAGCATTAAAATCTGCAGATCATTGCCTGGAAGCATAATCCAATTAGCGCAAAAAAGGTGCTGAGCACTGCTTTATACAAAACTGATGCACCTGTTGCAAGAAATCTTTTCAAAGGGAAGTTTCGCATGCAACAACAAAAAGAACGAAAACACAGCAGCGCACACAAAGGCTAAGAAGCTGTAAAGAAATTAAGCAAACAAGAAAAAGGATCATCATGGCAGGATCATGAAATGAACACGAAAGGAACACTTGTTTCCAGGCATAAAGAAAATTTGGAAAATTTCACTTTTTAAACAGCAGGATAGAATAGCGGAGTAGGGGAAGGGAAAGAGCAGGACAGGACAGAGCACAGAAAGATAGACAGGCAGACAACAGCGCAACAGGATCTGTTTGATTGATTGCGTTGGCATCTTTTTGAATAGATCCGAGGATATCTGATCTGCTCCAAATAGCAATTTACGTTGACACGCAAGGGAACAAACAGAGTAGACAACAACAACAAGAAAAGAACCAAGCAAAATTGCTATTAACGATTTTGAATACATGGCAAGGGCAACAACAACTACAACAACAACAAGCCATTATCAACAATAGCTGCACACCAGCAGCAACAAAAATCACTCAACTGTTTTGCCTGCTCTGGCTTTGGCAGGGATTATCCCAACTGCCAGGCTACATTCGATAATTTTTTATTATCTTTTTGCTTTCGATTTTCATTGTTATATTTGTTGTTGTTGTATTGTTCGAAAATTGTGTGCAATTAGAGTGCAGCATGCACAAGAAATTAAGCATATAACAGGTTATTTTATGGCTTACTCAGAGGCATACAAAGTAGGCAGACATGTAGTTGGGGCGCAAGAATTGTAGGTGCATTTTGCCCTGCTCATGATTAGATCAATATCTTAATTTTCATGTTTCCTTAAGAATAAATTCAAAGTAATTTAGACTGTCTGAAATTCGGTTTCATAAAAGCAAAAAATAATTTCCTAAATCGGATACAGCAACAACAAAAATTTACATTTTTTTATATATACAATAGAAATGCCAAGCACCAAATGAGCATCCCTCTGATACCATATCAATTTTGTATCTTTTTCTAAAGCTCATAGAGCTAGATATGTAATTATTGGAATATGTAGTATCTTTTATATGTAGAACTTACGTGAATCGTAATTGTGCGCTCGCAGATTACAGGAATGAACTATGGCACTTTGCCTATTGAAAATAGATGCTCAGAAGAATAAAGATATAATTATATAAAATATGTCATATAAGAGCGGTATTCAAAAGGGGGTGAAATTTATATGACAGAAGATAAAAAAGGCAGATTTTGTCTGAATAACCACCAAATACAATTGCTACTAAATAGCTAATTATATTTTTATAAGCTTTTTTTGTATGAGCCAATTGTCAGGGGATCTTGTAGATTTGAAAAGGATTGTAGGACAGTGAGAAAAGAAGAAGAGTAGTAGTGATGGTGGACATTTAAATTAACTAAGGTTGTTCCGATTTTAAAAAGTAAGCGGCTGCATATAAGACTTTTTTTTTTTTTTTTTCGGAATATGAAAAACCTATCAGCACGCAGACAAGTATTTGTCCATTGTACTGGTAAGCTAATTCCTTTTACTGAAATCTTCCTGAGCTTTTAATAAAGCGGAGGATTTTCGATGGTGGCAAGGAACTTAGTTGATCGGTTCTCACCACGTCTGACTCCAGCAGCTGCAATCGGGACCTGGAAAAGGCGGGACACTCGCATAAGAAGTGGGTAGCGGTATCCTCGTCCTCCAGACAGCTCTCACAGACGCTGTCGTCGGCCAGACCCATCGCACTCAGGTGTTTTGCACAGGAGGTATGACCGGTCAGGACGCCAACCAGAAGTCTACAATCCTTACGGTTTACAGACCTAAGAAAAGAGGACTTACCTTTGTCGACGGTTGGAAGCAGGAGCTTCGTCTGTCTGCATCCAGTTAGCCCGGCCCATCTTTGACCGTGTTGAGAAACAACCCAGTCGTTTATGGATGCTTTGACCATGGAAGAAGGCAGGCCAAGGGCAAAAATATAAGGCTTCATATGAACTTAAAATAATTGAAGATCATTCATTACATCGTTCCTTTACGAACAAGCTATGGCCTACGTTGCTTATAGTCACGATTTTCTTTGGTAATTTAATATAATCAGCATAGCATTGAAGTGCACTCGCCCTACTTTATAAGAACTAACATACAAAGGGTACTACATACCTATATATATGTATATATATCTGTGTGTGTATACGTGTGATACATTGTTAGTAAAATCACGTTTACTTGTATGCGTTAAGTAGGCATAAAGTGGATGGCTCTCCATCATTGATATGTCGCTATTATGCATCAAAAGCGTTCAATTGAAGCCTGTCAGTGTCATTGTCAGTGTCACTGCTGAGCTGAGTGTAAAGCAGGCTGTGGAAAATTGAAAATTTTGCACACACACGCACAAGAAAAAAAGTAGAAAAGGCGTGTGAAAATTGTTGCCTTTGTCTTGCAGCAATTTGAAAATCGCTGCCACTTCGATCCTGCAACATTTCTAATACCAAAGTGAGAAACGATCAATTTGCTGCGCCTTGATCAGTGATCAGTGATCATGATTTTGTTGTTGTTGTTATTGTTGTTGTGCTGATCAGCTTTGATTTGCGTATAGTGTAATGTTGTTGTTTCCACTTAAAAGGTTATTGCATGCAACATGCGTAAACGCATTCGTCGAGGGTTGCCACATGATCGTTCTGCTGCCCACCTGCACTCCAAGCGCTCGCGTTGCAAGCGTGTGAAAAAGGGCTGCTCCGCGCTTAGGGTGCCACCTTAATTGCTATTGTATCGTTGAGTGGTTGGTGCGTGCAGAAGCGTTGAGCTGAGTTGCACCATTCTTGGCAGTGTTGCAACACTCTCCATCAGACAAGGTGACGTCTCTAAGAGTGAGATCGTGAATAGCAACGTGATTTCTCTACAGCTGCTCGTCATGCGTGGGAAATTCAATTGATGCACTACTTTTTTTTCTAATTATATTTTTTTTCCAAATTATAGGATGAAATGTTTGTCGTGAGCAAAATTGGGGGAAGAAGACGTTGGCTGATGCGTGTTCAGTTGCTGCCTAAGAGAATTAACTTAAATTGCTACAGCTGTTTTCCACAAACCTTGAAAGTCTAATTTTGAACTCTAAAGTCTAGAGTGAAATTTTAGTTCAGTTGGTGAGCAAAAAAAGTTATAGTCCTTAGAAGGCTTCACCCAGATAAAATGTTTAAAACTGTGCAACAAATTTAAAAGTTACAATATTCTCAAAATTTTTTGTATTCTCTTCTTGTAAATAATACCATGTATTATTATTTACTAAGCTTTTCTTGTTATTGCACCTTTTCCCTAGCTTACGAATCAAAGGATTCTGCTTACTTTTAATTTTAATTATATTTCATAACAAATTTAGCAATGGACTTTGAGTTTTGAAATCAGTAGCAACTCGAGTATTGATATTATTGTATTTGATATGAGTACGTTTGAAATACTCGACATTTGATGGTATCGATCCAACCGCATCTACCGATACTATCGAACTTTGAAACTACTCTACATTTAATGATATGCACCAATATCAACAAAAACAAGAATTATCAATAAATTTATGAAATGATGCCTAGTAGTGAGGATTGATGCCTAGTAGAAACGCCAACCGAGGCGTAAATTTTGCTTGCCACATATTTTCAGCTTGAGTGTTACTAGCCTCTGTTGCTAACAAACGTGTACGTGTGGCATGCCACATGACTCAAGCTGAACATTCCGCCAATTTCGCCCGTTTTAAAGCCACAAAGTTCAGCCAAGGCTCAAAAGTGTTAGTCATTTCTAAAAGTTTAGCAGCAATAAAGAAAAGACAATGTATCATAGCGCACAAATGTAATTTGTAAAAATTCCTCGTCTAGCTCGAAGTTGCAGCAGAAAAAAAGCTAAAAACGTGCACGAAAAATGCGTTCAATATTATTCGAAGGCATGGCGCAGGCAAAAAAAACATAGAAATGTTGAAGTGAGAAAATTACAAATCGCTTGAAATTGTAGTAAAATGTACAAAACTACAAACAGAAAACAACAACAACAAGCGGCAGACAGACAAATGCGCAGCTGCCCTTAAAAGGGCAGCAAACCGTAGCACAATAACCTCTTGCCACGCAGCCGCGCCACACTCCGCCACTGGAGCGCTGCTGATCGGCCGTTGGAGCCGCCGCTGACATGGCGCGCCTGCTCAGTTCAAATTATGGCTGCAGCGCTTGTGCAGTGCCGTCTTTAGCAATTAGGCAATTTGACTCTCAGGCCA
Source organism: Neria commutata (assembly GCA_963457695.1). NCBI lineage: Eukaryota > Metazoa > Arthropoda > Insecta > Diptera > Micropezidae > Neria > Neria commutata. Next base: position 40,035,727 of record OY735248.1, read on the forward strand.
AGGCGCTCAATTTAAGGCGCCCCGCCATCACTTCAATTAATGAACAGAAAATATTTAGGGTATTCACAGTTCCGTGCTATCTAGTGTGCTTTCCTTGGCGCTTGCTAAATTGAAACCACTTTGCCATCTGGCAACATTTTTTGTTGTTGCTTTACACGCAAACAAGAAATGCCACTAGTTGAAAAAATTGCCATGCATTGGATCGTGTTCTTGTTTCGTGATAAGCTGGCATCTCTCATCAGCTGTTTCATTCGGCGAAAATGGAAACAGATATTGAGAAAATCGTATTGAATTCTCAGAGAATCACACATTACTTCCATTTGGATGGAATATTGCTTTTTGCGAGAATAATAAATCCTTAATAATAGCTTTAGAAAACACTTGTAATGCGATTGTGGCAAATTAAGAATGGTCCACGAAAGAGGGGTGCTCACAGTTTTATTTTACTATCGTGCCGAAGTTTCCAGTTGGAAAATTTAGAAGGAAACTGTGAATACCCTAATTGTTTTAGTATTTTTTGCCAATTTTATATATTTACAAAAACAACAACAAAGATAAAGAGACAAGATCCAGATCCATTTGTCAAAGAAAACTTTCCGTATTTAAAGGCGTATTAAAGGAAAAATTATCCTATGTAAACTGTCAAATGAAAAATTCAAATCGCCCTTCAATCGATTTCGCCCTGATTGCGCCTTGAGCAGCTGTAAACGGCCGCTGGCTGCGGCGCATGCGTGCAGCGCACAATCGCCTTTTACGCTGTCAAAGATTTTTACTACAACTGCTGATTCTTCTTTTTATTTTTATTTGTTTTTTTTTTGTGAGTTTTTTTTTAAGAACCAGAAAAAGCATAACAATAAAGAAAAATAAGTATAAAAAAGTAAGTTGCATTTACGGCTGTCGAGGTTTTTATGCCGCTTGATCTTGCTGCTGACTGCTGCCACAAATCCATGCAGCAAGCCTACACTCGCAAGCGCACGCGTGTGTGTGTGTTTGTTTGTTGGCGCGTCGTCTGTTGAACCTTCTTCTGGCTGCGGCGGCTCAAGTGGCAAACGAAAATTTTCACAAGCGTCGCCAGCATGTCTGGCACGTTCATGCCATGCGGTAAGTGTGCTCGCCATAAGCAGCATAAGCAGCACACGCACACACTCACTTATGCTGCATGCTGCGCGCGCACCCAAGGATGCTGTTTATGCTCTTCACGCTTTTGTGCCATGCACGGACGGGCCTGGCCTGGCCTGGCCTTTTTGCTCGCCCTAGGTGTATTTTGCTGGAGCTGCGTTTTTTCTTCTCTTTATTTTTCATATCTGATTTTTCTGCTCTTTATTATTCTTTCTTTTCTTCGAGTTTGATTTGTTCTTTATTTTTCTTTTATTTCTTTTCATATATTTTACATTTTTCCATGATATTGCTGCTTCAGAAGGAGGAGAAGATAGAGAAGAAGAAAAAGAAAAAGAAGAAGAAAAAGAAGAAGAAAGAGAAGAAGATAGAGAAGAAGAAAAAGAAGAAGAAAATGAAGGAGAAAAAGAAAAAGAAAGAGAAGAAGAAAAAGAAGAAGAAAGAGAAGAAGAAAAAAAGAAGAAAAAGAATAAGAAAGAGAAAGAGAAGAAGAAAATGAAGAAGAAAAAGAAAGAGAAGAAGAAAAAGAAGAAGAAGAAGAAAGAGACGGAGAAGAAGAAAAAGAAGAAGACAGAGAAGAAGAAGACGAAGAAGAAGAAGAAAAAGAAGAAGAAGAAGAAAAAGAAGAAGAAACAGAAAGAGAAGAAGAAAAAGAACAAGAAAGTGAAGAAGAAAATGAGATCGATCCTTCATTTTTGTTTTTGTCTCTCTTTTATAGTTTCATTATCATTTTAAGGCGATTTTGTAAATTTTTTCCAATTATTGCTATCAAAAAGCACTAGACGTTATCAAACCGTTCGATGATCTTTGCAAAATTCAGGATACTGGACAGTTACACTTCCTACAGCTCTCTAACCTATGCCCAAAAGTTTAAATCTGTAGAATGCTCGAGAACTTTTAAATATGGGCCCGTCTTCTGATAAGCAATGATCGGAATTCATAGTTTTTCTGTTGGGAACTTTATCCTTAGCCAGTATTTGTCCACGGTTGAAGAATCATCTACCACTATACTTTCATATATACTCGATGAATCATCTACCACTATACTTTCAAACCGATATTTAATTCTTCATCTGAATTCATGTTATTACTCTCGAACTTTTTTTGTATCAGCAAAGAACAATTTGCGTGATATTTATGTCTACCGTTGACTACTATAAACTATGTACATATATAGGCCATCTGCTCAAAGCTCTGACAATGCATAGATCTATTTTATAACTTAAGATTATATCTCAATCTATATAAAACAATTAGGTCTGAAACGCCTGAAATACATTTTTTTAAATGCAATTTTTATGTGCATATTTTCGATTTTTTTTTAAGCAAGATGCCACAAACTGTTGTTTTGCAATTAGGGTTCGAATGACTAAAGACATGATACAACGTTGCAAAATAGCACAAAATTTTATGAACTCATTATGCGATCTGCGCTTTGTATGCGCTTCATAAGTCGATAAGAATTATTAAAGTAGGCGCCCCCAATTTATTTTCTACACAAAGTTTTTGCAAAAATTTTCACACGCTTAAATCTGTCAAAGAACTTCATAAACTTAATTAACGATTTCTACAATTTCCCAGAAAATCACATCATACAATTTTATGAGTTCAGGCGGCGCGATTAAACTGCACTCAACTGCTCAATATGTTGCTTCAATAGCTGACGCAGTCAATCGAGCGTGAAAGACAAAAATTCGCGTGAGAAATTTTACTTGTAGACTTGTGGCGCAGATTGACAACTCCAAAGTCGAACGGTTCGTAAGTCAAAGTGGCAAGGAATAGACATTAAGCTGTGTTACACGCCCTTTAAATATGCCGATGCAGCTCATAAATTAAAGACAGTAAAGATTGAGCAAATTGACAACCAAGGGATTGAATGTGGGAGGGCATGAAAAATCGAAAGTTGCGGTGAGGAAATTTGACCAATAACTGAGACTGGCCAATTTATTTTGAAGACCATCAAAGAAGACAACCCCACTTTTGAGAATGCGAGTTCAGAGTTCGGTAGTAGGGAACTGCCCTTCTCGCTTTTTTGAGCAAGCGCTGGACACTGCTTAGCCAAGCATGCGAATGCCAAGTTCAGCGGCGTAGTTGGGAACAGCTTTTGAGCACTCTGAGATACTCTCTGCAGAGTTCGAATTGTAACTACCAGATTCAACCAGAATTTCGATATACTTTCATAATAAATGAATATATTTTCCAGTGGCTGTAATAGCAAACAGGCTAATTTATAAATTTCGAAGCTCTAGAACGGCCTTTAGATTTGTGATTATAAAGAATGCTCTTATTTCAAACTATGAAAGTCTTAAGAGCGCAATTTTCTGAAGAAATGAATAACCCATTAAGAATTGATTTCATATTATAAATAAAGAAAGTCTGCACGATGCATGAAATTTTAAAATCTACTAGTTCAACTAAACAAAATTCGTACCTACGTCTGTGTGCGCTAGTCAAAGGCTATAAGAAAATAATTTGTCAAAATTAAAAGAAGTTCTAGACTACAATTCAGAAGAAGAAACTCGACAAGGCAAGGGGGACGAACCCACTGGCCACAAGGCACTCTTCTGCCGTGCGCTGAGTTCTTTAATTATATTGTTTTATAGCTTAACAATCTTAAGAATTACATACCTGTCGAGGAGGTGGAGGAAGAAGCAGGCGTTGCTGCCACAAAGTAGGGGATCTTCACTCAGTTGCAGTGGCTCGATTCCAGCAAGTGCCTGCACATAATTGTAAATGCCTGTAGACAAGCGTTTTCACACCCCGCTGCACTTTGCTAGGGTGCGCTCACGAAGCAGAGCAAATTCCCTTTAGTGTGCTGGAGGCGTGGGCAGAGACGCACCTTTCACATGGTCGAATGCGCGTATAATATTGCTATAAAATGTGATTTGAGAAAAATTAGGGAAGGTGTGAGAAATACATTCTTTAACATGATATTTTGTAGGGGGCTAGGGTGCAGAAGTCAGTTTTGCTAGATTGATGATATTGAGTAGAGTTTTTCAACATTAATTAAGAAGGTATTCTGGAAGTGATCGAATGAAGATATGAGCCTATTTCTGCAGATCCATCAGCCATCCTCTTCGTAATTTGTTCTTACTAAAGTAAAGCTAGTGTAGCTCAACTTGGCAATGGCTTTTCATCTTAGGCTGCTTTAACTCGCTTCAGAAATCCAACTCATAGCATAAAAAATTGTCCTTATGAAGCCTGCTTAAATACCTTTTACGTTGTAATGAAATTAGTAAGCAATTTCGAAATTAGCTCAGCCCTGAATCCAGCAACCCATCATTCCTTTATTCCAACAAGACAACAAAAATCATAATTTTTAATTTTCTCTAACTGTCGTCTCAGATTGCAGCAACAAAAATCTGCTATAATTTATGTGTCTTAAATTTTCCAAATTTGTTTTTTTAAACAGCACTTAAAATTCGTTGAAATTCCTGGAACGCACGTGTTGCACAAGTGTCAGTGTGGCACGCTACATGCAAGGGTATAGGGCATATGAGCTGTGATCTGCGGTTTGTAACAGCTACAAGGACACTGTGCAATAGCCGTAGTTAGCAGAGAGGCTGCTCATATCTAAACAACCTCGATTATACATAAGTAGATTAAATAAGATTGTAGTTATTAGGGTAGGAAACTAGTCTACTAGCCAACGTGGCCTGAAAGATCGATTGTGGCATTTCAGAAAACCATGGGGCTGCCAAGTAGGTTAGACGAAATCTAGAGAAGGTGAAACAGAGACAGAGGACAGAGTTTCTCTGGATGCAGTTTCCCTGCATTTTCTTGCACTGCTGGCTGCCGGTAATGCCCACTTTTTCCAGTTAAAGTATATTTGGGGAGTTCACAGTTCCATGCTATCTAGTGTGCTTTCCTTGCCGCCTGCTAAATTAAACCACTTTGCCATTTGGCAATTTTTTGTTGTTGTTGCTTTGCACGCAAACAAAAAATACCACTAGTTGAAAAAATTGCCATGCGTTGGATCGTGTTTTTCTTTCGTGATAAGCTGGCATTTCTCATCAGCTGTTTTATTCGCGAAAATGGAAACAGATTTGAAGCAAATTTTATTGAATTCGCAGAGAATAATCACACACTACTTCCATTTTGATGGAATATTGCTTTTTGCGAGAGTAATAAATCCTTAATAATCGCTTTAGAAAACACTTGTAATGCGATTGTGGCAAATTAAGAATGGTCCACGAAACAGGGGCGCTCAGAGTTTTATTTTACTATCGTGCTGAAGTTGCCAGATGGGGAATTTAGAAGGAAACTATGAATACCCTAATTGTATTTGTTTTTGCTATTGTTGATGACCCTTCTAAGTGCCCGAGCTGCTCGACTTTCTAGTACGAGTAGTAACCAGTTAGCGCATATAAAAGTCGATATATATTGACTGAAAGACTGCTTTAAATTGCTTTCGATACTATTTTGAAAAAATACATATACTTAGAGACGCCCCGCGTGCTGCCCCTAAACACTTGAAGTTTGTATCTTTTGCGTTTTCTTATACAAGTGTGCATGATTTTCTTCTGCTGCCTAACATATAAAAATCATATATCATATGCTTTTCTATATAGTATATATATATATATATATATGTGTATATGCTCAGCACAGCAGGATAGCCAATCAAATATTTGAAATTGAGCGCCTGCACGTGCTTGTGTGTCTTGTGTGAGTCTGCATTGGACGATGCAACTGGGCAGTCACTCAGTTTCTTGCACACATGTGCAAATAGTGCCTCCTTTCGAGGCATGAGGCATGTTCCAAGCAAAGGCACTTGGGATTTGCTGCTACTCGTAAGCAAAATATTAGGCATACTTTTTGGAAGGCATATATTGAGTCGATATTTTTCTAATATGCACACTAATACTAACACACATACAAACAAAAGAACAATAGCAACGCGTTGGTCCTTTTATTTTAACTTGCAACAAAACAGGTGCAGTTGACATTTTGGCATTTTTCGAAATTCTACTTGAGCACGTATATAAATAAAGGCTGAAGGACACTTACTAAAACTGCCAGCAAATACACACACACACACATGCGCATACACATATGCCTGCTAGCTCTATGCCACAAGGCGCTGATCCAATGCGCATGCGCGCAGCCAAAGTCAGCGTGGCAAGACAGAGTCGCTGCCTCAGGCGCACGCTTCTTTTTTATTATTTTTAAAGAGTGTCATAAAATTAGCCTCTTGAACTGTTTTGTCACGCTTCGTTGTTGGATTCTACAAATGTCACAAGTGTCAAATGAGCTGCATTATTTTTTTTTTGGAAATTCATAGCCATTTACAGTTGTATTTCCTAATGCCTTTTTGAACGACTGCCTCACAGCGGAAAAGCACACATGCAAATGCTTAGTCAAATGTGTGTAATTAGCTACATTTTATAGCAGCTGACAATAACTCGTTGACCTGTTGGTAGCCCATGCTAAAAGTGTTTAGATGCACTTGCCACAGCAGCGCTGTCTTGAGTTTAAGTCAAATGTCAGGCGATTAATCTGTTTAGTTTTCTTTAAGAGTGCACATTTTCAGCAAGCAGAAGTTTTAATGACAAAAATCAGACCATATTTGAATAAATCGCATCAGAGCGCTTCAATATTGGTTGCTCTTTCTGGAATGCCAGCAAGATTTTATGCAATGCAGAAATATTTACTAAATGCTTAAAAAATTGCAGGCATTTTTCCTTCGTCTACAAGAGTTTATATGCAGAAATATTAACTACTTAAATGTTTAATAAAAATGAAAAATTTATGCTTCACATGATAGATTCAAAAGAGATGTATCTAAATTTGAAAAGATAAGAAGATTTGGCTAATAATAGAAGATCGAAATATGAAATTGCCATTTATACAAGTTTGAGAACATCTCAGCTTTTAAAGTTTTTAGACTATTTTTGCAAAATTCTCAAATAATAAAAAGTATTATGCCATCTAATATATAAAAAAAAAGTGGTGAAGCTCTTTAGCCGTCTCACACGATAACCGCTAGGCCGATTTTCAAGATTCTTTTTTTGTTTTGTTCGATTGCTGTATTTTAGGTTAATGCAGAAAAAAAATTCCGGAAAATCTGACGGGAAAGTCAGGAAATCTGATAAATCGATTTATTCACATTTTACGATAGGTGGCGGTATTGGAGCGATGACAATTGTGTGCCAACATTGCAACGCGCTTAAATTAAAAGGCGAAACTCACGTCCTTTGCTGTTCGAGTGGCAAAATGAAATTGGTTCCCTAAGATGCACCTCCGGAGCAATTGAAACCGTTGTTTGAATCGGATGATTTTCTCAAGAACATTCGACAGTACAAATGTTTTATTCAAGAAACTGGTTTCATGCCGGCTTGCAAGGTAAAAGAAAAAAGCATTAACACATCATGCAAACACAACTGTTCTAAAAATGGCGCGGGATTCTACACTGCACGATTCGGGTTTACATATTCAAGGCCAAATTTACCATCGGATGGGTGCATTTTTACCAGTTAACAAAGACGCACACCAATATCTGCAGGTATACTATATTTCGTCAGGAGATGATCAAGTCGATAGGCGGTACAGAGGTCAAACAGGAGTGACAAAAAACGTCTTTCGAAACTTGCAACAATTCTTGATTGCAAACAACGCTCCGATTACGATGTTTAAAACGGGGATGGAGAAAATGAAGTCAGGCGATCCCAGATTTGTCTTCAAACCTGATGGCGCTTCAGCCGGAGAACACTCACGACGATACAATGCTTCAACTTCTGCAGACATTTGTGCATTGGTTGTTGGAGATCAAGCACACAGACATTGTCCTTCAGCGAAGAACCGTTGGACCGTTGCAAAGAATATCCGAAACGCATAGATCATATGACGCGCACAGAGCAAAAACGCAGCGAGTGTCAATTTTCGCCACATTGCGCTCATGGGCTGTGAAGTTATAAACTGCGTTTTTGCTCTGTGCGCGTCATATGAGAGATTGTCAGAACACAGATGGTGCATTGAATCCAAAATCACCATGCATGGTTGATGGAAAATGCACAAAAATACCGATGGTCCTATGGCCATTAGTAGCTGAAACAGTAACGGGGTCAGATGGATATTCAGTTTATCGACGACGTTCAAAGGACAATAATGCCCGGACAATCGTAGTGAAAGTGACATTTCATCGTCACGAGTCGAGAGATTGAGATCGGAAACGAGTTCGTTGTTAAATATTTGTGCAAAGTGAGATGGCTGTGTTTGGAGTTTTTTGAGATTTTCAAAATTACAATATTAAATGTGTTTAGGGCCGCACATAAAAGATTGGCGGGCCACAGGTTGAGTATCGTTACTTCAGACAAACATTGTCAGTGATTCCCCGTGGGACTGCTGCAGATGAGCTCAATGAGGCAAAACGGAGTTATGCCGGGTCGAGCTAGTCATTACATAAAGAAAGTTTGGTTTGTTTTCTAAAACTTTTTGAACTTATTTTATTATGCTTTATTGCATGAGATAAAAAAGAACAAAAAAATAGTGCATACCTACTTTCATAAATTTGTTTTATTTATTTCAGTATTAACAACCACTTCTGTAATTTTTTGCCAAAAAGTTGACTTTTTTCGAAAAGTAGCATGCAATAATTTTTGTGCACGCATGCGAGTGCATATTACAATGCTGTCAACAAGCTTCTATGTTACAATACATTATGCGATACTGCTAAGATTAAATTAATGTTGACCCATTTTCGAGTATCTGTAGCCAAGCAAGAGTATCTGAGCTAAGCACTTGAAGCTGCACAATGCAGAGAAAAAATGGCTATGCAAGAGTGCGGCAACAAAGCGTGAAGCATGTCCACTAAAACTAATTGCAGCTTAAACTTGCAACAAATGTCAAATGTGCCTGACATGCCGCCAGAAGTGCAGCAACGGCAGCAGCGACAGTGATAAAAATTAAAGCAGCTGACCCAAAAAGCGGCACAAAGCACAACCAACAACAACAACGACAACAACGATAGCACTAAAGTGAATGTCACTTGGGAGGGAGACCCTAGAAACGGGGCTGCGGCCGATCTTAGATCTAGCAAAAGCGCTGCCTGCCGCAGACGTCAATCAAATGCGTTTACAACAACAACAAAATGCGCGCTGTTGAAATAAGAAAAAAATACAAAATCTTGTTTTGCGTTTTCTTTAGTTGTTGTTGTTTTGATTGTTGTTGTTGCTGTTTTACAACTTACAAAAAAGCCCAAACGACAAGATCATATGCAGTGGCACACAGCTCGACAACAACAACAGCAATTGAGGCAACAACAAGCAACGCCGCCCTGCCAACCCATGAAAAAAGGCCCCCAGCTTGGTTGGCCCATATTGGAAGGCGCGAGCGAGCATGCCGCATGTTGCATGTGGCATAAGCTCCCAGCGCGTAGCTGCTCAAGAAAAAGATATTAAAACTTTTGTTTACATTACATTGTTGTTGTTGCTGTTGTGCTTGTTTGTAAACAAAGCATGCGCTGCCCCCAGTAAAAAGTGCAGCAAAAATTCAAAATTTTTCAAAAATTCTATGAAAATTCAGTTGCATATAAAGCATCCGCGCGATCACGTTCATCATCATTAATTACTGATAAAAAGAAATATACATAAAATTTTGATAAAACGTTTTAATAGTTTATGAGTACGTCGAAAATGAAATGTGCTTTATGGAAATTGTAAGATTTTCTTATAAAATTGTTGTTGCAAGTTAATGGTACACAAAGATTTTTACTACTGATCGTGATCATATTTCTACAACAATTAACTACATTTTAGGAATATTTTGGACTAAAGATGCACGATTTAAATCTGAAAGCATTTATTCTACATTTTGTTAGATGACATTTTTTCACTCAGCTAGTTCTATTAAAGATCGTTACTACTTATCGTGAGCATTATTCTACAGCAGTTATCTATATTTCAGGCATATTTTGGATTGGGGATGCATGATTGACATATATTCACATTTATTCTACATTTCGTTAGACATTTTGTGCATTTTTACTCAGCTTTTTCCATTAAAGTATACGAAGACACAGAAATTGTCAAATGGTTTCAAATTAATTCTAAAATCTAACTCTCTACAGGGTTCTTTAACATATCGGGCCGAAAGTCTTGCAGAGCACTTTTCTCTGGAACACTCCAAGAGCTGAGAAATCACGCATGCTTCAGCGCCAGAAAGCAAAGCAAAGTACCATGAGCAATGTTTATTTATTTATTTATTTATTTTCAAATTTTTTTATATTCAAATTCAGAGACGCCATTCAGCGCTGCTTGTGTTGCCAGATTTTTTTCCAAAAAACTGTAAATTCCCAAAATAAAAACTGTATTTTCAACCAAAAAACTGTAACCTTCAAAACGAAAAGATTTTTGTGAAATTACGGTAAAAAATGACAAGCAAATTGCCTTTTCGAAGCAGGGCTGCAATGTAATCACAATCAATGTACCGTGAGTTTTTTTTAAAGCTTGAAAAAATTAATCTTTTATTGTAATTAAAAAAAACTGAAAATCTGAAATTTAAAAAAAACTGTAATTTGTACTCGGAGGTAATTTTAAAAACTGCAAGCTTGTCTAAAAAACTGTAATTTACAGTTAAAACTGTGAATATGGCAACATTGACCATGAGCGCCTTGTAGAATGTCAATTGGGTTAGTCGAGAGAGGACGCTACTTCTCAATTGCTTAGTGAGTGCGTAGTAGCGGCTATAGGCACTTGTTGTTATCCGCTTTATTTCCAAGCTGACATTTTTTGTGTTGGTAATATCGCTGCCAAGATATGTGAACTTCCTGACGGCTACAAAACCTATAAAGCGCTTTTCTATTAATAAGTATTCAAAAGTCGAAAGTTGAAGAAAATTTCTAAATATGCTTATAAAATCGTTGTTATAACTGCTGGCATAAATTTGCATATTTTATTTGCATTAGCAGCCTTTTTATTTGCACTGAATTAATTAAGAAATCAATGCGCTTAAAGCACATCTTGCCATTTCATCAGCTTTGTTTCTTATATGGCCAAAGAGCAGTCAAACTGGCCATAATGGCAGCTATAAAAGTGCAGATGCAGACGCTTAAAATTCGCACTCAGTTGCAAATTGTTCACAGAGCGTTGTAGAAAATGGCCAACTATGGCAAAAGCGATTAGCCAGCAGCTGCCAACAAAAAGTTTGTCAACTTAACATGCCGTTCATGGTCAAAAGCAGCTTAGGGAGTAAGGGCGTGGGCAAGTCTGAGCTTTTGTGTGGCGAGCGAAAGACATTGGCTATTTGCATTTAGCTGTAAGCTGTTGCTCACATTTTAGCACTGCGCAGTTAAGGTGTGAATGCATCTGCCAAGTGCCATTTAGTTTGACTTAGTAACTTACTAAGTAAATGCTGTGATTTGCGCCGGGTCAGGACAGCGATTTCAGTTGCCGTAAGGCATTGCCCACAGTTGATGGTCTCAACTTTTGCTACATTTTTTTTGCACACAATTTGTACGCTGAACTGTCGAATTTTGTTGTTCTCTTTTGTTGTTATTGTTTTTGTATAGGTTGGTCATATCACTTTTGCAGTGTATTTGACGTAAGCCAAGTTCCACTTGGTTGCCCACAAGTATGGGCAACAGCCATTTGTGCAGATTGCAAACGAAATTGCAACAGCGTGTGGCAAGTGAATACATGCAACAAAATTTTACTCCTTTTATGCATAAGTTTTTAATGAATTGATGACAAATTTTTAAATATGTTAAAAAATTTAGTAATTATGAAATCAATTAGACTGAACTGAAGTCAATTGAATTAGTGCGATTTGCGACAGCTGGAGCTGTACTATAGCAAATTTGAACGTTCCAGCAATATAAAATTTTATTTCATAAAATTTTTTCAGTGTACTCTGCTCATGTTGCAATCTGTGGTATCTTCAAAAAGTGCCGCGCTTGCACATGTGCATGTCAAATATTTTTGCAAGCCGATAATCGCTAACACACTAAAAAATACAGTCAAAACAATGCATATTTTTCACTAAACTTTTATGGAACGATTAAAAAAGGCAGTAAGTGCAGATTTTCCCATAAAGCTTCGGATGTCAAAATTGAGTAATTGCATATAAAATTTTAATATTTATTAAACATATTATTTTACTTTATCTGACGGTTTGCACTACTCGTTTTATTATACCTCAGCTACTTGCCTGCTTTTTCACATGGCTCTTGGAATTTCTTGCATTATTATAGCACTTTAATCACATGCCTGGCATATATATTTGCATGATAACTTCGGCTTAGTCGTTAATTATATGTTGATCTTCAAGCTAAAAAGAAATTATATTCGATACTCGCTTGCAGATCATAGAATAATCATTAAGAGCTGCTCGCCAACCAAGCGCGTCTGTTCAGTTTGGCCAACTGCCTTGCACACTGGCTCGGATTCGTCGACTATGCCATAAAAATTTTATGACATTTAATTAGAAAATATTGTTTAGACAAAAATTAAAGTGCAAGATATACTTTTTTCGATAGTAATAAGCTGAAAAGTTTATGTTTCTGCCATAAATAATTGGTTTGGCCAACAGTGGTGAAATGTTATACAACTTTGAAATATTATACATAAAATATTTGAATTTTTTTTAAGCTGTACCAACAGTTCAAATATCAATGTGCGGTGTGTCAGATTCACGTTTAGCGGTGCCGATGAGGTCTGAAATGTCATGTTCCTGTGATTTGTCGTGTTAGAGCTGAAATATGGCCCAGGTTGCCAGCTGATTTTAAGTTCAATGCAGCTGGGCAGTGGCTGCAGGGTTTTGGCATAAACAAATAGTAGTATTTTCAATTTTCAATTCAATTTCAATTTATTTCGATATTTGCATAATGTTGGCAAATAAGAATTATTACATCTGTGCCCAAAGTGCCCAAAGAGAATAAGAGAGAATTTTTCATATATTAAAAGCTTTATATTTGTTAGCTTAGTTCTCGAGATGCAGATTCGGATTGCTAATGTTGGCATTGCAAGCAAAAATTGGGCAACTATCGATGAGTTCGTGTAGATAATGATGAATGTGCTCTGCGTTTTCTGCAGCTTCTTACAGATTCTATGAATGCAATCCTGTGTTATGCCCATAGTAGACATATGTTTCATTAAGCTACAGCGTTGCGGCCAAGTATTCCGTAACCATTCGCATGTGCTTCTACTGAAGTTACGCATTGATTTATTTCTAAAATTTCATAAATAATGCTTATTAAATTTTCCATTTTTCAATTCACAAATTCACACGCCACAGCGGCTTAGGGTATGAAGCTGCTAAGAGGCGTGTAAAAAGCGACAGTTTAATGAATTGTTAATGGACGCTGCCAGCCACGACCAGAGACCCCACACATGTGCCGTTGACCGAGGCAGCCAATATTGGCCAATATGTTTACACTGCTGGCACACATTCGAGGCGTCATATATTAGGTGCCAGCGTGCAATCAGCGCGGCGCTTGGCCACTTGTGCCGCATTTCGGCCAATAGTGCAAGCCGCAGCACAAGAAGTGCCCAAGAAGTTGACATCCTTGGCATGAGTGCCAGCGGCTCATGGCAATGCTCGTACCGTTTTCAATTTGCAATGAATTTGCAATTTTTATGAGATCAATCGATTTCATTACGTCAAAAAAATATGCTATATGAGGTAAGAGAAAAATTGACATTGCAGTTGTGTAAGACAAACAGCTAGCAGGCGTATTCAAGAGGGGTCGCGCCGTTCTTCACAATTGAGTTTAAAATTTTAATGTGCCTTAAGCTACTCACAGAGAATAGTCATAGTCAAGTGTCGACTTTAGACTGTTTGAAGTTTGTAAAATTGGTAATTAGTTAAGTTTTCGACTTTTGCCACTAACTTTTGCAGTATGTAGTCGAATAATTGAATTATTTTCTCAACTAACTTATTTGCTCAACTAACTTTTAAAACTTAAAACAGAGAAAGGTCATAGCCAAGAGTCGACTTTAGACTGTTTGAAGTTTGTAAAATTGGTATTAGTTAAGTTTTCGACTTTTGCCACTAACTTTTGCAATATGTAGTCGAATAATTGAATTATTTTCTCAACTAACTTTTAAAACTTAAACGATAAGAATTTATTCAAGGCACTTGCCTTTTCTTTACAAATCGTCAACTACTCCACTGACGGCAACTTTTGAAATCCATTATACATTTACTATGAGTTAGTTTTATTTGGATCTACAACTTAAAATACAATCGAGTCATTTTGTAGCTTTGTTAATGCCATTTTTAAATTGCAATATGTTTCTTCCATACGTTTGTGTGAGTGTGTGTAATTGAAAGCGTACTCTTGTACGTGGAATAAGTACAAAATGTAAATTTGAAAACCGGATTCGACAAGTGGCGCCAATGAAAATGCTAATTTGTTGCTCAAATAAAAGATTGCATTGATTAAGATAGGAATTGCGATTGTAGCTTTTTGATGAAAAAAAGCAACACTTGAGGCTATAAGCGCACAGAGAAGCTTTTGAAGTTGCAGAAAGTAGCTCATAAATGTTCTATAATGCAAAGAAGCACTGAATTAAAATTCAATTGAATGCTTACATTTATTAAGTATGTTTTGGAAAGTCTATTTACTTTTTTATTAAATGCAAAGAATTACTATTTATTAGTACAACAACAAATGTACAAAATTCCTATGTCAAATACGGCAACTCTTATAAGCTTCTTTCTTTGCTTGCTTAGCCATATTGAAGCAACTATTATTTTCTATATAAGCTCTATGAGTTCAGATTGTAAATCAATCAATTGCCTGCCGAGTTGAAAGGAAAAAAGCTGCAATCCTTTTTGCTATTCACTTGAAACACAAACAACAAATGCATATTACAAATACAACAAAGTCATAAAACTCATCAGCAGCAACGACGCTGAATGCTCATACAATTCTCTACCCCCCACTCCTACCCCCCTCGGCCATTCACTCCCAAGCAATTTCACAGTCAAAATGCATTTGCAACATTTGCAATTTGGCGTTCAAGTGTATTGCCAATTTTCCATTTTTACGCCTCTTCACAGTCAATTCATAAAATCTACATTTCAACGCGGCCAAAAGTCTCAAAAAAACCGACATCAAATTAAAACGTGAAAAGTGCACGAAAATTGCAAATCTAAAAAAAAAATCGAAAAAACTATTTTCAGTAAAAATTTCAAAAAGAGGGCGCTTTAAAACTGAAAAATTACATTTGACGAGCAAATCTTTTGGGGCCACTTTGGGGCAGCAGCTGCAGCAATTGCAATTGCACTTGAAATTGTTTTGCGCAGTTGTTGCACATTTTTTGACAGGGTTGCCAGCCAGAAAAGATGAGGTTGATTTGGTTCAATAGAGCATGGGTTTTCTTAACCATGCGCCAGCTGCACGAAGCTTTTGAGCAGCAGAACCTTTTGTCCTTGTTTTGATGCAAAAGAATCTCTGAAGCGCATGTGAGCGGGACCTACGCATTTATTTCCTAACCCTGTTCAAACCAGCAGCGTTTTTTAACCCTTTTTTTGTGGGAAAAGTTTTTATCAAAAAATATGATTTTGCAGCCCTGTTTTTTGCTGCGGCCTCCATGCCGCCTGATGTGCCGCCATAAAACAGTCAACAAGCGCCAACATAACGGCATAAAAATTGCAGCGCTGCTATTGCCGCTTCCCGTTCGCCTCTCGCAACTTCCCCCCATCAAGTAAATGGAGCATTTGTGTGAACACAACAACACAAGCCATAATTGTTGCAAGTTCAATAGCTGCCATGCAACAGCAGCGCGAAAAAAAAGTGCATAGCAGAGCGGACAGCATAAAAAAATTTAAAAAATTTAATTTTCGCCAAACTACAACGCGGCATTGCACACGTGCAACATGCAACAGCCGCACGCGCGGCACAACTGTTGACAGCATTTGCTGCTGCTGCTGCAATTTCGCGCTTCTAATGGATGCGCAAACGGTTGCGCTTGTTTGTGCTAATATTTCTGCTTCAGTTCGGTGGCTTCTTTTATTTTTTTGGATTTGAACTTTTGGCCAAGTGCCAAAAGGCCCCCAGGGTGCCTCCTACTGATTGTTGTTATTGTACGCGTATGCTGCATGTGGTTGCCTAGCTGCCAGCCGCTGTTGGCCCTGCAAGTGTGTATTATTTCGCATAAAATATGTTAAAGTAAAACATATTTACAAACAATTTAAATTGAAACGTGCTTAACATCATTTAGCAGCTGTGAGTAACATTCCCGAAGTACAGTAATACCTCGATTTACGTCATAATTCGTTACGAAAAAATACGACGTAAATGTATTGTACGTTGGGGAGAGGGGGGTACCTTCGTCTACTTTTTTTTGAAGGCCTATATTTCAGAAGGTAATGAAAATATTTAAAAACCGATTAGACTGTTACAATACCTCATTATTTAACAATAAAATGTTATACTAAAATTTCTTTAAAAAGTTCCGTTTGTATTATTTTTTTCAAGATTAGTAAAAAAAGTAATTTCGCTGAATGTGCCCCCATGCCAGGGTAGCTTCGGCATATGGCGGGGCACTTTCAGCATTCACACTTTAAAGTACCATAAGGTGATACAAAATTTTGTTTAGACCAGATAAGACATGCTTTTGGTTACATAACACGTTTTTATTATTTTTGCATTAAAAAATTGAAAAAAATCATGTTTAAGAGCTTAAAAAAAATGTACTTATTGTCAAATTTTTTTTATAAATTATTTGTTATATATACTGTTTAAAGTGCTAAGATCGACCCTAATATTAATTTTGTGTGGTTATGGGAGGTTTAAGCCAGGTTCAAGGGTCTTGGAAGCTTCAACTCGATTTCGATTTTTAGTACCTGTGAAGTTATATTGACGAATGTGCCCCATGAAAAAAAGACAAGTCCACCCTGGTGTCACTTTTTTTTCTTTTTCTTTTTTTACTTCTAATTTCAGTGCTTTATTTTCACATAAAACTCTTTTATTTACAAAATAATTGGTATTCAAGTAATATTAATACAATTTTGTTCGAAATAATGGTATAAATACGGCACAAACTTCTTACGTTACCGACCTGAAAATTCGGCAACGAAGCGCGAAAACACAAAATCAACCGTAACTTTGTCAGCTGTTCAGATAGAGATGGCAAACTTTGTGAGGGGTATTTATGCTAGTGATGGGTTAGTTTTTACTAATAAACAGTGATGTTCGGTGACTCCTTCATACCGAAATCGCCTCTGACGAAAGTGCCCCAAGGACGAAGGTACCCCCATCTCCCCTACTACGTAGAGACCGGAGCTTGCTTTTATATTAGTAGATGAACATTTCTTTAGTTTAATAAATTGAAGTCTTTATAAATAGTTCGACTTATTTTAGATATTCGAAATTCAAGATGAACCCTTCCTTATAGTTTGTCACTTATAAAATATACTTCTATTGTAGATTGAGTTTGGTGTAGGGACGTAGTCTCCTAGACACTGCGGCTTGAAAGGCCCATTATGGCTGTACTACATCTATTTACACATACAGAATTACAGAATTTTAATTTTGTAAACTTTTTTCCTTGAGTTTCTTGACAACTTCTAAAGAAGCTTTCACTTTCTTTCATGCAATGTTATGCTGCACTGAACATGACAAAGCCGCTGATAAAATGTCTCACAAGAAACTGTGTTTCTGTCACAATCCAGTGTAGACAATACGAAATTAAAAATGCTAAAATGATACTTCATTGTTTCAAGCACATTATACAAAAACAACAAGTAAGGAAGTATCAGTCGGGTTTCACCGACAGAGTAATACCCTACACCATGTTCCCAAGTGGGGTGATAATTCACTGAAATTGTGGGTGCATTTGATTTACAACCTACATAGTGGGCGGACCACGCCCATTTTTGGCAGACTACAAGATATACCTAATAGAACTATACATGCCAAATATTGATGCTCTGGCGAGTGTACAACAGATGTTATCGGCATATTTATTTTACTGCCCCCATGGTGGGCGGACCACGCCCATTTCTGGAGAATTAAAAGATATTCCTACCAGGAACGAAGTAACCAAATCTGGACTCTCTGGTGTATATATTATGGAAGTTAAGAGGATTTTTTGTTTATCGCCTATATAGTGGGCGGACCACGCCCATTTTCTTGTATGGCATCTAAGACCTATATATCAACTTGGGAACCGAATTTCATTCATTTATATTCGTAACTAGTCAATTGGGAGCCATTTTACCGAAAAAATTTTGCCGGCTATATAGTGGGCGGACCACGCCCATTTTTTCCTGAGATATAGAAGACCTACCTCTTAACTTGAATACCAAGTATTATTCTTTTCCATGAGTAATTACACAAATTATAGCAATTTAATCGAAAAAAACCCGAGGTAGTGGGACTTATAGGTCCATTGGGGGCGTATCCTTCGACCGATTTGAATAATTTTAACACTTTACCTAACCCGAAGTTCAGTGTGACTGTGTACCAAATTTGGTCCAAATCGGACAACTCCTTCTTTCTCTTTTTTGCGTACACGCAGACAGACAGACAGACAGACAGACAGACAGACAGACGGACAGACGGACAGACGGACAACCGGAAATCAAAAGAGAAAGTGATTCTGATCATTTCTATATACTTATGTCTATACCTAGGACCGCTCCTTTAATGCGTTACAATTTTCGCACAAAGTTATTATACCCTATTACCATAGGTGTAGGGTATAAAAACCGCATCAACATACTCGTATATGTCATATATCAAACTGGCAGGCAATAAAGGCAGCCACTGAGAAATCAGCACCCCCACAGCGTCTTTTGTGCGCAATTACGAAATTTTATAAATGAAACAACAAAAACTGATAATATTTTTCATTAAAAAGTGTGTCAAAACAAAAGCCACTTTGCGTGTGTTTGTGCTTGTATAAAATGTGTCGATGTGTCATGCGAAATGTGCGTCCCACAAGCCGCGAGTCAACGCATTTGACTTTTCTCACTTGTGCATTTCTGTGGCTCGCTGTCGGTTTTATGAGCGCAAATTCAATAATAATGAAATTCATAGAAATAGATAGGCATATGCACATTTTGATATACGCTATAAATAGTGGGCTTTGGCATGCCTTTTCTTATAAAGATATTTTGAGCTTAAAGAATAGCAAAATTTATAAACATAATTTCACTATTTTTAAGGCACTTTATGAAGAGTGCCGGTAGCTGAATTTTAACTGGAAGATAAGCGGCTCTTACGATTTGCTTTCTCGCATAAGCTTGTGCGTATTTTGTTTTATTTTTAGCACAAAATAACGGGACCTACACATTTATTCTAAAGCCGTGTTCGAAGGAGATTGAAACCGAGCACACTTATTCACTGAGCCATGGCGGCGCCATGCCTGAAACGAATTGTGAAGCATTTTATTAACCCATTTATGCCATTTATAATAAAGAAATGGAAGCAAGAACTAACTTTTTTGTTGAAGATACGTCGTTGCTTAAATTTTGTTAATATTTTCAGATGTAATTTCCAGCTCAGACCACATATTCAGAGAATCCATACACATGTAAATATCAAAGTATACAGTTGTGGAGTTCACAGTTCCATGCTATCTAGTGTGCTTTCCTTGCCGCCTGCTAAATTAAACTCACTTTGCCATCTGGCAACGTTTTTTGTTGTTGCTTTGCACGCAAACAAGAAATACCACTAGCTGAAAAAATTTACATGCGTTGGATCGTGTTTTTCTTTCATCATAAGCTGGCATTTCTCATCAGCTGTTTTATTCGCGAAAATGGGAACAGATTTTGAGCAAATTTTATTGAATTCTCAGAGAATAATCACACACTACTTCCATTTTGATGGAATATTGCTTTTTGCGAGAGTAATAAATTCTTAATAATAGCTTTATAAAATACTTGTAATGCGATTGTGGCAAATTAAGAATGGTCCACGAAACAGGGGCGCTCAGAGTTTTATTTTACTATCGTGCTGAAGTTGCCAGATGGGAAATTTAGAAGGAAACTGTGAATATCCCAAGTTAAATCTTAAAAGAAAGCTGCTTGACCTTATTGCCTCTTTTCATATATATTTGTATTTTATTTATATATACATTACCCCTTTCTACACTTAGAATATTCACAGCGCGGAACAGACTACTCCAACTTACCTTAGTCTATCTAGACTATATTTCTAGCAGGCCAATCTCTTGCAGGTAGCGCTTCAAAATGCTTGAACTTTTATCAGCTCCTCAGCTCGACAGCGGCTCACATTAATTTCCAATCTGTTTATGGCCCATGCGTGCTGCAGCATTCAGTGCAAGTGCGCGCATGATTCATGCCTAGAAATCTGCCAGTCTTCACGCTACACAGGTTTATGGTCTATGGGAGTAAGCTTTTAACGCGCTCTCATGCTCGTAATAAGTCCAAATTGATTTGTTAATTTTGCCGCCGCATTATGTTTGACGCATACATTACCTCTTTCTGGCCCACGTGCAACCGGTGCATTCACTGCCACTGCAGCTACTGCTGACGCATGCTCTTGTGGCATTTCCGTTCCATGTTTATGATCATGTCTCGTAGTTTTTTGTGCACTGAACTTAATTTTCAAATCTTAATTTTAGGGCTATAGGCAGGTTGGAAGCAGCCGAAGGTAGCATAAAATGGCATCGCTGCTGAGGAGGCTGCCACAATGCCAGCAGGAAATTTTAAACAAGTCGCTGCTGATGGCTAGGACAAAATTTTTATAGTTAGAAGGCACAAATTGAAAAGTTTCGTTGAAAGAAATTTATTTATTTAGAAGCTTTCTGACGAGAAATATTGCTTTTCTCAAACGTATCTTTTGTAAGCACATCTCACATAGAAACATAGAAGAGTTCTCCTCTGAGAGAGAGAGAGAGAGAGAGTCTCCTCTATAGACTTATTCATGCCTCGAACATTGATTTCACTATTCCAATGAGTCAAATTTCTAAAAGTAGATCATTTTAAGGTTTAGAATTTTGCAACTATTTTTTTTGAAGAAATCTTTGACAAGTCTTCTAAATGCACTGAGCAATTTATCGAACCGCGTTTAACATTTCTTAAAGAAAAGCAGTTGAAAATTTGGAACTTTTCTAAATCACAAAATATGAATCAGCTGACATGTTATTGATAATTGAGCACAGTAATTTGTTGCTCTATCTCTGAAGCATATTTGTTAATACAGACTTGTATTAGAGAGTGGCAATGTTACTTCTCTAAGCCAAATTCCTGGCATTAGAAACTCTAGAATAGTGCTCATGCAAATCTGCTTTGCTAAGAACGAAGTAGGGGAGAGGGGGGTACCTTCGTCTCTTTTTTTTTGAAGGCCTACATTTCAGAAGGTAATCAATATATTTAAAAACCGATTAGACTGTTACAATACCTCATTATTTAACAATAAAATGTTATACTAAAATTTCTTTAAAAAGTTCCGTTTGTATTATTTTTTTCATGATTAGTAAAAAAAGTCATTTCGCTGAATGTGCCCCCATGCCAGGGTAGCTTCGGCATTTGGCGGGGCACTTTCGGCATTCACACTTTAACGTACCATAAGGTGATACAAAATCTTGTTTAGACTAAATAAGACATGTTTTTGGTTACACAACACGTATTTATTATATTTTGAATTAAAAAATTTAAAAAAAATCATGTTTAAGAGTGTAAAAAAAGTGTACTTATTGTCAAATTTTTTAAATAAATTTTTTGTTATATATAATGTTTAAAGTGCTGAGATCGACCCTTATATTAATTTTGTGTGGTTATGGGAGGTTTAAGCCAGGTTCGAGGGTCTTGGAAGCTTCAACTCGATTTCGAATTTTAGTGCCTGTGAAGTTATATTGACGAATGTGCCCCATGAAAAAAAGACGGTGTCACTTTTTTTTCTATTTATTTTCTTACTTCTAATTTCAGTGCTTTATTTTCACTTAATACACTTTTATTTACAAAATAATTAGTATTAAAGTAATACTAATACAAGTTTGTTCGAAATAATGGTATAAATACGGCACAAACTTCTTACGTTACCGACCTGAATATTCGGGAACGAAGCACGAAAACACAAAATCAAATGTAACTTTATCAGCTGTTCAGATAGAGATGGCAAACTTTGTGAGGGATATTTATGCTAGTTATGGGTTAGTTTTTACTAATAAACAGTTATGTCCGATGACTCCTTCATACCGAAATCGCCTTTGACGAATGTGCCCCAAGGACGAAGGTACCCCCCTCTCCCCTACAACTTGCAGGCATCGAGCTAATACAATCCTTGACGTTCTGTCGCAATTTCCTATTGACCTCATTGGGCAGCATTAAAAACATATACGTATGTATGCCAAATGCGCCAACTTTAAAGAAGATATCTGCTAAAACAAAGTAGCTACACCAGTCAGCTCTGAAATTGGATTGTGTAACCCTAAACCCATTTCAGAGCAGAGAAAAAATTAACTGCAAAGAAATCAGACAGACAGCAGCATTGCAGTGGCAGTGGCAGTGGCAGTGGCGGTTCTAAAAAAATTCAAAAGGGGCGAACTTTGGTACAAGCACTAAAAAAGATACAAACGGAAACAAATTCAGAAAAAAATTTGGATGTCAAGAAGAAAGAAGGTTTTAAATATCAAATAATTATGTTAATTGTTATGGGATATATAATATGTATACTTTTTATAGACTCGAATATATACTTATATTTATTTGTGATCAAACCGAAAATTAAACTTTCAGTAATCCAAATCGAAGATCCGCTTGCTCCTACAATTGCTTTTGCTAGAACAGCCTCTGTGCCAAACTCGAGCAGAAGCTCAAAGCTGCTGATCGCGCAGATGAGTCATCTTCAGCGGCCACCACGACTTGCAGGTATCTCAGCGCAAAAAAAAAACGGCAGACCCGAGCAAGAGAAGCACTCATGCCAATTGCTGGCGTGAATTCTTTGTAGTTGTTGTTGGGATTTATGTTTTGGCGCTTGAGCTCATGTCGAGTCGTTGCTTTTAACGCTTTGAACTTGTTCGATTTTTGTTTTGTCTACTCTATTTTTTTTTTTATTTCAAGGGCCACGAAGCCGAATTTTTGTTTTGACTATCTACCTGCTGATGTTGCGCCTGGTCGCGAGCACTGCAGCCAGCAGCCGCACGAGCTGCAGGCACACTTGCTGCGCTACATTTGCAAACAACCAGACGAAAAAGTTAGTAATGCTAAGCTTAAAAATTTTGCTGCTACGTGTATAGCCAATTTTAATTAGTTATGAGAATACCTTCATAGATTGAAAGACAGAATTGTTGTAAGTCGAGCAGCTTCCTTTTGTACAGGCTTCGAGTTGGCAGACAGTTTTCGGAATGGTTGTAAAGGAAACTAAGGTAACACAGTATAGATTAGTTGAGGAAAGGTGTCTCTTTGCTTTACAAACATTTTAGTTTCTTTGATAAAACTTATATGTTTCTTCATGTAAAGATTATACGAATTGTTCGTCCTGCGAATACCAGACTCTAGTCTGATGCTCGAGTAAGCGGAACAGTGAAAGAGAAAAAGCACTAGCGTACCCTCTCCCTCTTTTCAAAATATAGTCCTCTCTAGTATTAATTTTGATCATGTGCTGTGAACATTTTATGTGTCCGGTATGAAGGCCACCCTGCAGACAAAGAGCTTTTCTTTCTACTTCATACAAATGACAGTTATGCAAATTTTTAAGTGCCATTATAAGCTCAAACTAAGTTTAAAATCATTTAGAAGTTAGTTTAGTATTGAGAACAATTTATTTTGATATATACATTTTTTAAAAAACAGTGTTAGATATAAAAAATGTAATAATTCTATTACTAACAAATTTGTTTGAGCGTACATGAACATACATTTAGCACAAGCCACCTCCATCTTTACTTTTACCCCTTTTGCCTTTCCGCATCATCCCAACAAAACTGTTGACTATGCCATTTCGATGGATACGATTTCAAGCTGTACATAGTTAGCTTCCAAAAGCAGAAGACTTGCCACAATTGAGGGGGAACAGCAGTTGCGGAAAAATGTATGACTCATTGCTCTTTTGGGGCTGGCGATCGCGATCGAAATCACGGTGACTTTGCAGGTAAACAGGCAAAAAAAAGATGGTAAACAGACAGAGAGGCAGCACAGGCAACAACGCTGCAAACATTGAAATTTGCACTTAAGAAATGTAGTCAAAGGGGAAACGTTTAAAAAAACTGACTTTACCTTATTTGCAATTTTTCTTTAAAATTTTTCTATTTCGTTCTTGAAAACTCAAATCTGTACAATTAATGCTTTTGTTGTATACATATGCCTGTATAATCGAAGACTTTAGAACTTCAGCCATTCCCTGATAAAGTTAGTTCTTCAAAACATGAAGCTTTACAGTTTATTCCTCTATACCTTTAGGGTACATCACTATAGCATTAAAGTCTTCAGAATCCAATTCTACATCTAAGCAGAACAAATCCTAGGCGTCTGTATTTATTTTAACAACTTTTTCGAGTTGCCGCTTTTTGCCAACATTATTTTACACTAAACGCTTGAAAATTGCGCTTGCTGCTGATCCCATTTTATCTCTACCCATCGCAAATCCAAGCCAACTACGCCGTTGCCATCTACCGTTGGTACGTGTGCAGCCCGGTCAGCCGCTTAAGTTCTTAAGTTTTCCTAACCGCCATTATGGCCTCTTTATTAGACAATCTCTGTTGTTGCCATTCTGCTGCTATTTGATCAGTTGTTTTGTGTATTGTGTCCAGCTCCAGCGGGCAGGTAGCTGGAGCTGCCTTACGAAAAGGATCGGAAACTAGAAACTTTTTTTGCCATAAAACGACGACAGGCATAACAGCAGAAACCAGAAAATTTCATTATTTATGGTCCGACTTGGGCAGTTAATGAGCCGAGGAGGGGGAGGCGCCCCTAACATATAATCCGTGAAGCCTGGGCATGAGAATCGCTGCGAACACTTGCTGCAGCCCGAATGACTCATAAGGTGAAGCAGATCTTTTGTGTTTGTTGGAAAAAGTAAACAGGCCAAGCAGGCGATTGATTTTCGAGGTGCGATAATATTGCATAACTTGATTTCACTTTGCTAGATACTCGTACTGCCGACTGATGACTCAGAGATGCGTAGTGGTCATAGGAAAATTGTTGAAACTTTCAGCGAGCTTCGTGAGCCGCAGTTGAACTCTGTAAAAATTAACCTAATGCAGTTTTTTCAAAGGGGATAAGATTGGAAAAAGGAAGTGCTGTAGCAGGTTCAAAAAGCATTGTCACAAGGATTTAGTAAAGTCATAGCATAGCAATATATACACCCCAAAATTAGTTGAGTGTATGAGTTGCATAAAACCCTTACGAGACTTTCTCATTGATATTGCTGAGATTAGAAGGAAATGATCTGCAGTTATTGGTAAGGTTAGGTTAAGCTGGCTGCCTAAAAAGGCCATGCGTAGACTTTGTTGGGTCCTTAGTGATGCCAATTTGGTAATGGTCATGGTAAAGATCTGTCAGAATTTTGTTATGTTTCACCGATTTCCAAAGAGGCTTGATACCTAGTTTCGAGATCTGTTCCAGCCCTGAAAAGACCGGCGCTCCTAAACAACTCAGACGAGTTATAGCGATGGCGAGGCAGTAGCACAATATGACGAACTCTAACACTATGCAACAATTATTATTTTGAAAATTGGTCGCTTCTAAATTGCCAAAAAAACTCATAAAGTTTTATTGTTTAAAACTTTTCATAAGGCCCGCATCCCACACTTCAAAAGTTCCGAGTCATTTATTTATCAAATGATACGCATTTATACAGACGATTACGTGCCCAAGTATCGCAATGGCAAGTGGCTTTGGAATGAGAGTAAGGAACGTCTGGAGTTCGAGTCGCGTGTGGAAATGGCAATGGTTAAGGATGAGCACGTGAAGACGGGTGGCTTTAAATTTCTGGGCAAAATGAATCAGCTGGAGGAGATGATATTCCGTCAGGAATTCCAACGTCCTGACACTACACACGACGCCGATGTTTTACTCATACAGGACATTAAGAATGTTGTGCTCTTTCTGGCGCCGTCCGAAATTATGGACAAGCAGTTCATACGCTTCGTGCACACCAAAGGCGTCGATCGATTTCTGCACGCGCTCGTCATATACTTCGAATACTATTTGAAAATGGTGGAATTGGTGCTTATACGTCGAGATGAAATCTCCGGCGAAAAGGCGCAAATACAGAGCGAGGAGAGCACCGAAATAAAGCGCATCTTCTCCGCTCATCTGTCGCAATATCGGCTGCTGTTGGCGCGTGAGTACAGCGCCATCGTTTTGGGCAACGATGAAATGAAGGCCTTCTATCATATAAAGCCGATCGTGAATATTTCCATGTCCATCCGAGATAAGAGCTTTCACGAGGCTTTCTTGGCCTTCAGCACACAGTTTGTCTGGATTGCTATGCATCGGCGCGCTTACGAGATGATCGACATGGAAATGTGTCGTCTCTTTCGCTCCGAGCACTTTAAGCTCACCAAAAATGAGCACGTTCGCTTCTCCAGAGCGGAGGCCAGCATGTTGTATGGCCAGAACTACAGGCGTGTTAATTATCGCGCTCAGAACTCGCCACTCATACAGGAGCTCAACAATGTGGCCAGCCAGAATTTGCCCATTCTGTGGATAGGCGAACGCAAGTACCGTGGCAATGACTATCGCGTGCATCAGCTGGAGCTGGAGTACATCGTGCCGGACAGTCAGCTCTCGATGATAGATATCGCACATGGCATATTGGGCAATCCGAAGCGCGTCTACAATACCATGTTGTACCTCGATTGGGAGGAGGTGCGCTTTCAAAATTATTCCGAAATTTATGATCCCTATCGCCTGGTGAGGCAACCCTGTTTGGAGCTGCCAAAATTAGATGCAGAGAAATTACGAAAATTCGCCAAGAAATATGAATCCTATTACAATATTGTGTCGCATCATGAGCCCTTGAGCAAGGATATGTTGCGCAAGTGGTTCCAACGCGACTCCATAATCAATTACTTCAAGACCGAGGGCATGATTACGAACGTTTGGTCGAAGTGTTTGAGTGAAATCAATGATAAGAGCTATGGTCCTAGCGTCGAAGAGATTACCCAAAGATTCATTGCACAGAAAGAGAAGTTGCGCAAGAAATAGCTTTGAATGGAAAGATGACACTAATGGCACTCAATCATTGGCTGTGGATCAGGCAGAGAATGCTTGGAATTCTAAACGTTTACATATTTTTAATTTTTGAAGCAGCCAATCAAATTTTCAATTGACAATACAAAAATTTTTCAAAAAATTCAAATTTCTTGCTTTGAC
The DNA here is from genome assembly GCA_963457695.1 of Neria commutata. Taxonomy (NCBI): domain Eukaryota; kingdom Metazoa; phylum Arthropoda; class Insecta; order Diptera; family Micropezidae; genus Neria; species Neria commutata. The sequence continues at coordinate 40,063,075 of OY735248.1, forward strand.
TTTGGCGGTTGTTGTAATATGTTGCTGCTGTTGTTGTTGCTGTATGCTGGCAGGAACCGACAAGTTGTCAGCTGTTCAGCAAGCACCAGCAACATAAGAAAGTGTAGACTCAACGTCGTCAGTCGGCAATGCTTGCTTGGCAGCCTTTAATTGGCAGCACTGCTGGCTCACAACTTCCTCAGAGAACAAACATAGCGATCAATCGATCAATTATTTCGCTTAATTACGGCACTTTTACAATTTATTGCAACACATTCAACAGTTTAGATATAATCAATAAGAGATTGTATGCACAAAACAATGTTTTATGACGACTAATTGTCGGACTATATGCACTTGATGCCAATTAGGAAATTCGATAGCGTAGCATTTTTACGAAACCGGTATTGATACCTCCATTCCAAACAGTCAAAATTTTTAAAAAATATGCAAAAATATCAATATGAAATTTTTGTAAAAGAGTATAAACCTTAGCAAGCTTATGACCAAATTCTATGTGCGATTTTATTAAAGCTTTTGACGTGTTTTGATGCAGTTAGAAAATCGGAGCTCAGCCTTTGAAAAGCTGCCATTTTCTATATGATAAAATTCAGAATTAAGTATGATATAAAATTGTGTAGTTTAATTTTCAAACCATTTAACTGCAAGCAAATTTTTTCTATAAAGAAATTCCGAGAAAAAAAATATGCAATACAATTTAGTACATAGTTTCATTTTCAAAACATTTAACTGCAATCAATTATTCGATACGGATTTCAAATTTCGAAGTTGTTGTATTTCAAAAACACGAAATACCCGTATCAAGAATTTTGCAATATTATTTTTATACCCTACACCTATGGTAATAGGGTATAATAAGTTTGTGCGAAAATTGTAACGCATTAAAGGAGCCTTCCTAGGTATAGACATAAGTATATAGAAATGATCAGAAACACTTTCTCTTTTCATTTCCGGTTGTCCGTCTGTCCTTCTATCTGGGTGTCCGTGCGCACAGGAGAGAAAGAAGGAGTTGTCCGATTTATACCAAATTTGGCACACAGTCGCAGTGAACCTTCCACTACTTCAAGTTCCGAGATTAGCCAAATCGGTTGAAGAACACGCCCACTATAGGCCTGTAAGTCCCAATACCCCGGATTTATTTCGGTTAAATAGCTATATTTTGTCTAATTACTCATGGAAAAGAACTGTACTTGGTATTCAAGTTAAGGGTTTGGTTTTCTATGTCCTACGAAAAAAATGGCCGTGGTCCGCCCACTATATAGGCGGTAAGCTAAAAATCCCCTTAACTTCAGTAAGATATACACCAGAGAGTCCATATTTGGTCACTTCATTACTGGTAAGAATACCTTTTAATTCCCCAAAAATGGGCATGGCCCGCCCACTATGGGGGCGGTAAATTAAATATATCGATCATTGCGGTTGTACACCTTCCAGAGCATCAACTTTTGGCATAAATAGTCTTATTAGGGATATATTGCAGTCTGCTAAATTAAATGCACCCACAATTTCTGTGGATTATCACCCCACTTGGGAACTTGGTGTAGGATATTACTCTGTCGGTGAAACCCGACTGATTCTTCCTTACTTGTTATTGTTGTAATAGTGTTCGAATCTGGACTCTAATATACGAAAAGCCTAGTTCCAATGTAAGTGAGTTATACTAAAATATCACTCTGAATCTGTAATATTAGGGTGATTTGAAATAAAGGATAATGTTCACAAAGCTTAGAGAATATACTTCAATATTTTAAAGGAGTCTGAGACATATAGTAACCAAACTAATAAGTCAACCACTCAGTGCTGCCTTATAGAGCGTAGCTATTACGAGTACACGAACATCAAGTCAGCCCAGACGTGGCTACGCCAACAGCATTTTATTGATATTATGAGCATGAGCAGTAGCACAGAATTAAAGCCACAGACAGACCGACAGACAGACAGACAGACCATGCCAGCAGTTGGTGCTTTTCTGCAGTAGCAACAACACGCGTAAATTTGATTTAAACATGAAATTTAACAAATTTAGTGCGCTCATGTGCCGGCGGACCAGCATGACTGCGCAGCCGTCTTGATTGCGTACAGTTTCAGCGTCATTAGCCGCCGGCGCGCACAGCGAGCAATTGATGACTGCCTCGCATTGGCTGGCCGCGCACATGAGCCTGCCATAGGAACACGCTCCAAGAGACGCCAGCCGCAGACTGGGCGCAGACGTGCTGGGCATGCTCGATAAGTGCATATGGACGGCGCGAAATGGAGCTCTCTGCGGCGGTGTGCAATTTAAATTGGACTAGGAGTGGGCTTAAATTGGTCTCTGGCAGCCCGCGTGGAGGCACACAAATTGGCGTTATGCTGAGGTGTCACAAATGACGGCCAATTTGGCTTGGCAAAGACAAGTGGGTCATAAAGCTCATAGATATCAAAAATCAATTAAAGAAATTGGCAAGTGTTGAATGTTGTACCAATATTCTCATTTTATTTGCTTGGAGCTTAAATGTTTCTAAAGAAATTTCGGATGTGCTCCCTCATATCTTTATAGGGTTCGAAAGAACCACAAGCTCTACAACGACATGAAGCTTTCCGAGCAGGTTCATCAGCAGTGACTGCGCGGGCTCGGGCAAGTATGACAACTCTCTGGAAGATATTTGATGCGAAGGTCGAGAACTGACGAAAGAGTGGAAAATACGAACTCTAATTAAAGCGCTGATCAGTCACCGCGTATCGTATTTAATCGGAGCGCAGACAAAACCTACCCTACCCGAGCTCATACATGCGTTCGCTCATTGCGTATTTAATCGGCGCGTAACGCAAAAATTATAACCCAAATTGGTTTTTCTCACACGTTTACGTCTGCTCTGATGCTCAGAGAGGATGAGAGAATGACATTGCTTTGTACTAAAAACAGTGCTGCCACTGCTCTTCGATTTTAATTTAGAACTAAAACCGGATTATTATTGCTATTATAAATTCTTAAAAGTAGACCACAATAAATATATCTAAAAATTTAGATAATTCTGTGTCATAGATTTTATAAAGAATGTAAAATTTAACCTCACAAGCAAAATGAACAGCGTGCTTACTTTGTGCACGAAACTATATGGCAGCACGGCAGCAATAACCAAGACAAAAACCTGCAAAAGAGCCACAGCTGCGATACGATTTTCACTGAACGGCCCAAATTTTGCCGTTACGAATAATTCCGCTCACAAAAGATACGCGGTGACTGATCAGCGCTTAAGAAATCAAGTGAAAGTAGTGCTCTCAAAACTTGGAATCAGACACAGTAGAAATGGCGCCTGAAGAGCCCTGTTGCACGAGGTTCGAACCTATAAAAGATTGAAGTGACCATGTATACAAGTATACGGATTATTATGGTGGCAGATATGCCCCCGCTTCCAGACTACAGAGCAGGCAACAACGCCTCCCGACGTAATACTTAAGGGGAGTCCCGGGAGGGCAAAGCCGTATGGATGAGAAGTGGTACAAGCGGGTATAAGTCTCGCACTGACTGAGGCTTTCGATACTTTCTTTTTTGTTAAATAAACAAAACCAAAACAAAAATTATGCAAGTATACTGGTTACTTTGGCATGTTGTGATCAACTTAGAGAAATTTTTTGGAAATAGCTACTTCAAAATTCATATACGAATTCAAATGAACGAATTGAAATGGATTCGTCAATTGGATAGTCATAAACAAAAGATTGTTTACAGCGACATTGCAAATTAAAATTTTTTATGAATTAATTTTTCTATTAAATTTCTTGTGAGGGAGAGAGTGCACATTTCTGCAAGAAGAAGAAAATAAGCTTAGCCTAATAAACCAAGACGCAAACTAAATATTAATAATAATAAGTTACAGTTGTTAAGTATCTGCTTAACTTTAGCGCATTTTCTTGAGATTCTGCCTATTATACGCGTAATTCATAAAGAAACTTTGTCTGAAGCGCATTAAGATCAACTCGATCAGTGCGACAAGGGATCTTTGTAGATCGCCGCCAATCTGTAGAAGTATACCAAAATAAAGAGTTTTCAATAAAATTCAAAAAAATGGCAAACAATAAAATCGCTGCTTTGTTTCGCAGTTCAGCTGTTCCGATTCTTGTGTCTCTCTCTGTCTGATCGGTCGCTCTGTACGATCGGTCGCTTCTCATGTCCGTTCGGCTGTCATTTTATCGTCTGCTTCATTAATTCACAATATCGTTACAGCCATTTATGCTTAATTAATAAATTGCCCTTGCACGTACAGCGGACAGCTTAACGAAAGGGCGATAAAATATCTACCTCAAACTCAGGGATATGACTTCAATTTAAATGATCCTTTTATTAGTCTGGGGCAGATAGTGCTTGGCACTTGGAACTGAGAGCAAGTTCAGCAGCTTTCAGGCAGCAAATTTGCCTTGCAAAAGAACACATAATAATAAATACAAAACAGATCGTAAAACAATATGCATGTATATACGTACATATATAGTAATATTGAAGGTACCCTCGAACGAAATGACAACAAAGCCAGATCTCGCAGACAGATAACGGCGCGCTTAAGTAAGATTGACGGTGTTTCGGCAACAGCTTTGAGCAACGGCACAAGCAGCGGCGGAAGCGTGATCCGCAGCTCCTTTTCTTTATATGTATATGTATGTTCAGACAGTTATGAAATTTATGACCTGCTGTTTTGTGCTTATAAGTAGCGATTTAAATCAGCGCTGTCTATAATTCTGAGTAGGTTAATTTCTCATAAGACTTTGATATTGCTACAAAGAGAACATTTTATTAATAACTGAACTATATATTTATTACAAACTAAAGCATATAAAAGACAAATTTGAGGGACATTAAACTTGTACAACTTTAAGTATAGACAAAATTGTAATATACACCAAAAGTCTACAATTTTAAGTATAAGCAGCCTTTTTTAAGTAAAAAAGAAGAGTTTAGCTGTCTAAACAAGAAGCAGCTGTTATAATGAGCAAAAGTCTATAATTAAATTCTTTTAAATATAAAATTACCAATTCAGATGAAATATTTATAACGACAAATAAACATTTTGGACGAGAACATTTAAATAAATAATCACTAAACTAATATTAATTGTAAGTGCAACGAATTATTGATTTCTGCAGACCGAAAGAAAAGTGCGAACATAAAATCTCTTGCAATTTTAGTTCCATTTTAAGTTTATATTTAATTATATGCATGTATGTATATGCAACATGTATAGAAACTTGGTCAGCTGTAGCTGACTTTAAAAAGATTTATGAGCTTAAATAGCGATAATTTTCAAATGCAGACAATTTTTGGCTGCGCAAAAGATCTTTCCAAAAGGTTTTTGCGCCAATTTAAGACAAACGACGCAAGGATCCAGCATACACTTATACATCAAATGGCAATCCATTTGTATTTGCTGACAAACTGATGCCGCGCAGCTACAAAAAAAATACAAACGCTACATATGCAAACATACACAAACACACACACACACACACAAATGTTGTGTCTAGTCAGAGCAGCAGCGAAAATTAAACTCGCAAGATAGACGGACGACCCCTGCTCCTTTCGATATGATCCTATTGCTGCTGCTGCTGCCAGCTATACGGCTCGATCGTTGGTTTCTACGGATCACTTGTGAAACCGTACGCCAGCAGCGTGAGCGTGTTCTACCTGCTGGTTTCTTTTGTGCCTCTGTGTGTGTGTGAGTGTTGGTTGCTTTGTACTTTGCTGGCTGCCATATGTTTTCAAGTGTCCGTCTGTCTGTCTGACTGTCTGTCCTCCATTTGGCCCTTTTCTTTTTTGTTGTTGTTGTATTTTGCTATGTTTCGTGCAGCGCGTAAAGTTTTGAATTTCTTGGAAATAAAAGCCTAGTTAGGTATAAAAATTTCCACTTGAGCTCAAGAAGAAAGAACAAAAAATGGAGGTAGGCTTTTGTGCGAGGGTAGCATCGAGACAGAAAAAAAGGTTCGATATTGTATTAAAATTGGCTACACATGCACAGCCAAACATATAAAGACACTAGACAGGAGCGTAGTTACCGATTTCTAGCACTAGGAAATGACGTCCTTAGCGATTGAGTGTGTCAACTTTTCCAGGTCACAACTACTTTCCTACTAAAAATTCATTTCAATCTAAAAAGGATGTAAAACATGTCAGCAACTAAATTGTTAAAAATGTGAGGGCTCGTAAAAGTAGCGGCCAGATTTCATTTTCAAATTTTTAGTGCCATTGAAAAGATATTAACTATCTTTTAGATTTCGAAAAGATGTTGTAAGTTAAGCTTTTCGATGCATATTTTCTTGAAAGCTGAGTCTGACTCCCTATCAGAAAGCTTTATTTACTAAAATCTTAAAGATAAATAGAACGGCAGTTTGAATATTAAACTTATTTAAAAGCATTTTTTGCTCGAAACCAATAATCGGAGAATGCCGCCTATACATGATAAGCACTTGTTGGTTTGGAAAGAATTATAGGTAAAAGGGTGGGGGAAAATGCTTGCTAATGTTGCAAGTTGAAGCCAATTAGAGCAGTTATTCAGGCCGCTCATGTTCAATTAAATAGTTGATACAAAAAAATTAACTCTTTTAACTGTCTGAAAGCGAAAGCTAACTTGCGGCTTAATATGAAAAACCAAAACAACAAGCAACATTAAACTCTTCTTGCCATCCCTTTTTGCTGCCACTACGTGCCTGCTGCTCTGAGGCACCAGTTGCATGTTAATTTTCCATATGCTTCGATTCAATTTTATTTCCTTTTCAATATGCTGCACACTTTTGTATTTATCAGCATTTAAGGTTCAGTTGTGTGTGTGTATGTGTGTGTGCATATACATATGTATGCATATATTTTTGTATCTGCCTGCATGTGTGTATGCCACTTATTTTTGTTTCTGTTTTGGCTCCAATTTTTCTATACACTTTTTTGTAAAATTTTTTGTTTGTTTGTATGCTATGCTATATCTTTCTTTGCTGTTGGACTATAATTTTTTTCTTGATTGTGCTCTTGGCAACTTGTTGTAGGTGCTGGCTGGCTATAGCCCCCTGCTCCCCTTCCCGTGCGACCAACGGTCTATGCCAACACTCACCTCCACGCCACGACTGTTTATCTAGTCACAATAAAGTATCTGCTGGGTTCGTTGCTGTTGTTGTTAGTGGTGTTGTTGTTGTTGTTGCTGTAGCTGTTGTGATTTGAAACCGTGCAGGTGTCCAATAAGTTTTTTCTTCTTATTTTTTGCTTCTGCTTCTTCCTCTGCACTCCGTCATTTGTAAGGTTTTTTTTTGGGACAAAACTAGTTCTAGATTTACGGCGCAGCTCGAGCGCGCCACACTCTTGCATACACGTTCCTGCGCTTGCGCGGCGGCTGCTGCTGCTGCTGTTGCTGCTGCCACTGCCTGATTGCATATAACAAGTTTTGTTGTTGTTGCTTTTGTATGTCGTCGTTTTGCCTCATTTGCTGCTTGTGGTTTTTAAAGTGCTTTGCAGGTCATTTTGCTTTATTTGTTGTTGCTGTTGTTGTTGTTGTTGTTGTATATATCTCGCCGTATTTTGAATTTTTGATTACCCTGCCAACCGTTTGACCATTTCTTCATGTTTTTGTTGCTTTTGATTTCTGGCTACTTCTACAATAATTATACAAATTTTGCGTTATTTTCCGTTAAATTTGAAAATAGTCTATTAAAAAAAGCAACGCTGCCGGTTTTCAAGCGACGCCATATATAATTGCTTCTAAGTAGCCACAATATGGTCAGTTCGGTTAATTGAAATTGAAATTGAATTTGATTTGGTTCATTTGGGTTTGTTTTCGATGCGCTTGATTTCTTTGACTAGCACCAAAATTTGTTCAATGCATTTCTATGCATTTGATTCTTTGTTTTTTTAAAAGTGCGCTGCCAGTTTTGATTTAACTTATATATGTACACATAGGAAGCTATAAATGTAAATACATATAGATTTATATAACTACATCAACAGCACGTGTAACTAAGGCCTAGCTATCACTAATCTTACGTACAGTAGTTTTAAACCGATATTTTCACTAACGATAATAATTGAAACTATCAAATATTTGAATTAGCTTAACTTCCTCAGCTAACGATATTTTTAGTGATTTCAGCGAGTTTACAAAAATTTACTTTCACAAAAATGTATTTATTCAGGAAAATATCACTATCAAAAAGTATTCTTAATTCCTCTTGGAAATTTGTATATCTTCTATTTAGTTTAGAGCTAATGGAAAATCCTCATGGCAGTTAGCTTACTTAGAGCCATGGCTTAGACAAATGGCGATAAGTCGAAATGTGAACCTGATCGATTTTATTAGAAAAGTTACGGCTTGTAAAATTAGCTTTACTTTGATTTACAGAGCTCTGGCGTATTCAAAGATGATTGGGTTGTAATTCAGCTTTCGCATTTACAAATATTGGCTTAATATTTGATTGCCTTTTCTATATTTTTTTAATTATTTTCAAATTAGATGATTGTTAATTTGATACAAAGATACTTAAACCAAACAAATGTTGCATTAATTTTTGATTTCCTTTGACTAAGATAGTCAAAAATTTAAAATATAGATTTATTCTATATTTTTTGAAATTCGCATTGCAAAAGAATTAAATTTCTTCAGCTCTCTTTCTCGCACTCTTTGAAATAAAATGATCGATTATGCAGCTCATTTCAATTTTCACACGCCTCTTGGCAGGATTATGCAAAAAGAGCTGCCTGTGCTTGCTCAAATCCTTTCGTGCTTACTCACACACACACACACACACACACACGGTTCTGTAAATTAAACGTGTCAAAGTGTGATTTGCATTTTGCATTTATCCCATGACATATTTTTTGTCGAATCATGCTAATCAACCCAAATGCGCAACACTTACCCAAATGCCTGCCAAAGGTGGCCTTTTGAGCGCCTTGAAATATGCAAAATGGCAAAAAATCGAGCCATTATGAATAAGTAATGCCAACTATCAGTTGAGCCTAAATGATCGCAGAATGATTGCAGCAAAAAAAATGGAAGGCTGCTGCAAGGCGTTGCACATTATCAGCGGCAAATGAGCGCACGTGCAACAAGGCGCATAATGCTGATGAGAGCGGCTTAAGGCGTAATTCGAAAATGATCTTGCTACATTTTAAGCATGCGCAAGATCATGCTATCCCCTCTCAACTCTTTGCAATCACAACTATTTTCGCCCGACTGATCTGCGTGTTGCATGTTGGCTGCTCATTTTAGACTCCAGCATGCCTCGCAAACAGCTTGAAGCGGCTTTCTTGATGATGACAGTTTATGCCTTCGCGCCAAGTAGATGCAGAGTGTAGACCCTAAGCAGCGTTCCCCCTCAGCAGCGCGCTTTTCCACTTTTTTTTACGCTACAGCTAAGTTTATAGGGCATATCAGCAATTATTGCATTACGAAGATCAGATCAGCAACTTTAAATTGTTAGCTGTAGATTTTACTAAAATTATAACTTATGAGAGTAGGCTATAGTTTAAATCCACAGCTTGTATTTGAAGTATTAAATTATTCTTTGTTATATGTTATTTTTCTGCTCATAATCCCAAAAAGAGCGTTTAGCTTTCTGTCAATTTTCTATCTATCGCCTCTTAATTAGCTACTTACATACATACACATATACAACAATTGCTGGGAATACCAGCGAATAGTTTTCGTTCTTTAAGACATCTGATGCAAAGTCGTAGGAATATTTATAAAAATGTTTTAGATTGCTATTTTCCAAAACTTAATGTGGTGCTTCAAATCGCAACAGATTCTCTCTATATGTCTAACATACCAACTAGCTTACCTATTGCAGCGTGTTGCGCTCTCGCTAAAAAAAACGATCGAAGCTTGCTTTCCGCTTTTTATAAACATAAATCCCTTTTATCTTCTTAAATGTCACTCACGCGCTGCATACTTCTAAATAAAATGCAAATTACTTTTCCACAGCTTGCCAATGAGCAAAAAGTGGTGGTGCGCCTCTTCAGCGTCAGGCCGTCGTCTTTTTTGCATCTATACATTTTTCCGCAGAAGCGTTCCTAACGCCGCATGACAATGCAAAAACCGATTCGGGATTTCGAAAAAAAAATTTTAAAAGCTAGCATAATTTAGCTCGGGTCTGCTGTCTTTGTTAGTTGATCGTTCAGTAGCATTCGGCATGCGTTTGTAAAGATTTATTGCTTTTTTGTATGAAGTTAACTGTCATTGTTGTTGTCTACTCCTTTTTGCTGCACATACAATACATAAATATCTGGCAAGTCATTAACGGCACATCAATCATTTTAATAAGCTTTTTATTTGTTTATCAAACACGTTATAGTTTTTGTCTGTTGTCTGTTGTATGTTTGCTATGTAGATGTAAATATACACCGATGCATGCATGATATACGTATGTATTTGTGCAATATGCCTACGTGCGAGTATATATGCTGAAGTTAACCACTTCCAAATTTACTCTTTTTTCTTGAAATGTTTAAAAGGCGTGTTTCTGTCTGACCGTAAATCTTTTGGTCTGTCTATGTGTACAATCGTTAAGTGCCTACATATGTTTAAGCTTCAAAGCTATATATTAACTTTATGATTTGCGCAGAAATTGACAACAATGGACACTTTAGGCCCATAGCAAAAGTAGACTTAGAGTCCAAACCAAGCCAAAAATGGCCAAGCATTTAATTCGGACCTGTACTGTCGACAATTGGACAGTCTGATGAGAGGAAACAGAACAACACCATGACACACACAGCAATAGTGACTAGCCAGAAGCTCACGGAGCTTGGTTAAAGGGGGAAGCGCCCCGCTTTGGCCAATAGGAGAGGAATCAGCACAACACCAGGCCACACAAATCGATAGTGATTAGCCAGAAGTTTAGGGAGCTTGGTTAGGCGGTTCTTTTCCATCCACTTTATAGTCCGAACCTGGCACAGAGTTATTAACATCTGTTCCTGTCTATGGCGGATTTTGTTGTTGAAAAATTCAACTCAAGGGAAACTTATGAAAATCATAGTGTAATAATATCAAGTGTACCAGATAGCTTGACGTACCCCAGCTTGTCAGAAAATATTTTGATTTTCCTTTTCTCCTTCTTCGTTATATGTCTTAACCCATCCGAGACATTAGTACAAAAAAGTTACTCAACATTTTTACGTACCAAAAAATTTTTATTTTCAGTAATGAACCAGCACGTGTGTTACATTTTTTATAACAAATAGCGTTTATAAACCAATTGTTAATATTTTTTTATCTCGTTAAGACCACCTAAACTTCGCATTGCCTCAAAGAAATTTTCTAATACGTCTTGATTTAGTCTACTAGTCAAAAGGTAGGACATTCCAAACTTTTCTTGCAGATATTTATACAGCAAATTTAGGGAGGTATTCGTTATTACCACAAGAGTTGGCCATTGATGTTTTTTCTTTTTACTTTTTTCTTCAAACGCAAACTCAAACTGAAAACGGGTTAATATTTTTGACAACGCAACTGACAAGGAAGGGTATGAGAATAGAATGTCATTGCTATCTGGTACACTTGATATTATTACACTATGATGAAAATCGACTGTCTCAAATTTTTGTCAATTGCGAAGAGGATTACTGTGAGAGAAGACAAAGTGGAATTATCTTCAAAATGGCAACAAGTTATCGAACAAAGCGTTGCATATTTGACCTAAATCGAAAAATTCTAACAACACTAAATAAAGGCTTAAATTTTGTGCGAAAATTACGGATTTCTTTATACTACTTTTTACAACTTATATCTCAAATATGTATGCTAATACAATACTAAAATTTCTCTTATTTCGAGTAAACACTTTAAGATCGAACTGGAATACGCTTTTTTGGTTTCGTGAAGGCCTCTAAATAAATTTTCTAAATTTCTTGCATTTTATAGTACTTAAATATCTAATAAAATTATTTTTATTGCAAATCTATTTGCTTAGAAGTTAGTATTAAGCTTAGTAATAGGCTGACATTGATTTATTTTACTCGCTCAGCTTGGCAAGAGCTGCCACAGTTTAGCCACTAAACTGAATCTGTGCCACTGTGAAATGGCTTACATCTGCCAAACTAGCAGCAACAGCTGCTGCTGCAATCCGCCTAGCGGCAGACAAGTAATGAAATTAGCCTGCTACAGCCGCACTGCCACGCCCCACTAATTAATTAATGCATTTACGTGAGTCATAAATTTGCTTGCTGTGCGCATAATTGCTTGCAAGAGGCCTTTGCCAGCAGCAACAGCAGCAGCAGAAGTTGCAACAGCAGCAGCACAAGGCGGCTCAGTAGCTTCTGTGCCCATGCACCGAACCAGCGATCCAGCTGCCAACATTGGCCGAAGCGCCTAGCGCCAATGCTACTTCACTGCACTCTACTGTTAAAGCGTAAGCTATAATTTCCAGCAACAAAGTAATAATAACTAATTTTCGTTGCATATGTACACCATATTTCCTGCACAAACAAGCCATTTGATGCAACGATCCTATGCCAGCGATCTTATGCTCGTACCGCTATGATGCACAAACCACTGAACTACTCCACTCTAGCCTACGAGCATGTTCAACTGGCAGTCGTTTGAGAGACGCAGTTGAGTCCAACAGATGAAAGATTATATGTCAGAGCAGCTCTTTTAAATTTCAATATATGCTTTAACTAAAAACTGTGCTAAATTTCACCACACACACACAGAATCATTTGATTCGAATCAATCAAATAAATAATGCCAAAAATATTTTCTTCATATCCTTATCAAATTTTACGACTTTTTTCCGGCAATCAAATGGTGAAATTGAACGTTCTACGGTATTCAAGAGTAATATTGCCACATGTACAATTATTTCAAAAAAAATCAAGCCACCATTTGCTTGGCAACACTTCGATTGCAAACAACTTTTGTTGCATTTGGTTAATCTTGAAATGTTCACACAGTCGAATGCAGTTTAGTTTTGTTATTATTTAACAATAAAAGAAAAATTTTACATAGCATCATGGAAGAAGTTCGCCTTTATTTAATGATGTAACGTAGCTTTACATCATGCAAAGAATTTTTAGATTTACGCAGACCGTTTCTTAAAAAATTCTTCATAGTACAAAATGCATAATAATGCTTAACTTTTTACAACTTTTCTCAACTTTTAAAATATGTACATTGTATTCATTACTCATTTCATTTTTCAGAGCAAGCCAGTTTATCTTTTAACATTAACTACTTTATTGCAAAACTAGGGACCTTTTCGGCCGACTTACTTTCCGAGCCATTAACTCTTCTTTAATGGCAGTTCCACTTCAGTCCCTAAATGGCTCTCATTAAAATGTCATATACTTCCTTTTCATTGTTACAATTTTATGGCGTTAAATTCTTTGGCATTTTTCCACTTAAATGGCAAAAATTTGCTTGCATGTCGGCATTAATTGCAATGCATTTCAGCTCAATTCAATGCGAATTGGATCGCTGAGGTACTTGGCTCGAAAAACCATAATCCGTTACGCTTCAAGCGCTTTGTGCATTAATATCCTTTTTGGTCGCTGCGAGGCAGCAGCGGCGAACGATAATTATATTTGCCGTATTAGCTACATTTCAACGCACGCCCTCAGGTTCATTGGCGCATTTACTACGTTCGCTTTTAAAAGCCGAAATGACTAATAAACGGTCGCCATAGACTAGACACTAGGCACAGTGGCGTGTTGTCAGCAAATTTTTGCTGCTATAAAATTATTACTTTTAAATGCTATAACTTGTAAAGAAGCCATAAATGATCAATAAATAGATTACATACAAATAATAGAATATCTTAAGAGAAAATTAAGAAACTTATTGAAGAGTTGTTAAATGAGGAGCACAGAAATTTATGTCAGATGAGAAGGCCATTTAAGCTTCGTAAACAACTAATTTGCTGAGAAAGATGCCATGTAGGTACTATTTTGATGGTTCTAGCAGATCGCATGACATCGCTAGAATAAGTTGTGGACAAAAAAATGCCTTGCATCTTAGCTATGTCGGAAATATTGCAGACCACGCTCGTATATGAAGTGTTTTTTAGAAGCTTTATTTTCCGATAACGATTAAACGGCAACGCTACTATCATTTTAAATTATAACGTGCTGATTTAGGTAAGCTAAATGAATGCTTAAAGACTAAGCTTGCAAGCTTTTTTGAGGACTCTTTAAAAGATGAAAGATAACAGTGCGACAAGCATCTGTATATCAGAAGCTGCTCATAAAAGACTAACGAGCTAGTAACGCTTAGCAGAAAGCACAGCCGAATGGTCATGGAATTCTTCAGGAACACTCTCTAATTAAAAATATACCTACTATTGGTGTAAGTAGTAAAGACTAGCATGTGTAGGAACTCTAACAGAAATGAAGATGGGCGACTAAGAATCAGACTTGGCTACCAAGATAATACTTATATAGCTACAGCTACAGAATATTGTAAACAGGTCAGATGAGGTCAGGTCAGGGCATACATTTTGAAGCTATTTGTCCATTCTAGAGTATCTGCAGATAAAAGAAGAACTAAGAACTCTTCTACCCTAATCTAAGACAACGAATTAAACTACAAATTTAAACTGATAGCAGCGGCATCTTTCTGATGTTTCAATGTAAAAAATTTTCAATGATTATTTATAATGCTGCCTTTTTTCAACTTTTATTTAAAACATTTTTCATGTTTTTCACCAAAGTCAACTTTCATTGATGCCGCCACTGTCGCTGGAGCTTCTGATTGCTACCAACTGATCGTATGATCATCATCGCATGATTTTCGTCATTTTAATCGCTTCGCTTGGATACTTCTTCTGCTGCTTCTTATTGCTTGTTTTGTTGTTGTTGTTGTTGCTTTTGTTGTTGTTGCTTTGCGCGTCTCACATTAGCCACGACAGTTTCATATTAAATTACGACTTTTTGCACAGGCACCTTCAGGCGGCATGCGTTGTTGTATTGTCGTTAATGTTGTTGTTGTTCTGCTTTAATGGCTTGGCCAGTTGTTTGCGCAGGCATCGACACTACGGCCAGTGGCAACGTCAGTGCTGCATGACGAATCTGCTGAATATTATTTATACACACTTATTAACATTTTTAATGCGCCAATATAACAAAGCCTGCGTCTGCTTCTGTTGAAGTAGTATCGGCAGTTGTTGTTGTTGTTGTAAACTCTTGTCGGCAGTCGACAGACGGTTTGTTAAGTGTTGCACAACAACACAACCAAAATGAGTCATTCCATTTTAGCGCTCATTTCGAACGCAGGCACCAAATCTTCAGCACGACGCGTCCGAGAAATTGGGTCAAGTGGGATAAGCCGCCAAAAATGGCAATGCCAATGCAAGTGGAAAAAAGAGTAAGGCCAGTTTTTGCAACAGTGATTAAAAAATTAACATGCCATAAAGAATACATTAAAAAAAATAATTTTTTGTGGCACTAATTCAAAGTAAAACACAACTTAAAAGGCCTTTTGTTTGGTAGCTACAGATTTTTGACACCCTAAAGGTTGAACATATTTTGCATACATTGTAAATAAGCTTCGTAGAATCGAGAAAGTCATTTCTTCAAAAAATTTTGTGGTTAGAGCATATATCATAAATACACTGATAGTGTCTTTTTATTAAAAATATAATGTTCTTAAACCAGAACAAAAGAACTATACAACTTTTTCTTCTGTATTAAGTTCTTAATTTTCAAACAAATATTTTACATTCAATGGGAAAACTGTTGAGATATGCAAGAATTGTTTGACGAATTAATAATTAAGCTTGCCCTTCCAGCGTAAACAAATTTACTTAGAACTGGTTCCATTGAATTCCTTTAAACATATGTAGAGTATAAGATCGGCGACTATGCAGACTCTTGTACTTTCTTTCTTTTAAATTTTCCAATCAGTTCTTGCAAACTGTCAGCTACTTGTCAAATCAATTAAACGACGTTTATCGCTTGGCCGCAATCAATTCGATTGCAGCTCACAAATCTTGCATACAAGGACTCATGCACCTTTAACCATGCAAGTTGTGTGCATTTGGACAAAAAAAATAAAGCAAACTGCAACAGATGACATTTAGTGTAGGAACGATCAAAGCTCGATCCCTTACATTTGACCCCTTCGCCTGCTAGGGCACTTGCTACCACGCACTGCTTCAACATTGCGCTCTCTCAGTGCCACTTTTCTCTTCTTCTTTCTTTCTTTTATATTTGACAATTAAGTTGCTTACTTTGACATTTGGGTAAATATTGAATGTTGCTTAGTGCCTGAAACCCTTTTCTTTCAAAGCCCTGCCGCTGCTGGCACAGGTTTCAGCTTACAATTTGCTGTTCTTCATTTGTCAATCACCCGCACAAGTCTCTCACACTCATATGTCATGTTAGCCGACCTAACCTCACTTCTACGCTGCGCTCAACTGTCATTTACCTAACAGTACTCCACTGCACTGTGTAACTACTACTACTACTACTACGACTACTACTGTTGTTCTTTTATGGTTTCCCCCAAACAAAGTGCAATACTTTTTTTCACCGTTTTTAACTTTACCTTTACCTTTCCTACTTCTACTTTATTTGCTTAGAATTATTATTCCGAAAAGGTTCTGTGGTGATGGCGTTGCTGGTGGATCATAGACATAACAGCACTTTGCCTTACTTGTGGACGGTTTCAATTTCAATGCTGTCTGTGCTTTTGTATCTGCATCTGCGTGTGTGTGTATTTGTCTGTGTGCTTAGTTATATCTATAAATACTTAATTCAATTGAAGCATAATCGTCGCTTATGAGAAAGTTAAATAAAGTTCGATGCGGGCTAAAATGAGTAAGCCAAATTATGGCATACGAAATTATGATAAAGAATTCACAGTTTGTTTTGTGTTCAAACTTTGTAAATAGTTTGGAATCATTGTTTAAAAAAGGTTCATAAACGATTTAAAATATACTTCAAGAGTATATTAAGAAAAATCTTTTGGGTTTATACAGTCGAACCTGTCATGGAAAAATTCCAAAATATATTAAAATCAGAGAAATACTGATTTTGAAAAGCTTTTTACACACCAAAGAAACTTGACAACTGAGATATTCATCGCTGAGCGGTATAGGGGAGAGGGGGGTACTTCTTCTCTTTTTTTTTTGAAGGCCTATATTTCAGAAGGTAATCAATATATTTAAAAACCGATTAGACTGTTACAATACCTCATTATTTAACAATAAAATGTAATACTAAAATTTCTTTAAAAAGTTCCGTTTGTATTATTTTTTTCATGATTTGTAAAATAAGTCATTTCGCTGAATGTGCCCCCATGCCAGGGTAGCTTCGGCATTTGGCGGGGCACTTTCGGCATTCACACTTTAAAGTACCATAAGGTGATACAAAATCTTGTTTAGACTAGATAAGACATGTTTTTGGTTACATGACACGTTTTTATTATATTTTGCATTAAAAAACTAAAAAAAAATCATATTTATGAGCTTCAAAAAAAGGTAGTTATTGTCAAATAATTTTTTAAAATTATTTATTATATATAATGTTAAAAGTGCAGAGATTGACCCTAATATTCATTTTTTGTGGTTACGGGAGGTTTAAGCCAGGTTCGAGGGTCTTGGAAGCTTCAACTCGATTTAGATTTTTAGTACCTGTGAAATTATATTGACGAATGTGCCCCATGAAAAAAAGACGAGTCCGCCCTGGTGTCACTTTTTTTCTTTTTATTTTTTTACTTCTAATTTCAGTGCTTTATATTCACTTAATACACTTTTATTTACAAAATAATTAGTATTAAAGTAATACTAATACAATTTTGTTCGAAATAATGGTATAAATACAGCACAAACTTCTTACGTTACCGACCTGAATATTCGGGAACGAAGCGCGAAAATACAAAATCAAATGTAACTTTATCAGCTGTTCAGATAGAGATGGCAAACTTTGTGAGGGATATTTATGCTAGTTATGGGTTAGTTTTTACTAATAAACAGTTATGTCCGATGACTCCTTCATACCGAAATCGCCTTTGACGAATGTGCCCCAAGGACGAAGGTACCCCTCTCTCCCCTACTTTAAATCCAATGTTATGTGCCTTGAACTCCTTTGACCGATCGAAAAGGTACCAAAACTGGTTTTAGCAGACTTTTAAATACTTTTGATACTCCTAAGAAGGTTTGAAACTGCGCTATTCATATGCTGAGTGGTGCAGGAAGCCTCTCCTGTAGAAGCTAAGCTGAAGAATTTTTTTAAAATATTTCCCTCGATTCCTCTCAATTTTAAGTCCTTATAAAATTGCATGCCTGTCTTAACAATTCTACTGAGCATCATTGCTTAAACCTAATGCCACTTTGAATAAAAGTCAACTGCATGATGACGGATATTACCCACAAAATCAACTTTCACCGATTAAGGTCAAACAATTTAAAGCAATTCTTTGCCTCTTGCTTTTTATGGTGGGGTAGGGTAAAGAAAATCGTATAAGGAATCATTTTAAGAAACACAAATCATTGCGGCTACAAAAACGAATGCACGAACAAATTTTAATGATTACGACGATATAAAAGGCTCATTAGCTGCCTTAAATCACTACAAGCGCAGCGATATTAATGACCAAGTTGAAAGAAGGAACGAGCAGAAAGGGGCAGAAGGAGCGCAAAATGAATTTACAGCTGATTTTTGTTGAAAGTGAGAAAAAATTCTTACAAGTTAAAAAATTTACAAATTTCTGTTGTGTCATTTTGACAATTTCAACAACGGAAAAGCAACAACAAGAACACTGCTGTACAACAACTGCAATGTCATGTTGACAGTTGACAGTAAGCGTGCTGTGATTAATGACAATTGCAGTTGTTGTTGTATGACATTTCAAATGACATTTCATTGTGCTGAGTTGTGTTTGCAGATTTTCTTAAAATGCATATTTATTTGTTAAAAATTTTGCAAATTTTTTTATATCAAAAATTTGTTCCAAGTGTAAGAATGTTTGTGCACTTTGACAGCTCTTTGACAAGTGTCAATAATGACATTTTTATGATATTTTGCTTTTGCAGACAAGTTGCAGCTAATTAGTCAGCACATTATGTGCCATATATAAAGTCATTAAAACTTATAATAATGTATTTTTATAATATCAAACGCAAGAAGAAGAAGAAGCAGCATGAGTAACAGCCAAAGGCGTGCCAACTTTAATTGTCAGCTTTTAATAGCAGTTTTTGTCTTAATTTTAATGAGCTTTATATGAACGCGCTGTTATATCAAAGCTGAAGCAATATGTTGTTACACTTAAAAAATAGTTGTAGTAATTTGTTGAACAATTTTATAAAATTTTAGTAACAATAGCTTTCTAGATTTTAGCTTATAAACTCGAATGGAGTGTAGATTTTTGCAATAAGAATGGCTTAGATGGCAATGCCTTTTAGACTACGAAAGGGATTAATTTGTTAGAATAGAGAGTTTCTAGCTAACTTTGGTTAAGAGCTGACTGCCAGCTTTGAGGCCTGCTGCAGCTCAGAAAGCCAGGGGTTTGCCAAGTAGATGAGCAGAGATCTAGAGATGATGGCATAGAAAGGCAGCAGATGCTCCAGTGTGTAGGCCCCATTAATTTGTGCCAAAATATAACAAAGACACACCAATTATCTGCCAATTTCTTGCAGTGTATGTGTAGAAGGAATTAAGAGGCATCATAAAAAAACAGCGCCGTTTCTTCTTCTTCTTATAAAAGTGCAATGAAGCGCGCATCGCACACATCAAGCATGCGACATGTCAAAAAGTGACAGTTAAGCTGAGGCGCACACACACACACACGCGCAACAAATGACAGTTAATTTGACACTTGTCGCACGTTGACAATCAGCTTTTTTTCAGTCCGTTCTTCTTCTTATCGCCACAACTTATTCTTGCTGCTTCTTATTCTTCTTTCTTTCTGTGTGTGTGTGTGTGTGTGTGCGATTTTCTTTTAATGTCGCATTAAAAAAGCGGCGGACGCGTGTCTTCCGCTCAAATGACAAGCGGCGGCTACTTGCAACAATTCAACCGCCATTTAAGGTGCTCCGCTGCTCTGCACAAAAAATGCTCGTACCATGAAAACCGCACACAACGCCGCAGCCAAGCTTAATGAAAAGGGCGTAATTAAGTTATACGCTGCTCTTCGCTTGATATGCGTGGGGCATGTTTGACCCACAAGTGCACTTCCCGTTTATGGCCGCACTTGCCATTTATAGACAAATTTGTTCGAATTGAGTTTTAGCTGGCTATATATTTTGGCCCTGCCAACAAAACGGCAAGTGTGGGAAAATTTTAAAAGGTAGAACAAATTCCATGGAAATCTGGTTAATTGAATGGCCAGCTGGCAGTTGGGAATTCTAATTAGGGCTGTGCACATTAGCTAGGTAATATATGTCGAAAAACGCAGGACATTGTGTACAGATTCTCTGAGGAAATTTATTCATATCTCTTGAAGCTAGCTTCATGCATGCATGAGTATCTGTAGATATATGGAGACCTGAGAACTTTTCCAACAGCAGTCACTAGTATAGTGGGTGGTTGCTTTAAATAAAATCTATATCTAGCTTAAAGCTAAATGGAATGGGACTTTTTTTTAATAAACATTTACATTTTACTTCCTTTCTTCCTTCTTTTATTAATTGCTCAACTTGTTACCGGGTTACGACTTGACATATGGTTTCTCTTCAGGCGCCTGCAAAGAACAAAGTTTCTTTTTTTTTTTTTGATAGTAACAGGCAGACGGGATTTGAACCAGCGAATCCACGCATCAGGGACCAAGAAATTATCTATTGAAATGGTTCATTTAAAGGCAGTGCATAAAGTGGTCCCTCAAGGTGGCTCAATATATAAATGTTAGGTTCCTGATGCGTGGAGTTGCTGGTATGTAGCTCCATACATATAACTGTACTCCCGAATTTATATTTGCAATTTTTTTTTTATAAAACTATAATCTACAAAATGTTTAAAAAATCTCTCTTTCGAACAAACTTTATGATGCAATTTCGTTGCTTCAAACTAAAAAGTTGCTACACATCAAATCAGAATTTGTTCCTCAATTCACCGCACTTTGTGCTCTGCCTTTAAGTGAAGGCAAAAATCATCGAAGAAGACACGACTCACGGCCAAGTGTCGTCCACATACTGTAGTCGTCAATTGACTGCTTTATTGCGCAGCAGCATTTAACGCTGCATGTGAGCAGCGCACGCGGAGGCATAATTAATCTTCTACAGCTCGCTGCTACTGCTTACTCCTTTTGCTGGGCCTTCCTTTTTTCTTATTTTTGGTGGGCTGACCATGATAAGACTGCAGGGCAAAAGGCGGGAGAGCCACTGCAGCAGGGCAAATGAGCAGCATAAAAAAACATGAGCAGCAGGCAGTCATTTTATGCAAAAGCAAAGTTGAAGCGCATGCAGAAAGGGGACAGGGGAACGGGGGAAGGCATGTAAAGTATGAAGGAGCACTCACAGGCACAGCAACAAAATATTGAAGGCAAGCGAAAAAGCTGTAAATTATAGCAACAGCAGCACAATTTCGCCGATATGCTACAACAACAACAACAATAGCAGCAACAACAACAACAACACAATAATAATAATAATGATGCAGATAATACGCTGCACAAGCACGAGCAACACGTAGCCATTGCCGCATGCGGCTGAACCCGAAAAAAGATACGAAATGTCAGGTTGAGCTGGCAGCGCTGAGCACTGGGAACAGTAGTGCTCGCCTGAAGGGACACACACACACACACTCACACATGCTCGAATGAGTAGTCGAACCTCCTCCAGAGACATGTAGTATGCCCCAAATCCACATGAGCACTGGCAACGTGGGGGCTAAAAGCACCCAAAGAGGCATAAAAAAACGTAAGCGCACTTTTTGCTGCATATCTACACGTGAATGTGGCACGGCGGCGTAAGACAGGTAGCCAATGCCGTAAAAGATCAACATTATCTTTTAAAGGCTCAAGTGAGCGTACAAAGCGAGCGATACACATGGCACAGATGCAGATAAACATACATATGTATGTACATATGTACGAGTATGCAAAAAGGCGGACATGAAGTATGACGGACGGACGGACGGACAGCAGAAGGAGCAAACTGTTGTAAAAATATGCCAAGGAGCAGTTGTATAAGGCATACTGACAAGCAGAGTGGCGGACGGATAGCAGCAGGAACCAACAGACGGACTAGCAGACCGAACAGGAGTGCTTCTAGAGAGACAGATATGAAGAGGTACGGACAGACACAAAATTCAGGCTGAATGAGAGTAAGAACAGACAAATCAGTTCAAAAACAGACACATAGCTGAACAGACAGACAAACGAAGAGAGAATATAAAGATAGCGAAGAGACAGAGTAAGGATCAAGAAGTGAACAATCGTCCCAAAATGAGCATATAGACAAACCGAAAGATCAACCAATTGAGCCAAAAGTGAAGAAGCCGACGCAGAAATAGAATAAACCGATTGATCCAACAAAAAACAGACAGGACGCCCAGACCAACCGATCACAATGCCACAAGAGACAGATAGATAGACGCGCTAATAGAATAGAGTCGAAATCGAGCAAAAGAAAATATTTGAACGGACAAACGAATCGAAAAGACCCAACCGACCGAAGAACCCAAATCAGCGCAAGCGGCCCCAAGAGGGAGAAGCTCGTTTCAATGCTATACCCAACAAAAACACTCAAACAAAGATATCAGGCACTTATAGCCAAAAAAAACTGCATATTCTGAGGCTCTCAAAAAGAGGTTCTCTAGGAGTATTATGCTTTTTTTGTTACTTCTTGAACTTCTTTATTTCCTTTAACAATAAATTTAAAGTTAAAAGCAAAAAGCAAAAAAGGAATTGAAACTGAAAAAAAGCAGGCATAAAATTATTGCCTCATAAAATGCAAGTGTTACGAATTAATGTTGTGAAACAAAATATAAGAAACCAACAAGAACAACAACAACAAAAACAATTCCTGCAAAAAAAAGACAGCACATTAAACTTGAAGGGTTTTTGTGTGGGGTGAGCTCCTTGCTCTTCCAGAAAACCAAATGCATGCAGCGCAACTGCAGACAGGGACATGGCTTTAAATTTTAAGTGGGAGTACTAGAAGAAAATTTTTAATTTAAATGCTATTTTTAAGCCATAACAGTAGGTCCCATTTTAAGTTAGTCCTACCAGCAACTCTTTGAAACTTCGATTACTATGCGCACATCAAAGCCCGAATGAAGAGGAAACGATAGATCACTTCCGGTGAAAATGTGCAGCCCTAGCAAAAGGAAAGCTCAAAATACTAGAAATAGCTTTTCTAGAGAAAATCAATGACATCCAAGGTCTGGAAATTTATTTACAGGCACCAATCTAAAACTTGTATGCTTTTTGATTAGCTTTGGTCCAAAATTCTTGATATTTCAAAGCACTGCTTTCTTTTGAACAGTCGAAAGTACGAGCCAGAGATGCAAGGACTCTATGTTATTGCTTCTATGACTTGCTTTGAAATATGTCTGCATTATTCCCATTGTAAGCCATAATACTGATACAGCAAGTTAGGATTCATCTCCTCTGAGTTACCCCTTTTAACCACGCCACCATCTACCATGGGGCAGCAACAGCCAGATTTGGCTCCTTAAGCGCTGTGCTCGTAAACTAAGCGCAGCTTCAATTTAAGCTTCTTCTGGCCTCGTTCTTTGCGCTACTGTGCTACTAACTTGACTGGCAGCAGTTTGTTGGTCCCTATCCTTTAAAGGGTATGCGAATTCCTGCTAGCCAACAACGTTCCAGGGCACGCCGCGTCCGTCCCAATCAGAATAAAAGTGAAGTAACAAATTATTGCAGCATCGAGCATAAGAACAACAACAACGCCAACACAAAAACCAGCAATCATTTTGGCAAACGGCAAGTGGGGGGGGGGGGGGGGGGTTCCTTTAGTCCAGAGAGTGTGCATCATTATGAGCCTGAGGGTATTCGTAAGTGGAGTTGGCCTGCGGGACATGTTCTTCAGCTTCAGCTGCTAAAATACTCGTATCATGTTGTTGCTGTTGCTTCGGGTTGTTGTTGTTGGTGTTGCTGAATTGGACTTTTGGCGATTTCGATTTTTTTTAAAGCAGTTAATGATTGCATTTTATCATTTTTGTAAGCGTCAAGAAAATTATATGCTTTGAGCTGTTGCTTTTTTCTGCGTTTGTTTTGGGTTGCAAAGGATCTTCGAAGCCATTTTATGGCCATTTTTTGATTGTTGCTTTGGTGCCAGTTGCTTTCATGTATGTATGTGTGTGTGTGTGTGTGTGTGAAATCTTTAATACGTGGTTTCGTTTTGAAGCAGCCTTTGTTAATTGCTTCTGTCAGTGGAAGATGTTTCATCGATTTCAGCGATGTGTTAAAACAAACTGAAAACTGATTTGGCAAAATAAATGGCAAAGGGTTTCAAAAAGTAAGACCCACTTTGACTGTAATTTATGTGAGGAACGTAATTAAAAAAATTAATAAATTTTACAGCAACTAATTTGCAGAAAAAGGAAAGCAATTTCTACCCATAATATTTTTTGTATTGTTAACTAAGATTTTTCTCATAGTTTGGCAATAAAAGTTTATGTGTATCCATTGCAATGCCAACTTTTACATGCACTCTTCCTTTTACACCCTAAAGCCCGGAGTACACAGCATGCCAAAATGGCATGAACATGCCATCGTGACGTCAAAATGTCGTGAAAATTGGTCTCATGCCATGATTCGGAATTTACTTTGACGTCATTTTGACGTCACGATGACATGCCGTATACTCCAAGCTTAACATGGTATTAATTTATAGGCCACATAAGACACTTTTTGTTCATAATGTCTACCATGACTAAAATAGCATAACAATTTTCCACAATTTACATGCAACAAAAAGAGGAAATTCTCTTATGATGAGGCCTATTTAAGAAATATGCTCGAAAGTGCATTTAATTGCGAGCTATTATTGTGCAATTCCATGCTAAAAGCTGCCATCATTATCGACTTTCTAATTAGAAGCTGAACGCGATGGAGTGAAGTGAATTGGCATGAAGGCAGCAGCACAATTGTGCCTGGCAATGAGCAACATAAAGAAGCTGCCAGTGGCAATGCCTGATGTAGTTAATGGAGTATGCTGGAGTGTATAGATTATTAGCAGAGGCGTAGTGAGTAAAGAGGGGTAAGCGAAATATACACATGAAACAGGAATGCTTACGTAGCTTTTTGTGCTATTTACTGTGATATTAATATCATTTCTGAAAGTTAATCACAGTTGACAAGCTTAAGACGATATGATATCTTTCACTCGTAAAAAGCATGTCTTGCATTTTGCCGAATTCCATAGAAATATCTTCATTGGCTTTGGCAGTTATAACCATTTTATTGAAAGTGACAGGCAGACAAACGTAAATGGCAAAATCGATTCATATTCTCTTACTTATGATTCCTATTTACTTACCATTATATCTACGAGGCCACCTCTAGACAAACATTCACACAAACTGAATATTCGCTCACGTTTTGTAGTGCATAAAAATGGCGCCTCAAATATAGCTTTACATCTCCCTCACACACACATTTCCTTCTACTACACCTCTGTCTACTCCACCACTGCACTTATTGTTGTTTCTGCAATTTTGCCATGGCAATTATGCATCATCTTCTATGCACTTTTTTCATAACGCTTGCATTTATGAGGTTTCTGCTGCAGCAGCAGCCTCCAGTTCCCCAACTTTTATGCACGCGTTGCCTGAGTTATATGCCGCTACTATGCTGCTGCTGCCACCACCTCATTGCCCCCCTTTATGTGGCATGCAAATCAAGCATGCAAATACAAAGACTTCATATTTCAGTTCTAATTCCCCACTCCCTCCG
Source organism: Neria commutata (assembly GCA_963457695.1). NCBI lineage: Eukaryota > Metazoa > Arthropoda > Insecta > Diptera > Micropezidae > Neria > Neria commutata. The sequence goes on from OY735248.1 coordinate 40,088,874, forward strand.
GCGCTCACTTGCCTCTGCCCACTTCACGGTCGCAAACCAGTTGCTGGTACACACTCCCGCTCCCGATTTATCAATTCATTCTATGCGCAATTTGCAGCCAGATATGATTTTTTAATGCCCCCCTCCCCTGCCTTTCATGCCTCTCATGCCTGTTGCATTGAAGCAGTGCAGCAGTGCAGCAGGCGTGCGCGTGGCATGCTTCCAAGTTGCACCTTAATGTGTGTATCTTCATCTTGCTCGTGCTAATTCTAAGCACATTCTGTTATCGTTTTGTGGCAGCCACTTTTTCAGCGAGTGGCTACTCCTCACAGACGTCCCACTCGTTGCGCTGAGTACTGTTGTGGCATGCAACACGCGCCACAAATTAAAAATACTTGTAGTTACCTTCTCTGCGTGTAGATTTGTTCGCCGGATAATGGCATATTTATGTGCATGTGTGCCTATACACACATACATACACACATATATTTGCATGTATGCGTGTGACTTTGTGGCAACATAATGGCACCAACATGATGGGTATTAATTGAAATTGCTGTAATTGAGAAGGTGGTTATTAAGCCTAGCGCAGGCCAATTGTAGGCAATCCCTGTTCTTTGACGCAAGAAGGTAGCTTGGAAGGGTACGCTTGGCGATTGTTGAAAGCCTTAAAACTCGACAGTAAAAAAATAAAATTTTAAAGCCCTAAGCTTTTAAATATATTGCCAAGTCGCAGCTATAATATGCTACTAATTTTATGTACCATAAAGAAGAATTGAATGTTAAAGTTAGACAAATTATTCAAAATTCGAAAAAAAATTGGCAAATGAGATTGCTCATATCAGCCACAATTTTAATCTTTACACTGCACTATGGGTAATTTGACCCATTTTTGAGGCCAAAATTAATAACAGCCAAACTGAAAGGAGTTTTGGGTAAAAAATTGTGGTTTTATAAAAAATATAGGTGGTAGAAAATTTGGGAGAAGAAATTTGTAGAAAATTTAACCTTTGTCTGCCTCTGGTCCGAAGTGGAACTTTTCGCTTACATTAAAAAAATTTTTTTTAACGGAATTTTTCTTAAATTTGGTTCATAATTCATTATCTAATATGATTTGACTTTGTTCGCATTCATACGCATAGCTTAACACTATGTCCAAGGTATCTTCGTATTCATCGGCACTCTCGTTCCAATTTTGAGATAATTCTGGAGTACAGAGCATGTCAAGAACTTCTCGTGGAAGTTGCACGCGTTTTCTTCCTTCTACTCGTCTCTTCAAACATATTGATGACCTACCGGCAGTATTGTATGCTCAATAACTTCTTATGAATAAGCTACAGACATTTTAATTGCCACAATAAATCCAGCGTTTAGCCAGAGTCCGTTTTTTTCTGGAAGACGGCTATCTTCCTATGAGAACTCTCCCATCTAACTGATGCATTTCTACAAAAAGTTCGCACTTTCTCCTTCAACGAAGCCGATTCCTCATTCAAAACATTGCCGCATTCAATACTACCAATAATAAAATTGTAAACAGCAGCATTCTTCTCCTCTGTGTTAAGTTCATCGACCCAAACTTTTGTAAGTTCGCTATATTTCAGTAGGAGGTTGCCTACGAAAAAATGTTATTTCTCAAAAAACGCAAAAAATCGCAACTTGAAATTGACAAATTAAACACAAAATTCTTTACTCTACACGTTTATGATAATTTAAACACGGCCAAATACGGCCAATAGTTTAAAAGCTTATCCAAAGTCAATTTTTAACAAAAAATTTTTATTAAAGGTTATGTTAGAATTATGAGTTTTTCCACGAAAAAAGTTTTTTTTACCAAAACTTCTCTCTTGAACTATTAAGTACTTACTTTCACCTTTCTTCTCCATATTTAATTGATATTATTATCTGATATTTTAATTAATTTAAACACTTGCGAAACTTCGATAAAATTCACTGCGTATATTGTATTTAAAATGTTTTTTACAAACAATGACTTTGACCGCCTGTTGAGCCGCCATCGTTTGTTTTAAACCAAATCCAAATACACAGTTATTTGAATTGGTGTATTCTTTATCAAATACCATTTAAAAAATTTTATTTTTGCAAGTGCGAAAAATTAATTTTGGCCTCAAAAATGGGACAAATTACCTATAGTGCACTGTTTGTTTCAAGAAAAGTAGACAACTGTTGTCTCTTCTCCTTGGCAGCAACTCTGAACAAAATTGTTATAAAAATTTTATAACCTTTAAAGAAATACAAACACTCTTTCTTTTTTTTCAGCTCCATTCTCAGACACCAATTCTTTGTCTTTTGGCGTGTTCACTCAATCTCCAGTCTCACTTTCCTGCGCTTCTTTTCGAACTACAGAAATCATCGCAGTTTTGCAGAGATCTTGCCTGCCGCTGACTTCCAAGTCACTGGGTCGCTGGCCACGCATCCATGCGCACTTGCAGAGCCGATCAACTTTCAAGTAGAGTTCCAGTGAAATGCCCAGCAAATGATGGAAACTGAGAAAATGTCCAACTTCACTTTCGCAAAAGCGGCTCCGCTGTCTCTCCCTCTGTCCGTCGGTCTCTCGCTACAGCAGCGTATCACAACTTTGCCACGGTCTATTTAAGTTTGACCTCAAAGGCGCAGCGCGAACGCAAATCCCCCAGTCGGGAACAGCGCCGAAGCGGTGGCGGATCAAAGTGAGCTGTGGCAGTGGCCGGCCGCTGGCGAGGAATCCGTCAATGTTGTATGTGCTACATGTTGCCGGCAGATGAAATAGAAGCCGAAAGTGAAGACAGACAAACTTGCTTCTTTTTCTTCTTGAGTAGCAAGGAAACGTAAGTAATTAAAATGACCGCAAGATAGAATAAACAAAGGGGGAAGGGGCGGGGAGGAGAAGCGGCAGAAAGGGAGTCCAGTTTTGCAACTCATTATGCTCTGAAATATTGCTTCGGGAAGTCATATAGGCAAATGGGTGCTTAGTTTAAAAATGTTAAGGATAAAGGCAGTGCAGTCTTTGAAAACTTGATGTACTCTGGACTTAATCAAATAGAAGAAATTTTTCTATTTACATATGTATTTTCTTCAGAAATACATGTAAGATTAATAAAGCGTTTTGAAACTGATAAGAAATTTGGAAAATTTGAGTTTCCCACTGACAGTGATACCCGTTGAAGCCAAATCCCATATTTATACTATAAAAAATCGATTTTAACGAAAGAGCAGGAAGATGCAAATCAAAAGTTTTAATAGGGAAAAGTTGGAATACATATTGCCCTACCAAACGAAGCTACGGGCATTGGATTATGTCTTTATTCAACAACTTCCTTCAGCTAAAATGTTAGAGAGGGTCGGCTTTTCCCTTTACCATCCCTAAAACAATTTTTCCAATGATTCATAAACCTCCGCCCCTAAAAAACCGTCACTCTGTTGGAGCTGAGAATGCTGTAGAATAAGGGGAAGCAGTGATAAGATGCATGTCCCTTTTATAACTCTATAAAAAATAGGAGCCTTTTAGCCCAGTTTTATTTTAAATAAAAACGGCGACTGCAAAATTTGCTGCCTTCATCATCGCCTTTTGCTAGCTCTGAAGCTATTACGCTCGGCCCCTACTTCAAGGTTGTGGGTGACTGCCTTGCCACACCTACACACACACACACATCGGCATATGCCTGTACATAGCTCTGCTGCTCTGCAGTGCTTATTCTCGCTTGACGTCAGTGGCGTCTTTAGCTGCGTGAGCGCCTTAGGGCTCCTGCTGCCCCTTGGGCACAGCAGACTTTCTTGCATGATTGTTATTCTACAGCAAAATGGGTTGCTAGTTTTAAGCTCTCTGAAATGGTTAGAATTGAAAACTTTCTAAGATTTTAGTTTATTTGATAGTGGCGAAAAAGTTGCCAGACTGAGAAAAAGTTCAAATGTTAAAGACAGTTATAGCTTTTAGTAACCAAAAATATGCAAAAGGACATTTGAAAATAGTACACGTCGACATTGAGATGATAAATGAATTTGAAATTCCAAAAAAAATCGCCTATTGCTGCTTATCAGCCTCAAAGACTAAAATCGATAATATTGATATTGATAAGATGAGATTGTAGTATATAAAGTAAGATCATCATATCTTGTGCGCTCAGATATTTTTATTAGCTTGGTCATACATTTAGACAAAAATGTTGGAAATTGTTTGCGATAGCAAAATTTTGTGTATACATTTAAACAAATTTTGTTTCCAAGAAATATAATTTTCAGTAAATATTTATCAAAAACGACATCTTATGGACATTTATTTAAACTACAGCTCTTCGCTAGTGGCAAAGGCCACTCTAACTTTTGGGCCCTTTGCTAGGGCGCCAAATAAAAAGATGGCACCGCCCGCTTACCGCTTGTATGTATAAGCATATTATTGCCGGCTGTTGGCAACACCCTTTTTTGTTGTTTTTGTTTTTTACTCCTCTATTTTTTCATGCCACATGCGGCAGGCAGCATTTTCCCCCCATTTTGCGCGTTTTCCGCTTTTGTTGTGCTCGGCGTATGCTGCATGCTGCATGTTGCTAGCGGCAGTATTTGCCACTCTGCCTGATGCTGCCTTCCACTGTTGCTCCTCCGCTGCATCACACTTGATAGGTCAGCGACCCAGTTGAAGCACATAATTGTTAAATGCGCTCGCGCGCGCCCTCTGGCGCCCTTTATGGGCGGCAGCTACTGTACTTACAGCTTTGCCTTTTTCCTTTACTCTTTTTTGCCCTTCTTTTGCTGCTGCTGGAATATGCATGTGTGTGTGTGTGTGTTGGCACAAATGCAGCCATGACTTCGGTCGCTTTATGCCGCTTTTAGGGCGGCTTACACATTCAAATTTACATGCAAGTGACTTTTTGTAGGTTTTCGAGCAGCCGTAAATGTGTTTGCAGTGCAAGGATGTGCTGTAAAGGAGCTCTCCTGGCACTTCTGATAATTTGAGCAAGTTGCAAAAATTCGCGCAGGCATTTGAAGAGCATTCCATTTCGCTTGAATGTCAGGTGTGAAAAAAGAAAAGTCATGTTTTAACCAAGTATATTTTTTAAGCAAAAGCATCTGATGGCAACATTTCCGCATGCCTTCAAATACGCCTTAGATACTTATATGAGGCATGCAAAAATTACAAGCAACCAAATAATTTCGTAGAACCAATGGAATTATAGATTCTGCTATGAAAAGCGGCGAGCGATACAAGAAAAAAATTGTTGGATGGTTAGTATATTTTTTATTATATTTCAACACTCAGAAGATGCCTGTTATACATGTAAAGCAGTTGCTGGTTTGAAAATATTTAGTTGGTTCAGTTAGTAAAATATATTGCGAACAGATCCCTCTAAGGAAATTGCTTCATACCCACCCTTTTGAAGCTGCGCATACTTGAGCTACTTTAAATAGATGTAGAACTGTCACAATAGGTCTATAAGGCCACGCTGGCTAGCAGACTAGATTCCTACTCCAAATACTATCTACAAACGTTTGTAGAAAAATTGAAATAAACAAAGGTGAATATAAAAAAAGGGAGTATAAAAATTTTTTTAAATTAAATTTTTAGAGCAATCAAAAAACTCAACGGTTGATATAAAATTTTGAGTGGACTATAAAAATTGTATCCATAAATTATATTTAGTATAAGTATTTAGTACAGTATTTCGTAAAGTTCTTAGTCTATGCTAGCAATTCAGCCACTTTGAAGGGGCTCGAGGCCAACATTCAAAAAGAAATATATATTTTAAAAGGCATATTTTCAATATTTAAGTCATAGAAAAATTTTTAGTCGGTCTTTAACTAAAAGTTCAAATTAACCTTAAAATTATGGTAATAATCGGCAATTATTATACAAAAAATTCAGCTCTAAAAGAAGCTTAATTGTGGCACAGCAGCATTCAAGTCGCTGCTAGACTTACTTCTAAATTATCTCTAACCAAGAGCCTTTATTTATAGTTTTTAATTTCTGCAAAGAAAAAAATGAGCTGTGAGTAGGCAGTAGCGGTGAGTAGGCAGTAGCGGGTTAAGGCTCTAACTCCAACTCCACACTTCACCCTTTGCTGGCTTGTTGCGCATAAAATTTGAACTCAACGGCACAAAACTTTTGCTGCTGCTGCTCTAACTACAACAACAACAACTATACGGACAACAACAACAACAACAGCAATTACCAGCTCGTTGCTTGCCCAAGAAAAAGTCCTCACAATGGTGCACAGCTGTGTGCATGCGGTTTTTCCTGCTGCTACGACTTTTCCTTCTCCATTTCGAGTTCTTGTTCTTGTGCTGCTGAGAAGAAGAAGCAGCAGCAGCAGCGGCAGAGTTTTCACTATTTTGTGGCATAATCCCCGCTGACAACTGCTACTCTGCGCGCTGTGGCAAGCTGTTGAGCTACTGTTGCCAGTTGCTGCTGCTGCTGCTGCTGCTGCTACTGTTGCCGATGATGCAATTCCAATTTCGCTGCTGCTGCTGTTGCAGCGAGAAAGTCGTACAACGACTTTTTCGCTTTTTGCCACAACTCCTCGCAAAGTTGTTGCCCCCTTCGCACACACACATACACACACACATAGCTATGCTCGCTGCTGTTTGCAAGGGGCGCGCACACTTGCAACATTTGCGCGCGCGTTCTTCTGAAGGGGCGCAGGCTCCTGTTCCCATTGTTGTTGTTGTTGTTTTTTTCTTCTCAAAATTTAAATATATGCCTTTGGTGTTGCATATGCCACATAAGGTGGCACACGCGTGTTGAAAATTCTATTTTTGCCACAAAGCGCAGCGTTTCTGGAAAAAGGGGCTATGCTGCTGTTATGTTGCACTGCTTTTCTGCACTTTGTTGGTGTTGTTGTTTTTTGCAATGACATTTTGCACTGGCAAGATTTTATAAATCGAACATATTTAGAAATGTTGTACTTCAGTCTTAGTGGCACTATTTAGGCTTGTGTCCTATGTGAACTAGTTTATATTAGTATTTGAATGATCTAGTTCAATTGCATGAAAGCAAAAATTTTCTTCGCAATTTCTTGCCAATTTATGATAATCGTATAACATTTTAAGTTAGCCTTTTTTGAAGACACGAATCCATTTTGTAATGCCAGCACTTAAATTTCTTATAAGCCAAAAAATTTTCCTAAAAATTATTTACTTACTTACTTCAAAATGACAAAAAAAATTGCTAACATAGCACAACAAAATTGTTACTAGCATCTTACACAACAATTCAGACGAGAATCACAAAAAGTTTCAACAACATATTTTCCATTTTTCTATACATAAATACCAATTGAAATGGCAATCAATTGTGACTATATCGCAAGAATAGCGCTGCTAGAAAATTGGACTGATACGAAATAAGTCTAATAAAATAAATTAAGTATTATTCTTTTATATATAAAAAAATCGTTAAATTTGCTATTTTCTTTTAAAAAATTACTTAAAATGCAAAAAATTGCTCAATTAATGCTCTTAAGAGACAAACAGTCTCAAAAAATTACAACAAAAATTACTATGCGTACTTTTCTAGGCATAGTTTACGCTGGCCACCTGGTTGAGAGTCACATTTAGCACAATCAGCTGCTTTGTGATACAGAATGTGTTTGATATGCTTATTTACTTCTTGAAGCAGTTGGCGCTCCTGATAAGCCTAAGCAGGCTGTACATGTTCAAGCTTGATTTAGATATATGTACATATCATGGGCTTTCGAGCTTCTTTCGCTCCTTCAATGGGGGCACATACAGTCTAGCTGCTGTAATGTCTGCTCTTTCCTTGCTGACATAACAAAAATATATTTTCTATTCAATTTTTTATAAAATCGAAATTTTCTTGTGTCGGTTCTCCAAAAAAAGTTTCAATCAAGCGTTTTGGAAATGCTTCTACATGCCTGCAGATTATAGCACCTATCTTTATGCATACATATATGTACATATATATCAATTTACAGTGTGACAGAGTTTCATTTTGCTTGTTGTTGTTATGGTTGATGTTTGTTGTTTTTGGAAAATGAGCGGCAAACTCGCGCGCCGTAAATAAATTGAAATCACTTAAAAATTGTATTCGCTTACTTCCCTGTTGACATTTCTGGGTCAGTGACCCACAACACTTTATTAAGCCTATATGCTTATAAAAATGAGTGCAGCGTGCTGGCAATAACAACAACAACGACAACAACACAATATAACAAGCAGCAACAGACAGAAATTGTGCTAAAAGAACACAAATTGTTGCAAATTGTTTATTACACAATAATAACAGCTACAACAACAACAGCCACAACAGCAGCAGCAATTTAGATAAATATACAAATAAAAAGATGCAGCAAAAAAGCACAGTAGCAAAAATTTACGCAAGAATTGCACAAATAAAAGAATTAAAGGCGCACGCGTGCCCTCGCAGATGCGTGCTGGAGAGGATCGGAGCAGTGCGCCTGGAGTGGCAGCTAAAAATATAAACCAACAGCAGATGCACGCACAAACAGCAGAGAGATGCAGCAACATGTGTATGGCTGGACGGATGTAGGCATGGCTGAGCTAGGGATGTCAATGCCTCGAGCTTGGAATTGAAATAGCTATAATTTTGAATCGAAAATGCAGGCAAATGGATAAAATGAATAATACTTAACCCTTTCAGACCTGAGAGGAACCCAGCGGAGGAATGATTTTTTCTGTATTATTTTCTTAACATTGGGGTTAAAATAAACCTGAAAATAGTACTAAATTTTATTTTCCTATTTTCGTAGTGAAAGTGGAACATGTCCTCTGTAGAGGACTCAGGTCTGAAAGGGTTAATGTAAAAGAAACTAAGCCAATTAAAATTTTCTGGGGTTTCATATGTTATATGAATGGATCGGGCTATCATATGCTATATGGTTCTGATATTCCAACTTTTCGGCATTTTTACAGCTCCAGAATTTGGTTTTTTCGTTATATGAGCTTAGTTCCAATTTACATGCGAAAATTGTTTTGTCTTGAAAGTCAAGATTGTGAGAAGATCGTTCTTTTCTGCACCGACCCTCAAATTTCGCATAGAAGCATAGAATTTCTTCCTCACTGAAGCATTATCACTCATTCGCTCGACGTATCCGAGCCAGCGGTGCAAGAAATATTTTCGTGTATTTAAAATGGAAAGTAAGAAATTTAATGACAAAATAGCAATTCAAAGATGTGGGTATAGAAACAAAAAAATTAATTTTTAAAAAAGTGCGGAAATTGCCAACCCTAGTGTAAGCAAAGAAAAGAATTGCAGCTTGAACGAACGTAGTGCTGCGCTTATAGCACGAGTCTAGGGCGACGCATGTTCATCAGCTCAAATAAATTTGCTGAGCCTAGTCAAGTGGTTCAGGGGCGGCGTGGAGGGTGTACACACCTTCAGATTATTTCGCAACAATGGCGCAATACTTCGTAGCGTGCTAAAATTCTTATAGAGAGTAGCTTAGAAAAATTTGAGCTCAGCGTCACACTCTTCGCTTCTAGTCTTGCAACCCCCTCCCCTTTTATGCGCGCCTGCACTCGCTGTAAACAACACAACAGATGCAGAATTTATGAAATATGGCATTGCAAAAGAGTGCCTTAATAAATACAATTGCGCTGAACACTAGAGAACTGCACTACACTAGCCAAGCCGAAAGAAAGAGTAACTCCCTCCCATTAAAGCCAATATTGTTGGAGAGAATTGTTGGAAGTGAAAGTCCAGTCCATCAAAGCCAAAATTGTCGGAATATAAGTTGAAAAGATATTGACAAAGGACATATTTCACCAACAGAGCGAGATCTTCGACCACTTTGGCTGATTCTTTTTCGATAGCCGAGAAAGCAGCGGTAACATATCGCTTGCTCTAGCCGACGATATCAATATCAACGGCGTACGCAAGAAACTGGACACTTTTGTAGAAAATAGTGCCATCGCGCTGCACACCGGCTTTCCGTAGCCCGCTCTCCATCAGGAATTTGAAGAGGTCGCAGGATAGAGGATCGCCTTGTCTGAAGCCTCTCACGGTATCGAAAGGATCGGAGAGTTCCTTTCCCATCTTGACGGAGCTTTGTGTGTTACTCAGCGTCATCCTGCACAGCCTCACCGGCTTAGCAGGGATACCGAGCTCAGAATTAAACACCATTTTTAATCTTAGGACCAGTGACTGTAGAAGGCGCGCGCTAAGTAGGGCAGATCGTAAGAGATCCCCTTGTTTAGGCCGAAACCTGCAAATGATTCTAGTGGCCACATGAGTTATATTTTAAAAAATTGTCTGTGTAGGTCAGTGTAATTTTTATTTCTTCTATACATATGTCCATATATACTTTTGCTTTTATTAATACGCATAAAACAACAACAACAACAACAGGAGCAACAGTGTTGCAGCAAAAAAGCAAGAACCGCACACAAAATACACAATTTAGTGACATTTTTGCTGGAGGCTGGCGTAAACGATTAAATTTTGAAATTGTGCGACGCAATTGTTGCCAGCGGCTTTATTAATTTCACTTGCTGCACGCTTGCCATAGCCAATAAAGAAGAAGAAACAAAGCTAACCAAATTTAAATGGATCGAGTTAGAGTTAGACAGCGTCTAATTTGCAAAGCAGATCTGCAGTTCAGAAATTATATTTCACAATTTGCAAGTGGCAAAATATCTGCTGAAATAATTTTATTATGAAAATAATTTCGATTATATGCCATTTTTATAAGTCATCATTGAACTAAATACTTTACAGAAGAAATTGGCAAATTTAGAAGCTCATCAACAAAAATAATCGTTGTAAAACTTGTAGGGGAGAGGGGTACCTTCGTCCTTGGGGCACATTCGTCAAAGGCGATTTCAGTATGAAGGAGTCATCGGACATAACTGTTTATTAGTAAAAACTAACCCATAACTAGCATAAATATCCCTTACAAAGTTTGCCATCTCTATCTGAACAGCTGATAAAGTTACATTTGATTTTGTGTTTTCGCGCTTCGTTCCCGAATATTCAGGTCGGTAACGTAAGAAGTTTGTGCTGTATTTATACCATTATTTCGAACAAAATTGTATTAGTATTACTTTAATACTAATTATTTTGTAAATAAAAGTGTATTAAGTGAAAATAAAGCACTGAAATTAGAAGTAAAAAAATAAAAAGAAAAAAAGTGACACCGTCTTTTTTTCATGGGGCACATTCGTCAATGTAACTTCAAAGGTACTAAAAATCGAAATCGAGTTGAAGCTTCCAAGACCCTCGAACCTGGCTTAAACCTCCCGTAACCACACAAAATTAATATTAGGGTCGATCTCAGCACTTTAAACATTATATATATAACATATAATTTATTAAAAAAAATTGACAATAAGTACATTTTTTTAAGCTCTTAAACATGATTTTTTTTAATTTTTTAATGCAAAATATTATATATATTATTTAGTCTAAACAAGATTTTGTATCACCTTATGGTACTTTAAAGTGTGAATGCCGAAAGTGCCCCGCCAAATGCCGAAGCTACCCTGGCATGGGGCACATTCAGCGATATGACTTTTTTTACTAATCATGAAAAAAATAATACAAACGGAACTTTTTAAAGAAATTTTAGTATAACATTTTATTGTTAAATAATGAGGTATTGTAACAGTCTAATCGGTTTTGAAATATATTGATTACCTTCTGAAATATAGGCCTTCAAAAAAAAAGAGACGAAGGTACCCCCCTCTCCCCTACACTATAATTACCTTTTTAGATGAATAATATTTGGTATTCAAGTTAAGGTATCGGCACTTTACGCTATATAAAAAATGGGCATGGTCCTCCCACCATGAAACTGGTCAATTGAATATACCAATAATTTGTGTTGTATACCTGCCAGAGTAACAATATTTGGTACATACATATGTATGTAAAATCCTGTTCGAAACAACTTGTAGTTTGTCAGAAAGGGGTGTGACGGCAGACGAAATGAGCAATAAATTGCTTTAAAGTCGACATACCTACATACTAAATTGGCATATCGCTGGCAAAATGTACAAAGGTCCTAACTAACATTTTCTACGAAACACGTTTTTGGCAGTTTCTGTTAGCCTTTATTAAAATACACGCTACGAATTTGAGTCCTAAAGCCAAATATGACGATTTTATAGCTTATACAAAATAGCCCTTTCTATGTACATGCTATGAAATGTTATGTTGTTTTTTCCTTCTCCTGATAAATTTTTGAAATGTTGGTTAGGGCCTTTGTACATTTTTCCAGCGATATGTACTAGCCAATTCGCAGAGCTCACATAGCCTTGTTTATATCAACTATTTTACCGCTTTATAAATTAATAATTTATTAGCCGTAGTGACGTATCTTCTGTGAGCTTAAACGAACGTTACTTCTTAAGTACATACATACATACATATATAAATACAAATTCAACAAACGTACGATAATTGAGCACTTGACATACAAACCATGCGCCGAGACAGCCTGGCGATAGCGCACGTTGGAAGGGGCCTGGCAAAGTGGAGCTATAACATTTACTTAACAACAAAAAGAGAAGCAAAACATTTAAAGCGCAAAAATGATTATTTGCTGAAGACAGCAAAACATTTGCAAAGAACGAACATGAATTTTTCTTAAAAAAAGTAACAAAGTGCGATTAGCGAATCTTACGAATTGCTTGTATCTTATCTCATAAAGCTAACACGCAAAACTATTGTACAATTTAATTTGATATTCAATTCGAAATATCAAAATAGTGAGTATCAAATTGCAGTCGAAGGAAGCAACGAACTATAGATAAGGAAGAAGAAGAAGAAACCGTTGTTGTTGTTGCAATCGACGGATGATATTCTGCCAGCGTTTTATAAAAGACGATATGGCGTAATATTTGCGTCACATTGTGAAATTATGAGCTATGCATGTGTGTGTGTGTGTGTGTGTGCATATATGTATGTATGCATATGTGTGTGTGTTTGTTTGTAGGTGTGTTTATGTTGAGCATATTGAATGAACATGTTTGAACATGTTTCGAAGAACGCAAAGAGAGAGAACGCGTTGCTGAAAGTGGCCTGTTTCTGGCGAGTGGCGGCAGCGCATGGATTTCTGTTGGCCGCAATACGTCTGTTTGTATCTTGTATCTGCAAGGGCTGCAAGGGCTGGAACAGAAGTAAGACAGGCTTTTGTTTTAAGCATTGCTTGGGGAGGCTGTGTTGTCACACACACACACACACACACATACAAATAGCATGGAAACAGCTGATTTAAAACAGTGCTGTTATTTAGCAGTACAGAGTCAGCAATGTTAATCTGAATTATAATGTAAGCTCTGCACTAACTCGATCGATCGCTGATTTATAGCATAGCTATAATATATCTGTCAAATAGAACACATGCGACTTTCGATTACGAAGAAATTCTTTCTTTTGACAAACTAAAATCTGAATCGTTAAGAGAATTTGAAATATGAATGCGTAAACGATTAAAGATCGTGAAGAGAAATGACCCCAGGGTTGCAATTTCATGTTACATTCATGCTGAGCATTTAATGTTGATTTTGCTATAGCCAAATGTTCTAAATGTGCATTTTGCTATTGTTAGGGGATATATGTAAATGTGCATTTAGTACACATTTACAATAGCTAAATGTTCTAAATGTTCTAAATGTGCATTAATTTCTTAATTTTCAATAGCTATATATTCTAAATGTGCATTTTTTGTTGATTTTGCTATAGGTAAATGTTCTAAATGTGCATTTATTGCTCATTTTGCTATTGTTAAGGGATATGAATGTGCATTTAGTACACATTTACAATAGCTAAATGTTCTAAATGTGCATTTAATGTTAATTTTTTAATTTTGCTTTAGCTAAATGTTCTAAATGTGCATTTAAATGCTTAGCATGAATGTAGCATTATATTGTAAACATTACCAATTGCATTACCAAGTAAAGTATAATGTACTTCTTTGCATGCTGAATTTTTCTGAAAGTACCAACACTTGCCTCTCCTATTATCAGATATGATATTGAAAAGCAGCGTGGCTTTCAAAAACCTGCCATTATCGCCCAAAATCTAGTTTACAATAACAAAGATAAATCGAAAAGTGAGAATAATACAAACTTTACCGACTATATTTCAGTTTATCGAGCTGCCACAGAGCACCTTCCTTCTAGCCTTTTCCAAGCACGTTTCTTATGTCTGCTTAATTTGCTCATAAATTTTCGTCTGCGCAGAATCAATAAAATCAATTTTAATTGCAATAAAATTTAATTACCAAAACAATTTTTTTCAAACTTTGCTGCTTTTTGTGGCATGTGGAAACTTTAAATGTAAATTGCAGTTTTTGTTTGTTTGTTTTGTTGTTGTATTTTAAATATACAGAAAAAAGAGTATTGTATGTAAAAGGAACAAAAGTTGAAATCATGAAATTTATCGCCTTTTATGTTAGCTTGTGGTCGTATGCATAAAATGCTCGCACAAGTGTGTGTGTGTATATGAGTGCTTGTATGTGCATAAAGCGCGTACGTCTAGATACGAGATACAGCGTACGTTAAAGCCCCTTTTGTTGGCTCTCTTGTACTTTATGCAGACTTTTATAAAATTTATTTTTCTTCTCCTTTTATTTTGCTGCCATTTATGCTTTTTTTCTTTCATTTCTCGCTGCAAGCTGTCGTGCTGCGCGCATGAGTGCCACACCTTCGTAAAACAAGATTTCAAGTTGTATAGAAAAAAATCGCTTCGTTAACAAATTTCATGTTTTTTTTTAATTTTTTCTCAAAAGTTAAGATTTACTTGCTTGTGCAGTATTGAGCGTGCTTTAATATTTTTATTGCATTTGCTGTTTTGCTAGCTTGTTTCGTTCCGCTTTGTGCTTTGCTCAGCATATTCGCGTGCGCAGGCGCATTTTCATGCAACACATGCAACGCGTTTTTAAACGCTTCGAATGCATGATGAAATAGTTTGACACACAAAAGTTGTTCAATATTAAAGCTGTTAAAAATTTGTGACAGGCATAAAGCGAGTTTTAATAAAACTCTTTAGCGATAGTTTAGATAAGCAAGCAAATCGATTGTGAAATTAAAGAAAAATTGCACGCGTTTTTTGCCGCGTTTTTAGAGGAAGAACGTGTTTTTTCAGTACATATTATAAAATTTGCAAACGACTATAATATTTACCGATATATGTACATACGTATGTAAATATGTACTCTACAATATTCTAATATGTATCGTACAGAAAAATCGCGCGCGTTTTATGAAACAGCGAGGAAGTGCTGATGTATTATTGAGCAAGCGAATTTTCAAATCGGCATATTTTTCGTTTTTACAAAATTACGAAAAATTTTGAAAGAATTTTTTCACATACATGAAGTGTACATATCTATAGTCACGGATTTATTTTTGCTGAGCCTACTACTTTTGTTTGTAGGATTGTAGCTTAGTTTAAATTAAAAAAAAAAACATTTCATAACAAATATTTTGATATTTACCATATTTTCATCTCAATATTTAAACCATTTTCTAAGATTTTATCTATATTAGCTTTAATTTGCATAATTCCCTCTATACTTTTGTACTTTTCTCTTCATAAACACTCTTTGCTCTTTTATGCTCGCGCTCTTTCGCTTCTAAAATAAAATTATCTTTCTTTGTTTCAGTTTTTTTCGTAACGTATCTCGCTTCCTTCCAATTCTTTTGCTCACTTCAGTTCGCATTGTACAATGCACGCAAAGACAAACGACAACAAAGACAAAAATCAAAACAAAAAGTGTCAAACAAAAAAGTTCGTGCAATCGCATGTTTTGTTTTGCTCAGCATTCGCTCATACCTGCCGCTGATTGCTGCCTGTGTGTGCGTACCTGCTGTGTGTGTGCGTGTGTGCGCGCTCTTGCCAAGGCACACATCTCCAACAGCTGCACTTGTTGTTGTTGTTGTTTTGTTCTTTCTTCTCTTTCTTTCTCTCTCTTTTTTCTCTTTTGATTTTGCTTGATTTAATTGTAATGTTTTGTGTAGTATTTCTCATTATTCAGTCTTTTTTGAATTCGTTTGTTCTCTCTTTCCTTCTTTACCTCAATATTTTTTTGAAAGATTTTCTTTTAATCAAAGAACTCTCGCTGCATTCATCAATCTGATCTCTATCTCTTTTCAGCGCAACTCGTTGATCAAATGCATAATTCTCTTTATTGCATCTTCTCTTATCTTCTAGATCTTCTTTCTCACTCTAAGCAGCTTCCTTTACTCTCTTGACTGATAACCTTTGCAGTCGATGCTACTTGTTCATGAGGTCCTTGTTAAAACTTCTTGTGCCCCTTTTCCAAGCATTTTTTACTGAAATTTCTTTATGCTCTTAAGATCTTAATTTGTCTTCCATCTTATACACTTCTAGTTGTACAGTAATGCCTACTTCTTCCCATTTTATATTTGATTCTATTTTTTGATTTTCTTATTGTCTCTTAACATGCTTCTCTTCTTTTCTTATAAGCAATTCTTCTTTTGATTTTTTCTCAACTTTTCTCAATTCTCAAAACTTTTCTTTTACACAATTTTTAAAAATGTTTGGTGCCATTTCCTTTTCATAAGCTTCTTACTCATTATACTAATTAGAAAAGATTGTCTACTTCTGTAGGTGCCATTAGAACAGGACATAAGTACATACTTACTTCCTCATTATCTCTTCTCCGTTCCTGATATTCCGGTTTTTCGTTCCTGCCCTCTTTGTCTGTATGTCCGTCCAACTGTCTACTACTCTCTTTCAGTATCTTCAGTAGCACTTCGTGTCCCTTCTATTTTGTATCTTTCTCTTTAAGGTTCGTATACTACTCGCTCTTACTCAGTCTTGCTCATAAGCACAGCTTTTGCTCATTTTTCTATGATTTTACTTCTTAGCTTATACCAATTTATCTTCTTTGCAGCTCTGGTTATTTCACAAAACGCTGGCCCCCTACTCTCTTTAAATTTTTAAGAAGCACACTCTCGATCTTCTCTTCTTCGCTCTTCAGGCATAACAAGAGTCAAAAAAGTAAGCAAGAATTTCTGCCTTCTGCGCGCTTCTTTGCTTTTGTTCTGCCGGTGCTTCCCTCGGCATCCGAGAACTCACTGCCGCTTTGGAGTCGCTGCTGGGCGATGCTTCTTTGTGGGCTCTCTCACTGCTGCTCGTTGCTATTTCTTGGATTTTCTTTGCATCTGCGAAGAAGTTTGTGGAACGGTGAGGGAGTGTTGGGGGCAGTTGGAATGGTGCCGAGAGCAGAAGTATTAGTATGAAGAAATGCAGAGCATTTGAATGTTTCTTAAGCGCTCTTAGGCGCTCCAACCATGGCGTTGGCTGCTTTGAGCCTATGCTCAGAATTTTTGTACTTCATTTGGAAGCACACACACCCACACACACTCGCGCATAAATGCAAACTCACACACGCATGCAAATACATAGAAGTAGGCACAAGAGTGCATGCAATTCTTTTACAGTGCATTTCAGTTGAATGTGTGTTTTGTATTTGTATGTGTTGGTTGCTGCTGCATCGGCATGCTGGTTGTTCAATGTGCCCAGCAGGAATGAGGATCATGGCTGGATATGTATATTTCTAGCTGTTCGTAGTAGAGAAGTAAGCATTTTGATCTGAAGGTAAAGAGGCTGAAGATAAAGATAAAATCTCATTTGGTACTGTGATTTAGGTCAACAAGCTTATTCTCTTTTCTAAGTAGAAGATATTTCTAGATATGAAATTAAGACTTAATTGTATGCAAAATATGCTCTTTTCCTACGAAAAGAGTAAAAAGAGAGTGACAATTTTTACAGCCAAAAGTAACAAAAAATGGCTCTGCTTCAATTTCAAAAGTAGTAACGGAAAGCAAACTCATAGACTAGAAAAGTTGTAATACAGACAGCAAACTTTCTGAACTGCAACAAAAATAACTGTACTAAAAGTACCTACTTCAATTGATCAAGATGAGCACCTTCTTCAGTGACTCAAGAGTCGCTTTCTAGCAGAAGTTTGCCTTAAAAGAAGCGATCGGTTATTCAACTTGGAATGATCCTCTTTCCTGCTGGGGAGCCGCTGGTTGTGCATTGTGGCTGCGAGCAGCAGCAGCATCTGTGTGTGTGTGTGTGGCGTAAGTGTGAGTAGGCAACCAGCCCGGCCGCCAGTCCGCAGCAGGCGTACAGCCAGCCAGTCAGTCCGGCAGGCACCTAAGCAGCGCGCTGGCATGTGCGCGGCAGTTAACTGCGAGCTACGAAGCCAGTAAGACGTGTGTATCTTTTGGATCGTAAAGCACGATTTTTTCAAAGTGTACCACGCTCAGTTCTGTATTTTCGGTGCTGTTACCTTCTCGACGTGCTCCTACCAATAAGTTGCTGGTTGCTGCAATCGACTTTTGTGATTTGCGAGCTAAATTAAGAAAAGTAGCGACAAAAGCTTGAAAGTTGCGAACTTTAATTTTTTTCAAGTTTTTACTTTTGCAGAAAAAGTGAAGAATTTTAACAAGTTTTAAATAAAATTATAAAAATTTTCAAAATTGTAAATTAATTAATTTAATTATAAACACAACGAATTTTGCACAAGCAAAAATAAAAGCTATAAATGTGATGACAAAAAGAGTGAGCTAAGCGACAATTTAAAGAACAAATATCAAAGCAACAACATTTTTTAAACAAAACAAAAAACTGTCAAAAGAAGAACTACTTCAACTAAAATTTGCATAATTATAAAAAGAGAAAAATTTTTTAAATACGAACTACAAAAAACTCATCAAACAAACATCATTTTCACAAAAAGTCACAAATTTTGGCTGCCTATTAAATTGTATAAAAATTATATGAAGCGCTCAAATAGTGCCAAAAAGTGTGCCAATATTTTAAGTTTGCTCAAATTGCAATAAAAAAGTGCATAAACTAGCGTAAAAGATACAAAAGTAGCTGCAGCTAGCAAAAGTCAGCCGCAAATGTAACTTTAAAATTCAAAACTACAAAATGAACTTATAAATGCGGCAAAAAGACACAAACATGCCACACAAAGTATCTTAAAGTAAAGTATCTCAAACTAAAATTTACGCCTTGCAAAAAGTGCAAAGAACGCTCAGGCTAAAAGTGCTTAGTACATACTAAAAAGAACAGCTTAAAATAGCTGCGAACTTGGCAGTGAAAAGCGCGCACAGTAACGCAAACCGTGACAACAACAACCAGCTAGACAAATAACAAACTTTGTGTGTTGTTGCTGTGCTGTTTACACGCCCAGCTGGTGGCGCCACCTAGCCAGCACCCAACCACAATTTTCGCACCCACCCACAAGCGCGCTCACGCTCACACTCACAAAATGGCTGTGCCCTTTTATCTGCCCGAGGGTGGCAGCGACGACAGCGGCTCTTCCGGCGCTGGCTCATCTTCCGATGGCGCCAGCAGCGCCTCCTCCCAGTCGCCGAACACCACCTCCTCCGCCACACAGACGCCAGCGCAAAGCCCACGCGTGCCGGATGAACAATTGGTGCGAGTGCTCTGTGAGGCACTCTATCGCGTCTCCAGCAACGGTAAGTTTCTCTCATAACACACATTCAAACGCCCACCAAAGACCAAACGAATTCCATAGCAGTGAAAGAGCCCACCCCTAAACAGGCTCATACCCTGCATGGTAGGCAGTTGAAGCACCTAGCAAAGGGCGCTCAACCCCCTACTCAAGCGCTCTCACCAAATCTCTGCCTCTCATTTCTTCTCATACAATTTTTGCATATAACTTTTCTGCCATCCACTTTGTTGTGGTTGCGTCCTTAAAGTGTTGTTGTTGTTGTTCGTTGGGTTTCACACCGCGACCGCAGCCAACTCAAAAGTAGGCAATCATAAGGGTGAGTAGTGTTTACACTGCCCAAAGTGGGTGTGGCAGCCTGACACGCTGCAAAGTTATCGATTTTTTTGAGCTGACAACTTTTCTGTACTCTCTTTTTTGCCCATTTGCGTTATTTTCCTTGTTGACAGTTGGGAAAATCTGCGCATTTTTCTTGTTCTATGCCAGGAAGCGTGAATTTTCCTCTTTTTAATTATGCCCGCTGGAAAATTGCTGTTTTGCATGACAAACTTGGAAAAATTGACAAGGCGAAAAACTGACGCCGAAATTGAACAAATTGTGAAATTCAAGTTTGCAGCAAACAAATTTTTTGAAATATAAAAAAAATTCTCAAATCAGTTGAGAAAAAAATCTTGCAATTTTCAGAATTTAAAATTAAAGCAAAATAATAAAAGTTAAAAGAAAAATTTTAAGGAATAACTATAAATTACTAAAAAAATTTCATTCACATGCAATTTATAAAAGAAATAAGCAAAGAAATTCATTATAGAAGCAGCGCAAAATATTTCTTAAAATGCCTAAAGAAATATAAACTTTTGCAAAAATTTCTTAATAAAAGAATTATAAATCTTACAATTATCATATAACGAGATAAATATGCACATTTTTATATTTGTAGATTTCTAGAAGTAAATAGCTTTTTGTTCCAAAAAATTTTTAAGCATATATTTTTCAGATTTTTCAAAAGCTATATACATCTCAGATAGCCTAACTGCAGAATATCGGTAATTGTATTCGATCAGAATTCACACGCATTTATTCTGTCTCTGATATTGAAAAATCGACCCTTAGGGCCAGTTTCACAGTGGATGTTTAAATCTCATTTGCGAATTGAGTTTAAATCTAGTTTAACTTTTCTTGAGTTTCACAGTGCATTTATTTAAATACGGAATAATGAATGGCAACTTCGAATATTTGACAATTGAAGGTTGACACAACTTGCCAAAAACATATGTTCAATTGTTCAATTATGGAGGCAGCGCGAGCTAAAAAATTTTCGTCGGCCGAAAGAAGTGAATTATTGGATATTGTGCAAAGAATTCACAGTTTATATTATTTATAATACTACGGGATCATTTATATGTGCTATACCATGCAGTTTTATGTTTAATTTGATCTCTTATAAATTGAAATATTGTCGACGCAGCTTGCTTGCACATCCGAAATCAGCTGTTTATTTGTTTTCGATTGCAACTCTGTGCCGTACTTAAATATCCACAGTCGGCTATTTAAATCGTATTTAACTTCCAACTGTGAAACTGAAATTCCCTATTTAAACTGCAATCAGAGTTTAAATATCCACTGTGAAACTGGCCCTTAATGAGTTTCTAAAACAGTTTCATTACTCTACAAGTTTTCAATTAATTTGAAATTCTTGTACTGATTAATTTTTATCCTCAACTATTCTACGTTTTACTTATAGCCTTAGTTCATAACTTCGTCTATATCTTCTGCTATAGGTAGGTAGGTTAAGTGGTCGTCTCAAAGACATCACTTAGGCCAAAAGACCCATAGTGTTACCACGTGATCTTCTTCTATAACACCTTCAATACCTTCGTCTATTCCTTCTGCAATACATGCTTCTGCTATGCTACGTCCTATACCTTCGTCCATAGCTTCGTCAATACCATCATCCACATTTCGGTCTATACCTTCGTCTATGTATACCTCAGAATATAAATCTGAATAGGCCTTCGTTCTCGAAGTTCAATCAAAAGCGTACATTTCTTATGCCTTGCATATTTGATTTATTTTCAATTTTACGCGTTATCTCTTGAGAACGTGTCTTTAAAGTAAACAATGAAAAGTAATATGGAACACCTGCTGCTGAGGACAGCAAATTTGTATACGCTACGGCATCGAATTGCACTCTTCTTTTTAAGGCAGAAATGAAAAATTGCTGCGATGAAGCGAAAGCAAATAGTTTATACGGACTGAAAAAAGCTCGGCGCGGTGCATTGGCCTTGATAGAAATTGCAATTGCGGAAAAATTAACGAGACTACCCCCAGAGACGGTTTGAGTGACTGACGGCGGGCTTATCAGCATTTTGTGGTGTGCTCCGAAAAAGGCTTTCTTCTTCCCGGTTTGTGCCAGCATATGGCGTTTTTATACGAGCCCCCATTTAATCGCCCTGAGCCAAGTGAATCATGCGCGAAATATGATATAATTGCTTGCTCTGTCAATTTAGCTTTTTAACTGCATTAATTGTGCAATCATTTATAAAATAGAGATTATTTTAAGTTAAAGATTATAAAGCAGAAAAGCAAAAGAATATCAGAAACTTTTTGTCGAAACTGTGTGAAAATAAGAGATAAAATGGCATGTGACAAATTTGACCTACAAACGAAAACGATTTGATTTATATAATTTTTATTGCGATCAATTTCGATCAAAGATGATTAATAGAAAATGGCTGAGAGTCTAGAGCGAAAATTTTTGCTTTCCAAAGTTCTAACTAAAAAGAGGAAAAAAGAGGCATAACTTCAAAGTGTTTTATGACACTGTTAGATTGACGTTTTGTAGATTACAAAACGATCTTCGGTGATATTTTCTAAAAGAGAAAAAAAGCGTCTTTTGAAGGTTAAAATTTTAGTTATAAAGATAAGAGCCGGAAAAACTTTGTAAATTATAGCGTGTGAGAAATATGTTAGTAGAGCAGGTGGCCTTACTTATATATGTCAGCCGATTTAGTATATGTATTTCGAAACTATGATGAGCTGAAATTATGATATGACAATATGACAATATAATATGATTTTATAATATTATGGCATTATATTTCGAGCCGTTGCGTCAGCTTCTTTTATTGCATCTGCTAAATCAACAGAAAGCTGAGCAGAGTACAGATATGTTTCTATCTTCGAATTGGTTGGTTGTTTTACAAGTGGTACACATAGACCTTCAGTGTTCCGCGACGATCTCCAAGGGGTTCACGATAGCGAAAAAATTGCGGAACCATGAAAAGTGAATGGGGGTTCCCGATAGTGCATATTAGAAAAGCAGGTTGTGACTTTTATTTTGGCTCTTTAGGAATGGAGTAATGCACATATAAAAATAGTAATGCAAGGACCTACAAACATATAACCATTGCATTATAGTGGCTGCCTGCTACAGAGGGTCTGACTGACTAAAGCCAGCACGTTCTCATACCAGAGTCGGATATTTGCTGTACTTCCGCAAAAGTACAGCAAGCCAAAAGTAAGGCGAGCCTTGCTAAAGCAATTTGGAGCGTTGAATGAACCTCAATGAATCATTAACCCAAGTAAGACCGATTTTTTTTTAGCAAAATCTCAATTCAAGCATAACTAGAGTTCCTTTTGTATTCGCTTCATTCAAAGATATATGCTACTCTACACTAGCGCAATTTGATTTTGTATGCCATACTTTTTTTTTGGCACTCTCAAACTAAAAGTTGGCAGCTGAAGCCGCTAACTGGCAACTGTCGACATGCAAAGCTGACACAGCTGGCCTTTCGCCTGACCAAAAGAACAGACAACAAAATGTTAATAAAACAGTTTCCACATATAGAAAAAATGCTTGCAAAAGACACCACCACACAACAAAATGAGCAATAGCCCGGTCACTAAACAGCACAACAACATATTTCAACCGCACAGCCAGTTAATGCTAACATTAAGTTGGCTAAAAGCCGCGCCACGCCCACTTTGCACAGCAATCAAATTGCCACACACAAAAAAGACGCCAACAAAAAATCAACAACAAATCACAAGCCAAACGCTTAAGGTCAAATAACGTTTAATAGGCTAACAGTTGTGGCTAACAGGCGCTCTAAGCCAGGCTTACACTAATGTGCGCCCATAAAACCAAAAAAAAAAGCAGCTAGCTGTAAGCAGATATGTTTTTTTATAAGCACAACAACGATATTATTAACAACAGGCGAGCTGGCAGCCAAAAACAACAACAAAAACGAAAAAGTGCCAGCAAAGTGAGCCACTTTAAGCCAGGCTCAAAGACATTGGCGCGTGCCAATTATTGTTTTATATAGGAAAAAAAGTGTAGCCTAACGGCGGCTGTACACGGTAGCTGCACAAAGTGCCTGCGGCGCAGCACACGCCCTCGTTTGCCACGCTTTGTTGTTGTTTTTTCTTTTTTACTTTTTGTGGCATGCGCCATATTTTTTGTTCATTTTAATTTGATATAAAGCAAAAATGGTCAAAAAAGGTTTATTAAACTCATTTTTCGTTGCAGTGTTGCAGTAAATTCGGTAAAAAAAAAACTGCCCAAAGTTTGTGCTCCCCTTCCCCCTCCCTGCCTTTCACGAGCAACACAGCCAAAAGTATCATATGACGCTTGCAGCGCTTACAGTCAGCTACACTGGCTTCTTTTTGGTTGTTGGCCCAAAGCGCTCAGCAGGCAAAGAACAGGCTTTGCAGCCTACAATGAACTACGTACCAATTTTTTCTAAATATGTTTTTTCTTCATTTTTTCTTTTATCAACTTTTTTGAGTAAACTTTTTTATATTTGACATACAATTCTGAATATTATTATTTTCAATTTCTTAGATGTTTCTTGGCATAATATCTTTGCTTTGCCTTTTGCTTGTCTTTTGTATACCTTTTCGTATTTCCAGTTTTTCTTCATTTTGTCAAATTTTTCTTCTCAAGGTTTCTATTTCTTTAAAATTTTCAATCAAAATTTCAATCATTTTAATATTTAATATTTCTGCATAGATTTAATCTACATTTTACAGGAATTCTGCTCTTCCTGTTTTCCTATTCCCTTGTAATTTATAAAATATGTAAAGCAATTGTGCTTTTTTCTAGCTGTTATCTACATTTTACCATAATTATTCTGTTGATCTGAATTTTTCTTGAAAATTTTGCTCTCTTTAATACTACTTTAACAATTTGTGGATTGCCTTTCTAATTTTTCGAAAAAATATCAAACTTCTACATATTTTTTTATGACTTTTCGTCGCCTTCATTTGTTTGATCCTTTCGGTTTGCTTCCTCTTCCTTACGCTCTTCTTCTAGTTTGCTTGCATGTAAATATTTTTTTCATGAATTTTAAGAAGTTTTTACTTTTATTCGGTCTTGATTTTTCTTGTTCACTTCTGTTTTCTTCACCTTTCTCCAACTCTTATTTCTTGATCCTTTCCGTATTTCATGAACGTTCTTGCATTTTTCTGCTCATCACTAAATTTTTCATGTATTTTTCTTTCTTCGCCATATTTTCCTGTTTTCTTGCTGTTCTTTCTTCATATTTGTTTCTTATTGTTTGTTGTTGTTGTGAAAAATCAGGAAAAACTTGTTTGCTGCCAGCAACGATCATGCAACACTTGCGCTTGTATTGCCCACGTCTTAAGGACTTACTTTAGAGCAGGCTTACATGCACCGCAGCGCTCCCCATGTAACATGTCACCCCTTTCCTCACTCAACCCCTCTCGCTCATTCGATTTGTATGCTGTGTTTTGTTTGCTGTACAGTGTACACGATCTTTTTTGTTGTTGTAGTTGTTGCATGCGCACTCGATTGTCAGTGCTGCCAGCTTTTTGGCGGCAATTGCTGCATGGGAGCATTAGTGTGTGTGTGTGTGCTGCTGTTGTGTGTGTGTTTGGTTACTTGGTCACTCATTTTGCTTGTTTTCGCTTGATTTGTCTTTTAACTTCTTTTGCGCTTTCTTGCATTTAAACTTTTTTCAATCTTTTTTTGCATCTGGCTCAAAGCCGGTTCTGACTGCTTTTGGTCAGTTAGCCGTCTTTTCTTAGCCGCTGGTCACTCACATTTTATGCTTTTCACATGCGCGCGCAATTGTTGCTTGATATTATGAAATTCACTTGTTGCTTTTTTGATGCGGACTTTTTCTTTCTTATTCTTTGGCTGCTTGCATTTTCTTTTCATTTTATTGTAGCATAAAAATTGCTCATAAATGTTCACACTTTAGAAGAGCCATGCAATTTTCTATATTATAAATTTTGGTAATACTTTTTTTTGTTTTGAAAATTTTATTTGAATAAAAGAGGCATTTTTGATTTAAAATCTTCATGATCTTTGAGCATATTAAAATTGCTTATAAGCTTTTCAACATTGCCTTTGAAAGTTCTTAATTGCATTTTCGAATTTGCTCAGAAGATTATATCAAATTGTAGATTCCAACCTTCCAGCGGATTGCTACTGAGCAATCAACCAAGATAATATCGAATTATTTCGCATTAAAAATCAAAAAGTGCAAAGAAAATCTGTTTCCATCAAGACAATTTCATACAACCAAATCCACCAACTCTGTCTTCTGGCTTCTGGTCATATTAGCTCAGCCAAAGGTGACAAAATCGTAGGACCATTAATTTTTTTAGTTTCTAGGAACTAGAGTTCTCTTGCTGTCCTCTGCCGTTCTCTCATATATGTTCGCTTTGAATTTAATTGATCGTTTATTTTCTTCTGAATTGTAATTTACAAATTTTTTTCCAACTCAATTTTAAAAATTTGTATAATTTTGGTTTCCTTTTTCTTGAACCAGCAGCTCGATTGGAACTATGAAGATCTGCACATGGCAATTCCAATTCTATTCAAGTTTTAAAGTATGTAGGTACTCTCATCAATTTTCGATTTAGAATTCGACAGGCTCATATAATAAATTTTAGATTTACTTTCTTAAAGAAATGTTTTCAATTGTAGACTCTCAATTTCTACAAAAACGCTCATATTTTTTTCGAAGTTTATATTGCAATTTTGTTATCATTGCCGTTATAAATCTATATCATTTATTGATTTCCTTTGCCAACAAGCAAACATTTCTTCTCACTACTTGCTTATTTTTTTTTGCACAAAAGTTGCACACAACAATTCAATTGATTGCACCAAATCCTTTGAAGCCAAGTTCAAAGTGCCTCTCAACTGATTTTGTTGTTGCTGTTGTTGTTATTGTTGCTGGTTTTTCATAGCCTACAGCACCATAACTGAAAGCAAAGCGGGTTTACACTTTTTTCCGCAATGCTTTGCCTTATTTTCTGCCGCCAACAGGCGACATCGCGCTGAGTCATCAACATCTGCCTTCTTCCGGCTCACCTGGCTCTACCACACGTCGCTTTGCCTACTTGCAACTCATTTGGCCCTCCCTACGGCTCAGCTGCTGGCGTTGCCAAGCCACATAATAAAATGTGTGCTTCCAGTTTACTCTCTCTCTCTCTGTCTTTTTTCGTTGCTGTTAACTGACAGTGGCAAAAGGCAAAAGAGGTGGTTGGGTGTGTGCAGAAGAGGCGCCTCTATTGTCACACACGCAAACACTAACACACACACACAATACGTATGCACATTTTCCTGAGCTCACACGCCTCTCAGCCTTCTGTGCCTTTGCACATCCTTTTCCGCTGTTTCCTGCAGGAACACATATACAGTTACATATGCACATGCATACACATGCATTTTATGCACACACATACTCGTATACTCATGCCTCTAAGGTGCTAAAAACTGTAAATGAAGATGCTAAAAATACTGACGCATTTTGTTGAGGCAGTAGCTGAGCCAGTTGTTGTTGTGGTTGTTGCTGCTGCTTGTTGTCAGGCGGCAACGCAATTGCCTGCCGTCATATCGCCCCTTCTTCTCTTCCCTTTCACAGCGCATAGCCTAGCTTTATTTCTCTTTCCGCATCTTTTCCCTTCTTTCCTCCCTGCATTCACCTATATTTCGATATTTTGTTTTGTCGCATTTTCTCTGCAATTTCTTTGAACTTTTCTCTAACATTTCGCAACCACCACCCACCATTTTCCTTCCGCACTTTTTTATCATCTCATTCGCCCGCATTTCCTTTTGAGAGCAGATGCCACTGCCATCAGCTGTTCGCTGCAAACTTGCCACAAAGTTCATGCAGCGCTGCAAAGTAAGTCAAGCCAATTTTTTGCCGCTTCGCTGCGGCCGCTTTTGTTTTGCTTCGGGGCGCGGCTGTAGAAAATGGCGGCAAATATGGCCGCCTAGAAACAGCTGTGCCTCGGCCGCTGGCAACGGCATCTCTGTTTATTTACCTTTGCCGCGTGTTTTTTAGTCGCTCATGCGCCGTCAGCAGCTTTTCAGCGCTCTTTAGCTTTTTTCACAGCTTACTTTTTTCTTTGTTGTGGTCTTTGTTATTTACATTTCGCATTTTGTTTTGCTACCGTGTCTGAAGCCAAGCGGCACGTGCTTTCGCATAGCAGCAGGCCGGAAATAAGTCGCCACAAGATGCAAGCGACAATTGTATAATAAGGCGGGTAGCCTACAATTGATAGTGATGAGCAGGTTTTAAAAGACAAAGCCTAAATTACATGAAAGCATCGAGTTGATAACAAGTACCACATTTCTAGATACGCCATTCGAGTACTCGCAGTTTTCTAAACTTAAAAACAGACTTTTTTTGAATCAATGAAAATTGTAGTATATATATGTAGTATACTTAAGTTAAAGTAAATATCAACTTGATAAATGCAATATATTTGGCAAATTTTGTATGCCGAAAAGTAACGAGTATTATTATCAGCTGACATAAAACCAGCTGACCGAATAAAAACGACATAAGAATTATTTTAAACCATTAATTGAAAAATATTGAGCGCTATCGCAGAACTTGAAGCAGAAAAAGCTTATGCCACAAAATTATTAAAAATTGAATCAACAACAAAAAATAGTACCGACTACTCACTCGAGTACTCAAAAGTGTTGACACGGCTAGACTAAACGCTGTCATTGCCACGGCCCGCCATTGCCATTGACTTTGCTGCTGGCAATCGGCTTATCTTTTGGCATACAAAATTATTTTCCACATTTTCTCAATTTCCCTCATTTTCAACATTTTCCGCTTGTGTCTACTGCATATGCAAATGTAGGCACTTTTCTCTTCGTCAACTTTTTTCATACATTTCCATTTTCTCACATTTTTTTGCCTGCTTCAATTTTTCGTTACTTTTTGCTGTTGCCAAGCTGCTGTTGCAGCACTTTTGCTGCTATTGTGTGTATGCAGCATTTGCTACATTGCATTTTCTCAATTTTCCCAACTGGCTTTGATGCTTTGTTTTTGTTTGCCGTTGCCATTGGCAACAGTTTTTCACATTTTCCTCGCTGTGCTTTTTTTTGCATATTACCTCATTGCATTTTCGCATTGACCGTGAAATGTTGTTGCTGCACACTTTATGCAATAAATTTAGCAGCATTTAAACTTAAATTGCTCATTGTTGTTTTATAATAAAAATTGCTTTATATCTTTGCATTTGAAATTCTCAATCGTGAGTTCGATACCGATAGCAACTATCGATCTAACTTCGAACCAACGACATTAAATTGCTTTTGACGTCATAGGATTTTTGAAAGTCTACGTATTGCTCTTTTCGCTCTGATATAAACAGCTTGAGCTTGAACATATATATAATTCTTCTTCTTCCTTCAGCTTTCTAATAAATTAGCAAATCATGCAAAAAGCTGCAACTTTTGCTTACAATTTGCACAAAAGCTGGCTCGATTGCCACTACAACGGCTCATCGCAGACGCAGACGTGGCAAATTCCTATTTCCTGTGCCTTGAGCATTTCCCGCTCAAAAGGATGCCACAGCGCACTTGAGGCAGCACTTTTGCTGTGTTGCAAGTGTGAAAGAAATAATTGTGTGTAAAATTTCTGCGCTTGAATGAGTCTGTAGAAATGTCTTTTTAAAAGAAAGAACTGCTTTTTATAATTATTATATCTTTTTTTTTTAATTTTCGCTCACTACTTTTGCAACGTGTTGTTGCAAGAGTGTCAAGCGGGCGTGCCACTTTGGCATTGCACTAATTTGCTGCATGACATTTTAGAGGCGCGTAGAATACTGTTTTTCTTTCTTTTTTGTTTGAAAAGGAGTCAGTGTGGGACCTCCTAAACGTCTGTCTGTCTCCTTAAGTATGCGTGTTTTGTAAGTATGTGTGAGTGCATAAAGGTGGCAGCCTCTAAAATGCAGCAAAAGTGTTGCCAACTTCATGTTTGTTCCACCTTTTTTTGCTGCATTTCCTTGAGTGCTAGAAATGCCTGCAGCATGTGTCATCTTTACATGCAACAACAACACCAACAACAATAAGCGCAGCCGTAAAAACTTAAGCGCGCCAACTTTGAAGTTCATTGCGCTGCAGCGGCACAAAAGGCATGCCCATTGTTTTTGTTGTTTTAAATTTTGCTATGCTTTTCTATTATTTTTGCTTTCTTTATATTTTTGCATTTTTATATTTCTGCAATTTTGTTGTTGTCGTTGCTGTGCTCAAAACCTTTTGCCAGCAACTTCAGCTACTGACTTTTGCTGATTTCAAGTGCTCAGCTTAAGCGGCTTTGGTAGCTGCTCCACTCTGCTCTGGCCTCCTCTGCTGCTGCTGCTTCAAGCTGGTGCATGCCGCTCGAATTAGTCACTTTCATGCTGGCGAATTTGCTTATGCATGTGTAAGTAAATGCATATGTAACTATTATGAAATGCTTGCTGTATTTTTTTCGAATGAATCTCTCACGGTTTAAATGATTTAAAATTTTTACGTCGAAATAAACTTGATAAAAAATTGTGGGGTTTTTCATTTCTTAGAATTTACAGAAATCTCGCATATTTGTATGAAATATCTGAACAATTTTAGCTAGAAAGTCATAGCTCAATGTTGTATCTATATTAATAATCTCAGCTAATCTTTCTAGCAAAATAAATTTTCTCTTTTTCCATGCGCATAAGTTGATACAAAATAATTTGGCAGAAGACTTTTCTAGCTATTGAAAAATCGATACTTAGCTTATTATTTTTAAACTGAACACTTCGATGTAGAATTTGATCGATTGCGATCGAAAGTGAAATGTGTAATACTTCACTCTCCATCGACATTGAAATTGTTCGCTATGAAAATTGATCGATTGCAATCGAAATTGAATTGGGTAAAATAGAATATTTCGATCTCAAACTATCAGCTAAAATTTAAAAAAAATTTGCAACTTTTAACATTTTGAAAGAAGTATTCTAATATTACTTAAATGTCGTTTAAACATAATCGTAATTTAACATTTAAGAAAAGTCATTAAGAAAAGTCAAGTATTATTGAGATATGTCTTTAAAAAAATCCTTTATATTTCTTAGCAATACAGCTGCAATTACTTATTGAAAATTTTCATTTTAAGCTAAAACAATTAAATAATTCAATTTGTATAAAATTTGATCAGCATTTTATTGATAAAGCATTTATTAGCAATGAGCCATTCATATCATGTTTTCAATAAATACAGTTTAATCTATAATTATTATTATTATCTAGCCACTGGCTATTTTACGAACTACGCACTTATTAGTCATTTGGCAGTGCATTTATAAAAAGAGCAAAAGTGCTTAAAAAAATACTCGCATTTACTTTTAAAGAACAATGAAATAAAACATGCAGAAATTACTTGCTATTATATCGCACAACAACCACAACAACAACCACTACAACAAAGACAATGACAACAACATGTGCTTTAAACTGCTGACACAGTGCTGAGCAACAACAAAGAATCGACGCAATTAAAATGTCTATAAAAAGAAGAAGAAGAAGTGGAAAAAAAACGATAGAACGTAAAAAAATTGGAAAATATAAAATTAATAAAAAAAATTTAACTTGAGAAAATTGTAAATGCACGTTTTTGTGTGAGTGTGTGTGTGTGAGTGTGTGAGTGTGTTAGTGTGCATTAGCTCATATGGGCAATGCAGCCTGCAGAGAACACACTTGTCCAACGCTTGTCGACGGCTTCCGCTAAATGCGCCTCACACGTTTGTAGACAATAGCTGCAACTACGTAAAGTCGGACGGACGGACGGACGGACGGACGGACGGACGAACGGATGAACGAACGCACGTGCAGCGGCAGCGACGAAGCGTGGCAACGTGCAAGCGTCTATAGCTCATAGCAAAGCGTCACAGCTCTACGTACTAGCCGCTTACTTTGTAGACATTAAGCTTTACACTGGCAGCTTCTTGTACGTAGCTAGTTTCATAGTTGGAAGTGAGCAGCGATAGCAACGCACGACGCGCAGTCTATAAGCTTCTTATTCATTCCATGCGGCTACGTTACGTTTGCCGCTACTCATACAAACATTATACTAATAATAATACGTAATGCTATATTTTTTTAATAATTTTTCTATTAGCTGACGAAGTGTGAAGTTGTGCGAGTGCTTATGAAAATTGATAATTGGCTTGCTGGCAGCTTACGAATGCAAGCTGGCGGCATTATTTGACATTTAGCTGCAAAAATAGTAGCATTTAAAAAAGGGCATGTCAGCTTGCAATGTTGTTGTTGTTGCAATAATAGAAAATATAAAGAAAAGTTATGGTTTTGACTACGAAATCAAAATCTTGCATGCCATAGAGGCGAGAGAGAGGTGAGCTATTAGAAGCTTATTGTGAACCGATCCTCGAAAGAAATTTCCTATATACAAACATAATTTTTGAAGAAACTCATTTATAAGAAACTGGAAATCCCCTTTTGTTTGCCTGAAATTGTAAGGTTTATTCAGCATAATTAATATGAACCGGTTTAGGTCCTCCTGAGCAGTCGACACATTGCTTACTTGATGGCCGGACTCAACGATTTCTATGATTTTATCAACATTTTCGACTGTTAGCCTTCCAGAGTGTGATCCATCTTTGACAAAAAAAGTACAAGAAAAAAATCGAAGAAATCAAAATAGCGCTTTCCTGTTATATTATCAGAACTTACAATCATCAACTATTCAGATTTTCAGTCCTTTGCAAGACCGTCATAAAATGGTCAGAGAAGTTTTTTTTCAACGAAATCTTATCCTTCTAACGCCATCTAGCGTAAAACAATCACACTTATACAACTGAGATCGAGCCTTTTATTGAAAAAATATTCGATTCACTTTTACCGCAACTGATATTTTCTCAACAACTTTTCAATGAAAATAGAGCTTTTCTTTCTTTAGCTTTTTCTTTCGAAGCATTTTTTTGGTAAAATATTTTTGCTGAAATCATGAATATGGGCACTAATGTCAAGTTCTTTCTTTTTAATTTTTCGCTGCATCAAATTTTGATTTGACAACAACAATTTTTAAATTTTGTATAAAAAATTTGCTGATTATTTATTTCATGCCATTTTAAAGTTAACGCAGTTGCACATATTCAAAAATGCTAAGAATTTAAAGTATTTCTCTATGAACACTTAAATTACTGTAATTAACGTATTTAATTGCTGCTCACATGCAAAGCGCAAATATGTGGCAACCTCTTTTTTCTTGCAAAAAATTTCATTTGAACTTGCCGGCTTAAAGACTGCTGCTCAGAGCATTGGTAATTAGTTAGGCTGTCAGCTAGCTTGGTGATTTTTTTTGCAAAACTGTGTTGTTGTAAGTAAATTTTAGCCAACTTTTTTTTGCATTTTGCCATGCCAAGTGTTGACAGTCAAGGCTGCCAGCTGAGTTGGAAAAGTCGCTAATGTTGCAATGATGCGCTTTAATTGTGGCAGCGCATTTTTCAATGCAACAAAACGCGCTGAGAAAACGGCGCCGCTATTGTTTGCGTTTTGCTGGTGCAACAACAAAACGTACTAACAACAAAATCGCACATTTATTTCATTCATTCATTCCATCGTTCTAGACAATTTAAATATTTTTGTTCTCATTTTGTGCTTTTTTGCTTTTTTGCCTTCAGCTATTTTTAGCTTACGCGCTTGGCTTTAGTCTCCTCCTACGTCAAGTATACACCGCGTAAACGTGCACGCTTTTTGTTGCTATCTGAATTGTTGCTATGTACATATGTATGTATAGCGCTATTGTGCCATATTTGTTGTTGACTATAGTTTTGTTGTTATTTTTTCATTGGCTGCTGTGAGGAGACAACAAAAGTTGACTTGAGTAGCATAATTTTGCTATTTCTTTGTTGATATTTTATGCATTATATGTACGATTTTTGTTCAAGAATTTTTCGTAAGATTTATGTGAAAGAATTTCGAATTAAATGATTTGTATAAAATGATTTCTGTTCAAGAGTTTTGCTTAAGATTTAAGAGAATTCTCTATAAAATGTTTGAAATTTAGATATTTTTCTTTACTCATACCTAAAGCATTCGAAATTTTGTCTTATATTATGCGATTAGTTTATTATATTCTCTTTATGCTCATATAAAGCAGCATTCCAAACAGTTCAAAGCAGTTTCTTGTAAATTTTCGAAGTCAAATTCTTCTCTGCTTTACCTTTTTGAAATTTCATTATCAGCTTCTCATTCTTCTTTTTCAGAGAAATGCAATCAATTAATTAATTAATTAATTGAATTAAAATTAAATTAATCAATCAGTTGGCAAAATCATTTTGAAATCAAATATAATTTTCAGTCTGAAAATATGCTGTTATACACAATTTTTTTTGGACGAAATATTTCACTTTTTTATTTATATCGATCGGTATATATTTTCGAATTTGTATGCTTTTCCTTTTTTCTTTATTTTCATTTTTACCTTTTCGAGCCTTTCACCCTCACCCCTACAATCCCCCTCCCCGCTTGTTAATGAAAAGTTATTTCTTCTCAGTACCTACGACATAGTTCCAAAGCCACAATAACTAGAAAAAAAATTTGCAAAGCCCATATTTGTCCCAGCCGCAATTTCAAACACTTTCCAAACTGAGGTAGCATATGTCTCATTCGCTGTGAAAGGGTTAAAAGCATTTTCACCCTTTTTCGCAAGCGCTTTGCTGAAGTATATGCTTTCTTTTTAGAAAAAGCAGCAGCAGCTGAGCACTATAATAATTTTATTGCCTTTCTACAAACACTATTCAGTAGCACACATACATGGAAATAAGTTCGAAGTGCATTTCAATGCACCAACACACACACACACACACATTTTAAGCTATTCAAATCCTTCTTGGGCGCTCTTCCTCAATTCAAATATTTACGAGCGCATTCGAAACTAGCAGAAAAATGCTGGAAATTGTTTTGTTTATATTTTTGCCGCTTTTTTTCCGCACTCCACTCCTCTGCTCACCAGTCGTTTCGTTTGATTTGCCATGCACATTTCTTATTTATGCATCGTAAAAGTTTTTAAACGAAAATCACATAAATATGGCATAAATTTGATTTGGCTGCTTCGTGTAGCAGCTGTGGCTCGAGTAAAGGATCCCAAAGATGAGCATTTCCTGGCACAAGGGCACTTATGGTAATTGAAAATCGTGTTGAAGCTGTAATTTCGTCAAGTTTTGCAAACTTTAGAGCTTACTATTTGAATGCATTGAAGCTGATATTTGGATATTTAATCATGAGCAGCTAAGTTTAGGAAAAAGTGAGAAAACTTTAAGAAACTTTAGCTGCAAAAAGTAGTAGCTAAGTATTCGTTAAGTGGTTTTAAGTAACAAAAGCAAGAAACTAAGTTTGAAAATATGCCAGCATATAAACAAGAAGACGGTTTTTTATAATAAAAGGTAAAACGCAAACTTAACGAAGCCAACAAAAGTTTCGTTAAGTCTTATAATTTAGCTGCCAGTTGTTCTTTCTAGCAGAATATTACACGATACATTTAAATAGCAAAAAATTGACTTAGTTCCAAAAAATAAACTTAACGAATAAAATTTTTGACTGTCATGCCACAGCGCTTCATATCAAAAGTGCCTACTCTAACTGCATAAAGAAATTACATGCCTATACACAAATGATTCCTTGCAATTTTCTTTTAAAATGAACGCTTATTCACATTTCGTTGGAAATTTTTGCCACTGACTTTCTTTGTTGGCACCTAAAAAAAATGAAATGCCTCATTTAAAATGATGCGTCAAAATTATAAATGTACCGCAATAACGGTAAATCAACGTCACAAGAACTGGAAATGATTGAAGTGACTATGTTCAGATATAAAAACAAAAATGGTTTTCTCGCTAAAAAATGATTCAATTTTTGCGCCGCTTCCTGATAATGATTTATTTTCCCTTTTTCAGAAAATATCGCCATGACATTTTCGTGATTTTCCTTAATTTCATTTAAGGCAGCTGCTTCTAGCCTTAAATCGACGCATGCCAAATGAAAATGCACTTTTATGGCACAATATCCGCATATTTTTCGATGCCAAACTTAGAACTTTCGATGCTTCTTTTTTGGTCAGTATGCACTTTTATGTAGTCTGCTTTTAGGCGCTGTTGCCATTTAAGGCCTTTAATTAGCTTTCTCACGCGCGCATGTTGCTCATATTAATTGCGTATGTAAGCGAAAATGTACATTTCGTTATGTCATTAACACTTGCCACTTTCAATTAATCTACAGTTGTCATTGTCAACAAATGCGACTATGTGCAATTTTCATTGTTTCTTAATTTTTTGGTCGAAGCAACTAAAAAAATGTAGTTTCTTGCATTGTTCACAAAGTATCAAATAGCGTTAGCAAATAGTTTGAAAGTGCTGCCAGCCATTTTTGGTCAGATACGCTTTATATGGCAATTTTGTTGTTGTTGTAATTGTCTGTGCTTCATTAAATATACAACATATTGACACGTTAATGACAGCTGCTGTTTGTGCTGCTGACAATCAGCATTGTCATTGCATCATTTGTCATTTATGTGCAATTTGACATGAGCTGAGAACTGCGAGTGCTTCTGTATTCCTTACATTTTGCACATTATTGTTGAAAAAATTACAAATCAAAGTAATTACAGTTTCGTTAAGTTTTTTAATTGCAAAAGAATGATTTATTCGATATTAATAATGAAAAG
Organism: Neria commutata; assembly: GCA_963457695.1. Lineage (NCBI taxonomy): Eukaryota > Metazoa > Arthropoda > Insecta > Diptera > Micropezidae > Neria > Neria commutata. The sequence goes on from OY735248.1 coordinate 40,125,259, forward strand.
CTGTAAGAGTTTTTTAATAAATGTAATAAGATTCAGTAGATCGAAATTCCAGTAAGTTTCGTTTTACTTTCGTTAAGTTTTTTGTTTGGCATTACTACTCGAAACGAATTCAATGTTTCGTTAAGTTTTGTTTGTATTAAGTTTTCAGAAATATATCGGTTAAGTTAAAACACGTCTTTGTTTGGATGGATTGGATAAAAAATTCTTCAAAGTTTCGTTAAGTTTGGATAAAGTTTTCAGAAAAATTTTATCAGTATCAATGAATGGTAAAGGAAAACAATGGGTATTATTTATGAGCCAGCAACTATACAAATATTTCAACTCAAATTAATATTGTTTGAGCAAATATTCATGACTCCGTCTAAAGGCAACTATAGGAAAATTAATAAGCCACTAACTTTGCAGATATTTCAGCTATAATTCAAATGTTTTGAGCCACTATCTGAAGCTTTAACTGATTGTGAGTTAAATATTTGAGACTACAGCTGAACTGATTATTTTTGTTGTTTTTATTGTCTTTGTTGTCTGCTGCTCTGTTTTAAATTCATTTGATGACACATTTTCAGTTGTTGCCTTTAGACTTGATTCGCAATTTCTGCATACTTTCGTTAAGTTTCACCATGGCGTGTAACTGTCACTTTTGCCGCGTGCTGACATTTATCGATGATGCTTTGATTATGTGGCCCAAAAAAAAACATGATGTGGCCAGAAAGATTACGAAAACAAAGCAGAACAACAAAGAGAACTGTCTGTAAACGTTTAATTCGACCGCCAAAATGAGCTTCAGATAACGGTAAAGACGTAAGCACATTTTCGTGTTTTGCGACAAGCTTCAAATGGACGGAAGCAGCTGGAGTAGCAGCCAGATAGTCAGTGCGGCAAATATGGCCAAATGCGGCAGCGATTCCATTTTGTGATACTCACAATTTCGAGATATCGATTTTTTTTTTAATTCTGCTGTTGACGAGGTCATTTCATTATGGGTATGTTGTTGCACGCCTACGTGCAACATGCCGCCACAACAACAATAACTTTCAGCAGCGCACAAAATACACAGACATTTTCAATTTTAGCCAATTTGGGCAAAAAATCGTAACGGCACTTTTTTTTGCTAACGGCAACAGGCCTTAAGTAGCACGGCAATGACTTATCATCGTCGTTGTGACGTCACTTTTAGCGTTTGTTTACGTTAAAACCAGACAATCTGAGAATCTCAGCGCGCTAGAAAGGTCATTAAATTCTGAGTTATGCGCGAGTTTAAATGCGAGAAACGTGCTGCTTTCAATGAAATGACGCTAGAATTTGTGTGGGAAGTTTCGTTATTAATCTGTTTACTAGTTTTTTGCCATCTACAAAATGATTTAATATTTGTTATATTGGTTGTATTTTATCAATGAAATTAGTCAGTGCGCAAGTGAATGTACTTTGGGGTCATACGAGTTTATTGTGGTTTTTTATTGAGAACGCGGCATGACTTAACGAAAGTGCGGATGTTATGAAATTGTGCTGGAAATGGGGCAATGAGCTTTTCTAATATACGTTTTCAGTGCATACTTGTAAGATTCTCAAACTTAACGAAACTTAACGAAACTTGATGTAACTTAACGAAACTTGACGAACTTTTTAAAACTTAACTTGCTTACAACTAAAATCAAAATATAGCCAAATTCACATAAAACATCAGCAATAAATTATAGGTACATATAGTGATTACTATGATATAGAATTTAACATAGAATTTATAACTTCATCATTAGTGCAGAGCTTTACAACTTGCTTTCTTTTTGGCATCGTTTTCTACTTCTTTTGAAGCCTCCCAACAAGCGCTATGGCGGCTTCTTTTGCTTTAAGCCAGATGCTCCTATCATATTGGCCAATGTTGGCAGTTATTTCATGTTTTTGTTCTGTGCCAGCGTGAAACTGCAAAATCACCGTAAAATTAGCTTAGCTTTATTACTTTAGTTACGTAATATTTAAGATCTGCTTCAGCACAAAGCAAAGCAAAATGTCAGCAGAATATGCCAATTAATTTTTTGCTGTTGTCTGTTGGCAAACTTTTTTCTGGGCGTGTTGCTTTTTAATGTGCGGCAATTTGTGCAAGCGTGTAGCTCGTCACTGGCTAATATCTCTATTAAATAATTGCATTGTTGTTGCTTTAAAATGCATTTTTAATAACAGCCTTTTAAATGTTAATGTTTATGCTTTGCGTGAGCTTGAGTGCTCAGCTAAACAAATGATATGTAAAAAAGTGCTAAATATGCGCATAATTGAGCGAAGCAGGCATGTTTGTCGTGATTTTTAAATCGGCATGTTTAACTTAAGTTAAAATGCAGTTTGCTTTTTTGACTATAACCCCAACCCCCCTCCCTAGGCTATAATTTTCTCAAGCTAAAATTTTTATAAAATCTGAGTTTTTGAGCACTCATTACTAATTTCTGGATGGCTGTCAATTTTTTCGTTTATATTTAATAAATTTTTTAAAATTTAAGATGACCCCCCTTAGGAAATATTGTTGTTGCTTATGTCGTGTTGGGTATCGTAAGAAAGGGCTACGTTCTTAGATTCCAAATAAAATAGTATTCATAATTTTAGATGAATTATTTACGAAGATATAGCTCAAAGTGTCGAGAAATTACGCCTCCACACCAAACCCTCAGCAATCAATGCAAGCGTATTGCAGGCATTTTCCAAGCGTTCTTAGCATTTTCTGCTTACGATTTGCATAGATCTATTCTATTCTGCGTTTTATTTACTTTTTTTGCTGCAATATATTTTGCAAGGCAAAAGAGTTATAGCCAAGGCCAAACTTCGAGCGTGCGCAAGTATTAAAGCATACTCAATTATACATACTTTATCTGTGTGTGTGTTTGAGTGTGCAACATGATGGTACTCGCATTTATTGCAGCGCGCTGTTAAGTTCAAGCTGGCAGCTGTTAGATAAATGCTTGCTGGCCAACAAGCCCACAAGTTGCCAATTTGCCATTGAGCGAGCCATGCCTTCATGCCTTTGTTGTTCTAATCTGCAGCAAATCACAATTACATGCTGCCTGCCTGCTGCCCAGTGCCGTCTTTCGATGTTTGAGGGCAAGCTGCTGTTTGAGGGCGGCTCTTAAAATTTCTTTTCCTACAGCAAAATTTTTAGAAGTACCCTATAAGCAATTCAGTAGTCGACTACGAATATAACGCACTTATAGCTAACTTTTATGACCTAACTATAAGCTAACTACAATGTAGTGCAGAACTGCCCCAAAATCAAAGCGAGCTGTTTGCTTTCTTCTTTTTTGCTATTTGCTTTTTTGAATTTTTTGAATTTATTTATGTGCATTGTGAAATTGAAATTGAAAAATCAAAGCAGGTCGTTTGTTTTCCTTCTTTTTTGTTTTATATATTTGTCAAAAAACTTTTGCATTGGAAAATTTCAATCAGTTGCTTAGAAGGAAATGACAAGATTTATCAAAAACCAAATATTTTTGCCAAATTATGGAAATATGATGATATATTATCTTAAACAGGCAACGATTTTACAGCATACTAGTTTAGTTGAATAGCTTCATATGAAATTAGTTAGCTATAACTAAAAAAAATTAGCTAACTTTTAGCTAACTTCTAAACAACTAACTTTTAGCTAACTTTAAAGTAACCGACTTTAAGTTAGTTGAAAAGTCATCGAAGGGTAATCGGGACTGACTACTGCTTAGGACATCGCAATGTTAAAAAAGTCAGTCATTTCCACTGAAAGTAGTCGAAGAATAGTCAGCTATGGTTGCGAAGTAGTTAGCTTATAGTGCACTAAAAGTTAGTTGAGTTGCCGGTAGGGTAACCATACATTGTAAATGTATGTTTTTTAAATAAATTTTTGTTTGTTTATTTTTACTAAAATACGCCGCATACTTTTTTCTCCGAATTTAAAAATTGTTCAAATATGTCTGCTAACTTTTGAATTCAATTGGGGAGTTCACAGTTCCGTGCTATCTAGTGTACTTTCCTTGCCGCCTGCTAAATTAAACCCACTTTGCCATCTGGCATCGTTTTTTGTTGTTGCTTTGCACGCAAACAAGAAATACCACCAGCTGAAAAAATTGACATGCGTTGGATCGTGTTTTTTTTTCGTCATAAGCTGGCATTTTTCATCAGCTGTTTTATTCGCGAAAATGGAAACAGATTTTGAGCAAATTTTATTGAATTCTCAGAGAATAATCACACACTACTTCCATTTTGATGGAATATTGCTTTTTGCGAGAGTAATAAATCCTTAATAATCGCTTTAGCAAACACTTGTAATGCGATTGTGGCAATTTAAGAATGGTCCACGAAACAGGGGCGCTCAGAGTTTTATTTTACTATCGTGCTGAAGTTGCCAGATGGGAAATTTAGAAGGAAACTGTGAATACCCTAAATGACTTTCTGGTATTAAAATATTTAACTGAAACGTTCTTATGCTTAATTTTCAACGGTTTTAGCTGAAAATCAGTATAGTGTCATAACATGAAATTTTATCTCAGATTCAAGCTGAAGCTGCCGTTTTTCTCAAGCAGGCTGATCATGAATCTGAAGTCTATTTTGCTAGGTCAGCTCTTTATTCTTGTCATTTCAGGCTTAAGTTTGAAAAAATCGCCGTTTTAGGTGTTGAAGAAATAATGAAAAAATGAGAAACATATGTATGTAGATGTAAAGGCCTGTTTATTTTGCAACTGAAGTGTGGAGGCGCGCTTAAATGGGCAAAATGCAGTCGATCTATGAGTGAGGCTCATAGCTGAAGACGGCACTGTTGCGCTACTATGCTGCGCCCCTCTCAGCACTTCTTTACTAGCATCTTGTCGGCCTAGACGCTGTGATTTGGCTCAGCTTTGTGCCAGCTTGACTCGCTACTCGCTCTTAGCCGCTTGCTAAGCGAACGCTTGGCAGCAGTTTCAGCTTGATTGATGATTGTCAGCTGTGAGTGGTGTCAGTGATTTGATTATTAATCGAGGCTCTGTGACTGGTGGTGTTAGGGGCAGAGCGAATAGTTGAAGCGGCTTGGCGGTAAAGCCAAAGAATTGAAGTGCAAGCTTGTGAGGTGAGGGGCAGGCGGGCTACACTTTTGCCGCAGACTGCTTGGCTTTTTGCCTATTGCAATTTGTCTTGCACAAATCGCGATTTTTTCAAAATTCTTGTTAGTTGTTTTTGTTGTTGTTGTTCTACTGCTTGCTGCCATAAATCGCTTTTACACTCAACATGCAAGTTGTTGTTGTTGCTGTAGTTTATGAGACATGTTGATTTTATACGCTTGAGATGCGCTTTTGTGGCTATTCAGCGCAATTTTTTTATTGCAGCTGCACTTAATTTGTTTGCATTTTATGTTTGTTGTTTTTTTTATGGGAAATCTGCTATAATTGAGTGTGAAATTACAGCAAATAATTTTAGGTTTATTACTAGATACATTTCCCCTATCAACAAGCATCTCCCTTTCAATGCTCATCCTATTTGAATCGACATTTGAAATATTTCTTGAGGAAAATTTTTATCAAAATAATTAAAGTGCACTTCAAATTGTGTTATGTTGGAAAACAATCTGAGACAAATCTGGCTGAAATCAACATTTTCAAAAATTTCTGATAAAAGTCGAAGTGACTCTGGAACAGATAGATTCGTTGTCTCACTGCCCTCCAATTGAATAAATCGAAGTGTTCTTAGAACAGAAATTTAGAGAGTTGAGTTATTTCACTGCCCTCCAATATCATTATATCCTTCCCTTGATTGCAATCAACCAATCACTCAGTTTCTTGCAGATGTTTGTTGTAAAATGCCACATATTTTTATTACAAATCCACGCCCACAAAAAACTATCAATAATTGCCACCCTCGAAGTTTGAAAAAAAAAGGCGCTGCTGCAACTTCAAAACTTTTGCAGCAACAATTGCAGTTGATTAGCGTGTAATTAACTGCGAACACTTGCCTGCACATACTTAAAAGATAATGTTTGCACAGTAGTTTTTTTTATTAAAGCCTTTAATTTTCATAGTAAAATTTATGCAAATATGAGCAGAAATCAACGATCGAAAGGACCATGACAGCGCATCGCCGTGCAACCCGCATGCATATGCAAATGTCATATAATAGCAACAACAACAAACCACAGCAACAACAAAAGCTGTTGCTAATTTGCGCAAAAGCTTATTATTGGCAGCATTTGTTGGCAATATTGTCGGTTGTTTTCATTGTTGTCATTGCAAAGATTTGCATATTTTTTTCATATTTCACGCTTGTGTGAACAGCATATTTCGCGCGCTTGCATATCGAGAAGCGAGCGGCTACACAGGAGCGAAGCAGAGTGAGAGGGGTATAAGGCCCAATTCGAAAAAAATATGATCTAATATCTCTGCAAAATCGAATCAAATTTCGGTTAGCTTTCTATAAATTTAAAGCAGTGTAAATTAAATTTGGCACCATCGGAAGAAAGAGATGAGTATGAAGATATGCCTAGTAAGAGTGGTCTGATTTAATATTTAAAAAAATGTACAGGTTTTGGTAAGAAGAAAATCTGTCATTCTATAGAATATTGATTACAGTCATTGTCATTGCAGAATATTGTTACCATATCCCAAATGTTAAAAATTAGATGAAAAATATAATGCAAGTTTTTTCAACCGTTAAAAATTAGTAAACAAACTTTTTAATAAAAGTTTATATTTATTTGTGATTGTGTATCACATTTTACCTACAATTTAAATCGACTCAGCTGAAGTGAAAACAAACTGAGTGCGATCGATATTTATATCGTTATTGAAATTTTATTTTGTAGAACTCAGACTGATATCGATCGTTTTATATTTCAATATTGATATTAAAGTTTGTCAAATTCGTGACATTTAAACCGATATTAAATTTTTATGTTATCGAACTTTAGATGATTGTGATTGATTTTAAATTTTGACAAACTGATTGCGATCGATGTTTGCATCGAAAATAAAATTTTTTGTTACCGAACTCAACTTATTGTCCTCAATTTTAATTTTGATATAACTTTCGATTATAATTTTTATATAATCAATCTTTAAATGTGGTCCAGGTCTATATTTTTCTATAAATACATCACAGCCAGCGCCCTTAAAATACATGCATTACCCCCTACACCCCTGTGCCCATACGTGCGGCACATGGCCAATATCGCTTGATGAGCGTCATGAGCTTGTCTTAGCTGCTGTGGCTGCTCGAAGTTGGTCTAATAATACCTCAATAGTGATTTTATTGTTGTTGTTGCTGTTATAAGATTTTGTTGTAGCTGCTGCCGTAATAAAAAATTACTGCAAATTAATGATGCCGCTGCTGTTGCTGTTGCTGCTGCCGTAGCTGCCGTTTGTTGTTTTCAAGGTTAAATTTGTTTTGAGGCGCACGTGAGGCAATCCGCGCCATGCTTCATGTTGGCTGCAACTGCTGCTGCTACTGTTGTTATTGTTGTTGCTATTGCCTCAAACTAGTTTCAAATGCCGCACATTTTCTATGCAGGCTTTTGTTGCTGTTGTATTGCGTCGCAATTGTTGCCAGCAGCTTCTTCTAATGCAATTGTCTTTCTGGTTATTGCTACTCTTTTTGTTGTTGTTGTTGTTATTGTAAGGAGTGGCCACAAAACGTGCCGCTGCCACAAGCCTGCAGCATTTGGTTTTTGCCAACTGTTGCTTGATTTTATTGCAGCGCAGCTTAAGTAGCTGAGGTTAAAATTATTGTTGTTGTTGTGTTGCTGTGTTGTTGTACTAAAAATTAAGCATTTGAACAGCAGCTGCCGCTATGCTTGGAGCAGAGATCAAGGATACTGGGTCAATTGCAATTTACCCCTTTGTTGCTTGTGCTTGTTGTTGCTGCTGTTGCCTTTGGCACAGGTTGTTGGTTTTTTTTCGTTACGGCACAAATAATTTTCAAATTGCAACAACACAACAGACCATAACATTTTTGGGATGGCCTCATGTGGCAACGCTGAAAGCGCAAAAGGGCAAACTTAACGAAAGGCAGACATCATTTTATTGATATATAGAAGTGTTACTTAATGAAAGTAATGTTAATTACTCAAAATTTTAATTCTTACAAAAATTACTTTTTCTATAGAGAAATAGTAGCAAAAATTCTCAGTCAAAACACTCATTGCAAAGACACTGCAAAATTAACGAAAAATCATACTACAAACTTAACGAAACCCCTATATTGCACAGATGTAGCGACAATACTTTTTAATGTCAACAATAAAAATTTGTACATGTCATTTTATGACAATCTTGAAGTCTTGAGAAATTCAATTTTGCAAGCAAACAGTACAAAAAAGTTATAATAATAAAAAAATTTTATTTCTGTGTTCGCTTAATTTAAGTTTTAAGTGTGCACAATTTCACGCCATCACACATACAGGCACATATATATAAACACTCAAAGATGCAGCTACAAATAAAAATGAATCAACAACTTAGAATAGTTTCTTTTATGATGGCCTTAAATGTTTTACGAACTTAGAGAACAATGGCAACGCCATCATACCATTTCCCTTTTTGCTGCGGCGACATGATTCTTTACGGTGAGAAGAGGGTGTGGCAAGGGGCATAGGGCACAAGGTTGCAATGTGGTATATGCTGGCAATATTAAGTTGATGAATAAGAAAATGGAATTAACGCAGTTAATAAAGCAACAAGAGCAAAGGCGCAGGAGCAAAAGCGAAGGAGCAAAGCTACAAGCAGTAGCGGCTTTAGTTATATAGGGGCGCTATGCCCGTTGAATTTTCGCGCCAAATTAGTGCATGATTTTTTATTAAGCTTAACATTTTATTTATAGCAAAAATGTGGCAGAAGTTTGAAACTTTGTCTAAGGTATGACATTTCGGAAATATAAATACCAAAGAATATCTGAACTCAATAAATTTTGTGAATACAAATTTTCAAAAATGTTTTTACCATATCGCTGAGATAAGCACATTTTTGAAATAACGAAAAGAATTATAGCAAACTTTATTAAAATTAAAACAGTAAAAAGTCGAACCATTTTTAAAAACGAACAAATTTGTATTGAGTCACTACAGAACTACACTACTGACCTGCTCTTAGTAAAAGGCCCAAGGCCCAAGCGCCGAAGTAAGAACAGCACAGACCATAAACAACAGCAAAAGTGTTTAAAATCGCTGCCACACATTTGCAGCTCATAAATGTGCTGCTGTAACGTTGCATTTAGCTGCCCGTAAAAACTCATCTCTCAACTGAAATAATGCACTCAATGTATTAAAAGAGCAGGGGGTTATAATAAAATTTTAATAGTGCTGTCAGCATGATTGATGCAACGACAAAGTTCACAGGACTGCAATTTTAGTAGCTTCAAGCAATTGCCACTTCAACGCTTCCACCTTTGACAGGTTAGTCTCTCTATTTATTTTCGATATCTATGCAGCGGATGTGCATCATTTATCGTTTGTTAGTAACCAATAACAACAGGTATTTCTTCAGTGCAGCGCAAAATGAGAATTACCTGTAAAAAAGAATTACTATGCAAAATGTCAATTTAGAGATACAAAAATGCAAATATGAAAAGTTGCAACAGCTTTTTTGCATAGAAGGAAATAAGTTTTATAATATGCTAAAAAAAATAGGCTTCGTTAAGTTTCGTTGAGTTTCGTTAAGTTGCATAAATCAGTTGCTTTGTCCCTGCCAAACTGCATATCATTTAAATTACTTACGCAAATTAATTTCTTTATATTTCATAACGATTTTTATTAAAAAATTTTCTATTTTCCTATTTTTCAGCCCACTACTCCACACCGCCGAGTCCCTCCTGGTCCATGCACAGCCCCACATACACGGGCGGCGATGTTTTCTTTCCACGCGGCCGCAGCACACCACGCACGCCACGCACCAGCGTCAGTTTTGCCGCCGGCGAGGAGGTGAACTTCTTCCATCACACGCCACTAACCAGTCAAACAGCAGCGGCGGCACCACAATCAGCACCACCCATGACAGCATATAGTCAATATCATCAGCATCAACAGCAACAAACTCCATATCATCTGCATCCCAGCGCCGCCTATACGCATTATCAGTATACGCCACCGCCAACGCCGACCACATCGACCACTGCCTCGTTCACCGGCAAAGTCACAACCACCGCGAATGCCGGCACCTCCACCAATCCGACGCACCCGACGAGACTGCATCGCAGCCTTTCAGATGCGGCAAGACGGTGAGTTTTAGAAATTTTACGAAAGTTTTTCAATTGAACGAAACCACAATTTACGACATTTTGTCGAGATGACGCTAAATTACTTGCAAAAATATTTTAATGTTTATATTTTGTAGTTTTAAAAACTTAATGAAGCTTAACGAAAGGATTTTTTTACCTTCATATTTATGGAGAATAAAGTTTTTGGCATTAACTTAAAATTAAATAAATTAGCAACTGATTTGACTTTATTCTAAAACTGAACGAAAACTTAACGAAGCCACATTTCGCACAGCATGCAGTCGCCTACGCCAACATCAGTTCATTAGCCCGCCTACTGGAGCTGCATTTATGACACTATCAGCACGACAGCCGCATCTCCAAGCCAGACAATACTGACGCCGCGGAAACTGGAAAATCTGCTCAAGCTCCCGCTACGCATTAACGCGCCATTAAGACAGCCAATTGCGGCAATAAAAAACTTCTAAAAATATCAATTCCCATGACAAGTTTTGCGCTTTACGCGCTTTCGCTTCTGAAACAGAAACTGCTTTTAATTACTTGCAATGCCAGGCGCACGCATTGTATGTAGATAAGGCACCGTCCAGACTCAGGCTCTGAGCTGCAAATCTTTCGTTGAGTTTTATTTTTGAAATAGCAAGCTCAGTGGACTGGCAATTTCCAGCTTCCAGCTGCTCGATTGAGTGTGAGAACGAACTTGAAGCGGGCGTGCGCGCTGATTGTGACTTATGAAGCTGATAAAATGGCACACATTATCTGTTGTTGTTGTTGATATTGTTGTTGCTTTGCGTTGGGCATTAAGGCAGTTTTAATAAAATATTGCAATTTTGCGTAATATATTTTACTATTCTTAACATTTTGAATTTTCTTGTAATTTTTGCAGTTCACGACTCACCTCGACGGGCGAGGATGAACGTGAATACCACAGCGAACATGAGACCAGCTGGGATGAATTGGACGAACGTTTCGATAACTTCACAGCAGGACGTGAACGTTTGCAGGAGTTCAACGGACGAATACCGCCGCGCAAGAAGAAGAAGGAAGTGCCAAAGTCAAAGCCCGAGAAGAAGGTAAGTGAAAAGCACAACTTAACGAAATATGTAAAATTTGACTGAAGATCTTTTTATCTACCATTTATTTAGAAGTATTGATGCATATTACCATCAAATCCTCTTTTACATATATTATCACTTCATAAAATTAGATCGTTGAATGGTTAGATTAGTTAGGTTAAATATTTTTTGGCAGCAGAGGTCAATCAAACAATGATTCCGCTTTAATAACCCTTCAAAATCTTTTGGCGCACACTTCAAGAATTAACGAAATTATTAGAAGTGCAAATTGTTAATATAACGCAACAATTTTGCTAACTTTACATACGAAAGGTTATTTCTTATGTATATATTTGCATAATCAGCATCCCTCATATATATTTTAGAGCTGCTTTATAACTTAACGAAAGACTCTGATAAAACGCAAATTTTTGTACAACTTTCTGCAGCTTTGCACAACTTTGCAAAAAATGCAACTACGCATTTTTGCACCTTAACTGCAGCCCCTATAAGAACTTCACATTGACATTGTAACTTCGACTGCAACTTAACGAAACTTGACTGCCGCCTTTGTTTGGCACTACACAGTGTCACTGTGGCTCCGCCTAATCACGCCACCATAATTAGAGCAATTTCACAAACTGCGCGCTAAAATTTGCATTTCAACCTTGACGAAGAAAATTGCAAAAGTGCAAAACCTAACGAAACCACAACAACACCGACTGACTGCATCCTTTGTTGTTGCGTCTAGGGGGGCGTCTCAAAGGGCAACCTTCTCTGCCTTTGCGTTGCTCGTATCAGCAACAGTTGTTCAGCCAAAAGATATATGCCAGCGACACTATTTTTTATAGCGTATAAATTTTCTGACACATGTGTGCACTGCTCACACACACACGCACACGTTCATGCAGTTATACTGAACGAAAGATGGGTATAAGCGCGCCACAAGGCAAGGCACGTTGCGGCAGGGCTGCAGTTTTATTGCCAACGCTGCGCAATTAATTTTTATCGCAAATTTGCATTTTTATTGTTGCTTTTTCATTTTAGAATATTTAACTATTTTTTGTTTGTTTTCGTTTTAATTTTTTGCCTGCAGGCGCTTTCTTTAATGAAATGCAATGCAAAAAAAACTGATCCAAGGGAGTGACATGAGTGGTGACGGTCAATCTGTAGAGCAGCAATGCAAGCAAGTGTGCAGGGTGGGGTGAAGGAGAGGGTGTAGTGCGTCTAAGCGCGCCTGCCATTTGTCACTCACTACTCGCCTGCACAGCTCGGGCATGTGACATATGACAGCAACAACAATTTTATAGTAATTTTTCGCGCGTTTGTGGTTATAAAAAAATGCAAAAAAGGAAGAATAGTAGGTACTCGCAAATAGAAAAACCCGCTTGGAAAAAGAACTCTGCGTTTTCATTTTAAACATAAATTTTAAAATAAACCTCTTATTGAATCACCCTGTACTTATAAGTGTACTTTTGAGTTAAGACATAAAGACTCAGTTAGTGAAGTCGTATCGTATGTATTCGTATCGTAAAAAAAAACCTGTTTTACCCGAGCTCTTTACATGCGTACGCTCTTGACGTATTTATTCGGATCGTAACGCAGAAATTCTCATAGAAATCGGTCTCTCTCAGACATTTACTATACGAATAAATACGATACGTCATCACTAACTGAACGTGAAGCTATGCAAACGATTTTCATGTTTTTTCTTTCGATGTGATGGTTTATAAGTAAAATGAATATATTTACATATTCAGAATATCAGCAGTACAGAAATGCAAGTACTCAGAAATATGAACATGTGCAGGACTTTCAGCTTTGACTCTCACTACAAATCTTAGCAAGTGTGCCAACTCGGAATTTTTACAAGCGATTAAATCGTAAAACTGTAATAAATCGAAAATAGAACATAATAAGAAAAAAAGTAAAAGGAAATACAAAAAAAGAAACTCAATTAGAATGACCAAAGCAGGGACTGCAGCGGATCATAAAATTTGCATCTGCCCGCATAATGCCACAAATTATGCAATTCCGCAGGCAATCAAGCGCAAAAGGCAACCGAAAATTCCAACAAAAATGAGCAAATAAATTCACAAAAATGTCAAAAAATTGCCATCAAAACATTAAGTTGCACAAATTTCATGCCAAAGAGCGGAGGAAAGGACATACGAAACAAGTGCGCAACAAACGGAAACCGGATGCTATGCGCAGTTCAGCTCAGTTTATTAAAATAATTATGCTGCAATTGTTGCGCGTTTTTCTTGTTGTCCAAATGAAATATAACATGATGCTAGGCATTGTTCTTGTAGGGTAAGGGCACGCACACTCTGACAGCCAGAAGCGCACATAATTCATATGTAGCCTTGGATTGAAGTGGACAACCCAACAAGCCACCCCCTCTGCCTGCTACAGGCGTAGAAGTGAGACTGACCCACTCAGTATATCTGTGCACAATTATGATTGCTATTATTTGTTGTTGTTTTTGTTGTTGTTGTTGTTGTTGTCAATAATTGTGCATTTATGTTGGCGCAACATTGCCATAAATTATTTGGAAGCCACTGAGGGTTGAGTTGGGTTTGGCTTGCTGTGGCTACCGAGCAGCGAAGGGTGCTGAAAGTGCAAGTGAAAGTGATGTGCAAGTGAAAGTGCTTGGTTTTTTTAAAAGCACACAAGGGTGCTTTTTTTATACAAGCTTGCATGTTAACCTTAGCAACAATTCTGGCTATCATTTTGCCATAAATACCTACAGGTTATTTGGGAAAGAAGAGGGGCGCACAGTGCAGATTATTTTTTGATTTCATAAAAGAATTTCAATCATTTCTGCTTTCAAGGCAATACTTGCTATAACCCAGACACTTATTGCTACAAAACATATATATATTTTTCTTTCATTTACTTTTCGTTTATTTACATAGAATTCGTTTGCTCTTCAATTTTTTGCAGGAACAAAGCTTCACTTGGCCCGCTGTATTCACGGTCTTCGTCTTTGCCATGGGCTGTGGTTTTCTTGTGGCGCGATGAGTGCCACAACGATTAAAAATTTATTAATTAAACTGCAATATATATAAAGAAAAACAGCTATTGATAAGAAAAAGCAGATTCCAATGATTGATAAAAGAAAGTGAATTTCAAATTTGGCACAGTGTCATAAAAGGCAAAAGCAAGCGGCAAAAAACGAGCTGCCCAAAAGCCTGCACAGTTTGGCAAAAAAAAGTGCATAAGAGAACGAAAGCTGGCAGCAGCAAATGACAGCAAGAATGAGCAAGAGCTGGGCATGATCATTTGCATAACAGTCACTCCAAGGACAATGCAAGGATCACAACAGAGAAGCAGCAGAGCAGTAAGCAAGACTTTTGGAAACGAAACTTATGAAAAGCGCACAAGAAATGGCACAAAAATCACAAAAAAATCGTAACGAAAGTTTTACTTCTACGCTTTTTTTCGTAAAAAAGCTACACAAAAAAGAGAAGTATTCTTTTCCATACACTAGCATAATTTTAGCTACTACTACTTTTTTCACAAAATAAGACAAATTAGAGACTGGCAGTAAAGCAAATACACACAAATAAATAGTTTATAGCAATAACATATATATTCAAAAGAGAAACAACAACTACACATAACGACATGCTGCTGAATTTTGATAAAATTTACTCATAAAATATCTACTACAAAAACGAAACTACTTTTTGATAAAATGTATGTATTTTTTTACAAATACAAGCTACACTAAATTAAAAGCAATTTTTGGCTGATATTTTTTGCAAGAAGAAAGAAGAGAAAATGACAAAAAAAAATTATATAAGCTATATATTTATATAGAATTAGGCTTTGCCATACTCAAATACAAAATTCGTACAAAACTTTACACTTACAAAAAATCACAAAAATGCTGCAGTTGAAAATGCAAAAAGCTGCTGTTGTTATGACAAAAAAATTTGTAGAAAAAAGCTGTCAAAATTTGAAAATTCAATGCTGACATTTGAATAGAATTTTCGGCATTTATAAAAATTTTGCTTAAACTTACTTACTTAAACTTAAATGCTCAGAAATCTATTATCAAACTTTCAAAAGTGAATTTTGCTCTTGCACTTTGTTGCAAATATTGAATTGAAATTTTAAAAATTGTCCATTGTTCTGAGCTGTCATTCAAATGCTAAAGCGTAGTAGTTACTTTTTGTCCATGTTTTTCTCAAATTGTTACATATTTTTTTATGAAATTTCAAAATTTTAGTTAATGCTTTATTTTTGTATTAAAGTCGAATGTTTGGTGTATGCTTAAGTCGATATTTGCTTATCACTTTTCACCTTTTTTCAATAGAAAGCAGCACTAAACTGCAAATATTAGCATTTTAGCATAATTTTAATAATAATTATAATACATAAATGCTTTAAATAAATTGCAATTACATTTTGGAGCTTCCACAAAAATATATCTTTATATAATATCGCTAGTGTATTGCAAAAGCAGCGCGATTGAGCGAGAGGAAGGAAGAGAGAGAGAGAGAGAGGCGAAAGCCTGTGGCATCAGTAGCAAAATAAATGTTTGAACATTTATCGATAACTGAAATATCTTTATATAGCGATATGCTTATCGATTTCGTTATCCGCACAAAAATATTCTCATTAAAGTTTTCATTTGCAATTACCGACATTCAGTTTGTAAATGTGTATTTCACTTTCGTATAACTCAATCTTTAGCCATTGTGTTGCTGCTGAATTTTCAAGAATTTTTGAGCATCAGCTTTTATTGTTTGGTTAATCGATTTTTTCATCAATTAAACTATAAAAATTAAAGATGTCATAGCTTCAACCAAAATTTAACCAGCAGATATAACACATAACTTCGATGTTTAGCTATCTAAAGCCATCATTCCAACATACTTAACGAGAATCTTAATTAGTTATTTGGGTTATCGATTTTTCGATAATAAAAATAATCGATATTTAGCCATATTTCAGTGTTGTTAAGTGATCAAACGACAAATGTTGCCAGCTCAAATTTTCCCCTTGCTTACTCGAAGTTTAAGAAATCGTTGCTGTTTGCAAATAAAAATCGGTCTTCGTGCGTAATTTTGATTACAACTTTTAATTACATAATTTTTATATTTTTTGTGCATAAATCTCTTTTATTAGCATATTTTAGTTGAAAACTACAATTCTAATGCATATGCTTTAAACTTTAGTTAAATTTCTTTAAAAAAAGATTAGGTACTTTCACTTGGTTTTGTGATTTTTGTAAAAATGCACAATTTACTTCAATTTAGTTAATTTTGTTTGTTAATTCTATTAAGTGAAATTAAAATTTAATAGCTTAAACATATTTTTAAATTTAAAATATTGAAAGCAATGTGTTGCAAATTTTTTCAAATTGGTCTCACTTAATTTAATTTGTTAAAATTAAAAGAAGTAGCAAGTTTGTTAAAATTTTAAATTTTGTGTTTAAAGAAATGATTTAAATTTTGAAAATATTAAACAAATTGATCTCAAATAGAAAGCAAGAAAACAATTGACTTTATGGCATTTGCACAACTTTAGGCAACGATTTGCATTTCAGATCTCTGCAACCAAAGTGCTGAAGTAAATTTAAACAAAAATTTCTTATAAAAATATAATTATGTAAATTTTTTTTGTAAATGCAAAATTTAATATTTTAACACATGCGTTTTTATATATAGAATCGAATTAGCATATTTCTGTCATGCAATGCAGCAAAAGCTAATCTTTTATTAATAATTTTACTTGATTTTTTTGTTTTTTCATAAAAATTTTTTAAAGCAAAAAAATAGTTGAAAACAAAAATAAACAGTAATAAAAGTTGAAATTTATATAAAAACAATTCCCAAAAAACAATATGATCTCAACAACTTTTTTTATTTGTTTATATATAGATATATATACATACATATAAAGATTATATATGATATATGTTTACATACGATAAATTTCATATGAATAACAGTTTTTATATGACAATTGATTTACAATTTATTTTGCAATCGAAAATTTTATTAAAGCAAGAATTTTATATATACGAAAAAAACGCTAAGCGTTTTACATAAATATTAAATATTTAATAGTTTGCTTTTATCACTTTTTTTCACATATTTTTAATCGCATTAGATTTTAGTTTAATTTACAGTTGCTTGTCATTTTGACAGTCAGTTTTCTTCTACTCATGCGCAAACATTGTAAGCGCCTAATTGTACATTAGCTGTAAATTTGTAAATGTTTACAAAGCGTTTGGATATATAGCATATAGCAAATGTTGATTCTAGCGTATTTTAGCTCTAAGGGAATATTGCATTTGTTTAACGTAAACTTATTAAAAAATTGCATTTCATTTAGCCACAAGATAGTTAAAACATTCAACTTGCTCAAGTGGCATTGTAAATTTGACAATGTGCACAATGGCGAAAGCAAAAATGACAATGGCAGTTAAGCTAAGCTGCCAAAATATTTTTGACAGTTCTAGTAAAATTTTCAAACTGCGTCTCTTTCAATTACGCTGCCTCTTAAAAGACTTTTTGACAGCGCTTTAAAAACTTTACATGCATTCAACTATCATTTATACTCACAATACAATATTTTGGCTACAAAGCTGTAATTTTGACAAGCCTTTTTTTCTACAATTGAAATTGCAAACTGTTTTAAAATATGCAAATTTTGACAGCAGCTTGCAAGCGCTACTTTTGAATTGTCAACTTGACAGTTATAAATTATCTTTCATTAAAAATAAACAGTTCTATTTCGGCTATCTTGAAAAAAGTCAAAACTCAATACTTCGCATCAATTGCTACTCTTGAAAACTACTCCCATGAAAAATGAAAATTTAATTGACAATTGTGACCAGAATGCCAGAATAGCGCAGTTAAACACTATTTTGACAGTCACATATAACAACATTTTTCGAATGCACAATTTTTTTTTCCTTTCAAGCTGTGCTGCCCATATTGTCATTTTGACAGTTATGCTGCTGCAATATTGCCAAGCAAATTGTCATTTTACATTGTTTGTTCTAAAAAAACAGCCACATATACATATAAATACATACATACATACGCGTTTAAAGCGCATTTATACATACTCAACAACAACAAAACAAAACTAGTACAATTCCCATACAAATAAAGACATATTAAAAAGTACATACATAAAATAGCGAACAACAACAACAACAAAACAATTTGTAAATTTAGTAAATGAGCTTAAAAAGAATATCTCTACAAACTACACGCACACATACACATGCACATATGTACATACATACATATGCGTACAATTGTAATTGTAATTTTGACAGTTCTCTTTGCCCGTTTGTTCATAGATGATGATTTTTTTACTAGCTCATTTCTTTGTAGTTTTCACAATGATCTCGGTATATTTTGGTCTCGTTTACGCATAATTTGTACGCTCGCTCGCTCTCACGTGTTTACATACTGTCGTCGTTCATTCTTACATGCATATGGTCTATCTCTTTCTAACTATTTCTGCCATATTTTTCGCTACCTCTCACCTGCTCACACAAAGTCGCTCTCACTTTAGCGCTCATATGGCCCATCACTTTCTTGCTATTTTTTTTCCAAACTATCTATCTCTTTCTTTCTGTCTAGCTTGTCGCACTTCGAATTTCTCTTTCTTTAGCTTAAAGCAATTTTTAAGTTCTTTTCCAACGTTTATACTATTAACGTAAACTTAATTCTTTTTATCTACTTGTAGTATCTCTTTTATCCCTTCTAACTATCTAATCCTCTCTATCTCTCTTTCACGTTGTCTTACAATCCCTATCTTTTTAATCTAACTATTCCTCCCTTTCGATTTTTAACGCTCTCGCTCAATCTACATAGCTATTTTTCTATACCTCTCTCACTTTCTTCTTTTATCAACCAGCTGATTTTGAAATCAATCTTGCCAGTGCCAATTAAAATACCCAACATATTCCAACTCGATTCCAAACTTTATCTCAAATCGAATCAGAATTTAAAAAATGTGCTCTTCATTAACTCTTACATCTAATTTTCTAAGCAAATCATACACACTCAACACATAATATTAGTCATCTGCACGTGAAGCGCAGCGTACAATTGACAATGCAACGAGATGCGAAAAAATTCAGTTAATTTTTACAAAATAGTAAAATTAAAATATTTCATTCTATTTGTTTATTATTCATTTATGCCAAGAAGAAGAATTTAAGCAATGATATATTGTACAGTTAAAAATTAAATAAAATTAAATTAATCAATTAGAAAAAGTCAATTATATATGTATACTTGATTTTTCTTTAAATAAGTAATAAATAGTTTAAGTGAACTGTAAATAGACAATTGCGTATATAATAGTTAAGCAAATTTTTATAAAATAATAAAAAAAAATGTTTTAAAAAATTAGTTTAATTTAAACGTACACTGCATGCCATGCTCTTAATTTTGAATTTTTGCTGCTCCTTGGCAGTGTTGCCAATTCGTTGAAATTTATTGCTTATAAATGAGCTAAGTTCAATTGTGCTATCAGTGAGTGAATAGCAGTGATTGATAGTTCAGGCCGTCGCTCTCTCAACTCAATTGAACTAGTTCGATTTGATGCAAAGCCAACTCTCGCGTTGAACTGACATTCTTCGCGAGTAGGTGCTCGTATTTTTGCCATGACAAAGCTACTCAAGCCGTTCGATTTTGTTCATAGAAATAATGGCAGATGACGTCAGGCCTAGAGGGCCCTCTAGGAGCTGTTGTGCCAAATTTTAAATATGTTTTATTAAAACTTCACAGCTGTTTATATTATGCCAAACTTGAACCCTTTCACTACGGCGAAAAAATCAGTTAAGTGCGCTCCAATAACGGGACTAGTATCCAGGACATAGTATATTGTTCCAACTGTAATTTCAAATAGTATTTTTTCCACACTGGAACAGCAATGGTCCCTTCCGCCATGAAAGGGTTAATAATAAGCTTTTAAATTTTGCCTTTGATGTAAGCAAAATTTTGGAATATGATTCTTTGTCACATTTTCCAACAGTCTTAACAAGTGTCAAACTTTTGTTCAATGTGTTAACTTTTCTTACTCTTTGCAAAACTTATATAGCTTTTTTTGTAAAATACCAGTTCTTTTAGCTTAAATGCAGGAAAACAACGATTTTTCTTTGCATTTTCTTATTCAAAACAAGGAAATATATATGTGAAATTTGATTTGAATATATATATAATGTATAAGAAATTAATTTTTATATAAATATATAATATATATAAATAAATGTGTATACAAATATAATATCATTTACATATGTGAAACTTAATTATATATGTTATTATTAAGAAGATGAAAATCATTTGTATGATCTCATAAATGTTCATAAAATATTACTGAAAAATGTTTGCTGAAATATACTGACATTGAAAAGGTTTAAATGTTGCTGTTTAATTGAAAGTGTTGAAAAGGTACCAGTCAAATCTAAAATGGTAAGTTGAAAATATTCAAAAATATCCTAATGAATTCTGCTATGATGAGTTTAATTAAAAGTCTTTTAAAACTGGCAGTCAAATCTATAATGGTAAGTTTGATTCACAGTGTTGAAAAACTGTTTGTGAAACCTGTAATGTTGAATTCAATTGAAAGTGTTGAAAATCTGCTGGTCAAATCTACAATGGTGAGTTGAAGATAATAAAAAATATCCTAATGAATTCTGCTATGGTGAGTTTAATTTAAATTCTTTAAAAACTGGCAATCAAATCTACAATGGTGAGTTCGATTAAAAGTGTTGAAAAACCACTGGTCAAATCTACAATGGTGAAAAAAACTTGCAGAAGAAAACTTAGTTTTCATAAGTTTGGCATTTCGGGGCTGTTAAATTTTTCATATTTTATTGAGGGCTACTTTAGAAAGCTAAAAGAAGAAAGACGTGTAAATATCTTCGACTTTAGAGTTGCTATATATACTAGAAAGTAACTAAATACTTTCATATTATCTTTCAAATAGGGTTCCTTTATTGCTCTATGGTCAAACTTGTAATGGTGAATTCAAGTGAAAGTGTTGAAAAACTTCTCGTCAAATCTACAATGGTGAGTTGAAAATATTCAAAAATATCCTAATGAATTCTGCTATGGTAAGTTTAATTTAAATTCTTTTAAAACTGGCAGTCAAATCTACAATGGTGAGTTTGATTAAAAGTTTTGAAAAACTACTGATCAAATCTACAATGGTGAAAAAAACTTGCAGTTAAATTTTTCATAATTTATTGGCAGTTTCTTGAGAAAGCTAAAAGAAGAAAGACGTGTAAATATCTTCGACTTTAGAGTTGCTACACATACAAGAAAGCAACCGAAAAGTTTCATATCATTTCTCAAATGTGGTTCCTTTTATGCTCGAACTTAAAGAAAAACCATAAATTCAATTTACACGCCATTATCAAAACTACGCTGCTATTCAATTAAGTGCATTTCAATAAAATAATTTGCCACAAACACGCGCTCCAATTAGCTGCACAGCCATTATGTGCCAGTATTTGTGCACAATCAAAGCCATTCCTGGCAAACTACATCCTGACACGCATGACAGGCGCACACATAATATGGCGGCCAGTGATATCCAATTACCAAAATTATGATATAGAAGAGACGAAATGGATGCATGAAAAGCGTATTGAAAACGCAAATAACGAGTGGAAAATTATGTTGGAACATGCAATGATAAAGTGGCTGGAGAAGTTGCAACAAGGATACTCGCTATTGAGAGTGTTAAAATGTAAGGCTTTGCAAAATGCTTTAAAAATTTAATTTGACAACTTTTGCAAAAATTTGACTATAAAAAGTGTTTCACTTTAAGGAAACCTTTTTATAAACACATTTCCAAAGCCAGTGGCCATAAATTTTGGTATCACTGTCACATAATCCCTTGTAGTAGATCAACGCTAAGTGGGCCATCATTAGTAACCGCAGCCACGCGTCAAGCGGCAACTGTCAAAAATAATATGACAAGTCATATGAGAGAGCAGGGAATAAAAACTAGAATAAGTAGAGATTTGCTAATGCCCAGACTAATAATGGTAATACAACAATTCACACGCGCCTTTAAAGGATTAAAGTATAACTGCTGAGGCTGAAATAAGGCATGTTAAATGCGTCAGCGACACGCTTCACGCTTCAATGTCAATTATATCCAACTTGCTATTGAAAATTGCCAGAAAAAAGTGTCACAAAAAGGATATGCAAGAACTTTCAGTTATATTGCCATACGCCAGCGGCTAAGTGGGCGTGTACCAGCAAAAATTTGCATGGCTGTCAGCTAAATGCAAAAAAAGGTTAAGACACCCACCACTCGCAACAGCTCAAGCAGTGTGAGAGCGCTCTCCTGCCCCTCTTCACAATGCTTGCTCACTTTAGTTTTTGATTGACAGCTCGAACACATAACCTCACAAAAATGCATTGAGCGCGCAATTTGACAGCAGCGCAGGCCTTTGACATGCTTCTTTGTTGGCATGTAATGGTAAAGTAATAGGGTAAGTTGCAGAGCAATGGGAGTCGCGCCTGTCATGTCAGCGAGTGCAACTATTTTTTTTGTCGTCGGCATGCCACAAAAAGTTGCCATAATTATGCTCTCAAAATTGAGCGCGTGTCACGACGTTCCAAAATAATTCGTAGAAACACTGTCAAAACCTCGAAATCACATTATGTTATATTAAATGGCAACCACATGAAGCGTCAATTTTCATATCGTGTCACACGCGCCGGTTCCGATTCCGCTTCCGGTTACAATTTCAATTCTTGTTGGGCCCACATTTTGGCAATTATGACAATTTAATCACAACCACAAGCAGCCGGGGTAGTCGGGAAATTGTTCGATATCATGTGCACAACATAATAATCTTTGATGCTAAAGGCCAACTCACACCCCTTCGTTTTTTGTACTATGTTATATGAATTTGTTAGGGGGTGCTCTAAGCAGAGGTTAAGCGGTTAAGCTCTGGAAGTAATTACAGCCGCTATGGTAGCTGCAGGTATGATATGCTTTTCAACCAAAATTCTTATAGTTTTTATAGAATTTTCTATACTCTTAGATTAACATAACATATTGAAAATAATAACAGCGCTTCTCTTAATATACACACACATACGAAGGGGAGAGGGGGGTACCTTCGTCTCTTTTTTTTTGAAGGCCTTTATTTCAGAAGGTAATCAATATATTTAAAAACCGATTAGACTGTTACAATACCTCATTATTTAACAATAAAATGTTATACTAAAATTTCTTTAAAAAGTTCCGTTTGTATTATTTTTTTCATGATTAGTAAAAAAAGTCATTTCGCTGAATGTGCCCCCATGCCAGGGTAGCTTCGGCATTTGGCGGGGCACTTTCGGCATTCATATTTTAAAGTACCATAAGGTGATACAAAATCTTGTTTAGACTAAATAAGACATGTTTTTGGTTACACAACACGTATTTATTATATTTTGCATTAAAAAATTTAAAAAAAATCATGTTTAAGAGCTTACAAAAAATGTACTTATTGTCAAATTTTTTTTATAAATTATTTGTTATATATAATGTTTAAAGTGCTGAGATCGACCCTAATATTAATTTTGTGTGGTTACGGGAGGTTTAAGCCAGGTTCGAGTGTCTTGGAAGCTTCAACTCGATTTCGATTTTTAGTACCTGTGAAGTTATATTGACGAATGTGCCCCATGAAAAAAAGACGAGTCCAACCTGGTGTCACTTTTTTTTCTTTTTATTTTTTTACTTCTAATTTCAGTGTTTTATTTTCACCTAATACACTTTTATTTACAAAATAATTAGTATTAAAGTAATACTAATACAATTTCGTTCGAAATAATGGTATAAATACAGCACAAACTTCTTACGTTACCGACCTGAATATTCGGCAACGAAGTGCGAAAACACAAAATCAAATGTAACTTTATCAGCTGTTCAGATAGAGATGGCAAACTTTGTGAGGGATATTTATGCTAGTTATGGGTTAGTTTTTACTAATAAACAGTTATGTCCGATGACTCCTTCATACCGAAATCGCCTTTGACGAATGTGCCCCAACGACGAAGGTACCCCTCTCTCCCCTACATACATAGTTGGTCAGAACAAATCGTAACTGGCTTACAACCTGGCTTAAGGCCTTTTCTCTCATATAGCTTCCATTCTTTTAATGTAATACAAGGCTTATGATATAAGCAAGCGTCACATACATATGAAAACTTTATATGAGATAACTTCAAATAAGATAATTTCACATAAGAAAACCATTCTGACTATAAGACAGTGAACGATTTGTATTTACTAAAGTGTTCTTCTAGTATCTAAGACAGTGGAATTGTAATTGCCGAAACAATCTTTTTATATCAGATTTTATAAATTTCACTAAAATCCTTCCACCAAACTATTGGTATCTAAAGGAATTAAAATACTTTTACCACCAAAAATAAATGTGCTTGCTCACCCCTCACAACGCTGATTAAATGAGTGCCAAGAGGGATGATGACAGTGATTTAACACTGTGAGAGTTGCAGTGACATATCACCGCTGACAACTAATCCTGCTCACTGTTTACTGTTATTACAACAAAGTAAAATACAGCATCAAAGTGTAAAAATATTTTGTTTGGAATTAGCAAAAACAACAAATTTTAAGCAGCACTGAAATGTTGTTGTCATAGTAGCTAAAATGATAATGAGCCAATGAGGAATTCATTTAAAAGGGAACGGGGGGCAGGGGGATTACAGCGCGGCAGGAGTTTATAGACCACAAGCAGCTAGGCATAAATAATTGTCCTAAAAGCAGCAACAACAAAAATTTACAATGTTGACAACAAAAGCAACAACGATTAGCCACACCTGACAGCAGCAACCAAGCCAGCAATGCCACAGTGTTGCATTTACTTTGTGCTCTGTTGTTGTTGTTGCTATTAGTGCTGTTTTTGTAAGTGTCATTGTGTATTTCCGCTTCCGTGCAAACGCGAAATTCTACACAATAGCTTCACACTTCATAAGAGGGGGCATGGAAGAGCAACTGATTTATGCCGCCCCTTCTTGCCAGCCACAAAAATGCGGTTTGAAAGCTGAAATTGAGCCTTTCTGTTGTTGTTGTTTTTGTTGTTGTAATGGCACATTCTAGTTTAATTAGAACGAAGCACTCTTTCACACACACACACACGCATTATTTTAGCGCATTTATTTGAAATCGTTCGTAATTTATGCAAAATTAGCGCAAGTGTTGCCAGCCTATTGGAATTTGAATTTGTTGTGCGCTGAGTCCCGTAGCATGGCAAATTTATTAGCTCAATGCTGTCGTTTATTTTTGCTGCAGCTTAAGCTACTACACTATATGGCTATATGTGTGCACTATACAACTTGCACAAGTTGCCACCCGCCATTTCACTTTTCCATAATAATAACAAATACAAATTTACCACATTTCAGCTCAGCGGCTGTGAGCGTGAGTGCCTGATTGGCGTTAGTTTATGCTAATTACTTTTAAACCCGCTCTCTCTGAAGCAGCATTAAAGGTAAGGTAAAGGGTTGCCATTATGGTTCATCGATTTTAAGCACTACCTTTAATTAGCTGAAATATGAGCGGCAACATTTTGCAGTAATATCATTTTGCATTTATGACATAACTTGTTATTAGTTGCTTGCGCTTCTAGCCATAAATAATTGCTTATTATTTAATTATCAAGCATAAAATTTTAATGAAACAAATTTTATTATTAGTTCGCTTTAATAAAAATATATATGAAGAAAGTATAAATTTTGGAAATATGATATGCGCTGAACTGGTGAACTGGCGAACTGATAACGTGCAATTTCAGTGACATTGGTGCCACGTGACGCTGTCAAAAGTGAACAGCGTGCAGCGTGCGAGGAGGAGTGTTCGTGAATGGCATGAAAAATGCGCAGCGTGCATTCAATTCGCTTTAACTTGCTGGCAGTAATGCAGAAAAAAAGTGGAGGGAGAAGTTCTTGTGTTGGCTTATTGTGTGACCGCTAAAGGCGATCGTTGTTGACGTGTGCTCTCAGAAATTACAGTTTAGCTGTCAGCGGCTGTGAGAGCGAAGGGGAGCGGTGAGTAAGATTATGCTTACAAATCTCAAATATCCTAAAATACCTTTTAAATTTTCTAACAAATCCTTTAAGCGGCAAAGATATAATTTTAAAATTCTTTTTATTTGACACGTGCCAGCGACAATTGACAATTGCATGAGCTGTCAAAAATGACAATCACAAATAAGCGTCGCTTCTGACAGCGGCAGATAGTGCGCTTCTCTTTGCTATGAAACAAAAAGAAGCAGAATTTTATACAGAATTTGGAATTTCATGGCATTAAATAACTGCATTTAGAAAGCATTGAAGCGTGGCCTTAACCACATTTAAAATAAGCCCACTCTCCTACAATAAATTCTTCAGCGAAATCTTAGTTGAAAGAAGTTGACAAAAAAACACAAATTGAAAATTTTTCGTTGCTCAACTAACTTAATTGATTTATGATGCTAAAATTAAGTCAAGTATTAAAATTTTTTATATTTTTGTGCAAAATAGTATTGCCTACTAATATTTGAAGAATAACCTTTCAACAATTCCTTTCCGAACTTTCTTTATAAGGATTCATGCCAAAGCAGAGCTCCATCTACGGCTGCATGTAATATTCATGCATTGCTGTCTAATTGAAAGCTTTCTTGTAGCATACAAACATCGGCATTGGCATGAGCTACACAGAAACTATGTCGCATGTTAAGTGCCTCAGATGCCAGAAGATTCAAATACACTCAAGAGGAAATTTTTGTAGCAGATGCTGCTGTTTCTCGAACACTTTAAAAAATTTTTGTTGTCTACAAAAAAACTGTGTTTTTTACAGCACTTTGACTCTTTACCTCTGCTATTGCTGCTATTACTTTAGATAAAGAGCATACTTTTAGGCTCTATTCTGTAAAAAACTAACATTATTCTGCTGGTGTCTGTTGAGCATGTGCATACAGTTTATGAATTTTTAAGCATTTTTGCTCGAGCAAGCAACAAAATTGTTGACAAGCAAGCGGCTCTGCACACACACTCACACACAACCAAACAAATTAAGGCACTTGCATGCAGGCTACAAGGCATGCTTTTAGGGGCACGTGAGTATGAGTGAAAATATGAGCGTGTGTAGAAAGCGTACGCAAGAAGCAGAGAAAGGTAGAAGTAGTTACATTTAACTATGACATGATAGCTACACGGAAAGCTTGTAAATTCCTTTCCATGTGTGTGTCAGAGTATGTGTGTGTGTGAGTGTAATGAATTTTTAATGCATTTTAGCTGCCAGAATTTACTTCTACCACAAACAGTTTCTAATTAAATTAAGTGCGCTACTAACTTGCAAGCCAAACGGCTTAAATTTTAAAGCATTTAAGGCAAATTAAAATGCACTTTAGCCGTTTTGTGCGAGAGTGAGCGGCAGCCTGCGCATGTGTGTGTGTGTATCTGCTGTTCTTTGTAGTTGCGAGATAACGTCTTGTAATTAATTTGTAATTTAATTATTTGCACAGCGGTTGAGCAAAGAAGAAGAGCGTAATTAAGCTTTTTGCGGTTTAATAAAGTTCGATAAAGCGGAAATGTTGTCACTGCAAATGTGTGTGAGTGACATATGCATGCGAGAGTGAGTGTGTGTGTATATGATATATGCATGGGTGTAGCAAAATTATATAAGGGCAAAAATTTAAAAATTTTTCAATGCGAGAACTTAAATTTATGACTAAATAAAATTTACGGCATTCAAGCACAGTTCGTGAGAAATCATTTCCTCTGTCAATCTTGAATCTTCATCAATTTTGGACTTGACCAGAGCGACGCTTACATTATCAGTAGAAGATTTGGGCGATTTTGGGCGACCTTTGCGAGATTCGTGCTCCACAGAAAAATGTTCAGCGGTCTGGAATCTTCGTAACCACTTCAAAATGTTCTCAAGGGATGCTGCATTCTCTTTATATGCTATTTGGCACTTATTAAATATTTCCAATGCCTCATTTTGAAAATTTTGCATATAACTTTGCTGGCTCATTATAAAAAGGCACTGCACTGCCAAAGTAAATGCCCATTTAAATACAAAAGCATAAAACATTTTAATAAATCTTGCTCAAAAACTCCCCAGTCACTCAGCCTCATACTCGTATCATACTTGCATCAAAAGGCATCAAAAAGCGCTGCCTCCAAAATTCGCTCATTCTGCCAGGACAATGACCAACCACAACAAGCATGAACTATGACAACGTTTTGCTGCCACATTAACATGCTCAAATTGTGATGAGCAGAGTTAGACACAGCGACGACTCCGCTCTGACGTAGACGAGCGTACAAGTGCTTGTATCCTGGCGCTGCATTTTTGATATTAATATTAGCAGTGAAAGGATAATGTTGAAATTATTATTAAAAGCCTGTTGGCATGTGTCTGGCTTACCTTTTTGGCAACACATACCACCCACAGAACAAGTTGAGAGAGGCAGCTGCAGAATATAAAGCATATGTGTAAGCTTCACACACACACTTACACAAATACACACGCACAGGAGCACAGGCAATTGCGACGCCATGAATTATGATGATATGCCGCTTCTGCTTGTAATATAAATTATATTTGCTCCAAGCACACACACACACATACATAAACACTTTGGCATACCTCTGCATAACAGCACATGTCATCCTGTTTTAGTTGTTATCCTTTATTATCGCATGCTTCAACTCATTTATTACTTTTGCCATTTTGCCTTTGAGCGTTCATGACAGATTGCATAGCCGTGCCGCTTCGTTTCCTGCGCTTAGACTCACACACTCACACATTTGAGACGTGTTTTATAGCGTCGTGTCCTGTCCTGTGCGCACTATTGCCATTATCCTTGCTGAACAGCAGCGCCGCTGCCATCAACAACATTGCTCTTAGTTACGCTTGACCATTAAGGCTCGCCGGCAAATTACTCATATCGTCAAAATGTCCTTTTCTACATTCAACAATACATGCATGCATGTTCATCTGTATTGTATGTCCTGTATGCGGCGTATTTTAATAAATCGTTTTGTTAGTCGTTCGACGACACACACACACACACACACACACACACACATTTATAGCTTTGACATTTTGCTCATTCATTCATTCATTCGCTCATTCATATTAGATTGTCAATAAAGCATGTCGCCTTTGTGTAGTTCGCTTGTCCACTATGTCCTTTGAGCAGCGGCAGC
This sequence comes from Neria commutata, assembly GCA_963457695.1. Classification (NCBI taxonomy): domain Eukaryota; kingdom Metazoa; phylum Arthropoda; class Insecta; order Diptera; family Micropezidae; genus Neria; species Neria commutata. The sequence continues at coordinate 40,154,711 of OY735248.1, forward strand.
ATGGCGACAAATGAATTTGTTGCAGGATATGTTGCCCTTCCCCCCTTCCCCCTGGTTTCTACAGCTTCAAACTAAACTTATCTGCGCTATTGAAGTTACTGCAGTGATGTTTTCCATGCTAAGATAAAAATTTTGAGAAGTTGAAGCGAAAAAAGATGAGGTCTGTTGAATGATCAAACGCAAGCAGAATATTAAAAAAAAGGTATGCATAGAAAGAGGATAATATATATTTATTTAAAGAGTTTTTGAAACCAATTGTCAAAAATTAGAATTTTTAAAGACAATCGATCTTCAAAATGATAGTGGAAATCTGAAGAGGAATCTAACAAAAAGTGGACTTCGGGCTCTACGCACAAGTCTCTATGCTATAGTGATATAGGATTATATGTGCATTGTAAAGCGATTAGAAAAAAATTGCAATGAAAGTGAAAACCAAAGGCAAAGAAACAGCATTCCGTTCCTATGTGTAACTACCTTAACTCCTTAACAGTAGCAGATTCTTTTGCATCAGCGCGATTAGATTAAGGAATTGCTTACCCGACTTCTATCTCCTCTCTTAAGTTTACTTCTGTTGTTAACTTTCTATATTATAAGTCATTATAATCAATAATTGCACTTAAATATTTTATTTATTTAAATTTATCACAATTTATCGAATACCATTAATAATATTTAATAATAACTAAATTTAGTGGCATGCGCAACCTACCTTCGTCTTGTTTTTAGTACTATGAAGCAGCCAGTGAGAAACTATGCCTCCTCATTGTGGGATGCTCTGAGATTTAAAAGCAATAGAAAAATGAATACGACTTCAGTTGGCGTTGTAGGCATAGCAACTGTCCTCGAAGACATTACCATAAAGAGCATTGCCATTGAAGGCATTGCCATTGAAGGCATTGCCATTTATAGGAATCAATCAATTAAGCTCTGAAATCTGAAATTGTTTTGCAAATTCAAACCAAACGCGTAAAAGTGTGTAAAATGTGCAAAAGTAAATAAATGCTGAAATATGTCAAAATGAAATCAAATGCATATGTATATGTATAAATACAACAACAACAATTACAAAGAAATCTGCTGGAAATATTCGTCAATGGCACATATGCATAAATTTAGACATTAAGGCAATAAAGTCAAAGTCAGCGCCGACACACTGAACACACTCCCCCCTACACACTTCAGCCCGCCCACAATTCAGCTCGAACTCCTACCTTCTTCGCTGCCAGCCAAAAAAAGGCTAATAAAAACAGCAAGCCAGTTGCATTCGCCTCTACCAACGACGAAATGATGCCAAAACGAGTGGACCCACTTTTTCACTTTCATTGACCGCTAAATGTTACCTCATCTTCAAGAGCAACAAAAACAACAACAACCACAACAACAATCGCAAGCATTCAACTTCATTTAAGCCGCTTCGCTTTTGTGCGCGAGCAACAATAATAACAACAACAACAGCAACAACAAAAGTGTTTAAATTATTACGTTAATATCGTAAGTATGAAGACGCAAGCAAAGAAAAGAAAAGCAACAAAATGTTCGAAAATGAAAAGTAAAGAAAATAAAATGTCAAACACTGCAACAACAAAAAGCATCATAAAATTATTACTCAATTTTTGTATGAATGCACTCATAAGCTGAAATTGAACAGGCAAAACACGCTCAAAGAAAAACTGTCATGATCATTAGTACTTAGTAATTAGTAAAAATTTTAAATGTTTTCTAAATTGTGATATTTTGTTCGGATTCGTTGAATTTATTGACACTTCTCATAAAAAAAGTTTATAACTTGTGTATAAGTTGGGTTCGACAGCTGCTGGCATTTTCTCAAAATTTTATTTAGGGTATTCACAGTTTCCTTCTAAATTTCCCATCTGGCAACTTCAGCACGATAGTAAAATGAAACTCTGAGCGCCCCTGTTTCGTGGACCATTCTTAATTTGCCACAATTGCATTACAAGTGTTTTCTAAAGCGATTATTAAGGATTTATTACTCTCGCAAAAAGCAATATTCCATCGAAATGGAAATAGTGTGTGATTAATCTCTGCGAATTCAATAAAATTTGCTTAAAATCTGTTTCCATTTTCGCGAATAAAACAGCTGATGAGAAATGCCAGCTTATCACGAAAGAAAAATACGGTCCAACGCATGGCAACTTTTTCAACTAGTGGTATTTTTTGTTTGCGTGTAAAGCAACAAGAAAAAAGTTGCCAGATGGGAAAGTGGTTTAATTTAGGAGGCGGAAAGGAAAGCACAATAGATAGCATGGAACTGGGAACTCCCCAATTGTTTTTTAAAGAATGTCTTTTTGTTCGATTTAGTTGAACCTATGGCAATTTTCTACGTAATATGAAAATGTATTACTCTTCTTGACTTTCTAACTTTTATACGTAATTTTATTTATTACTCATCTCTCTATTACATTCCTTGAAGATCAGAGAGCAACTATTCTTTTACAATTGATTAAAAGTTTTGTCTAAAAATTACTCTTTCCAGTTCAGCTTCTTCGAAATAAAAATTCAAACTGATGAAAAATTTTTTGTTGTTGTTTACTACATAATGCCAAAAACAACAAACATTCTTCAAGCGTGTTAAATTGCGCAGCAAAATTATCATAGTCTACGCAATCGTCATCGACGCTGAGCAACTCGAAGTAGACAACTTTCTCCCGCGTTGGGTTTTTCGGTTCGGTGCTTGATGCCACCAACTGGAGGAACGACTTGGCTTGAGCATAGTGAGAAATTGCACATTGGTTAATTACGGTAATAGTGCTAAATCGTAGCAAGAGGCACAACAAGTTTTGGAAAAAGTATAGTAAGAAAATCTCCGACAGCTGCAAATGAGAGCGTGAGTGGGTTTCTTTTGAAGGGCTTTGCAAGATTTGTAGTGAAAAAGTAAACCAGTTCCAAAACCAAGCTTAAACCAAGCCAGCCGTCATGGTTGCTGTGTGGCATGACATGTCAAAGGCATCAATTTTTAAATAAAAAGGTCAATTTTTAATTTTATTTTATGAGCTGGCAAACTGTTGTGATTCATGCATTGAAAATGGCATTATTTTAAAAAGTGTTAAGTAACAATAATAATTTTAATAATTGATTGGCGCAACAGCCCGTGTGGGCTTAGACCTAGGTTTCTCGCATTAACTTGTGTGTGCTTGTCATATTTTTCACAAATTAACGGGACCTACATATTTTACCGAATCCGAACGGATTTAAGAAGCTTTTCATGGCAAAGATTTTACTCGGAGAATTGCCAATTCACCGCGAGAAGTGGCGCCGCGCAAAGAAACAATTTGAAAACTAATTTTCTTTTTATTAGATGTTACCGGCCCAGGAGATGAACCCAGCCCCTCCGCGTCAGCGTCCAAGCACTTTGACGACTGAGCCACCCTGTTAAGTAACAGTCATATTTAAATATCGAACCCAAAAGCCTATTATATATATTTTCCATTCAGCAATATCGGGTTTCTCAAGATATCTGGTATCAAGGTTGCTGCAAAGTAGTGAATTTATGGGAAATTATTTGTATACTTTAATATGATTAGCAAAGAGGCTAGTAAAAATAAATCCATCATTTTTACAATATACGTCTTTAGTAGTCTGTATCTCGTGTTGTATAAGTACAATTGAGTTGTCTTGATGGCGTTAGAAAGACAAGATTTCGTACTAAAAAAGTTTCTCAGGCAGTTTAGTGATTGCTTGACTCAGCTTTGCTTGTCAAAGATGGACACCAGCAATAAGAATATAGGCAATATTTTAAACTGTTTTTTCTACAAAGGGGAAGAAGAAATCTTTGATATGAAAGATGCTCCACGCTCTGGAAGGCCATTTACCGTCATTTTCCATGGAAATCGTCAGGTCAACGTCATGCAAGCACTGTTTCGATTACTCAGAAGAACCTCAATCGGATCATTCTAACTATGCTAACTAAAGCCTTCAATTTCATGCAAAAATGATTGATTCCTTTTAGACTTTTTTTTATTAACTGTATTTTTTTTTTTTTCATTACCATTTTGAACATCGCTCTTAAAAATCACTCACTCTTGCGACACTTCTGCCAACTCACTCAAAATGCACGCCAGCTTTGAGCTCTTGAGTGCTCTTCAGCCTGCGAGTTCAAATTCGCCGACCACAAAACACGAACAACCAACAAAAAACCAACAGCCAAAGCCAACAACCTCGCTCAAAAACAATGCCAAAAGACTTGGCAGTGCCAAATGCAAACCGGGCTTAAACCGTGCCACAACGAACGCGTCCAGACACCGCGCAGACGCGCACACTGCAGATTGTCGTAACGGAAATTCGAATAAAAAAATTGTATATAAAATTTCTTCCTCTTTTTTGTGGCGTGCAACGAAACGTAAAAGAGGTAACGAAGCGACAAAAGAAGAAGGTTAAAACGCGCGAAAGGAAAGCAAAAGTGCAAAGTTTGCATAGTTACATAAAAAAAAGGTTAAAAGGCGCTTGTGGCTGAGCGAGCGGCAGTGTTAAAGCCCAGTAAAGCCAACACCCGGATGCATAAAGTGCAAAAATAGTGCCAACATAAACAACAACAATACGAAAAATCTAAAGTTTATATACACAGCAACAACAACAACAAAAATGTGTGCAAGTGAAAATGAAATCTTTAAACTGAAAAAAATAACACTTTTTTTTGCTTAAATTGTTTGTAAGAAAAAAAAGCTTCATAAGTCATTTGTAACGCCCGAAAAACACACAAAACGATTTCTTTTTGTTGCCTTTAACTTGTGCAACAAAGCGTTACAATTGTTGTTATTTTTTTACATTTCAAATTTGTTTAAAGTTCAATGAAAAAGAAAGTTTACTTAGCGGCAAGTTGGGAAATTTTTGGCGCTTCAAGTTTCAAATTGACATCGTTTAAAATTACGTCAATCCGCAGTGATTCACCGTTATTTTGCAATTTTCGTCACAGCGAAAAGAAATATTTGACACGTATTTTTTCGCAACTACACTTGAACTTGAAGCGTGGCGTTTGTAAAAACCGGCTTTAAGTGTTCGGAAGGAATTCCCGTGTAGTTGGTAACATTCGACAACATTCGCCCACATTCGGAAATATTCGGCAGCAATCTTCAATATTTCCAAATATTCATCAACATTCACCAATATTCGCCAACATTCTTCTTATCTCGCAATTTTCCATTTAAATCAGTGCTTTTCCTGTTCCATTTTCTGTTCCTTCCTGCCTCTCTATCTCTCTTGCTCCTTAAATTTTGCGTTGCTTTCGTTGTTGTAATTTTTTCTCATTTCCACTTTCTGCGCTTATTATGGCTCTTCAACTTCCTCTGCCATTTCTCTTGCTTCATTTATCCGACTTATGTGCGTCTGTAGCCTACCTTTTAGGTTCCGCAACTTCACTCTTCTTCTGCCTCATAATTTTATAAAATTTGTTGTTTCCTTTTTTTCTTGATCCATTCAAAATTTGTTGCCTTCAACATCATATTATGATCATTTATATAGCAATCCTCATTAAAGTCCTTACTGAATTCTTTTCCTTTTTAATTAATACTTCTATCTCTACACCTCTCACCTCCTATCTACGCATAAACAGTTCATTTGTCCTTTTTCTGGCACGGATCTTCCTTGCTTGCTTTTTGCGTGTCGAATTTTTCTCTCTCTCCTGGATTTTTTCGCCATGGCCCTCATCTTATCTTACTGCTTTGCTCATTCTTTCTAATAAAAGCCTTGAGCATTCAATTTTTAAATCATCAGCAAAAGGATCCCTGCCCTTTATGCCTCTCCTTCTAAAATTAATATGAGATATTGAACGAAAAGTTGATGAGATCCTGGCATTATTTTTCAACTTTCTGAAAGTGTCCACGCTAAACTTAAGCTGACTTCATTCAGCATTTTTAATTTTAGTGCGCCCGCTCTTCTATGTGCATGTGCATCTACCCCTTCCCTTACCCTTCTCTTTCATCATCTCCATGCCTTGCCATCCCCCTTCCACTTTGTGGTTTCTTTTGACCAAAAAATCACGTCGCTCTGTCGAAACGTAAAATTTCAAAACTTGGTTTATTCCGCGCGTAACCGTTAAAATGGCTTCACCTGCGCGCCAGTGTTGCCCCTCTCGAACTTGTCGCGCACATTCATGCCGCATTCAAGGCACGTATTTCCTGCGTCGCCAGTGAGTACGGCTCATATACATTTCCGTTTCCGCGCTGTCGTGTCAAATTTGCGCGCATCCTGCGGTAGTACGTGTTGCAAGGCGCTGCTTCCCAATTGAGTGCATGTCCTTTTTAGTGCAAAATGTGCTTTTGAGTGCAACATGTTTCCCTGTCACTGATATGGGCAAGTCCTTTTCGGCGCATGATGTCCTTTTTGTGTTCCATGGTGGCGACATTCTTGCGTGTCTTAAATACTTCATCTCACTCAAAGTACTAATCGTAAAAGTTTTGTAACAAGCAGTGTTCTTCTGCTCCTACTGCAGCACTCAAGCATCATTGCAAGCATTAACCCATGCATGACAATAGCGTCTTTTTATACCCTACACCTATGGTAATAGGGTATAATAACTTTGTGCGAAAATTGTAACGCATTAAAGGAGCCGTCCTAGGTATAGACATAAGTATATAGAAATGCTTAGAATCACTTTCTGTCTTGATTTCCGGTTGTCCGTCTGTCCGTCTGTCCGTCTGTCCGTCTGTCCGTCTGTCTGGCTGTCCGTTGGCGCAGGAGAGAAAGAAGGAGTTGTCCGATTTGGACCAAATTTGGCACACAGTCGCAGTGAACCTTCCACTACTTCAAGTTCCGAGATTAGGTAAATCGGTCAACGGACGCGCCCACAATGGGCCTGTAAGTCCCACTACCTCGGGTTTTTTTCGATTAAATTGCTATAAATTGCCTAATTACTCATTCAAAAGAATAATACTTGGTATTTAAGGTGAGGTATGGACCCTCTGTAAAATACCAAAAAATGGGCGTGGTCCGCCCACTGTATAGGCGGCAACAATTTTCCGGTAAAATGGCTCTCAATTGACTATTTATGCATTTAAACGAATGAAATTTGGTTCCTAGGTTAAGATATAGGTCCTACATGACATATAAGAAAATGGGCGTGGTCCGCCCACTATATAGGCGGTAAGCTTAAAATCCTCATAACTTCTGTAATATACACATCAGAGCATCCATATTTGGTAATTTCATTGCAGGGGAGAATATCTTTAAATTCTCAAAAAATGGGCGTGATCCGCCCACAATGGGGGTGGTAAATTTAATATACCGATCATTTCTTTTGTACACCTGTCAGAACAACAATATTTGGTATATATAAACTTATTAGGAATATCTTGTAGTTTGTCAATAATGGGCGTGGTCCGCCCACTCAGTTACTTGGTGTAGGGTATTACTCTGTCGGTGAAATCCGACTGATGCTTCCTTACTTGTTTTTCCTATAGGGCAGCATGAACACATTTTTGAGAAAATTAGCAAAGTCGCGCAGTGTCTATATGAAATTATAAAAAGTTATATATTTTATATGCATACACATATGCTTAAAAATAATTGAAATATTCCAAATTTTTGCAATAATTTAAAGAAATAAAATTTTTTTCTTTACTGCCAAAATGTCGATTAAAATTTCATTTCAATAATAAATATTATAATCCATAATTATAATTATGAATAAATTTTTATATAAAAAGCAAAATCTCCGCTCAAAATTGCCAGCTTTGCTCCTGAATGGACTAAAAAGTCTGCTTCATATATGCAACTTAGGCTGTTAATGGGTTAAAGCTGGAAATGTTCAACGAATTGTGTTGCAGTTGAGCAGAAGTTGTTGCATTTTCCTACACGCCAAGTTGCCGACATCAAATTTTGTTATCCTGCCACCTGCTGCTCTTGCAGGCAATAGTATGCTGTTCTCATTTCCCTTTAGAAATATCCTTTTGCCTGTGCGAATGCTTAAAATTTCATTGGTTTCGTGCGTTGTAAAATTGGCTGCCCGGCGTGTGCAACACTGGCAGTTGCCAATAAAAACGTACTCACTACTCTTACTACAAGGACTTCTGCTACTAACTGCTAACCATTTCTGTTAGATGCCAATTGCTTGTATTGCGTGCAGGTCCTTGTCTTACATGCTGCAGATGTGGGTGTACGGGCAGTCAAATTTCTCCATTCTACCTTGTGAGTCCATACAATTCCGAAACATTTTTATTAATTTTTTTGTAAATTGAACCCAGTTGTTAGCTTCTGCCTTAATAACAAATTTTGTAGCTTTAAAAAATGTTTTCAAACAACAAAACTTTGAACAAAAGTTAGCAAATTTTGTCATTTTAATGCCATCGATTACTCAAACCTGGCGCACAGAACTGCGCAGCTTATGGCAAAATTTTCCACTTAATAATTTCGCAATTTCTGCAGCGGGTGTTACCCTCTCAAGACAGACAGAGAGACACTGTCTCAACATAATTTGAATAATTCATGCCATTATCGCAGTCATCACAATTCAACTGCAGCCAGCTTCTTATTATTTGCTATGCCTTGCCTTATTAGATTGTGCTCTCTTATAAGTATTTTGCTACTTGAGCAACAACAAATTGCAATATGCTTAATATATTCAATATAAACCCGCTGTGACGTTGCATAATCGCATGCAAAATTAAAAAAGTTGACAATTTTGCAAAGTTCACGAAGAATTTTGAAAGCAGCAGTTAGGATCACATGAGAATCCGGCGCCATGAGAAATCTTACAATTTATTTGCAAATGTTGCCAGCCAATTTTCCCCAAGGACTCAAAATAATGCAAAATAAAGCAAGCAAATCAAGAAAAACTGCAATTTGTTGCATTTCAGTGAAATGAATGAAGCTGCTGGCATAAGTGAGACAAAAAGGTGCGAAAGATTAGAACGTAGTGTGAAAACAATATTTGGGGATCGAAAACCAGCTTGAATCGAAAATTTTCTATAGTCGTATAAAACATGCTGCTTGTTATTAAAATAATCTATTAAAGTTTATGAAGAGTAGTAACATTTAAACAAGCCATTAACTTTTTGAGCATTAATCTTTGATAGCGATTCTTCGACTTTGTAGCTCTTACATTTTCAACCAATCAAAATCGACAACGAGCTATAATCCTGCGAGTGCTGCCTTTTTTTGCAGCACAGTACGCAAGCAGCTTCAACACAGCCGAAGTAGTCATAGGCCTCTTATTATTGATATATCTTCATATGATATCATGAATTTCCAACATGTTTCTTTCTACCAGTTCTTTACTGAAGCATCTTAAATATATGATATCTGATGTAGTCATGAGCCTTTTTTATGTACTATAAATAATTTATTCGATTTTAGACAACTGTCTTTATAACATTTAAATTTTATATATCCTTCAATCCACTGAGGAGAATACAATATACAATAAGCGTGATAGCCACAGTTTTGGTATTTTATTGAATATTAAATAATCATATATTAGATCTTTACATAATCTAGAAATATGCTTAAAGCCAATTCCCTACTACACCGCTGAACTAGCACTAACACCCTTAGAGCCCGCTTCCGCCAGTGAGTCCTTTGAGTCCTTTGCAAGTGAATGGTAGCTGGCTTATGTTTATGAATTGCTGACGCGTCGAGAAGTGACAGTTTGCCGTAGCACACTCCAGACTGCTTAAGGCCACTGCGGCACCTCATCAGCGTCGACGCCGCCAATGCACTGAGAATTGCTTTGGCGCGTGTGCTTCGCAGCAATAGCTGCTGCGATTGCCTGGGATTATTCAAAGTCAAGTGTTGCCATGTTGCAGCAAGCGCCATTTTTATGCTCTTCTTCTGCTTTTTTTTCTGTTGCAGCAACTAAATTTTTTCACGCTGGATTTCGCTTTGCTGTGCTGCAATGCAAAGATGTTGCTGCCGTCGCGCTCGTCCTCCTCCTCGTACTCGTCGTCGCCTAAAAGCATGCAACAAATTGCAATTCTAATTATAGCGTTTTTGGCGTACGTGCAGGGCATACGCAATGCGGGCTCCGGCAGCGCTGCGGGGAAAGCTGGCAGTGCATTGCTGCATACTTATGAGAGGTGAGTCCTTGATGAAGCACAATAATTGATGAAGCGTAGAAATTGTCTGCTTAATAACATTAAAAGCGAAGCATGCTTTTAGGTGTGCCAACTTAAAAGAGAATTTTGTAAAAAAAAATGTTGCAAAATAAAAACGCAAATGAGGCATGTTTTTTTTTTTGTTAAGTTGTATGTAGGTACTCTAATATTCAAGTTAATTAATCTCGACAGAGTAGCCAGCATAGAACAACATCATTATACCAACAGCAGAGAATATATAATTTGAGTAAAATTAAATTAGATAAAAGAAAATAAAAATCTTTCAGTGCAATTTACAAAAGGAAGAGGTAATTAAAACTGTTCAGAAATATTCAGAAGAAATATTTAATCCTTATAATTGAGAATAGCTGAAAAGTATACCATAAGAATTTTTGAAATAAATCGAAAATGTAGCATATTTTTGGGCGTTAGAATTATGATAAACGTTTTGAATATCAGTAAGATTTTGTTTAGAGCTCATTTTTATTGATTGGTTCTTAAACGGTCTTTCTTGTAAAAGAAAAAACAAGACGCATTATTTCAAGTATCTAGAGATTTTCTTGTACACACTTTTGAAATAGAATTTTAGTATGTTAAATATTTTATAGCATTATTTTAGGCTTCTAAGATTCTCAAACGCTTGCAGCAAGCATTGCTTGGTTTTTTAAAAGGTACGCCACTTGTTTCGTAATGGGCCCAATTGCAAATTTTTTGCTCGAAATTATTTTTGCTTACATTTTACAGCAAAGTGCGCTTCTTTTATAAAAAAATATGCCTTCAAAACAGTAGAAATTACTTCCAATTATTGAATCACCAAAGCATGATTGTATTTTGATTTTGATTTAAAAAAATTCAACACTTTTTTTTAATTCCAATGTTGCTCTCAACTTTCAGCGCTACGCCCTCCTACACACAACCACAAGACTACTACGCCTCCCAGACGGAAAGCAACTCACAAAGCGCAGCTGACTTCAGCGCTGCATCCCGACAGCATGACGAAACTCCCTTTCTTCCCTCGCAAATAATCGATTTTACGCTGTCAGATGCCACCACACCACAACGCTATCAGCCCAGCTACTTGGCGCCCAATGACGTGCTCAGCCAAGTGCTGCAAAAGGCCGAAACACGTCAGGATGCAAACAGGCAATTCGCCTTTCCCAGCGAGCAACAGCAGCAGCAGCAGCAGGAGGCACCATTTGCCGCCTACCACAGCAGCAATTACCAGAGCAACACGGAAGCGGTGCCCGCACAGCTGCAAACAACGCCCATACTCAGCTATCGGGATCCCTACACCAATCAGAATTATCACTACACGCCAACGCTGGCCACACCAACAGCAACAAGAACAGTAGCAACATCATGGCCACAGAGAAACGATGTACACTACCAACAAGGACCGCAGGAGTATACGGTGCAATCATCTTTGCTGGTGGGTGCTGGTGCTGCTGCAGCTGGCAATAATTTCGCTGCCTCTTCCTGGCAGCAGCAGCAGCGTCCCGGATATGTGTTCGAGGAGCCATTAAATGCGGCTTACGTGCGTCCCGTGTATACGCAACAGCACGCAGTTGGGTATCAGCAGCCGAGCCTTAAGCGTAAGAGGCCACAGGCGCTGCCATATCGACCACTTGGAGCCACAGCGTCGCAAAGACCAGGTTCGTCGCATTTGTCTTACGATTCGCATGACTATCCGCCGCCAAGTTATCTACAACAACAACCACAGCAACAACAACAGCGAGAAACACAGTTCCAACCACAGTTCCAACAACAACACCAGCACCAACGCCCATTCCCATCACCACAAAGACAGGACACACCATCAACAACCTTGCCTAATTATGCAAACAACTTTGGTAATTATTTGACAGGCACGCCGGATTACGATGGCCAGGGCTACTACCCACAGCCGCACTACCAGCCGCAGCCTTCACCACAGGCACGTCCGCCCACACGCCCTGCCTACAATAATTACTACGACTACCAGTTGGGTGAGCTGCCACCAGCAGCGTCATACAACCCCAACTATCGGCCACCATATCGTCCGCCAGCAGCAGCCTCCGCACCCTCCGGCCTGGCCACACTCGCCTCACTCTTCAGCAGCACGCAACAGTATGCGCCGCAATTCACCAACCTGCTGCTGGGCAGCCTCACCGGGGGTGGTGGCGGCGCTGGCAGTGGGCTCACCTCGGCGGCCAGCTCCGCACGCCCACCCAGCATGCAGCTCATTAGAGCGCTGGAGAATATTGCACGCAATGATGACTTGCAGTGCGTGCCGAAGGTGCTCTGCCAGATGATAGCACGCCAGACGCAACGTGGCCAATTGCCCGGCATCGTTACGTCGCCGGCCATAACCAAGTGAGTAGCAGGAGCAGAAGGCTCTTCTCTGCATATGATAAGACAATCAATGATGAAGTCGTGCCCAAGAGTCAAGATAATTTCCCACTCTTGCTCAAATTTGCTCAATCGAAAGTGGCATTGGCTAAACTTGCCTCTGATTGCTTTGTGCAATTGGGAAAGAGATAGAAAGAGAGGAAAGAGTTAGAAGGCAAATAGTACCCCACTTTGAGTTTGGTGCTTCAGTAGCAACAAACAGCCCCCGTTCATTAAGTTCCAAGCTAATTTTCCAATTTCACAAAAACTATTACGAAAGTATCTGTTAGAGAAGTTGATATTAGCTAAAGATATTTTATAGATATTTCAAATATTTTAATCTTTTTCAAAGATGAGCAAAATTTCACATAACATTAATTAGAAAGGTTTGACAAAAACTTCACGACTCGGGTTTGGGCCTTTGAGTTGTAATTGAGAGATTTTCTCACTTCATAAAAACGAGATTCTTTGCTCTTTGAATTCTAAAACTTGTTTGTCTCTCGAGTTCTCTTGAAAAAGTCTAAAAATGCTTAACGCTGTCACATAATCTTTTATAAAAATTTGTACAAATTGAATTTTAAATTGAAATGAAATTTTTCCACCCTCTGCGCAGTTTTTTGGCCGGCTTTCCCGCCTCTTCGCCGGCGCTCATCTACGGCAGAGCAGCGCTGTTGGCTTTCAGTGGCGGCGAGAGCAGTTGCACGCAAACCTACGCCAAGTGTCCCAAGAATGAGGTAAACCAGCAGCGGAATTTACATTTTTCCAACAATAAAAAATCTAAAATTCTATTAAAATTTTGCAGTACGAAATAATTTACTATCTGAACAATCATCGCGGCGGCTTCTTCAAGTTCTTCAGCGAGCCGGAAGAGCAGCCACAGACGACGCAACAAACTTCCGACGATGGCGGTGGAGCTGGAGCTGGCTCGCTCTTCAGCATACTCTCAGCGCTGACGGGCAATACAGTGTCGGCAGCAGCAGCGACGACACCGCGTCCGAAGCCCAAGCCAACGCAGCCGCCGGCATTGGCCAGCCTGGACATCGGCAGCGGCATTGGCAACTTCTTCACGCAAGTGCTGTCGGACTACATCGGCGGCGTGGAACATCAGCGCAGAAGAAGACGCCGCAGATCCACCAGTGATGAACAGCAGCAGGAAGAGGAAATTAAAGGTGAAGCTGACATTGAGCAGGAAGCGGAAGCCGTGTTGAATGATGAAAACTTTCACGATGACGAGGATGAGCAGGATACGCAAATTGGCGCTGAGGCTAGGGCCAAGCTATATGCACAATACGCCGATATCGAGGGCAGAATTTTGCATGCGGATTGGGAAGCTCTGCCACAAGCGAAGTTCTTTCCGGAAACGGAAGAGCACAGCGAAGTGGAGCAAGCAGATGATGGCTCCATTGAAAATATAATCAGAGTGTTTAATAAAAATAACGCCAGCAGAAAATTGAAGTTTCCCAGTGAGACCGAAGTGAGGCAATACAAGCAGGTCGGTGATGTGAATGAGGCGGCTGAAGCAGCGGATAACACTGAAGACTCCCAAGCGCTGGTCTACTTTCGAGATGAGGCGGACTCTGAGCATGCAAATGGCAATCAAGTCAACTTTGTGGAGTATCCGCACTACACGCGACGTGGCAAGAAGATGCTGTTCAAGGAGGCAGCAACGGATCTGGTGGCGCTGTCCACACTACAGCAGACTACAGCGGCGCTCAGGCCAGCAGCTTCACCCAATCATGGAGCACGTGTTATTTTCCCCGATCACTATGAAACGCACATACGCAAGGGTCGCATACTGAATAGACCCGCCTATGCCGCCTCTTATGCGGATTATCTGCGCACCACGGATGCGGATGAGGATCGTTTTGTCGTATCGAATGCACATCGTCCGTATGCCGCCAGCTACTACAGCCAAACTGCCAGTTCGACGCAGAACTCCTACAGCTCTTCCAGCACACACAACAACTACAATTATGCTGGCGGCCAACAAAATAGTTACCCCTCAGCTTCCACCAGTTCATATAAGCCACAGCACAATAACAACTATGATTATCCCAATTCGAATTATGTCAGCAATAATCGCTATAGCAGCAATTATACGCCTACGCGCTATACAACTGCCACGCCCAAAAAATATGAGGATAACAAAAATATTTATGTAACGAATGGACAGGGCGTTACCGAGTACTATATAACGCCCGCAGGTAGAAAGGTGTACCTTTGAAGGGATAGTGGGAAATATTTTATGATCAGGCTCTTCTCGGCACTTGATCTATTTTGTTGAGTACTATAACATACCTTGCTGCAATTAAATTGTTTGTGGTTAGTCAAATTTTCGCAATTTTGCTGACATATTTTAATAAGTATTTATAAATTTAGCTTAAAATTACTAATATATATGTTAAGATTATGGTAAGCAAATAAATAATTTATTTGAATTCACAATAAACACAATACTGGTATTTTTTCAGTCTATTAGAAGGTAACCAAGGTCCAGCAAATTCCCAAAAACAGTATGCTGCCAATTAGTCTCCAATATTCTCTACTCTGTCGAAAGCTATGAAGTGTGTAACTAACTACAATCTAATGAACTATGTACCTTGAGGACAATCTGTTGCTCAACGATAGGCAATACGGTTTTCGTAGAGTTCGCTCGACGGGTGAACTTATGACTTTCCTAGTCTAGAAATGGCATCTGTTCATACACCAATTTATTGAACGTGTGATGGTTGCTGAAGCGTTTGCTGGAATTTGGCAAGATGTTCTAGTTGGAAAGCTAATTGCTTGTGGTGTCGGTGATTGCTTCTTTCACCGAATGGCGAGCTTCCTCGGCGGCCGTTCTATTCGAGCTGTGATAGACGGTGTCGCTTCTTATGAGTACTCTTTTGCAGATCGCCGAAGCTCTGTGGAGATTGAGAGCAGGCGACGTTATATGAAAGATATATTTTATAATGATCTACAATTAATCTGAGAGTCGTGGTCGTTCGAATAGGGTGACTTTTAGTGCTCGACAGACACAATTCACAATCCACAAACATTCTGCTTCTCCCAAACTCCTCTCCTCTTTTTATCGACGTTGTAAATATTGAAGAGCCGGCAGCTTATCCTTCGCTTTGCATGTATAGGAAGCATACCCTGATTGTTGGCTTTATAAAATAGGTTTGGAAGCTCAAACTCATGAAATTCGAATTGTCTTTTTCGAAAGACTAAAATAACAGCTTTTTCAGCGCAAAAATATCACTCTAAAAATATGCAGCTCTTTTGTTAAATTTTCGTACGATCATGTTGCCGATCGTCATCTTTCTACATGCAGTGCACTTTTAGGCGCAACTTCGAAGAAAAATTTATTAGCTTAGCATACTTACATTGACAATTTCGAATTCGATCTACCGCTGGGCATTCATTTTATGAAGCTGATAAATAATAGTTCGATTTTCTAGCATTCAAATAAATTGAAGCAATTTTAATTTTTTATGAAATTAGTTTATTTCACATGATTCTTAAATATTACAATATAAATAACATAATTTTAAAATTTACAAAAATAAGGTACATATGAATTTTTAAGCAGATATAATAGCAATTTGAATCAAAGAAATGTATATAAATTATGTTTAGTTTTGGAAAAGTCATAAACCGAAGAAAACAATGCTATTAGTTACATTTACATTTTGAAGTAAACTTGAGTGAACTGAAAATTTGTTTGCAAATATGTAAAAAAAAGAAATATTTCTATTAAATATGAATTTACAATTTCTTTAAATGCACAATTTTTTCAAGTACCTTTTTTCGAAAATAATTTAACTATAAAGTGATGAGTTGAAGCAACAACATTTGCAGTGCAGCCAACTGCCAATTTAATAAAAATCAACTAACGACACGAGGGACATGATGAACTGCCACAGCCAAAAATCAACAAGTTAAGCGTGGCAATTTAAACAAATTGAATGTTTCGTGACACGAAAAAAAGTTGCCAAAAAAATATGTGAAAAAAATAGTGATGCCAAAAAGAGAAATGCAATTTCATTTCAGCAGCAACAAAGTGCGCTCGCAATTAAATGCCCAAAGGAGCAGTTGCTCTCTGCTCGCCCGCACAGCGACAGCCAAATTGCAGTAGCATGGTTACAGCAGTGAACAGTGTTGCCAACGCGCATGCATGCAATCACTTTTGATGCGCCGGGCAGCTCGCAAATATTCGCTTAGAGTTACTATGTGCAGCAACTGTGGCAGGGGCAGGCTGCAAGGGAACTGGTCTGCTGGTGCAACATTAAGTTGCAAGTAATACCTTACGTCAACAATTCGTGGTTGTTGTTTGCTGCTGCTGCCATTGCCATGAAAATGAATTTTGCCTTTTTTCAATTCGCTGCAATGAAATGTTCAAAAAGCTGCATACTTTTTGCAACGCTTCTTTTTTGTGGCAATGCAATCGGATTGCGCTGAAAACAAAGGACATCTCAAATGAAGTGTCCCAAACAGAGTGGACAACGGACGACGTGCAACGGGGTGCTCAAAATTGCGCTGGTTTGAGACTTAAGCAGGATTTATGTGCTGCAATGCAGCTGAAATATTTGAAACAGTGCATCAGCAATACGCAACAGAGTTGCCAATGCAACAGATTTTCAATAGATTTTCATAAAAAATTCTGCTCTAATCTCTGCCTTCTAATTCCTACTGTAAGGAGTTCCTTCAAAAAAGCTTCCCTCAAATAAATCCGTACCAACCTTTGGCCTTTACTTTAAGCCCTGTTACTCAAAAGCTAAAATTTACACTTAAAGAAAAATCTATTTAAAATATAATTTGTATCAAGAATTTTAAATTTTTTTCAAAGATTATTTTTTAAAAACTATGCTTGGAATTCTGCATTCACAGTAGGTTTCTGCCATTCAGAATTTAAGCTTTCAAAATGACTTTAAAAACATCCCAAAATCTACTAAGTTGAAGCCCTTTATTAGCTCAGCAAGAAAATTTAATTAAATTTCCATACCACTGAAGGTTTTACTATATAGGAGCTTCTTTGAAAATGTCCTTACCATTTGCAAGTCCGAAATTATTATTGGTAACAAAATTAAAGGCAAAACGTCGTGTTTCTTGAAATTTTTTTGCAGATATGGAGCTTCCTTGTCGTGTATTCATATATCCTTTAAAAAAATCCTTTTTTCCTTTCTCCATTCCTACAGATACTTTCCTAAAATCGCTTAAAAAAGGTCCTTGTGCAAAATTTTCTCGATTTCCTATAGTTGCTATCCTACACATTTCTGCTTATTTCTTGAAAATATTCTACGTATAACTTTTCTCTTTCATTACAAAATATTTGAATATGGCAACTCTTCACTAGTAATATACATATATCACTGACTCATACAAACATCCTGCCACTGCCCGTAAAGAAGCTGCCTTCATAGCTTTTAATTTAAACACCATAATTATTTGCATTCCACTCTTTAAGCGCTGTCCGCAAAATGTTTGCAAATGAAGAAGCACACAGAGCGCCAACTTCATTGTCCTGTCGGCATTGTCCCTATCACATGCCTTCTGCATGGCTGCCACCCACAAACGTTGGCGCTTCAACTCAGACGACTTGGCATTGACTTTGCTGCAGTTTTTCAGAATGTCATGAATATGAAATGAAAAATGTAAAGCTTAAATAAATAACAACAAAAGGCAAAAGGATATGTGCAAAATTTTAAAGAAAGTGTAGAAAAAATATGCATATTAAAGGCATACAAAAGGAAAGCTGAGAAACCACCAGAAAAGTGAAATTCGCGTATGGAAAAAGGTAAGAAAATTTCAAAATCATAAGAAAAGAAAGGGAAAAAGAAAGTGAGAGAAAGGATAGTACTAAAATAAAAGGTAGTTAGTCCTTGCGCTGAGGTAGAAGGCGCCCGCTTTTCCAGCATTGCTGTCATTCCGCTGCACTGCGCTCGACGGCAACTTCTCGCATTTGCCAAGCTCACTTAGCGACGCGGCTGCGGCGCTGGCAGCGGTCCTGCGCCTGGACATGGCATCCTTTTGGCCAGGTGCTTGCACAACGGCACATCGCGCACAGCATCGCCAATGAAAAGAGACAGCAGATACCATTGTTTCATGCCGGTTGATTGAACTTTGTAATTCCTGCAAAAAAACACACAAAAAAAGCAGCAACAAAATAATAAAAATGAGAGCATATAAAATATTACAAAAAATCGTGCAAAATAAATACGCCAGGATATGCAAGCGCAAAAATGGTGCTTGCACAAGCAGACGCATTTTAAAAGCGGATTACAAAAATAATAACTTATAAGTAGCGGCATCAACGGAAAGTGGAGTAGCATAAGTACTTTGCGTACCTTGAGCGCTGATGAGTGCACCAAAGCGTAGTGAAATTCGCAATAAATCAGAGACGCTGGAAGGGGAGCAAAATAGCGCTGCAGCTTTAGTAGCAAGAATTATACAAAAAAAAGAAGGGGTAGGAAAAGCATGAAGTTCAGTTGAAAAGAGTGCGAGTTGTGAAAGTAGGTACTACTTGTAGTAAAAGAACAGATTTAGCTGTGAAGTGGGGTTAAGAAAAGGATTGCACACTCATTCATTTTGAGAAAATTATAGCATGGTTTCCAAGTTCATAAGTACATATAAGAAAAGTGAAACATTCTAAGCTGTTCAAAAAATAGCAGAATTAGTTATAAGCTCATATACATGGTATATGCTATTGGGTAGTTCACAGTTCCGTGCTATCTAGTGTGCTTTCCTTGCCGCCTGCTAAATTAAACCCACTTTGCCATCTGGCAACGTTTTTTGTTGTTGCTTTGCACGCAAACAAGAAATACCACTAGCTGAAAAAATTGACATGCGTTGGATCGTGTTTTTCTTTCGTCATAAGCTGGCATTTCTCATCAGCTGTTTTTTTTCGCGAAAATGGAAACAGATTTTGAGCAAATTTTATTGAATTCTCAGAGAATAATCACACACTACTTCCATTTTGATGGAATATTGCTTTTTGCTAGAGTAATAAATCCTTAATAATCGCTTTAGCAAACACTTGTAATGCGATTGTGGCAAATTAAGAATGGTCGACGAAACAGGAGCGCTCAGAGTTTTATTTTACTATTGTGCTGAAGTTGCCAGATGGGAAATTTAGAAGGAAACTGTGAATACCCCATATATATATTGCAACTTGTATCAATATTGGCTCAACTTGAAATTCGCTATATTCTCCAAGAATATTTATAATGTCACAAGCTAGTTCTCACTTCATCAGCGTCTGTTGTGCTAATATGTAAGCAATAACATCTACAAACTTCTGCACTTATTACCAACAACCTTCGTTTGCCTACACTTCTAAACAAAGGCACCCCTTTCCCCTTTGCATATCAAACCATTATGCACTTCATATGCAAGCTTACAAATGTGCATTTTGTGGAATTTTGCCAAGTTTTGCGCAATTTTGTGTAAATATGCAAAGAGGAAGGGTATTTCGCTCTTACGATTTTTCTGCTTATTTCAAATTTTAAAATTTTCACACTCTTCTAGTCGCCATTTCCATTTCCATTGGTGCCAACTTCATGCAAAAGTGTTCAAAACTCATTCCAACTTCAAATTCTTTGGTGTACAATTTATTTTAATATGGAAAATGGCTTCAAATTGTGTTGGCTTGCATTGGCCTTATGCAGATCAGCTTGCGTAGAAACTTAACATAGAAACAATTTCCGCAATAACTTAAACATATTATTCGATATTTAACAATGCATTTTTTCTGTTAGGTTCGATGGGTGAAATATTAATCATTTATAGAATATCCTCTTCGGGCTGTGCACTTTTCCTTTAGATAAATTTATATATGTATGTTCTGTTGATATTCTTTATTGACTAGGCTACATTCATGTTTTTAGCTACTTTTCTTTTATAAAGAACTTTCCTTCCATTTTAATAATATTCCGAAGGAATTCAAATCAACTGAAAGCACAAACGGCTGAACTTGAAGGCAAGGTGCTGCTTAATTTTAATTGCAGCTAAAAGCATCAAGACGAAAATCGTGTCTAAAAAAAGAAGGGAGTTATATTTTCATTATATTTATTATAATTTCGTTGGGTAGGACCAGTAGATTTGGTTTATGCACTTTATTTGATCAAAGTTCAGTGTTTAAGTGTTATATCTCTAATGTGAGAGGTCGCCATTTCAGATCCCAGCTGGCACTAAAAAAACACAGAATTTGTTTCAAAATTCTCTTTTTATTTGATGTTATAAGAACAGGCTGAGATTTGAACCCAGACCTCCCGCATCAGCGACCAATGCGACAACTGAGCCACCACGGCACCGGGAATATTTAACATACATATATTCTGATTTCACATGAATAGCAGCATATTGAGTTGCATATTTTGTCTATAACTATTTCTGAACATTTACAATTTGACTTCAAAGCTGTGAGGTTATTCTAGAAATCGAGTTACATATATATCGACACTCGTATTGCGTCTCTTTAGAAATACCCTATAAGCAATTCAGTAGTCGACTACGAAAATAACGCACTTATAGTTGACTTTTCAGTAGTCGACTACGAAAATAGCACACTTATAGCTAACTTTTATGACCTAACTATAAGTTAACTACAATGTAGTGCAGAGCTGCCCCAAAATCAAAGCGAGCTGTTTGCTTTCTTCTTTTTTGCTATTTGCTTTTTTTGAATTTTTTGAATTTTTTGAATTTATTTATGTGTATTGTGAAATTGAAATTGAAAAATCAAAGCAGGCCGTTTGTTTTCTTATATAATTGTCAAAAATCGGCTCAGAAAGAAACGAAAAGATTTATCGTGAAATATATATGGAAATATGATGATATATTATGTTAATCAGGCAACGATTTTACACCATATTTTAATAAAGCGTATTATTAGCTTATCAACTAATAGTTTAGTTGAATAGCTTCATATGAAATTAGTTAGGTATAGCTAAAAAATTAGCAAACTTTTAGCTAACTTCTTAATAACTAACTTTTAGCTAACTTCAAAGTAACCGACTTTAAGTTAGTTGAAAGGTCATCGAAGGGTAATCGGGACTGACTACTGCCTAGGACATAGCAATGTTAAAAAAGTCAGTCATTTCCACTGAAAGTAGTCGAAGAATAGTCAGCTATGGTTGCGAAGTAGTTAGCTTATAGTGCACTAAAAGTTAGTTGAGTTGCCGGTAGGGTATAAACTTTATAAAACACAACCTTTGTTCAATTTGTAGAAGTTGCTTTAAAACTTGCCAACAAAATGAAAACTCTACATGTCTCCTTGTCTTCTCTGCCTTCATATACCCCTACATATTCTCAAGTGTCTAAAGTACTTCGACTGCTAAAACACCTTATCAACATAACACGTAGACAACTACAAATACAACTACACTGGCCGGCATTGATTACACAAGCTCAACAAATATGAATGTGTGCATAAATGAGTGTGTGTGTGTGAGTAAACTTTACAGAAATGCCAAACAAGCGCTGTCAACTCTTAACATATCTCGAAATTCATACTTTTCACACCAATTTCTAGCCACCCCCCTCCGACACTATTAGCAAGGAGCTGGAATTGTAGCTGAGTGGCAGCTTGAGTGTGTGTGTGTGTGTGTGCTTTGCCACAGACCTCCCAGGAGCGGGAACTTTTGTAGTTTACAAGTGTCAAATGCAATATTCAAAATTATTTTTGAAATGTTTGCTGTTTACTTTTGTTGGCGCGCTTTGTTGTTGTTTTCATTTACTACGGTCAAATGCAATTTTCCATTGCCACTTTTGTTGACTTTTTTCAGCAGAAATACCAGCTCCATTTTGTTGTACGAGCATGTGTAACGTACAAAGGCTACTTTTCAGCAGCAGAGCGGGTTAAGTAGATTTGGTAACTGTTTTTGTTGGTTTTTTTTGGGTATGCTGTTGACTTGACTGTACAGTTTTTGAGTGTGTGTGTGTGTGTGTGTGTGGGTAATAACAAAATATGATTAAAGTTTTTGATTAAATTTATACGTGCGCATTTCGATTGGAATGGGCGGGAAATTTTGTATAGGTGTCAAAATTTGATTTGGTGTTGTGGCAGGGGGCAACAGAAATTGTTTTGAATAAAATAATACAAAAATAAGAGAAAATAGAAAATGTTGTAATTTAATTATAAATTTGTTGCAAGTTTGTCATTTAATTAAAATCACACTTGCATAATATATGGTAGAAATTTCACACTTAAATTCCATTAAAAGTAATTCCATTCGAAGCTCACATAATGTAAAATATTTCTAAACAAAATTTTATAGCTTTGATTATTGTGAAACAAGTCGATCGATGAGACTGCACTCATTTTAAAATGTATCTCTATGAAGTCTCCACAAACTCTCCAAATATTTAAAATCTACAAGCCTGCAGAAAAAGTATGCGTAGATATGTCGTAGTACTTAAATAGATTTGAAATCCTATTTTGTGTTATAATATTAATAGCCTATGTACTTTTCTTTGAAAAACTTGTAAATTCTACATATGTAAAATTTCGGATTGAGAAGGTTTTCAAATTCATTTCACTCTTTTATTTAAAATACGAAAATTTCCTCATAGCAAAAATGGCGCTCTTAAAGGAATTTAAATAATGTTTCTTCAAAATTTCAAAGCTACTGCAATAAAAAGTGCATGCAACTCTTCTCCAAATTTGTAATTTATGCAAAAGCCAGCAATTACGCGCCAGAATTGAAAAAGTTTAACAAACTTTCTCACATATACACGCACATACAATCGTACTCATACACACAAACTACCCTGCTAAATTTTGCGCTTTTATTGCAGCAGCTGCCCGAAAAGGGGAGAGAGAGTGAGCAGCCTCTGCCGAACTGATCTGAGTCACGCGCAGCCACAGTGTGGCAGGTCAGTTCGGTTGCGTTGGCAACCCTGCCCCACATATTTCAGCCCTTTCGAAATGTGCGTAATTTGTCGCTTGCTCGCCGCGTTTCTGTCTGCGGCAAGTTGTAAAAATTTGAGTTGTTGTTGCTATTGTATTTTTACGACTGGCGTCGCCATCAAAGCGCAAAATTGCCAAAAAGGGAAAACTTTTTCATTGACGCGCGGGAATTTTCTGAATGGTGCTTCTTTGAAAATAATGCAAGATTTTTTGTTAATTTCTATGTTCTGCGCTGTAGCAATTTGAGCAGTGGCTGTGATTCCCACTGCAATGACATTTGAATAACTGTGGCAAGCTTGGAGGGGGCATTTATTGTCGGAATGACCAGCATAAATTCAGCGCCTGGAGTTGTCATATTGCTGTAAATACACTCCAAAATCGAGCTTGACTGGCAGCTGCCGGTTCGATTTTCTTTGGGTCTTTCCATTCGAACTCATCGCCAAGCGTAAAAGAAGTTGCCATACTACACATATTATAATAGATTCATGTTTTTTCCTACAAAAGTATTTCTACAAAATTAATATGCAACATTTATATGCAAGAAATTTTGTTCAATACTAAGAATTCTTTTTGGAATGGTGATAAGAGTAAATGGAAATATTGAGAAAATTGTTAAAAATTATAAGCTATACAACTATGCTTTCTTTGAAAATGAAGTTGAATACTAAATTTTTTAGCAATACACATTTTCAATTATGTATTGCTGCTATTGTTAACATTGATTACTTTAAGCCACATTTCCATAAAATCTACCTAGAAATTAGCACTTGTACTATTATTGATTCAAATACAATTTTAAATTTGCAAATATTTTTGCTTTTGTCAGCTTGTGGCAACACTATTCCTCCTAAATTAAGCATAACAAAACTTCACTTGAGCACTTTGCTCTTACAAATGATTCAATCAGTGAATTTTCAAATTGAAATTACGATAGCAACAACAAAATCAAACAGAAATTGCAATGACATGCACATTTTGTCAAAGCTGCCAGTCACTTCCTCCCCCTCGCCATCTTTCGAGTAGCGAGCGAGCTGCAAAAAAAAAGAGATATGGAAAACAGCGATTACATTTGCGAACAAGATATTAAATTATGCACAGATGAGTTGGCATTTGTGCGAATAAAAATTGATTGGAAAACATGCGAAATTGTGCGCTCATTTGACAAAATTACAACAACAAAAACAATAATACTGACAGCAATTGGCATTCCCACTGCAATCTGTGGCGTCTTTGAGTGATTGAGGATAACAGGGCTCAAATGAGTTATGGAAGCTTTTTGTTTATATTTTCCAGAAATGTAATTTCAATATCAAAATATTTCGAAGTAACTTGAAAGAAAATTCATAAATTTTGATTAAAATCTATAAATTGCAATGTCTTTGCTTTTTGCAATTAATAATAACTCCCACAAGTTCTAGTCGTGATTCTTTAACCTAAGAATATGACAAATTTAAATACATAGAAATTTATTAAAATTTAAAAATATTTAATTTTGTAAAAATGCTAAGGAGATTTATATACGAATTTGTATATATTGATATTTGACAAATTTTTTCAATTCAACAAAATTGATATTTAATTAGAAAGGACTTTTTGGCCGAATTATAGAAAAATTAAAAAAAAAATTATAAAAATTGTTTGAATATGTTAACTGGTAATCAATGGAATCGATTTGTTCTCTATGTATTTTCAAAATGTATATCTAAAATGCTCACTTTCCAGGCGCCCCCTGGTACTAAGGTCTATATTGGCCCATAACCTTAGACGACACTGATTATAATAACAACAAAAAGTGCTTACAGAACATAGCCAGACGCCATGTAGCCAAGTCAACCATTGACACAGGTCGACGTTGGCGCCCTCTGCCACATTCTGTTGGCAACTAACAACAACTGAAGTTGTCGCTGGTTGAAGTTGCAGAAAACTGATGAAGACGATGAAGACATTTGCAACGTAGCGGAAAGAACTACTTGCAACTGCAATGAACCATAAAGCCATTTGCCTTTTGTTGCTAGACTCAGACGCACTCAAACCGCCGCAGCTTCTTCAAAGTTTGCTACTTCCTTCATCACTACGAGTATAGCTGCTTCCACTTAACATTGCCAGCGTGCGCAGTGCTGCTCTTCAGCCGGCATCTCGTCGACCTACCTCAAGATTTCATCCCACGCCGGATGTGCTCCTTGCCTGCCCGGACGCGAGGCATGCACACGGCAGGGCTCCTCCAGAATACACGCCTTCGGACCGAATTCACGTAATATTTCCTTTTGTGCCAAATCAGCGTCGTAAGCCAACGCAGCGGCGTCACGTTTACTGCGTGAACGATACGTGCCTGTGGTGTGTGTGTGAGTGTGTGTGTGAAGTGTGGCAAAGAAAGAAAGGAAGAAAAAAAAGCATAAGTTGATGATTAGTGCAAGCTCAATTATTTAAATTAGTCAGCAAAATAATTTCGCAATTTAGAGTAGTTGCTAGTAAATTGAATTCCAGCACAGTTGGAATAGTTGAATTCCAATTTGGTACAACGGTGCGTATGAAATTTTGTTTACTTTAATTAAATGACATATTGAGCATAGGAAAGTAATTTCTTTCTCTACACTTTTTTAAAAATTGTGGCTTGAGTTACACTGAAGACTAGAATCTTGCAAATTTTCATGCATTTTTGAATGTCTAAAAAGGTGTTTTGTCACCTACAGTTTCTGTAGAGCTTCAAGTCACTTCCCTACTTTTATAGACCTTTCTTTTTATACCCTACACCTATGGTAATAGGGTATAATAACTTTGTGCCAAAATTGTAACGCATTAAAGAAGCCTTCCTAGGTATAGACAAAAGTATATAGAAATGATCAGAAACACTTTCTCTTTTCATTTTCGGTTGTCCGTCTGTCCGTCTGTCTGTCTGTCTGTCTGTCTGCGTGTACGCAAAAAAAAGAAAGAAGGAGTTGTCCGATTTGGACCAAATTACTTGGTACACAGTCACAGTGAACCTCGGGTTAGGTAAAGTGTTAAAATTATTCAAATTGGTAGAAGGATACGCCCCCAATGGACCTATAAGCCCCTCTACCTCGGGTTTTTTGCGATCAAATTGCTGTAATTTGTCTAATTACTCATTGAAAAGAATAATACTTGGTATTCAAGTTAAGGGGGCGGTCATATATGTCATACGAAAAAATGGGCGTGTTCCGCCCACTATGTAGGCTGTAAATCAAATGCACCCACAATTTCAGTGAATTATCACCCTGCTTGGGAACATGGTGTAGGGTATTACTCTGTCGGTGAAACCCGACTGATACTTCCTTACTTGTTTCATATGCTTTTAATTTTCGTTATTACTTACTTCAACTATATATAACTAATATATTTACTATATGCTGTCTGTTCGCCTTATCAGCGAACTCATTAAGACTATCCAAAAAAATGAAAAGAGCGATTCCATTTACATGTACTACTTGACAACTACTTCAGCTCTAAGCAGCTGCAAAATATCATCGAAAAATTCGCTAAAATTTTGTAATAAAGCACTTTTATAATTTTGGCAGTATGTATGCCAATTACTAAGGCCAAGCCCCCATTGACTACGCCCCTGAACTGTGCACAAAACCGTGTTATTGCCGGTCAAATTTTTATTTCATTTTTCATTTACACACATTATTCACACATCTTCAGTCAAAATCATTCGACCTTGAACTAATTTCCTAATGCACATAAAATGCTTAACGTGTTTTTAGCGGGTCACAGAGTGTGCACCGCTGATTTTATCTCAACGACATGGCAACACTGTTTCCTAAAAATTTTATTGCTATTGTTTTGTTTGGTTTTGTTTTGTTTTGATATTTCTGCTGATTTGATGCATGGCTTATGCAAGTATATAAAATTTTTTTGCTTGAGCGCAATGAAAGCTTCAATTTAGTCACAGGCTGCTGAGTTTACTTTGACAAATTTTTTGTGTCATGTAAATATTATGTAAGTTATTTTAAATGTGCCTACTAAAATGTTGACATTTATGTCAAATGTCAGCGCACTTTTGAAGTGCTTGACTAATGCGTGAACTTTGAAAGTCAGCTTTGAAATGGGCGCGTATTTTCAAAGCAGTTTCTGTCAAATAAATAAGTGAGTCACTTTCGTGTATTTTTATAAGCGGCCTATTATACGTGGAAACTATGAAACCGCTTACGGTCATAGGCGGTCAGATGGACGAACCGATGTTTAAGCGGAACTCAAGACAGAAATAGATTCTGATCATCTCTATATGTCTATAGCTAGAACTGATCCTTAAATGTATTTCAATCTTGGCACAAAGCTATTATAAACTATTATATTATATATATAGTGGAAACTGCCTAAATTTAGCTCGACTTTGCGCATATTGAAACTCGCTTATACATCCCGCCAATAGAAGGAACTCGTATTGATATTGATATATATTTAACAGAATATCGAATTTCAAGCTTTATTATTTTTGAGCAGCTTATCAACCTTTTGATTCACCGAATTCGGTCTAAAAACTCTGCGCTTGCTGCTATTTAACATTTTTTTCAAAGTTTCCACTCACCTGGATTCAGTGAATAGGCCAACTTCTTGGCGAATTGTGACAAACGCACCGATAGCACAATAACGGGAAAACCGACCAATTGCACGGGCAGTTCGAAAAGTGGATCAGGATTTTGAGCGAGCGCATCGTCAATAAACTCCGACAGCAGCACGAAGAGCACATATAATGTGGGTATGAGCGATAGCGAGATGACTTGACGTAAATTCATATTGATAAAGATTATTTTGTGGAAAAATAGTTGGTAGAGCCGAATGATGCACTTTTAAAAGGCGTTCATATAACTTCAAGAGAATATTGCACAATTTTGTATTGATTGCTTATATACATATATTATTTATGTATGTTTGATATATATTTTTGAATATTTTATATAAATTTTGTAGCACTTTTTGAAATATTAGTATCTTTTTCTCTGAATCTTTTCAAACACTTCACTTTCAGCTGCCAGGCAACCACCAACTATGACCAGGTTTCGTCTTGCACTGACAACATGCTGTAGTTTGTAGCGCCAAGAAACGGCCACGAATGCTCGCTCAAAAAAAAGCATCACAAAACTGCAGCCAAAAGCACCAAAAAAAAGAGTCCAAAAACCAGCCAACAGTCAATAAAACGTCAAATGCGCCTGTGGCTTACATGCCAAAGAGAGTCGGCTTGAAGTTGCCTGACTTGCGCTGAAGACGGGTTAAGCCAATTGACCAAGTTTCTTTTTGGTTTGTTTTGCTGTGTGCTGCCACTATTTCTGCTTCGCATGAACAGTGCCGTCTTTAGCTTTCTAAGTGTTACCTAATGTCAAATCATTTCGGGAAACTGTTCTGCTATTTTCGGAAGCAAATAATTGCTTTTCTTGTTGAAAGAACGGTTTATTGCTATCTTGAAAACAAGAACCACTTTTCATTGGTTAGCAACTTGTTCATCGATATACAGGCATGTGATGGAAATCGTACGAATTCAAAACGAAAACGAAATTTTAAATCGTACGAATTCGTTTTAAGTGTGATGGAAATTGAACTATTTCATTTCAAATTTCGGCATTTATGTATATTCAACAATTTCAGCAATTCGAAACAATACAATGCCCTGTGATGAAATTCGGTTTTTACGATTTCATTTCGATTTGAAATCGCACCGAACGACTTGCTCGATTTTGAAAATAAAGCATATCACAAGGCAAATCGATTTCACTCGCCTTTTCGTACGATTTCGATTTCCAACACATGCCTGATTCTCTTTTCTCATATCGGCAAGAAGTTCTTTTAATTGTGGAACCTTCTTCTTCTTCTTCTTGATTGCTCAATAAAAACCCCTTACCCGGTTTCAAGCTGACGTAGCGCTTCTCTACAGGCGCTCCCAGAATATCATTGCTTAACTTTTTCGCCAAAATTTTTTCAAAAACAAACACTACTTTTTAAATTAGCCGAAGCTGAAATTTGACTGCTTTTCCAAAGTGTAGCTCTAAGCAAGTTTGCAAACCCAAGCATAGGCTAAACAACGCTAACTTTCATATAGAAATATATTAATATTGTCTTTTCTATGGCAGAGATTCTTCTTTAAATGTAAACTTTCCTATTATCTTAACTATGGCAATAAGGATTCTTTACAATCTAAATTTCCCATTTCAGCGCTGGGTACGTGACTTCATAGCAGCGCCCCGCTGTATAGTTCGAGCCCATGCCTTAAAACGCCACTGTTTATGAGTGTAAAAATAGCTTTACATTGCGGAAGAGGCCGTAAAGCAGAAGACGACCACAAGCAGTGTATTTGGTAGCAAAAGTGGAAAGGGAGACCCACATAAATACAAAAACGTAAATTATAGCAACAAGTGAAAGTGAGTTGATAAAGTCTTTGGTATGTCGTTTTGGCGCTCGGTTATAAATTTTTTTTTATTTTTTATAGTTTCTTTGCTACTCTTCATATTTTGTTTATTTTTGGTTTTATCTGGCCAACAGCCAGAGCTACCTTAACCCATTAAAGACTGACCATAGATCGGCTCATACGATTTTGATGAAATTTTTATTGGCGTGCCTGGTGAACCATAGAAGTTGAAAGAAAAAATATTTTTTTTTTATCTGCACCCACACCTGAGATATGGTATGGGTATTTAAATACCCGACAGGCCATGGTGTGACTTGCTTTCGCTTTAACTTTTTTGCCAAAAAATAATCCGCGGTATTTCGTTCGCGTTATGTGGGCGAGCGATATTTGCAAAATATAGAAAAAGGGGTTTCCCCGAAAAAAGTTAGAAAAAGCATGCATACGAAATGCGCGGCATTTCGTTCGCGTTATGTGTTCTAGCGTTATTTGCAAAATATAGAAAAAGGGGTTTCCCCGAAATAAGCTAAAGAAAGTATGCGTACGAAAACATGAGAAAGCTTTTCATTGTAGTGGTGGTCATTGAGTAGTGCTGTTTTTAGCTTGAGGTATTTTGAACTGAAAATGATTCGTCGACAACAAATTTTAACAGCTGCTGAAGTGGAAGCTTTTCTCAATGATTTATCTGATGGAGATAGTGATGGAGAAGAGGTAGGTCAACATGCCGACTTTATTAATGTTATTATAACGCCACCCGATGCCGTCGATGCTGTAAGTGACAATGAGGAATTGGATGATGATGTCCAATTGTTGCGCGATGAGCGGGAACTGCCCCGTGAGATTGCCGGACAGTTTGAAATTGAATGTATTTACGATGATTGGAACGAAAATATGGCATTGGAGGGGGATGATGAGGAAAGCGAAGCCGAAATTGACCAAGAAAATGATGCGGATGTGACCTCAACATCTAAAGGTCGTGGCCGCAAATCGCTATCGAAATCGAAAAAAGCAACAAAACGACCCCGAATTGATGAAGAAAGTAAGCCAAAATGGTCCCGAAAGGAAAACTATGAATTCGATAAGATTCCGTTTGACGATACATGTGCTTCTTACAAAGCGTTATATGAAAACATTGGTGCTATGGATCCTGTGCAGCTTTGGGAAATGTTTATTGACGAGGAAGTGTTGCAATTGTTGGTCACCTCTACTAATCAATATGAGGCAAGAAGTGGTATTGGCCGTTGATAACAAATGCGTTAGACGCGGTCATGGTAAATGCGTGGAAGCTACACTGCTTTTGTCGCAAATATGAAAATAACCCCTTGATGTCTCAAGTAGAATTCCGAGTGGCGGTTTGTGAATCCATTATGGTAAAGCGCACTTCTCATCATCCAGGAAGAAAATCGACTTCCGGGGCCGAACTAACAACGCGTTATGATCGAATGGATCATTTGATCGGAAAGCTCAACACTCGTCATCGTTGTTCGCAGTGCGGCGGTAAAACTGAATATGGATGCTTGAAGTGCCAGACAAACTTGCATCCAGCTCCTTGCTTTTCGGACTACCATAAAGGTGTTGCACCAGACCAACAAAAAAAAGCAATGGCTCAATGAAAATTTTTTTATAAACATTGCCAATTTTTAATAAAATAAGAAAAATTCAAATTTCTATGCTCTTTTTATTTACTTCAATTTATATTTGTCATACAACAAAAAATTGCATTTTGACTACACACCATGGACTGTCGGGTATTTAAATACCCATTTTCAAAATATCTTGTGTGACGACCAGGTTTGTTAGCGCATTTTTGCTTGATTGTCTCTATTCTAAAAAGGATACCTTAGGCCACCTAGAAAGAGTGCGCGTTTTCCATTTTTCCCCTTTTTCATTTATTTGGGAGCACTTTCCTAAGCATTTTCCGACTCAGAAAAAAACAGAATTTTCAATGGTACAAAACTTAAGGAAAACCCAGGAAAATTTGTATGGTTTTATTTTTTATTTTTAGGTTTATCTTTCCTCTTCACTATTATGAAAAAAATACCTCGATGTCTATTTCCTAGTTCGTGCTAAAATTTTTTAAGTTTCAGAGTTTTCTTGGGTATTTAAATACCCAATAGACTAAAATGGGTTAAGGAGCAGCGCGGAACTGTTCGTCGCTTGCGGGCTTTTGCTTTTGCAAATATTTTCAAGTTGCCGCTCGTTTTTGGCCATGCCGCAGCGCACTTGGCTTAACAATTAGCCAAGCTATTATGAAATAATTTGATCAAAGCCTACAAAAGCAGGCGAGGTGACGCAAATGTGGCGTGTGCACTTCAAGTGTGAAATTTTAATTTTTAGCTACAAATATTCACAGCTCCATTCCAGCATAGCTCAGCGCTTGATATGCTTTTGACGGTTTTCGATAACGATAATGTGTGTCATAACGTGTTGTGTGGTAGGCAATACCGCTAAAATTACTATGTAATATACATGGCTGTACTATATTTGTTGTTGCCTTTTCCAGCCAATTTCCTGTCGAGTGTTGTTGGAGACACTATGGCGCTATAGACGATATATATAGCTACTAATCACCTTTGAACACCTCAACGAGGAAAATTCATTATAAATACAATATTTATATATATATAAAAAAACAATAACAGCGCCCAATAATGGCATTAGGATAACGGTACCTTATGTACCATGGTAGCACAGTTCAAAATCCCATTAATAAATTTTTTATGGGAAGCATGCTTTGGTAATCTTAATTTGAAAAATTATGACATGGTGTCCCTATTATTTCGCACATATCTGTATATATAGGAGACTACCTTGCACTTTAGAACTCAGAAATTTTGCAGACATTTTTTGAAATAATCTACATTGTTTTAAATCCTATAAATATCGACACTTGCAATTTAATCGCCAAAGCCTTTATATTCAAACGAAAGGTTCTACCAATCGATGTACTCTGCGATTGAATAAATTTTAATAAACATTGCAATTACTTACGAATTTTGTTTAATATTTAAAAAGCGACTATATCGATATGCCGGCAGTAGCGCCACAAGTGCTCGTAGCATACAAACCTCATCACTGAATTTCCGCATATTTGGCTTTAACCGAAAAGTACTTCATCAACTAAACCAGAAGTAATCACTGAAAACCCACTGAGGAAAACCACAGCAAAGCGGACACCATTTAAGCGGCGAAACGTGAAAGTGAAAAAGAAAAATGCGAAGAAAATCACGCAATCACGCCGTGTTATTAAAAGAAACTTTTAAAATATTGCAGCACATAAATGAGAGGATACTAAAAATAAAAAAGAAAATTTTCAATGTGTAGTAGTAGTGGTAATATACACCCAGCAAACCAAACGATATTATACAACGCGATATACAAACTTTTAAAGCCACCTCTTGGAAAAATAATGGATTTCCTTTTACTACACCTTATATTATCAGCAAACTTTATTAATTATCGTTATTTTCATAATGATATAACAATATCCAACATTTTTACACCATGAAAATAAAGTTCTTCTATATAAATAGTTACGATATACCAACAAGTTACGATATTTCAGCAATATCGTAAATGCGCATCGATTGGAAAATTGCATATAGGTATATGAATGAATATACTTGTAAGTAGAGCCCGACCGAACCCGAAATTTTGGCCGAGACAGAGACCGAGACCGAGCGTTCGGCCTTTTTTTAATGTTCGGCCGAGACCGAGACCGAACCTTTCGAATACATATGCAAAAAAAAGAAGAAGAATTTTAATTTAAAAAAATTTATACATTTTTAGGAAAAAATACATTTTATTATAAAAACTAATTCTTTTGAGGTATAAATACCTACATTAAGCATCTGATGTATGAAAAATCAATAAAAAGTATTATTAAAAAATTTAAATTTTGTTTAAAACTATACAATTTGTTCCTCAACTGTTCGGCTAAATACTCGGCCTTTTTTAGCCGAGACCGAACCGAGACCGAACCCGAGCCTTTTGGCCGAACTGTTCGGTAACCGAGACCGAGCGTTCGGTCGGGCTCTACTTGTAAGTGTATTTGTTCCAATATATGAGTATCTGTGTGAGCGCGTTAGCCAACCTACTTAAGTGCGGAAGAAAATGTAAAAAACTGTGGCAATGGCGCAGTTGAATGCGGGTCTCGATGCGCCGGAGTCGGTCAATTGCGCACGCGTACAACGCTTGATGGCGCTGCCGGTGAAGCCGTTGTGCATAGCTGGCAAAGCAAATGAAAATGGTAAAAACCACTTCTGGCTTGCGGCCAGAGAGAGGAGCGAGAGGAGCAAGAGAAGCGAGAGCTGTGAAAAAGATAGAGGCAGGCATTGAATGTTGGCCAATGCGAGTGCGCTTACATAATTAAGCTGGGCTATGTAATAAACAAGTTGTTGTTGTTGTTATTGGTAATGGAATTTGCTGCGATCGTTTGATATTAACAAGTGCTATATATACGAGTATACATATACATATGTATATGCTCGCAAAATCATCTCGCTGACCGCCAGCGTTAGACTACGTGACAACAAGCGCACAGAGCTTGTTCAAGCTTCCAGCTTCTCTCTCTCTCCTTCAAGTGGCGACGCTTCCTTGTAAGTCATGCCATTAAAATTGACTTTATTTACAGGTTTTTATGATCATTACCGTTGCAATTTTTTTGCAATTACCATAAAGTCGCTATTGCTTTGACGATGCCATTATTAATCTTTGTGTGAACTTTCAAAAATGGTAATAATTTCCTACTTATATATGCAAAAATTTGCGTAGACAATATTCTTTTCTTCTTTTCTCTTTCCCTCTACAATTACACATGCAAATGCAAATTTTCTTCATCAAATTCTGACATTTTAACATTGATGTTGTTGTTGCTGTTGAAAATGTTCTAAATTTATGTGAGTGCGAAAGATATGTTAAGTTAAGCTGGCTGCCTAAAAAGGCCACGCATAAACCCTGTTGAATCCTTAGCGATGCCAGTTAGGGTTCCATTTAGGGTTCCATTTAGGAAGGGCCAAAGCAATGATCTATCAAAATTTGAGTGGGAATGCAAAACAAAAATGCTCAGCTTGAGAAGGTCTGCAATGCAAG
This sequence comes from Neria commutata, assembly GCA_963457695.1. Classification (NCBI taxonomy): domain Eukaryota; kingdom Metazoa; phylum Arthropoda; class Insecta; order Diptera; family Micropezidae; genus Neria; species Neria commutata. The sequence continues at coordinate 40,189,452 of OY735248.1, forward strand.
TCTACTTTGGTTTTTTCTCTTTTGCCAAGGAACTTAACATTGAGGAAAGAAAAATAGTTCGTGCGTAAATTGGTTAATAAATTCCTATATAAGGTTATCTGAAGCTGAGGGAACATATTGTTTAAGGCTTTCTATTAAGTAATAATGCTAGACCTTCAAGCAAACCTTAAGGCTTCTATCTGCTCATGCTCCAATAGCTTCTTTTGATCCAAATTAAAAATTTCTTCTTGTGAAAAGCAGACTGACTCTCACAAAAAGCTGACAAAGCAAAAGCAAAATGCTTAGCATGAGAAAGTCTGCACTCGTTCTTTTTTTCTCTGCCATTTTTCTTCTGTAGGAAATTAAAAGAATTGAAGAACAATGCATGATGACAGCTGGTGCTTAGTATACATATCTGACTATATATGACCGAAAATTGAAACTGCCGCTCTGTGGATAATGCCAACTGCACACTTCCTGCTCGCTCCTGCTGACTTTCAAATGCAGCTTCCTACTCCTTTTGCTCCGTTCAATCAACTGCACTGCACTCCACTTCAGCTCAGCTTCAGCCATAATCGCCAACTGAATCTCACGCTGCTTTAACTGCAGCCAACTTCGCGCTTGATCTTGCCACTCACCTTCACTCACCTTCACTCACATTCACTCACAGTTTCTCATATTTCCTGCCTCACATCAAATTTCCCGACATTTTGCATCATTTTCCTTTGCGGTTTTGATGGCCATTAACATTTTATGCTGGCAACTTTGCAGCGTCTCTCATGACAGTTTAATCACCTTTTTGGCGCAATTATGATCCGTCGTTGCTCAACTGTCATAGCTTTTCTTTCTCTACTGGCAATGTATTTAAATTTCTTTGCCAATTTCCAACACTTGCCAACTTTAGCCAAGCGCGCTTGCGCACAAATTAGAAAGCTACACTTTGACTTTTATTGGAGTTCATTTTTGATTGTATGCAAAAATTCAACAAAAATTTTAAATAGTGCGGCAGCTAACATACCAAAATGTCTTTGTCTTTGCATACACTTTGAATAAAAATATGTTTAAAATGTAAGCTTTCTCTTAAAAAGCTAAATTTTAACCACACAAGATTTAGAAATTATATTATTCATTTAAGTTTGAACGCACTCTAAAATAAGTACCATATCACCTTGACTTTGAAAATGTTTATATAGTCACATATAGTACATATCTGTTTTTTGTATGATTGTAAGTCGACGTGCATATACCGTTCGCCTAACCTTGTTAACAACAGCTGTAATAATTATAAATCGAGTTATAGCTGGGCAAAACAATACATTTCAACTCTTTAAACCCATATAAGCTGATATCTTTGATTTGAAAACAATGTGAGAGAGAAAGAGCAGAAACTGAGAAATACTGAAGAGAAAAGCATGGTAAATTCTAGTCTATTTCTTATTTAAATTGGTTTTCTATATAAATCATAAGTATAAAGTTTAAGGGGGGATTTTAACTAAGGGAGAAGTCCTTCCTTAAGAAATATACAATCCTACGCTTTGTTAAAAGATAAGGAAAATTTTAGCAAAAGTGGATTTTCTTATCAGTACAGTGGGTAAATGTTCATTCCGATCAAAAAAAGTTTGTGTAACGCTGTTTCAAACGCCAACATACAATCACGCAGCATATGTGAATTCAACTCGTAAGCTTTACACATGCAAGTTTGGAAAAAACCAAGCAAACATAATGGAGGGGGGAGAAGAGCAGCTGATGGACATAATGCAAATTTAAGTTGCATATAATTACAAAAATTAACAAAAAAAAGAATAGCGAAAGAAACAGCGCATCAAAATAAAATGAAGAAGAGCCAAACGTTGATCCGAGTCGCAAACCAAAAGCACAACCTAGAAGAGGAAGCAGAAGAGCTGAGCGCGGGAAGACGCATCAAAACGCGGGCAAATGACCGCAGCCAATTCGAATTAACGGCCATAAAAAAACATGCGCATTTCCGCTGCGAATTTTGTCAAGTGTAAAAAAACGTAACAATTTGTAATTATATCGCATTATCTGCCACCACTAAAGTGACAGGGAGGGGCAAGGGACCGCAGCGTTTTGTGAAACTGAATGAAATCGTGGCTTTTGTGCCATTCGTGCAATGACGTTTAATTGTTTGACAGTCATATTGTGCAAAGGCTTTGTTGTTGTATTGTCAGTTCATTTGTTGTATTTTTGCTAACCCAATTTGGGCGACCATAATTGCAAATGCCCACTCATTGCTGCAATTTAATTCAATGTTGTATGCTTTTATTGCTATAAAAATATGGCGATTTTTTTCGTTTGTTAGTTCATTCGTTTGTCTATTCAATTTGTCATTCAAATGAATAAAATCTGAAGCTGTTAAAATTTTTTATTGATATAATTTAAAGTAAAATGCAGTCGGTCAATGAAATTGTGAAATGGAAAATAAGACGGATTCTTGAATTCAACGAAAGATTTCAATTAGTTGCTTCTAACTTCGAGTAGAACAATTATAAGCCAAAGATTATTGCCGCACTCGGCTACCGTATTGAAACAACTCGACTTGTTGTATATAGTAGCACTTGTAACATGTTTTCAATAATAATAATTGAGACTGCTTCATTTAACCTTCATCTGCCCCTCAAAAAAACTTACGTTGCGGACCCTCATGTGTAGATTTCTACACATATGGGATTTTAGTGCATAATTCGAACTTAGCCCTTTTCTTGATTATATTTCTTCAGAAAACATGTTTAAAACATAAAACTAGTTTGCAGTAGCTTTTCTTGAATGCATTTTATGCAAACATTTCGATTGTTGCCTTTTTAGCATGCAATTTTTAAAAAAGAACAGAAAATAGTTTCATATAAATTGTTTTTAGATAGAAATTGTTTTCGTAGCATATATGGCATCTTGATATGCCCTTTGCTTGTGGCGGAACTGTTTTGGATCTTTTTGATGGGATATGGCTTGTAGCATTTGATAGTAAAGATGCTGTAGATTCCGAGCCAGGCATACCAGATCTGGCTGCCATATACGGGTATAACATGTGGTCGAGCACGCACTCAACCAAAACATTATGCCCTATTTTTCATGCTTTTATGGCATATACTGGCGGAATATGCATCTTCCTCGAAAACTGAGTGGTAACGCGGTAACGCATTCATGTGAGTTATAAAATTTCACCAGTAATCTAGACCACTTATCATATTTCTCACAAATCGGAGCATACTTTTCTGATGATTTTTGCTGCCTTCTATTCATTGCATCATGAAATCGTATAACTTGATTCATATATGACAACATTATTGCTTTGAAAATTGGGCGGCCGTGTTCGGTTCGTGTGGTTTCGTTAAGATCTAATATTATATGCATTAGGTACTCAACTACTACACGAATTTCGAAACCATTGCTCTAAAAACTGGCCTATATATACCAGCTAAAATCAAGACACCAATATATGCTTGCAATAAGTTTAAGTCAACCTTTTTGTAGCCCCCACCATGTTTTGCAATGACAAAGACATCCGAATAATTTTTCAATGCTCGGCGGGAAGAAGAGTAAAAAAGCATATCCTATGCCATTAACGCGAGCTTTTTCAATTTATAATTTTATAAATGTATTTCACAACTTAGTTTTTATTCACTGATTTATATTTACGCGCAGAAAAAACAGTATTTTTTCCCGCCAAAACCTCACGAACATATGTTAACTTCATATGTGTAGAAATCTACACAAGGGACAACAATGTAAGTTTTCTTATAAAGGCTCAAAAAAATTTCCGTTTATGATAAAAATGCAATTTTAGCTTTAAATCGATGCTGTTGATAAAGTCATAAAATTTGGAAAAATTTCATTAAGCCGTTTTGGAGAAAATTCCAAAAGTGTATGCTCGATGTGTAGTTTTCTACACCAGGGGCAGATGAAGGTTAAAGAAATCTTTCATTTAAGAAAATCAGTTTTTTATTTCTTTAACAACGTACCACTTTACAACATATCTTATGCAACTTAGCTAGTAACTATGAAGTAATTATCAAGTAACGAGTAACTAAAAATTTAGACATATTAAAATATTAGTGATTTACAACACAACAATCGGCTTAAGTTTAACATATATAGCTATATATTAAGTTTAAAGTTAAACGTTTTCATGCAGACTAGCGCACATTTAGATGCTTCATTTTTCAAAAAACCTTACGATTTTTTAAACGTACGATTAGTTACAAATAGCCTAACTGCAGCATAAATTCAGATCTTTTGCATGAGAATTGACATAAAATTAGTTGGCAAATTAATATCTGAAACTTGATAGACTATTGAAAAGTCGGCTCTTAAACTTAAAAGCAACGTTTTCAGCTTGATTTTAAAAGAAGCATAAATATAGATTTCAAATATAATTTTAGGCAAAAGTTGTAGAAAATTTTAATTTGAATGGGGTACACATATACATATTTCACAAAATTTACATCGGAAGGCAGTTGTCATATAACAACTTAAATTTAAGTCAACAATTTGCCTTATATCTCTTATATTTAAAAAAGTATATATAAGTGCTACATAGTTCAGCGCATTAAGTCTACAATTCTAGCTTGTAAATCAACTACGAATAAATACACAACTACATACGTTTTCATCACAATTTTTGTTATTTTGTCGCAACTTTCGTTTGCATTTACAATTTCTCGTTGGCCCCAAAAGTCTAATGTCTACAGCTTCACCTTGTAGGAGAGCTTCATGAGTTTCTTGGAGCTGATGGGGCAATTGGGCCAAAGATTTGCACAGCCCATGGGACCGCTCTGATCATCGCCGGTGTATCGCAGCAGTTCTCCCATGTGAGCGGCAAAGTGCCATTTGCTGGGCGCGCCATTCATTGCCAGCGACATGGTGGAGGATCTGTAGAAAGATTAAAGAGGAAATATTGTCAAAAATACGACATATTGAAAGAATTCAAAGACGTTTAAAGGGATTTGCAATAAGTTGCTTAAGTTGGAATATTGAAATGGTGATTTACATAAAATGAAAGAAGGCTTCTTCTTCAATCTTTAGAAAATCGCCATAAAACAATATTCGCAATCATGTTTGTACGAGATACAATATGCTTTAATATTAGTCGTTCTATTTTGCTTTCTCCAATACGCTTTCACGTACCTTGATATGATCTTATTTTTCAAAATCTATTTTATAAACTTTCTCATAAAGTTAATTACCATCAGAATGAACTAATTACTCGTTGTTTAAAACTGGCCAACTCAGTGTGTCGAAGTATAGACTTCAATCTAGATTCAAGTAGGAATGCTTTCAAAAACACTCTGCTCATGTATTTAAATAATTTATGTAATAACTCTAGTAAATTTGTCTTAATATTAAATTATCGTTCTAAAGTTGCCAGATGGTAACTGTAAATACTCTAATTACAAATATTACCGGAATTTATGTATAAATATAAAAAATATATAAATTAAATTTATGAGAGCAGCTCAAAATTTAAATTAGAAAACAAATTTGCAGAAATTGCAGGTAATAACTTTCTAGGCAGCTGTTAAAATTTTTCAGCTGACACTAATTTAAATTGGCAATGTTAATAAATCAGCTAAGTTGGCTTGCAAGAGAATGGTGGGTAAAAGAGTTTACGGCTTCATGGTAAAAAATTTTGTGAAGAGAAATGTAAGCCAAAAGAAAAGTCTTCACAAAGCCTTTCAAATTAAATACAAAATTTAAATTTTTTTTACATTTGAAGCACGAGACAAATTTCATAATAATAGTTTTACAAAGAGAAGCAAAGACAATGCTTTTATGGAACGTAGCCAAGATTTTTTAAACTCTTTTCAAGTGCCAACCGTCAAATAACCAAAGCCATCTCGAATCATATCAGTAAAGTCAGCAATTACTTAGTAGCCAACCCCGTTGCTGTAACAAGCCTGCAACAGTCTGCTTCCCCTCTGCCACCTGCCCGCTTCGCATGTAATTGCCAATTTCAATAGCGTGTTACTAATTTCCTACTACTTACATGGTAAACTTGTTACAAACGGGCAGTCATTTTAGACATTTGTAAGTGCATGTGTGTGTGTGTGTGTGTGTGCATTTGTTGTTGTTGTATGTTTATTTAGCTGTTGTGCTTATGTTAGAATCAAGCCACCTTCAAGTCAAGTGCGAGGTCACATATTTTTTTTGCTCTTACTGTCTCATTTTATTGACATTTATTCTGAAATCGCTGAATTGTAACAATTTAAGTTCAGCTCAAGCGAACGATTTCACTCATTTATGTAGAAGTCATACGCTTAACCCTCAGTTGCCAACAATTGCAGTTGGCAATGCAGTTTTTATTTTGAAAGTGTTTTTGCAGTGAATTTATAAGAAAAAGCAACCTAAATAAATACAAATCTTGCAGTTTCGAGCGGTAGAAACGTGACTCTAGCTGGAGCACGTTGCTTGCGCTGCTCGTAAGCGAGATATTACGAGTGAAGCGGCAGCAGCCAACGGCCTTTTTATTGCCAACAATTGCAAACCATGCCAATAGTTTATGCCAAACAGTTGCAACTATGCGCTGTTAATTTATATTATAAACGGCATCTATATATATTTATAGATACACGCTTTTATCGTCTTCGAATAAAAAAAAGGCACGGGTCTGTTGCACGTTTTAGAGCGAGGAGAAAGTAACAACAACTAGCGCACTTTGGCATGCAATTAACGATAGGCAAAAATATTAGCTGTAGCGAAAGGAAATGCATTATTTTTCCAATTGATGGCTGTAGTGAACTGTATCTTGCGTTATATAAGTGCGATCAAGTTATGCTAGATGGCGTTAGATAGATACAGAGATACGTTTTAATACATAGCATCGCTTTAATCATGAATAATAAAGAGGAACTAAAATAAAGAAGTCATTAGAGTGCGACCGAACATCAAATTTTGAGCGAGACCGAACCCGAATCTTTTGGTAACCGAGACCTAGTCTTTGGTCGGACTCTAGAAGTCATATACGACTATAGCATTTCTGTTTAGAATCCATATCAGAAATTCGTCTTCTGCATTTTATGCTTCTTCTTTTTTGGTAAATAGCAACCAGTTACCTGTTTACGAACTAATCTGAAAATAGCTTTAATAAAATCTCTAAATTCACAAATTATATAGAAGTTGCTGTAGTCATTTAAATATTAACTATAAATCGAGCATGATAGCAAGCTTCTGAAAGGAATAATACAAAAAAGATACATTTCTGAAATCAACGTTGCCAAAACAACTACAAAGAGCGCCCATAAGAGTGACTGGCCTGTGCTGCCTTTGAGCGACATCCAAAGGTCATGCTCCTCTTTCTGCTGTCAGTAATAAATTTCATTTCCGGTTTGTGAGAAGGTATTTTTGTTTAAAGCATGAAGACTTTAATTGCAAATTCTATAGCAAGATTCAATATGTTTTGCTACGTAAATACTACATTTAACAAAAGCAATTAAAAAAACGACTTTATCGAATGGTTTACTTTAAAAACAATGACGGAATACTAAAAATAAAGATTATACAATGAATGAAACAGATGCGCAGATTTCTTAAACTTCTGCTTGTTTGTTTTTTAAAGTTGAATAAATTCGAATAAAATATAGTACTAAAATGTTAAAAAAATGCAGTAATTCTTTTCAAAAATGGAAGCTCATTAATGAAGCAGTGCAACCAGTTGCGATGAAGGCACAAGCCCATAGGCGCCTTTTCGTTAGCTCATTTGCAAGAGTATTAAAATTACGCGCAGATGCCGAAAGCGTTTTTGCACAAATGCCAAATTTTTTTTCCAAATACTAAACAAAAGAATGGCAGCTTATAATAAAGCAAAATTAATATAATAATTTGGTTTATTTGAATCTGCAGATTCATAACCGTTAAAGAAAAGGGCAAATAATTTTGTGGACCAGCTCCAAGCTGCCATATTTGGCCTCTTGCAAAATTAGTTGACCTTAACTTGTTTTAAAACTTGCCTAATCAATTGCAGCAGATCCTTCTCCTTTTCGGTGAGCATGTACTCCGGCTTGGCAGCCATTTCGCAGAGCATTTTCGGCAGGCAAGACTCTTTGATGGCATCGGTCAATTGGGATTTGACCAGATTCCGTTTTTGTTGCAATGTCGCTGCGGAGAATTCATTTAGTTCAGGGTCTGCAAATTAATTTTAAAAAAGTAGCAAATTTATTAGTATTAAATAATTTAAATTTTTTGAATAAAAAGACTTATTTTTATATTATGTGACAAATATGAGCAAGATTTAAAAGAGAGCAATCACTTATGCTATGCATTCTAAGAAAAGTACGAATATGCAAGACGTGCTCAAGGTGCCAAGGTAAGAGCGAGAAGGCATTAGTAATTGAGAAGAACGATAAAAGAAATAGAAATATTGTATATAAAGAATTGAAAAACATTTGATCGGTTTTCCGGCATGAATAATAAATGTCTATATCATTCTTTATATGTTTCGTTCCTAACAGTCATAACAGTATTCAGGAAGCATGGCAACTGGTCTGGCAGAAGTGTAAAAGAGCAAATTTGTTATGAACTGCAAGAAAATATAGAAGATTCTTTTGGACTTACTGCTGCCATAGAAAAGAGAAAAACACATAATAGATTTGCTAGCATATAAATTTTAGCAGACTAGTTGCCCTAACTCGTAAATAATGCTATTGTGATTTATAGAGAACCTATAGATTATCGGTATACTCTTTTCGAATATTGATTTTGCAACAAGCCAAGTATCGCTCTGATGAACCCCAATCAGAAAGCAATCACAAACTTTACCTTCCACTTCCAAAACCCATGCCTGTCATATTCATTTAAATTTGAAATAAAAGAAGAATATGCTACTTTCTGACAGAATGAGAATTCTTTGACTTATTTTTCTTGATTTCATAAAATTAAGAAATGTTTCGAATTCAACAAAATTTAAGTGTTTTAAAAGCAATACGTTTTTTGCGTAATACGATTCTATGCCTACTTCACACCAAGCTTTCCCAAACAACTCTTCTCACTTGATTTCAGCTAGCAGGAAGAGTGGAAGGGCAATAACCTATGTTAGCTGTTAAGACATTTGGTCAACAGCATCTCAGTCTACGAGTAGTGTTAATTGCTCACAAAACCGTTAGCAACTGTACTGCTTGTGACTCACGGCTTCAGCAGCTAAAGAACTGGATTCATTTTATTTCACTTCCTGAATGCCAAGCATGCTTGCCAAATACCAACAAAGTTAGCATGCTTAGAACAATTTCTTTGCATTATTGAAATAAAACTTTAAAGCAAAAGCAACGCAGCAAACTTTTCACACAAAAAATTTATGCAATTTTTTTATTAACATATTAATAAATTATGCACCATCACATCAACAGATATGCCGGTTTTATTGCGATTCATCGTTATCAGCTTGAATCTTTTTTATTCATATGATTTTCATGCAAACAACTTTTTCTCATTCTACAAATTTGCATTTATGCAAATCCATGCTCAATATTTGAATGGTTTCTTAAGTATGTTTACTTTTAAACGCGCACTTTTATTAAGAAAACATTTTGCTCAAGGCCATTTCAATATTTGCGTAAATACTACAGCTGAGTCTTAGAACTATTTTCTGCCGAACAGCGCAGAAATGCATGATTTTTTATTAAATGACTTTTTGAAGTTTTTATTTGAGCTTTGGCTATTATTCACTTTGGGAATATCCCAACTCGATTGCATGATCAGCATGATTCGCATATGCTTGCAATCATGCTGAAAGCGAAAATAAATTTTAAATATCAGACCAAGCTAGAAGATGCTAGATCAGCTTTATGGATGTATACCTGAAGAACAAATAATATTTATTGTATGTACTAATAGACTGCAGAAGAGTTTGACAAGAATTTCCAAAAGCAAATCAGGAAAATCATAGCAATCTTCTAAGACTTTGTTCGAAACAAACTAACTGTGACACTTTACTAGTAAATCTCTGTAATATTTTAGAAGGAAATTAAGTGAACACCAATGAGTACAGTTTATGTTTCTTGCTTTAAATTGATACTATATTATTTCTACTCAGAAAGAGTTCAGAACAAAAGTCAGAACCAATTAAGACCTTTAACTCAAATTCACTCATGCCACTTTGAGATACCACGTTCTACAAATATCTTTAAATTCGAAATCAAATAACTTATGGAATTTGAAGATGGCACTGATAATTTTCCCCAAAAAAGTAATACCCAGAAACATTTCAGCATGAAAGTCAGAACAAGTCTATACCTTCAACGCAAATCCATGTGAACTGAAAGTGAAGAAGTGGCAGTAGACAATTGGCTTGAAGCTGCGAATTTTTTGAAATATCGTGGTTTATGATTGCAATGGAAATATAAAATTTTAATTACTTTCATAACGTCAAAAGATTTCGTTTCATTTAAAAATGAAATCTGGCAGCACGAACCATTCCATTTGAAGTTCCACAAACTGGCGATTTCAAATTGCTAAAACCTTCAAAATAAATTTAAACAAAACACATTTTTATAACAATTGAACACATTTTTACGCACTCCCTCTAGCAACAATCTTAACTTATTTACAAAAATTAATGTAAATCTTTTCAAATAAATTGATTAAAACTGGTTTCAGCTGACTTCGGCGGCTTGAGTAACTTCAGCCAAAAAGACGCACAGAGTAAAGATTTACAAATATTTTGGCATAGCAATTAATAATGTATCCCAGAAGGTCGCTCGTTCAATGAACTTCATGAAGTTTTCAGCTTTGTATATATTTTTATTTATCAACTTTAAAATGCATAAATATTTACGTTTTTATTTTACAATATCTGCAATTTTTTGCTAGCCAAAAATATTGTTAAAATTTCAAAACAAACTTGGCAAAAATTACAAAAAAAATGCGCAAAAAAGTCAAAGCTCAAGTCAAATATGCCCACTTTTTTTGCAAAAAATTTCTAACAGCTGTTCTAATAACACGCGTCGCTCAGCTCACTTCCTTAACTGTCTACACGCAACGCTGCGCCAAGCCGTCAGCTCCTCAGCTACCCTTATGCTCTTAGCCTTTGAAGCATGATTTCAATCTTTCAAAAAAATTCTAAATTTGATTAACAATTTGCAAAGCCGTTCGGCTTCTTGCTTGGCCGCACACGTACCCGGAAAATATGACAAAGATGGCATCTGCCGAAATGAATTTTAGCAAACACACACTAAATAGGCTAAAATCTGATGACTAAACAAACTTATGGAAAATTTTTACCACAACTGATTTCGGCTCAAATTGATTCTTGAACACTTTTTGTTTTGAGCAATGACAACAAGCCAGTTTTTTTCGGTACGTGTTTAAGGAATTTAAATAATTCTTGAACGCAATTAAAAGCGCAAATAAGTCGATAGCAGCTGGCAAGAGTGTATCTTAAAAAATTAGTTAAAATACAAGTAATTAATTAAAATGAACTTGAATTAAAGTAGACTCAGTGTGCCGTCATTAGGCGCTAAATAAACAGTAAACAGTCATCAAATTTTTTCTAAATAGTCAGTAAACAAATTTTAAAAACTTGCTTTTGCTGCCATTGAATAAAACATTCCAATCGCATTCTTAAGCATTTCAAAACACTTTTTTGTGAGAAACATTTTAGCGTTTGAAATAGTACTCTAAATATTCTAAAAGCTTGATTCTATTAGCGGCTAATAATTAGCACAATGGCTTTCAAGAAATCAAAATTGGCTGTCAGCAGTCTGTTTTACCTGACTTTTGTTTACTAGTACAAGCCAATCCCCTAACATGGTCTGCCAAAAATACTCGAACCATCCAAATTATTCATATATCTGTTAAGCTAGTATAAACAAAGTCTTTGAAAAGACAGCTTCAAAAGTTTCGATCTGCAATTTTTGCAAGCCACTGTAAATCCAGCAGATTTTAACTTAAAAACGTGAAAATCTGAGAAAAGAAACTACATCGTGTTATTCAAAAGTGCAACCTTGGTTTATGCAAGAATTCATTAAAAGGCTAAATAATTTTACGCAGCTTTCAAAAGCTCTTTACGTGAATGGCAGCGAAAAATTGCAATTGCCTGCAAAAAAATTCGATTTTATTCAATTAAAATTTAAAATTTTTTCGCTTCGATTATTCGCAAGCATGCAAGACGCTGAGTTTACGAATTGGCGCACACAAATCGAACGAAAAACGCTGATAGAATTACAATATAATAGCGAATGTAAAATTGTTTAACCTTCATTGAAGTTCACTTATTCGTATGCCACATGCACCGACCACGCCAGCTGCCTTGGAAGCGTGTATATATATGCGCTTATATGTGGGATAGACATTATTGAAAGTCAATGAATTTGAATTGTTTCGAAATTGCTGCATTTTCTTGAATTTTACATTCTGAATATGTTAGTTTTTGAAAATTTATGCAATTTATATAAAATTAGTCGTACTTAATAGAAGTGACTTTGAGACTTAGAAAGAAGCGTAGAAAAAGAACATGTAGAACATGTAGAAACCACTATAAGAATTATAAAATTTAATTTAACTTTAAATTGAACTTTTAAATTTAATTCAGTTTATAGCGTATGCTATTCAACTCGATGGTCTCTATTGTAAGGCGCTTTATTAAGAATTATAATCAATTTTGTATTTCATTAAAGAAATAATAATATTAACAATTTTCTAGAATTTTGTATTTTCTTTTGAGATATTTTCTAACAGTGCCTACAAAATTCAGCTTTATTTCATTAACAAATCTATGCACAAAAGAGCAAAGCATGTTCCAATTCAAAATTTTGCGCCAACTCACACTGATTTTTCAAAGAAATATAAGAGTAGCCATCAATTGTGACTGTTTAGTCACAATCGCCAGAATAACGCTATAAGTGATACAATTTTTTTATTCTTTTTGCAAACTGTAGCAGGAAAAAGAATTTTATAATAATTTAGTTAAAGTGCCAAAGTTTTTATTGCATTTGTATAAAAGCATTCTAATTAAAATCTTTTGAAATTGCTGTCATTTGTTGCCTTATTCTGGCGCTATAGTCACAATTCCTTAGCAGCCAATTGTTACTTTTTTAAGCGTGAACATTTTTTCATATATCTGTGGTCATATGCAATAACGACTTAAGTCGACTTAAGACGAAATTGAGTTGACGTTACCACTGTATTCCTGACGTTGATGCGCATATTTTGTTCAAACCCCGGTATCTGTACCCATCTCAGAAAAAAAGTTATTTAAAAAAAACACATGCACTTATGTTGCTGTGCACACTGCATTTTCAAATTTCGAATTGCATTTTCTCGAAACAGTTGTTTTCGACTTAAGTCGTTATTGCATATGACCACAGATATATGTAAGTATTCAAAAGTATCAATTGAAGAAAAATATTGATATTTGTATTTTATGACTTTCGTCAGAATAGATTTCACACATTTCCGTAGCTTTTCATTCAACACTCTTGAGCTTACATTCATTCAAACTAACAACGTGATTGCGTCACTGTGGCAACGCTAATTTTCACTGCAAACTCATATCAATTGAAAGCATAGACGTTTCGCCTGAATGAATTCAAGCACTGTTTTTTTTTTATATCTTGAATTTTTAAGTTTACGATTACGTAGACTAATTTAAAATGCTAATGCTTGCGCAAAACTCAACCAGTTATCGGCGTCTGTTATTAAATAAATGCGTCTTTTAGCAAAAAAAAGAAACGCTGTTTGCTTCTACTTCCATTGAAAATAATAAAGCACAATACAAGAATTACATTTTATGCCGACGGCATGATTTGCCCAATTTGGAATTGCTTGTAAATTTGTCAAAGGTCTCTATATATGGGAATCACCCATACAGAAGCAATTTGCACGCTACGAAATATGCTCGCCTCTTTCTTTGATTGTATGATAGTATTGGTTTAGCACGTGTTAGCAACTTTAGAGTCTGATGATATCATTTTCTACTTATTTTTCGAGTGATTATAATTGAAAGCCTCTTATTTGCGTGTAAGTAATTAAATTTCAATAGTGAACAATCTGCTTAAATTTTGAGACTCTTTGAATTGTGAAGCAAGTTTGAATCAACAAGCTGAGCAATGTAATCACTTGACCTTGAGGCATCATTAATGTTCAATGAACTTAACGATTACAACAAAGTCTTTATCATGCCATGTTAGATAATACAGCTCATCCGCATGCTACTGCTAGATAAGATTGTATTTGAAGTAGGGATCTTGTCTTGTAGTCAGCGCGGCTTTAAAGGCTTTTTTTGACATCTTCATCTTTTTACAGATTCTACTTTTATATAGGAGCTGTATCATTAAAATAAAACAGCACACATAATTATGGTCTTATATTGTATCGATCTGATATATACAAAAATCTAACATATTGTTATAAGACTCTCGATTAGCTTGACTGGCCGTCTACCCGAAAGTCGGCCCGCCAGTCTACCTATTTGCCCATTTTTCCATAATTTAATGATTCCGAAAGATTTGGGTGGACTATGAATCATTTTGATAGTTCCGAAATGAATTGGGGTGAATTATGAATCAATTTGATTATTCCGAAAATATTTTGAGAGGGTTATGAATCATTCTGATGATTCCTACACCATTTGGATGGGTTAGGAATCAGTGTGCATTCATCGTATTATATATTGCTCTAATGCAAATGTCTCTTATTTTTTAAAACTACTTATTAAAATGTCAAGAGAAACTTTTTCCCAACCAAACTATGCAATGTTTTGCTTCATTGGCATATTTTCACTTTCCCTTTTTTATTTCTTTCTTATCTAGCTTTCTTTCAGTTTGCTTATGCTGACATTTGAGCTGGAGTTTTCTTCTACCAGTATGACGTTCGGTCAGACACGAAACAATGTGTGAAGGTGCAGCCATGAAACACAACGTCAGCTGTGAGAGGTTTTGCGCCCCCACAAAGTTGCCTGATTGCACTAGAAAGGTTTTAGATTTATAAATAAAGAAATATTTTGAAAAACTTAATTATATGCTTGAAAATCGTTGCATGCAGTCTTTGGAGCACATAGCTTAAGGAATGAGGACAACAGAGGAAATATTTTATTATGGTATATCAAAAGCATGGATATAAGAACTTCTATGATTCAACTGCAAGTCTTTAGAGGTGCTCTTTAGATGAACGAGGTAAGGGTTTTCGGAAAAAGACTGGATAGGTATAAAGAAAATTTGTATAGCTTAACTGGCCGCCTTCAAAGAAGTCGTTTGGAACCCAAACGTGATGGACTTTGAACTTAATGTTCTTTGTGTTGGTATTGACAAACATTTTAAGAACATTGGCAACTTGTTCAGTAGCTCTTAGAGTTGGTGCTTGGACACTAGAGTTCAAGGTTTATAGACTAGCTATAATTTCTGCTCATATGAAGAATAGTTAAGCGAATTTTTATAATTGACCTATTATTATTCAAAATACAAATATCTTATGTTCGCCTGAAGAAAGGTCAAAATAAGTTCACTAGAATGTTAGAAAGCATTTGTGGGAATCTTGGGTTCAACTGCTAGTCTTTAGACCTCGTTGAGTATATTTCAGTACGAATGAAGAAAGCTGAAGAAGCCGCTGTTAGTTTGCTTGGCTCCCTTTTGATTTTTGGCTGAGCATTTTCGATACACCACTGTCACGACGCTTGGGGCGCCTATGCTAATGAACGCGGCGCCATGCTCAGCTCAGATACATATACATACATATGTGGATCTGTGTGGAACTGCAAACAAGCGTAGGGATCAAGCGTAGTTTGAAGCATAGTTTGTTGTGGTTGTTGTGTTGCTCAAAACCAGCTGCAACAATAAAAAACTGCAACATACATACGTAGCAGTGGCAACAGGCCATTGTTATGTTGCTGCCATGTTGTTGCTATTGTAGTTGCTGCAATTTTGTTGTTGTAATTATGGCGCAGCTCTGTTGCGGCTTTATTGCGCTATCTTATCAACTTTTATAGCCCAGCGAATTGAGCATTTGATAGATTGTTGCATTTTTATTAAATTCATATTCGTTTTTTTTGCGCCAAAATTCAGCGGCTTAAATCTATGATCATTTTAAAGCGCATCAATATTTATATACATATAAAGTTGCTTCTATTTGTATTTGTGCATGAGTGCGACGAATGTGTGTGCCTTTGGCATATTGCATAATGGCATATATTGTATAATATTTCAACTTGGATGATTTATGGTTTTCGTTGATTTGTTTGTATGCCTAGTCATGCCCGACGCTCAGAAACAACAACAACAACAGCCATAATAAGCAAAAATCATACAAAAATTAGAAACTCATACAAACAAATAAAATTAAGTGGGTATGTAAAATGAAATTCGAAATTGGGGAAATGCTATGCAAATTTATGCGTTGAAAGCGAAATTATGTGCTTACAAATCTGCTGGTAAAGGTTATTTCAGCATAGACCTGGCTGACATTATGACCATTCGAGTGTGAGGTAAGCTTTGTTGTTAACGTGTGTCCGCTTCGGCAATAGCAAAAAAAGCTCAAATTTGCATAATTGCATATTACAGACCGTGAGTGTGAGCATTTCGTGTGATATTTGGCGAATGAGATGGCGCAAACTGAAAAGAGGACGACTACATGCAAGATGGATAGATTCAACGAAAGCCTCAGTACCTCCAGAGCTAAAGCTCAGCGAACAGCTGCCAGTAGTAAAGTTAGAAGGATGCCATTATGCTTTTTCTATGAAAACTTCTTATATAGTAAAATTAAGTTTCATATAGCTCATATAGATTGATTAAAATTAATACAAAACAAAATAATTAACACTGTCGTAGCTCAGCGGAAAGGTAGTTGGTTGCTGATGCGTGCAGTCACTGGTTCAAATCCCAGCCGACTCATACGTCTAGCTATTCGGCCAAAAGTAGACTAAGATATAAAAAATCTTAAGTATAGCATAAGTTTTGTCTTAAATAATACTCCTAGTAGTACTGTTGCTCTATTCAGAATTTATGGCCAAATTGAATGCGAACATTTAAAAAAAAAATTTCTCAATATCAGGTAGGTTTCAATATGATTCTACTAATATCTTTCAATTTTCATTTTAATTCTCGATTTCAAACGATAGTCAAATTGAGTCTATTTCTCTAAAAATAACACTGTCTGCGTTTAATTATTTTTAGGGTTCCGTTCCCCTAAAAGGGAAAAAACGGGAACACTTATAAGGTCACTTTTGTTTTGGGAGTGTGTATATAAAACGACCTTTTTTTAATCGTAGAAACCTGAAATTTGGCACGATGTTAGGTCTTAATAACCTAACCACATTTTCACTATAAAAAGTTAAGAAATATTTTTAGAAATATTTTTTTATAATTTTTGAAGGTTTTCGGGTGGGGCAAAAAAAAATTAAAATATTTTTAAATCGTATCGTGTGGGGTATCGTTAGAAAGGGCTACATCCATAGATTATAGAATGTATTTTTTTTCAATTTTATGTAAACGGGTTAGGAAGATATAAGAGGAAAACCGACCTGTCCCCACATGATCCAACACTCTCAGGACATTTCTCAAACTAAAATTTTGATAAAATCAAAGTAACTAGGTATTTTATCACGGATTACCGTAGGGGTGCAGCTTTTTTAGATTTTTTAAATTTTTTTTATTTTTTTTATTTAAGATGACTCCCCTGAGAAAAAAATTTTTTTTGTTTATATCGAGTGGTGTATCATTAGAAAGGGCTACGTCCATGGATTCCAAAGATATTTTTTTGATAATTTTCTGTGAAGTGGTTTCGAAGATATAGCACAAAATGTGGAAAAAATTATCATACCCCCTTGCCTTTCTACATTTCTTAAGCTAAAATTTTGATAAAATCAGAGTTTGTAGGTCTTTAGTCATAGATTACTGGAAAACTGCAACCTTTTTCGACAAATTTGTTTTTCTATTTTTTTAAATTTTATTTAAGATTACCATAGTAAAAAATTTCCTTAGCGAAAAATTTTTGTTGTTTACATATTGTGGGGTCTCGTTAGAAAGGGCTACGTCCGTCGATTCCTAAAATGTTTTTTTATAATTTTAGGTGAATTGGTTTCGAAGATGTAGGTCAAAATGTAAAAAATTTTATGGCCAGACGGGCAAGGGGAAACTAATTTCGAACGATAAAAAGGGTATTTCTGCTCCGAAACCCTCAGTGAGCGAGCCCGACTCGCACTTGACTGCTTTTTTTTTACGAAATGCATGGGAAAATAATTTGTCGTTGAAAATCCAAAATATGCTCATCTTTGCTGATTTTGTAACAAACAAATATAATTTACAAATATTATACGTGTGTAAGATTAAATATGCTAAGCGCATGCAACAAGCTACTTCCGGTTTATGCTTGTGAATTAGGTGCAGCTTATGCTGGCCTGTTGATAATCTGCAGTGTTCTTTTTCATTCAGTTGAATGTTTTTATTTGAGAGCTCTCATTTGAATTATATGCCTGCAGCCAACTAGCTTTGTCTATATATGGCGGCAGTTCTTGTCGGCATTTTTAAATTCTCAAGTACGTTTGTGTTCTTAAAACTCGATGGCATAGAATTTACTTAATTTGGTTTTGCCATTTCACACAACCAACAGAGAACTAAATGGCATAGGTGTTTCATTTGGTTGATACGCCCATCTCTTGGCGTCTTAATCACGTTAAGAATATAACTAAAACTCCCACCCATTTATCAGATACGGCTGCATAAGAAACCTTCAACATGCCTGTCATAAGTGAATTTCGAAATATATTATTGAAAATTTAGTGTTTTCATTATCGTGTTTAATTTATTTAAATTTGTATATGCAAGATCAGTTTCTTATTCCATTTCCTACTTCACATCAGCCTGTCATTTAATATTTCCAAGCGCATTTCTCGCCAGTTGCTAAGTGGCTTCAATATAAATTCAGTCAAAATATACATATGTATATATGATTTATTGCTAACTTCTAAGTGCAGTCAATAAAAATCCAGTCTCGCATATTGAAATGTTCCTTGTCAACTTTTTTATGTTTGCAGCTTTATTAGCAATACGTTTCCAATATCAAGTTCAATGGGCTTCTTAGTTTAGTGATTGAGGGTTTTTCCTAATCAACAAGAAGATTATCGACTCATCCAAACATTTCTATATTCTGTCTATTAATCTAGAACACATTTCTAGCTTGATAGTATTAAGCCACAAAATGACTGCCATAATTGTCAGTACGCACAAAAAGTCAATCGATCTAAAATTTTTTAATTCAAAACATGCAACTTCTTTGAAAAACGTTGAGTATACTTTGGAAACTGTATTTCTCATTTCAAAAAGTTTTGAGTTATAAAAGAAATCATGCTTCTTATTTGGAAAAGTTTTGAGTCAACCAAAAGAAATTTTGCCTTTCTTCTGAAAAAGTTTCGAGTCAACCTCAAACATTGCACTCATTTAAAGAGACAATTTTTTAAGCGATATAAGTTCTCCAAAAACATAACAATTTTTAAATATTTATTAAAATATTTTTGCATAATAACTTTTATTACTTTGGAAAAATCATCAAGTCAAAATAATTAAACTCGATTTAAAAATAATATTATTTGCTTATTAAATCAGTGTGTCATTTTGACATTTAATTTGATAATAAAACTGCAATAACAACCTTTGAACTCTTTATGACAATTTAGTAGTCTTAAATTTTTTTAGGTTATTTTCTGCTGTAAATAAATTGCCATTTTGGCATTACTTTCGACCTTGTTGCAAGCTAAGCAAAGGCGCAAAAAGTTAATACCATAAAATCGTAAAAAAAATTACGATATGTCATTAGGGTGGATGAGGGGGCCATAAGCCAGCATTTAGATGCAATAATTGAAACTGTCGCCGCGTCATGCCAGCCGAACTCACCTTCGCTAATTTCAATTTCGGCGTTTTTCTGTTGAAATTTGGCCGCACCGGTTGTGGCCTGATTCGTATCCGATTTGACGCCTCTCACGCTGCCATAGCCAAAGAAATCGCCAAATACCATCAAGGCCAGCGCGGTGAAGATCATAATGCGAAAGCGCCAAGCTACGTCCATAGTGAATTTGCTTAGATGGCAAAAGCAGCTGTGCGCGTGGGGGGAGGGGGGCGGGGGATGTTATTTTCGAAAACTTTTAATTAAGCCTTGTCGAATTGTCAAATTGCGAGTATTGCAATTAAAGGCTGCTTGCACTTTTTTGCTTTTACGGCCACTCTACTCGTAAAACAGCGCTTAAGCCGTCTTTTCTCTCTCTATCTTTTTTGCAAATCGACTTGCCAGTTGGTTTGTCGAAAATATGCGCAGCAATTAAAGAAGCAAAAATTTTATCTATATACACGCTTACGAGTAATTATAAAGAGCAAAAGAAATAATACAGTTTAGCATAAAACGAAAGTCGAGATTGTATCTCGTGTATTTGGCAAGTGCAAAACGCGTTGGCAGCAATTAACTCTTTTTAGCTATTGTTGTTGTCGTTAATTAGGTTTAAATTTTTTAAATTTTTCTTTGATTAAAGCCTTGATTTTTTAAGCTGCCAAACTTTGCTCGAAGCGCGTTACAATAGGCTCTTTCCCTTTTTGTTATGCTTTGCTACTTTTGGGTTGGCATTTAATTTACAATTAAATTTGGCATTCAAGCGATTTTATTAAAATTTTTTCGTTTTTATTATTTTGTTGTTGTTTTGTATGCATTTACTCGCCCGTTGAATTTTTTGTTAACAAGCGTCAATCGCACACGAAAGAAACGTCCACTGTGCGCGCTGTTAAAGTTTAAACTGAGCTTAAAGCGGCTCAAACGCGCACAATAAAAGGCAAAATGCTAATAAACAAAACAAAAACATGTGTTCAACAGCTGCCAACAAATGCACAGACAGATAGGCAGAGAGAGAGCGCAAGAGCGAGCGGTAATGTAGCTGTTCAAATGTGCCAGTGGCAGGGAGAGAGAGAGCAAGATCGATCAAAGCGAGAGAGATCTAGAATTATCAACTCACCTGCAGGCAGCGGCACTTCAAGCCGCACAGGTGTGCCTAAAACAGCTGAGCGTGCGCACACTTTTGATACGCACTGTTTATGTGCTAACGCAGCAGCTTAAAGCGCATAAAGAGAGAGAGAACGAATTAGGCAAAAATTCTTCATCAGTGCTGCCAGCTTATTGCAGCGAATTAAAGCGAAATATTCAGAAAGAATTCACCAAACGAAAAGAACACAATATTTTTTTCTCTAATATAATTTCAATGCTTTTTAAAATGAATATTTTTATTTCATTTATAATACTCAATATATTTTTATAAAATATATTAATAAGAATTACGTCATTTCCAACAACAGTTTAACAGTAAGGAAACGTGTTATAGTCTGAATAGTAAAGCCTTAGCACGACCTCTCATACGGCAACTCTGTGTATTCAATTATCCAAAGCTTAGAAACAAAACATTCAACAAACTATGAGAGCTCCACTTTTCGGATTTCTAAGTCAGGCTTTTAACAATTAACTACTTATATCATTTGAATTAAAATTTCAATGCTACTGGCTGTTTAAAGTTGTCAATGCACATTTTCCCTTTATAAAAATAGAAAAATTTGGCAACATCTATTCAGCTGATCTACTCTCATTCTGGTCTTTCGCTCTTCTAGCTGATACATACATACATATACTCTCATATTTGGCGTGAGATATTACGGTACATGTCTCTTGGCCGACGCTAATTTCGTTCATTAACAAAGTTGCTGCTTGCTTAACGTACGATTAAGTTAAGCAATCTGAACCTGCTGCCACTCTTGGCCTGACTGCAGGGTTTGATACAATGTTCAGTTAGTTGGACTGTCCTACTCTGCAGAGATTGCAAACAGGTTGCTTTTGCCTAACATGCTGAGCGCACAGTGGAGCGTATGAGTGTTTGATGTGAACATTTAATTGCAAAAGTTGTAGCTTTGCCAAAAAAGGGATGTGATGTTCGTTGAAAATAAAAGGAAAGAAAATTGAAGCCCAATAAAGCGAAGAATTGGTCCAACTGTGGCATATTCACAATATGAATTAAATTATAAGAGAATCGAATTTTGTGTTGACATAGGGATTGTTCTCTATATATAAATACATATATCTAAATATATAATGTACATAGGTACTTGCTTTCGATGCACTTTGAATCTTGTTCGGAAAAAAGCATAAAAAAATCAATTGAATTCAATGAGGTTGGTATTGTTTAGAGAATCATAAGAGAAGCAACTAAAGAAAATTGTCATCGACCACTTTAACATTTACTGTAATTAAAGCAGATATAGGTATGTATGTAAATATGCATTAAATTTGAAAATGTTGCCAATTGAAAAAATCTTGAACTTTATGAACAGATACTTAATAGAAACGAGTCAAACCAAAGGTTATTTGGCTGTGGTAAAATTGAAGAAACACAATGGCTACTTCTGCAAACATGTATGTGATAAAAATTATAGCAGAAAAAGATTTATAAAATTTTAATTTTTCTAAATTTAGTTGAAAACAAGGTTTCAGTAAAAAAAAAAGTTTTAATATGTTCAAAAACTGTGGCATCGTTGAATAAGCTTCGATTTTGCAACATTTAAATGTGTGTGCTTTTCTAGTGAAATATGTTTAATTTTCGCCACTGTGCCATATGTTAACACATATATTTTAGGGCAACAACAAGTCAACCCAGTCGACCCTCTACTTTTACTACAAAAATAACAACAACAACAAGTTGCACAAAAAAGCTGGCTGTAGCTGCTCAGACGTTTGGAGTCAGCGCGCGGCGGAACGTGACTTGAAATTGCAACATGGCCAAGAAGTGGTGAGTCGACGAAGAAGCAGCAGCAGCAGCAGCAGAGACGCCGAAGCAGCCACAGAAGGGAAGCCTAGAAGACCAAAAACCAGAAAAACAACAAAATTGCCGCGCAAAGGCGTAGCATGAGAGCCATGTAAGGCAACAACAACAACGACTGCAATTGCCAACAACTTGGCCCACAGCTAAATTAACAGTTATTTCGCCGCACTTAACTGCACAAGCAAAAACGTCAGAGGCACTATACGCAAGTGAAGAAGAAGAAGCAGAAGCAGCAGCAAAATTGCATTTCGCTTTTTTAATGCTTGACTTTTAGCTTCAAAAAAATGTTTCTTAGCAATGGAAAATTTCTTGGGCGTCGCTTTTGTGGAAAAGTTTAGTACTTAAACCTTTTTTTTGTGAAATGTTGAGACAAGGTTAACGAGTGTTTGTGCGTGGCGGCGCACTTGCATTGGTGTATTTTTTTTGGTGTATGTATGCATGTGTGTGTGTGCAGTTGTGTGTGATGGCAACACCGCGAAGCCAAGCTCATTTCCAGCCACTTCACTTGGCTGACTTCTGTCGTTGATTTTTCATAGATAAAAGCAGTCATAAGTCATGCTAAGAATAAAAGTTTATATTTAAAGTGTATATGTATATTTTTTGCCCCTGCAGCGAAGCCAGTCAATTGTTGTAAGCGTTGCTAAGTAGAAGGTCTGCAGCTTGAAGTTTGAAGCTTGAAAAAATAACAGCTTATGAGAACCATAAAAAAGAACATGAACAAACGCTTGCATTCTGAAGGTTTGCCAGTTTCTTTCTTCTTCTAACTCTTACAACTCCAAGATTTGTAAGGCACAACGAGCGAAGGCTGACATGCAAAGAATACTTTGAAGTGACGAGCAGAATTAATTTTAAATCATATAATTAAATCATAGAGTTAAAAAATAATAAAAATTAACTGTTATACATGAGAAAGCAATCAATCTCAGTACATCGACACTTATTTCAATTTACAATTACATATCAAAAAACTAAGCCTCTGAAATTCTTAAAACTGTTAAAATGGAAAATACTGCAAATACAAAATTGAGCTTATCAAATCCTACTAAAATTTTTTTTAACACTCTCGACTAAGTTTTCGAGCTTACTTATAGATCCCTAGCATTTTTTTGAATGTCCACTGAGGATGGTCTTGATAATTTTAGACGCTTATTTTTCATAGTACTTCCAATCCGCTTGCCACTTTTAAATAAATAAAAGAGTTTAGTGAAGAAATTTGAAAAGGGTACCTTCTTAACGTTCATTACAAAACCTATTGCGAAAATTTTTGTCAGATTACGAAATTTTGAAATATGTATTGGATGAAATGTAGGTGACAATTTTTTCAAATGCAGTCTAAAATTATTAGGAATATTAATTCATATATTTTGGATGTTATTTCGTTTTACCCAATCATCGAAATTCCTTTTCAGAAATACTTTGAGTGCATTATTTCAACTTATTTAAAAAAAACTTCAACCTCAACAGCCGATATTTTTACGTCAAACAAGGCGAGAATAGCCTGAACTTTTTATAACGTCAACTGGCATACCTCAAGGCAGTGTTATGGGTCTCATCGTATACCTACTACGTATACACGTACGTTTTACCAACGGATTGAAGAAGTCATCAAAGGGATCTTTACAGATGGCACAGCTGTTCTTGCCGACACTCCAGTGAAAGTCGACGACAGATCTTATCTGATGACAATGGACTGCTAAGAAATGGTTGCAAAACTGGGTGCATTCTATAAAAGACATAACTTCACAATTTTACTAAGTAATTTTGTAAATATTGCTGAATGTACTATGTAAAGATTGCAAAAATATAGAGGAAGGAAAATATTGTATTATGCCAGAAATTTTAGACGAGCTGGCAACGCTGCGAAAACATTTCTGCATTACGAAAAAGCCCAGAAGTATGCTAAAGAAAAACTTTTTAACTTCAATAAGATAATCGAAATTGTAAAGAAGTGAAAATTTATTTGAATTGGAAACTTCAATGAAAATTTAGTGCTCAATTTATAAAGTAATAAGTTTAAAGAAAGAATTTAATCAACATTTTATTACAACAACAGTAATTGTCAACCATCAGATCCAACCGTGCGCTGATATCTTTTGCCTTAGAGGCATTGAAATGTCAAGCAAGCCACAGGAAAGAAATTGAAACTGTCATTGTGTGCATGAGTATGGGTATGTGTGTGTGCAGCTGCCAACAGCACCATTAGCAGCAACATGATCAGCAAATAATTTTGCTGCAGTTGTTGTTGTTGTTGCTATTGCAACAAACAATAATTAAACGTATCCTCAACTTAATGCTCCCAAAGGACGAAATTACATGTTTTGCTATAGTAGCAGCAGATTATAATTATGGCACACAAACACTTGCATGTACACATACACACATACACACTCAATGAAAGTTTATGCAGGAAGTGGTTGTATTTGGCAGGTGTTTGGTTTAATTATGTTGCACTCATTTACAAAATACCACACACACACACACAAATGCATTTACACTTACAAATACTTTCATTGGAAGCATATTTATATGCACACACACATCTACACATACAAGCAAATTCATTTAGGCGCTGCATAATTTCAAATTACACAACAAAAGCCATCTAAAGTAGGCGTATTGGCCTGCAGCCTCTTGACCGCTACTTCTGTTGCTTCCTGCCTCTCATTCGGTCAGTCAGTGTCAGTGTGTTTGTTCTTGCTGTGCGTTGTGCGTATCACTTTTAATTTCCGTTCTGTCACAGCAAGCCAAGCTTTCACATACAAGCACTTACATACAAACATATTATGCATTGTTATAGGTGGCATGAATGTGTGTGTGTTTGCCTTTATGTTAGTGTCATGTGCAAATATTTGGCGTACATGATAATTTAAACATATTTAACTGGAAGTCTATTATGAAATAAAGCCTGTCTGCTCTGCTTCTTCTTACTCTCTAGCTCTTTCTCTTGCTTTCTCCCTCTAGCTGCTTGCTCTTCCCTCACTTCTTTCTCGTTTCTGCTACTACAGCTCTTCCTTGCCATGCCTTCACTCTTGACACTTCACTATCCCACTCCACGCCCACATTCGCAACAAGCTATAATTATCATTATTATGAATTTGTATATGTATTTGCATTGATGTGCATGTGTGTGTTAGTGCATAGCTGTGTGCATGTGTATGTCATTATGCTCTGCTGTCATGTACCTGCTGCAATATTATGTAAATAGTTTAAATTGACAGCCACTTTATGCAACAATCCTTAATATCAAATAGAGCCCAAAGGACATGCCACCCTCAACACATCTACACCATCTCTAGCATAAGATTCCAAACAACAACAACAAAAACAACATTAAGGCAGCTTGCAAGCTGCTTGTAAGACGTCATCTCAAGTGTCAATTTGCTGTCTTGCTGTCTCTTGCATAAGAGCCTAAGCCAATGCGTGCCATTACACCATTTTGCAAAATGGCCGTCGGGCCTTTTGTTGCCATCAGCTCGATGGTGCTATACAGCACTGATAAGCGCACCAATACTTTGACACTTTGCTCTGTGCATTTCACTTGCAAGTTGACAGCGACTTCTGTCGATTGAGCTGCCGATAAGATTAGGCGTCTCATCTTAACAATTATTGGAGCAGCTCAGCTGCTTGTGTTGCTGCAAGGAGTATGCATATTAAAGAAACAACTTAGAAATGATTTTTGCAAATGGCATAGACAGCTTTCTTCTTTCAATTTTAGAACCCTTGAATATAGTAATTGGAAATAGTGGATCCTTTCCCGTACTTTTCGTACTAAATAAGCAATAAGAAATTTTACTAGTAACTGCAACTTAGGGATAAGATTTCCAACTGCTCTAAAATTATGCCAAATAAAGTTCTCAATTATTGGCACAGCTGCAACTTAACTCTTCCACATCAGCTGAGCAGCTGAGCCTTAATTAAAACGCCATTGCCCATGCATGCCAACAACAAATGATGCCACCAGCTGCGTCAATGGCGCGAAGAAGCTGCTTCCGGCACGACGCCAATTAGTGGAATGCATTAGTTTCCATTTTAAATGGCAGCGACAGTTTGCGGTGCCTCGCTGGCCTCACGCAGCCATGCTGGCATCTTCGTCCTTTCCACTTGCAACCTACACGCTGCTTGGCAAGGCGCACGTAATCCTGCCTGCGCTGTCAGCGTTAATCGCAACTAAATTTAATTTCGCCATCAATTGCAGCCAAATGAATGGAATTGAACTGTAACGCGCCACAGCGGGAGGAGTGGAGCGAAGCGGAGCTGAGCTGCAGATATAAATTAACGTTTCCTAATAACAGACGCCGCCACAGGTGGGCATGTGCTTACAGTGGGCGTAGTTTGGGCAGGGGAGCAAATGAAATTCGCCGTTAAGCCACCGCAAATGTGCAAGGTGTAAAATTGAGGTTAGCTGCGAAACTTCCGCTTCCGTTTCGGCAATTGTGCGTATAATGGCAATTGGCAGCGCAAAATTAATTGCGATTAAAGGCATTTAATTTAAATGAGTATTCAAAATATTGCGCGTTATTTGTGAGTTGAGAAGGAAGGAGAGAGAAACTGACGAAAGAATTCAAGCATAATTTTTAGTCTAGCTTGGAAGCTAATGACAAAGGATCTACTGTCAAAGTGTTAGACACTTCAATGTTTCAAATTATAAAAGTCTCCACTGTCAAAGTCTCTAGTATCAAAGTCTCTACTGTCAAAGTCTCCACTGTCAAAGTCTCTACTGTCAAAGTCTCTAGTGTCTATCTCTAGTGACAAAGTATTAAACTTGATCGGTCAGCAGGATCCCATAGAAATTTTTGGAAATTCATATGAATGAAATCAGTATATAGAAATATTCTAAGGCACACATTGATATCTCATAATTCTTAAAATAAATACACATTCGATTTTTCTAATCCAACTTGCTGAGTCAGATGGACCACTGGAAAATGCAGCAACCTCTTGCGGAAGGTAGTAAAGTAGGAGTTCTAGAACAATAAGTTCCTACTTCCTGTCATATATGCTGTAGTGTTCCTCGAACGAGTTGGCAGCATTGAATATAATACGCAAGCAATAAAAATGCAGTTAGTGCACATAAAAATCATCATCGATGAAATGGCATTTATAAGAGTGCTTGTTGTTATTGTTGCTGTTGTTGTAGTGAACATATAATACATCGCTTCCTATTCAAAGCGCATGCAAATATTAAGTACACTTTTTTATGGCATAAAACGCAATTTGCCTGTGTTTTTCTAGCATAGTTATAAAGAATATACACACACACATTTTCACACACACATACACATATACATATGTACATGCATATGCAAATACATTCGCACACTCGAATTTCGTAAAGAGCTTAATGTAAATGTTTCCAACAATTCCGCATCCTTTCTCACACATTCAAAAGTTGCTTTGCAAGAAGGACTAGTAAAAAAGAAGAAGCATTTTTTATAACAACACTGCGCGCTCAAGTGGCGTGTCAAAGACAACAATATGGCGTCACTTCCCCTGAGCGTGTGAAGCGAGAAAACTGGCATTTCTATTGCTTTGCTCAAGTTTCAAATAAGTAAAAGCAACACCAGAATTTGCATGTGCTTAGAAGTTGGCCATAAAAACAGTTGCTGTAAATTTTATACCCGCCAAAAGCTTTGTTTGCTGTAGCTTTAATTGCCGTTGCCATTGCCTCTGCCATTCATTGGAATTTAATTTGGCGCCAGTTTTTCTTGTCTGCTGCTATTTTTTCCATAAATTTTAACCAAATGCACGTTATCCTTTGCGTCTGTTGAGGGAATTGTCTATAGCGATTGATTTATATTTCAATCTTTCTAGTTTATGCAAGCAAATTCGTGTGAACTTTTGTTGTTGTTGTAAGTTGGCTTAGCATGTTGCATGCATAAGTCCAAAGGATATGCAGGCAAAATTTTACTAAGCAGGCTACTGTCTGAAATCGCTGCCTAGAGCTGAAAACCAGCGAAATCCGCGAAGTACTTTTAAAAAGGAAAATTTACAAGCCCCATATTAGCTACGGTATTATACGGTCTAGTAAAAATATATTCAATACATTTCCAACACATGGCTTTAGATTACGCCAAATGGCGTTAGATAGATAAGATTTTGAAAATGTCGATAAAATTATGGAAAGCGCCGAGTCCGACCGTCATGTGAGCACGACTTCGATTGCCCAAGAGCACCTCAATCGAATCATTCAAACTATGCTAAATAAAGCCTTCAATTTCATGCAAAAAATATGGATCTCATTTCTCTACATATTAAACTTGCAATATTTGCCGCTTTTTATTACAATTTTTGTCTCTGCTCTTGCATTTATTAGTGTTTATTTTGTTGACTAGACAAGAAATTCAGCCCTTCCGAAAATATATTTTATAGGCATGCCGATGTTATATAGTATAGAATCTATACAAAATATCAAATTCATATTTAACAACTCTGCTTTTTCACTATATTATCTATCAAATTTTACATTCATGCTTTAAAGTTATTCCATATAAGCTATTCATATTCCAACCCTACTTTTGTCATTCACTTCATCATCTTCCCTATGACCAATTCCAATTCTATTTTCATGTATTATCTTTCCTATATAAAATTCATGATCCAACTCTACTTACTTCTTCACTATATTATTTCTCATGCCTTGTTTTTTTAACCTTTCTCTACATTTTCTACTACTACCTCTTTCTGATGCTGTCCTCTTTCTCATGCTTCGACTGCTCCTTTTTAGCTCCCATGTAGCGTGTAAATTTGGCTTTGCCTTAAAATAAACTGGCAACTGTGAATGATAAATGCACGCATTGGCAACAATCCTCACCAGAACGCGAGGCACTTCGGCAAATTGTGTGTGGCAGCATGTTTTGTTGCCTGCGCCATTTTATTTTATTGTCTGCTGTCGAGACTGTAGAAGTCATGTCTTCCCTGCGCACTCGTGTGCATGTGTGTGTGTGTGTGTGTGTGTGTGTACTAATGTCGCCTAGACAGAAGCTAAAACATGTGTTTTCATGCTTAAAGGATTTGCGTAAAGCATTTTTCAAAATTTATTGCCAGCAGTTTAGCAGATTTGCTTGATTTGCAGGATTTGCAGTGTTTGAGCAGAAGCAAGGATTGCAGTTCACATATGAAAAAAAGTGCACAGAACACTTCAAAAAATTGCTAAAATTTAAGTAAATGAAAACTGTGTTAAAAAGCATATTTTCAATAAATATTTAGCATGCTCGTTGTTGTTGTTGTATTGTAGTGCAAATTAAAATTTCATAATTAATGCACTTCTTCTGGCTTTATTATTGATAAAATGAAAAGCATGAAAAGCAGCGTTAATTAAGTGCTTTACATTGCGATTTTACAAGCACCAGCTTACTCTTTTTTTTATTGCATGTATGCATTTTACACAATGCTCTGGCATATGAAAAGAGCGTAGTGAAAATTTAATTTCAATTACTGCAAAGAAGCAACAATAAAAGGCAAATTAAATTTATTAACGCGCTGATTTTTGTATTAAGCAACAACAACAGCAACTACAACCACAACAATAAATTGTCATAATAAACGAGGCATTATGTTGTAAAATATGTTGAAAAATTACGACGCTTGTGGCAATCAAAAAGGTATGAGAAATTGCAACAGAAAGCATGCAAATTGTTGGGTGAATGAAAATGTAGTCAATGTTTTTAATTAACGGCTTTTTAATTAATTTAACTATTATGTTGATTGTTTGATGAAATTTTGAAAATTGAGTTGCTGAAACTTTAGATATAAAGTTAACTAAATTGTAGTAAATTTATTGAAATCATTTCAAAACTATTCGACAACTATCTTTAAATGATGCATAGTAGCAAATTCAGTTTACCACTTTTTTTTAGATAAAGAGAGATTTGTGAGAGTTCTAAGTAAATTCAAAAAAGGAACAAATGAAATAGTAACAAATAAAATTTCAGTGTTTTTAACAAAAAATTGAATTTTAAGAAATCTTAGAATTTTAAGTAAATTCGAAAATAGTACAAATTAATTTCGAACATTATAAAATTCATATTGAAGCTTTACCTTGCATATTTTATAATTTTTAAAATTTTTTACCCGATTTAAAGCAGAATTTTTTTTCATATAATATAAACTCTAAATAAATTCGGAAGGGACAAAATTCCAGCTACGTCATTTTACTTTAATAACGCAAACCGCCAGCCAGCCGTTGGCCTCAATATTGCTTGCCCCAAATAAGCGAACAGCCAGAAAGGGGACGAGCTAACAAAATACTGAATTAAAATAATTAAAATTTAAGTTTCCCTTTGCAAACCACGCAGAAATGCAAACAGGCAACACACGCTGCACTAACTGCTTCCATTTGCGCTGAAATGTGCACACACTGTGGCAACACTGGCTGCATGCACGCTTGAGCACTAAAAGCTTTTGCCGTCCCCTCTTCAGGCGCACAGCTGACACGTTACGTAAAATTAAAATGCAACACTGGCCATGAGCATAACTTTAAATTAAAATGTAGCTATAAGTGCACGTGTGTGTGTGTGTGTGCTTTTGTGAAATTGTAAAATTTTGTGTAAATATGAAAATTTATGCAAATGCCGCCGCGCACCGCTCGCGGTCGAAAACTGTCAACCATCGATTTTCAATGGTTTAGTCGCCATTTTCAGTTTTGCAGAACATAAACCAAAATGCAACAACTGCAAAATGAACATACACATACATTCACATATATTTAAAAGCGATTATTTCGATATGCATATTACTAAACATCAAGAAATCTCTCACAGAAGATATTTTGATGCATTTGAAATGAAAATTCTAAAACATATTGAAATTTTTTTACACTGTTTAGATACATTTTTTTTAAATCACAATGTATGTATCTTTACCATACGCCCCGCTCTCTCTTCATACAAAGTAGGCAAGAATCAAATAAACTTCTGCAATAGTTCAACAAAAACAACAACAACGAAAAACTCGCCATATTTATGAGCGTGTTACCAGCTTGCATTAAAAGGGTAAATGTCGTAAATGCAAAGCAGTGCGGGTTAAAAAGTTAATTACTTTAAATTAGCATAAATGCAGCCACTAATTAAGCGCAACTCATACCGCCAGCTGCTTCCCCGCTCTGCCAAATTTGAGCTGTAGTTACTAGCTTTTAAAAGCTACAAAAAATCGAAACTTTTTTTCGACGTCAAAGGAGCGTAAAGAAAGTAACTGTAAGTGAATAACACTAATTAACACAAAAGCATAGTGAACAGTGTTGCTCTTTTTTGTAGCTGCTATGCTGTTGCTAAAGGCAAGCTACTTTTTGTAGAGCGCAAAAAAGGAATAAACAAAAAGTAAGAAGAAGAAATTGCATGCAACTGTAAAGAATTCGCCGAAAGATGCAGCCAAGCTGGCTCAAAGGAAGATCCCTTTTCTTACCGCGTGTACTCACGCCCTTTTTTTGCTTTGCCACTAATAAGCAGTAAGGGCAAAAGTTGTTGCCAGTGGCTGGCAGACACAACTTGATCTACTACCAATTACAAGTGCAACCAGGATATCTTTTTTTATTAACTTTTCTGCATTTTAAAGAAGTTTGATAAAAATTGCACTACAAATAGAATTAACTTAAAGGCAATGCCTGGCAATCCTTGTTGAGAGAGAGCGAGGCAAAAGTGCAAGTAGGAAAGAAGGGAGGAAAACAAGTAGCAGCGTAAGGTAGCCAAAAGGTTGGCGCACGCTGGCGCATATTTGACGCTGGTAATTGCATTGGCACAACGACGCGCCGGCAACGGCTGGCATTCATCAACGGTGTTTAACATGCCACGCTGGCGGATGCGGAAACGGAAGTTCATTACGCGCTGAGAATGCATGTAAAATATCTTTTGTTGTGCAGGAAAAAGAACGAAAGGCATGCGAATTGTTGGCAATAAGCGCGGGGAAAAATTCAGTTAAGAAAAATGTAGAGTTGAAAATAGTGAGGCAAGGAGAAAGAAAAGACAGTGCAGTTGTAGGAAATTTGAGTTGCACTTCATTTATTTTACATAAGTATATATTAATAAATCAATTGTAAATGGAAAGTGTTTGAAGAGGCATAAGATATGCTTCTTCCTTTAAACATCTGTCAACAATTTTGAAAGCAACAACCGATTTGTCAACAACGTTTGTCTTATAAAGCAGCAATTTTTGTTTATGTTCACAATTTATCACCGATTATTATCGAATTTTTCAGAAACTCAAACTTGAAATGTATTTTCAGTACATTTGTATGTAGGTACTCATTATAAATTTGCTATAAATTGATTTAATCTTGTTTTCTGTAGGAATTAAGCGCAAGATTGATGACAAATCAGAGATTTCATAATTTCTCTATAGATTTTTTATTAATTTCTTTATTTATTTACTAGTTTTTGGAAAGCCGCCCGTGACTCAATTTTGGAAAAATTTTATTTTTATTTTTTGGGATATTTGGGTCATGTTTGGTCTCACTCCATAGGCTTGGGATCACTCCAATGCCCGTCTCATTTTTCGAGTTGAAGGATACGGATATGTAATAAGTTCCTATCGGGTTTAATTGATGTGTGGTGTATAGTTCTAAAGTTATACACAAATCTGGAGTTGATAAAAAAGTGCCACGCCCCTTATCCTACGCCCATAAAATTTTGCCAGTGGGACGACGCATCCAAGAGGCGACTGCATACGGAATTTCAATGCTGCACGACTTTTGATTCCAAAGCTGTAGATCAAAATTTATGTTTAGTTGCGAGTGGCGCCATCTTGTGGTCAACTCAGAAACTAAAAACTACTGTGGCCTTTCCAGTAATTAATTAATACCGAAAAAAAATAAGAATACCCTGCCAGGGATCGAACTCACGCACTTTCGGTTTCTGCGCCAGCGCCTTACTCACTGTGCTATCACAGCTCTTGCTTACTTATTTTCTAAACTTTTATAAGAAGCGTTTGCGTTAATGACACGTCAGTGAGGCAGTGACGAGGACTTTTATTATATAGATAGCTCTGATGTTTTTTTGGCTGAGCTAATGACAATATCTGTCATTGTAGGAATGTAATTGAGGCAGAAACTGGAGGAGGAAGACGGTGCCAAGTAGAGCAGGCACTGACAACGCTTCGCATTTTCAACTGGAGAAGGTGCGCGCTTAGCAGGGGCTCCTGAAGAGATGCTCTACGTCAGGTGCTTACCCGGTAACAGTTTTTACAGACCAAAGAAGAAGAAGAATAATGTACGACATGCTAAAAAGGGCGCACTTATTTTTATAGTTTTACTATATATAATCATATGAACAACAAAGTTGATAATAAAAAAAGCACGCCACTGCTTTCAATTAACTCAGAGCATTATCAGGTAGTAAATCATTAAAATTTGGAGCTTAACCTGGCACACACTTCCACATGCTCGTATCCTTGTACCAGCATCAGCAGCCAAGTCAACATCTGCATACCGCTTCTCATTGTACCGCTCATCATCGGGTGGTAGCGGTTTAATGCAACCAAAGTGGATTTTTAATTGAACTGATTTTATTACATGCTTTCTCCTTTATCATTGTTGCTTTTGTTGCTTCTGCCTGTGTTGCCAGATTTTTAACGCACAAGCCATTAGAACGAACGACAGCCCAGCCAAGCGCACAGACAGACTGCCTGGTAGCCAGACACACAGACGCACCGCATCATCTTTTATTGTGCCGCACACGTTATGTTACGTAAATTAACGTAACGTAACACAATAGCGTGAAATTCAATATCGAACTTTACGAGACTGAAAATTGTGCTTGATTTTTATTTTCATTTTAAATAAATTGCATTCCTTGTTATATGCCTTCTGCTCGCTTCGAGCTCTCCTCTTTCCGCATTGCTGCTGTTGGCTGCCATGCAAACCAATCCTCCCCCCTCTCTTCACTGCCTTTCCTTTTCGCTTTCATACAATGCCGCGCACAATAATAAAAATTGAATGCGAAATAATAAGGAAGCAATAATTTGCACTGGAATATCCAGCCAGCCAACAGGCAATGAATGAGAAACACATACCGCTTGCACATACAGGGTGCAGTCAAATGGATTTCCTTTTTTTTTAATTTATATGTTTTCTTATTTTTTCATTATTATCTGATACTTTTATAATAAAAAAGCCAGCTCCCAAAAAAGAGTCAATATGCTTCAAATTTCAGTTGGATGACTTTTCACTTGACAACTTCACAACTTCTATAGCTGCAATCTGCTCATGACATTCTAAAACACGATGTATATTTGCACTTTTATATTTTGAAATTTCTGGCATGCATTTTTTTATACATTTGCACGCATTGTTAAGGCGAAATTTTTTATAACGAGCAAGAAGAAATCAAAAGAAATCATAAAAAGATGCCCG
Organism: Neria commutata; assembly: GCA_963457695.1. Classification (NCBI taxonomy): domain Eukaryota; kingdom Metazoa; phylum Arthropoda; class Insecta; order Diptera; family Micropezidae; genus Neria; species Neria commutata. The sequence goes on from OY735248.1 coordinate 40,224,545, forward strand.
CTTCTTTTGGATAAAAAAGTAGAGTTTGATATAAAAACGCTAGTCAGGAAGGCAGCCTGTAAGGGGGCGCGGTTTGTTAGCATACGCCATATAAATTATACAACACACACACACACATGCACAGGCATAGGAGCAGGCAGGCGGCTGGCTTATCTGCGCGCCGCGGCGCTTGCCAGTTTACGAGCGCCGCCATTAAAAACGGAAACGGAACTCGTAATTTGAACAACAACAACAGCAATACACGGCACACAATAACAATACAAGAATGCTGAAATAAAAATTAAAAATAATACGATGCAATCGAAGTAGCAGACTTGAAAAAGCAAGTTGAATAAAATCAAGCTTATAAAAAAGCGAGCAAATCATAAAAAACTGGCGTAACGAATTGATAAATTGGAAAAATCAAAACACATGCCATACAAAAGTGCTTCTCTTCTATGTGTTGTTACGAGTATGTGTGTGTGTGATTTTATAGTGCAACTGCCTGTGTGTGTGTTTGATATGCCTGATAAGAGAGAAAGCACTATAAAAGCAAACGAAGCGAAAAGTCACATAAATTTGGCGATTCGAAAGAAAAGCATAATTGTAAGTAAGGAAAAGTTTGACGAAAATTCAAAACAAGAGAAATAGATGCCCAAAAAATACAACACGTTAAAGCAAAGATACTCGTAGAAGGCCACCGAAATCGAAAACTGAAATATCTACGATTTTCAAAAAAGTTGCTGAAATGTTGCAATTAGATTAAACTATATACTGAACATCTACTATATGATGTTTTGTAACAAAATCAGCAAAAAAGAACGTTACTTTTTTAGAACTGAACATTTCATATTTTTGCTGCCCTTAGCTTTCACTCACTCAGTGAGTATAAGTAGCTTTGCCAAAGTGTTGTTGCCTGTAAGGTCGTGTTCACATTTGAAGCATCACTTTAACATTCAATCAAAGTAATTGTAGCAAATACATATTTCAAAAATATGCAACTAACTAAGAAAAATTAGAGAAAAATAAGCAATGCTGCAAAAGCGTGGGCTTTTCGGAATGATGGCAATAAGTGTCTCGAGGGTATGGAGGGCAGCGAGCAGTGAGGCTCCGAGTGGAAGAGTTGGGAATAGATTATACCCAGGAATTCCAAAAAGGAGCGAAAATAATAGAAGGCATCTGTGGGATAGGTGTTCTATTGAGTGGCATTGCTTGTCGATAATGATGATAGTGGTGAGGAGTGCCTGCTGGCTCATGTCAAAGGAACCTTTTGCAGAGCGGACAAGGAGCTCGATAAATGTGCTCAATACAAAGAGTAGCGAGTACGCCTATATCACTTTATCACAGCCGATTTCAGCGCCATCTTTCGGCAAGAAGGTACAAATAAAAAGCTTAAATCTATATGTTTGGCCTAAACAAATGCGTTTACAGTTATGAGAAGCTACTTTCTTCAAATTAACAACGTGCTTCTGTAGTTGATGCTGGACTTTCCCATGTAAAAAAATTAAAGCAACTGAATTGAAATAACATAACCAAAGCACGCTTATCTGTTCACTTCAAAATTGCCTCAGTTCTGTCTCACTCCAGAAAAAGGGAAGGCACTCAACTCGCATGTAACCCGCACACAATCAGTGCCATAAATTGTTTTGTTATAGCGCCGTGCATTTTTATGGTTCTGCGAATCCTTTCCGTTTCCTCTTTTTTTCCTATTTTTCTGGTTGTCTGTGCTATGCGTTTGCTTAAGAAGCATGAAAATGGCAAACTCAAGGCGGAATTCAAGGCATACGTTAAGCAGTCAAATTACACACACATGCACATGCACACACACACACACCCTCTCTCTCTCTCTCTCTCTATCTGGTGAGCACTCGAACATGGCATTTGCACATTAAAAACGCATAAAATTGGCAAATTGAATTGCAAAGCTAAGAAACGTTCTGCCAAAAGGGGATGAAGAAAGGGGTGCAGCGGAGCAGTGCAGTAACGAGCACTGAAGCAATCAATTAAAATTGCCTCGAAATTGGATCACGTGATACAATTTTTAGTTGGCGCACTCGTTCGCTCTCGAATTGCAGCAGTAAAAATAAAATTGCAATAAATACGTTTTCAGCTTAAAAGGGTAAGAGGAAGAGCGAGCCTGAGTAACAAAAAAAGAACAACAGTAAAAGTAAAGCATTAAAGAAATCGCACATAAAACCGTATGTGAGCAAAACTGGGCGCGGCGGTGGTTCCCAGTGGCATTTCACGCTTTAATGGCGCTTACCCTAAATGGAAGCTGGGAAGTGTAGGTGAAGTGGAAGGGAAATGGCATAGAGGTTTGTATTGGCAGCTTAAATTTGTGAATTGTTGTCTGAGCTATAGGTTTACTTTTTTTCTTAAAGAGTTTTTGCATGTAATATGCTGTACAACAGTGGCGTAGTCAGAAACTAAATTCGCAAGAGGCTGTAGTGATTATTTTTCCTATGGAATCTACCCAAACCGAATACGAAGCCGAAGCGAAGCCCCAGCCACTCATTCCAGCACCCAACTCACTGCTTTCTTAATTAATGCCATGCATGAACAATGTGTGGCATTATCTATGACGACATATTGACATAAACGACTTTGCCTATTACGACCACAAATGAGGCTTAAAGGCCTGCCGGCCTGCCTCTGCACAACTGCAACATTTGACCACAAGATTACTTTATGCAACATTGTTGCAGCTACTACAATGCAATGCAATTGTTGTTGTTGTTGTTATTATGGCTTGGAATTGTGCATATCAAAATATTGTAGCGCTAATGATAAATGTCTCCGACTGTCAATGGTTAACCGTAGCATAGCCTTAAGTGTATTTTGGTCAAAGGGGGCTTGTGTAACCACAATCAGCGGCGCTGCGGTAATGCAAGAACCAAAGGGGAGTGGCATGTACAGTCGAGTGTTGCAGTCAAAGGATTGCTTCTTCATTTACTTTACCGAAGCAGCAACTGATTTTGTGGTTAATTTATGCCGATTAATTATCTTCAAATGCAAGCGCAGCTACCAGAAGCTACAGATAAATTTTATTAGAAGGTGCATTTAAATCATTGAAAAAAAATTTTTTATCAAAAATGGCAACTCTGTGTTCCAGAGACTCCTTGTCCGTCTGTCCTTCGTTTGATTTTGAATGATTTCTCTGAGCAGCAGCGCTTCTTCTTGCCCGTCTGACCATAAATTTATATACATTTAAAAATTATTTTTCATGTGCGTTCATAAAACACACTTCGTTAATGTATAAATATATGAAATATGTAAACTTATATGCTTAAATTAATGCCCTTATTATATTTTCAATTATTTGATTAAGGGAATTATTTCGACTTCGAGAATAGAACAGTCTTTCTGCTCTGTAGAATGTGCAGTGAAAATTATAAATATGACATAACTTTTCAAAAATAGAATAGTCAAAAACGCCTAAAATTCTAATTTTTAAAACGCATTTCCCTCCCGCTTCGCTCATAAAAATAAACGCTGCAATATTTGTCACAACTTTCTCAAATTTTTATATAATTTATGCTGAAACCCTTTGCTGACTTTTATATTTTTATTACAATTTGCATAGTCATGAAAATGACGCCTACTTTAACAATGTAGACCTATAAAAATGCTACGTAATAAAATTATGATTATTTGCTTTATAGAGGAAACCCTTTTCGGAAAAGTGCTCGTAATTTGGGGCACTTCTGGTCAGCGCTTAAAGAAATCGTGGGGTAAATCGTAAAAAAGCAGCTTTCCAAATTATTGTCTACATGAAATGGTACTTTGCTACGATTCAGTGTAATTGTGCCTGCTGCGCCTTTGCATGCGCACATGGCCCACAATTAAATTGCTTAATGCCACGCCTTAAGCTAGTGCATTCCCCTCTCCTTCCCTGAAAACATAAATTAACGCCGCACTCATAAAATTTAGATAGCGCTTCTTCGTTTTATGAGCGTCTAGCGTCTACGTCCGTTTTTTCCGCTTGCATTCAAATGCAACACTGCCAAATTTTAATTACCGTTACATCGCTGTGCGTACCCTTAACCCTTGACTGTTCTTCGGGGCATACAGTTTTAATTTGCCTTGGCCATCTTTCGCATTTAATATCGCTTATGATTATCGTTTATGTTTGTTTTGACAGATAAGCGCACTCAACTGTCAAAAGCGTCAACGTCGACAAGCGTACAAGCAACAGCAACTTCATGCAACACTGTGCAATGGCGGCATGTGGGCACGGTCGTCATATTTAACCTTTACTTTTGTTAGTACTCCGCCAAAGAACGTTCTGCCAGGCTCATTAAAATGTCATAAACTTTTGTGACCCGTCTGCCGGTTTTTGTACATTTTGTTGTTGTTATTGCTGCTTGAAGTTTATGCGCCAAAATTTGGAGTGGCTGCCTGTTACGTAAAATATTCTAAAAAAGGGTTTCCATCATATCATCATACTTTACGATTTTGGCGTATGCTGACTGCTTTAATTATGACGGAAGTGGCTGTGCCATATGACCACTGGCCTGGGGGCAGTTCTGAGTCATGTGACTTAAATGAGCATGCTTAACCCTTCTACAGTAGCAGATTAAATTTTGTAATTGCTACCAGACAAGATATGCAAACTACTTGCTGTGCTTGAAGGCGAGTCATATTTTTTGGAATGATACGGAATGGAATGACGTCTATTCATATCAGATAAAGAGATAAATCATATGAAAGGGGATTATTTTCATTGTAGCATAACTACTTTTATATTATTGTATATAATAGCCCAATTCACAATCTTGTGTAAATGGTCTGGGATTTTTGCAATTAACAGTTACGTAGCAAAACTAAAGTAGTTTTGACAGTAGTTTGCTAAAAAACTGTCAATTGCAAAAATCCCAGACCATTTGCACAACATTGTGAATTGGGCTAATAAATTTCAAATTTTTCCCGAACAACATTTTGTCGAATCGTCTGCTAGGTGCAAATGCCCAAAGCTAAAGTCAATGAGAACTTTTTCTAAGTAGAAAATAAGCTGGATCTATTAAAATTTAAAAATTATATATTAAATTTAAAAGGCACTTCAATGCTCAATGTTCAAGGTATTATTTCTTTCTCTTCAAACTAAATTGCTAAACATAAGAATCACTTAAGTTAACTCATTAGAAAGAAATAAATTCGCGGTTGGCTATGATTTTCATATGTTAACTAAAGTAGACATCAGAAATTCAAGAGCAGATTTTGCTATCAATCTTTATTAAATTTGAATTTTGAATGTGTATCTGGATTTTTCAAAATAACTTTTCTTCGTTTTCGTTTCAAGTAATTGCACAAAAATTAAATTTATATTTTAATTCAAGCATTCAAATTCACCTCTCTAGTTACAAAAATTCACCAATTTACATAGCAAATGCAAAAATAACTGTCCCAGCCAAAGGTAATTAGGAATATTAAGAAATTTGCGCAATTTCCCAAAAGAAAATGTAGAAAACAAAACGCCAAATTACAAACTGTTGAAACTGCGGAAAATGTCAAGTTAAGCTTTTTATATGCTGCAGCGAAAAAGGGAAAAGCGCAGGACGAAAATGCAAAAAAAAGCGACAGCTTTACAAAAAAATGAGCATGCACCAAATTTCTTTACATTTTAGCATCTTCGGGCAATGACAGCCAGCAGCTGGCTGCTGCAAACCAACAGCCACGCCCACCCAAAGGGTTTTTGCCGTCCGGCATGCTCCTGCTGCACATATTGTCCTGCAGCGTGGCAACTTCTGGCTGTTGTCTTGTTGTTGTTGGCTAATTACAAAGCGCCATGCATAAAACTTAAACAACAACGACAGCAAAAAAGCTAACGGTAATGCCAGCAACTGCAGCAAAAGAGTTGGCAACGCAAGCACGTGCACAATTTGCCGCCGCTGTCCTGCCACATTTACTTAAACAACAACAACAACTACTACATAAAGTCGACTGCCGGAAATTGCAAAAAAAAAGCGTGCAACAAAAATTGTTTAATTAAAACAAAAATTTCACTGGCAAGTTGTATTTTATGCTATAATTATATCAGACGGTTGGCAGCACTGGCAACGCCGTCATTTCATTGTCTTTGCCAGTGTGGCACAATCAGTGACAGCTTGTTCTGCTACCTGTAGTAATTGTATTATGTTGTTGTTGTTGTTGCTATTACTTTAAATGTTTGTTGTTGTTTTTGTATTCTGTGCAGTTGCTTACAATTGCACAAATTTAATTTGACAATGGCAACTCTATGAACTGCTTGCTTGCTTACACCGACCGGCAACGCCATTTCTTTTGCAAGCAACCAGGAAAATGATAATTAAGATGGAAAGAAAAAAACGTTGTAAAAAATATATTGCATTTGCAAAAAAAGCAGAAACTCTTAAAAATTTAATCTCATTTGCGATTTTAATTTCAATTATGGCTGCGATTCTCTAAACAGATTAATAGCAATTTTAAAATGTTGCTGCTTTATCAAAAGCAATCAATCAAGATAGCAAGACTTTGAAATGGGAAAATTATTGATGTTACTATTTTAGCCCAATCATCAATAAAATAGTTCCTCAATAATTCTTATTTTTTTATATCATTGTTTGAAACTGCAACTTCCGTTAGCGAACTGCATTAATTCTTATTTGAATTTATTGCAAAATTGTATTTCTTTACCTTGATATTTTCAATCATCTCTAATTCGATTTTGTGTTAAAATTCTTGTTCTTTACATTATCATTCATAGCTGATGTGTGTGTAGAAAAATATATTATTATTAAGTGGCGATGTTTTCTTATTCTGATTTTGTTATGCATACCTAACTTTCAGATTTCATTCTAATTCTAAACCAAAACTCCAAAAGTTTCAATGCATTGCCAAATAAAACTGCATAAAATATCACAGCATTTCTGATAGTTTTCTTAAACTACCTGCATGTATGTATGTATGTATGTATATATGTATTGTATGTATATGGCTCTTCGCTTATCTAAACTCAGCGTTGTATGGCAAAAGTTAACAACACTGTTCGTACTCGTAACTAGCACGCATGTAAAGTTGAGATAAAGTGTTGGCAAAACCACAACCACTACAGCAATGCACACACATACATACAAGCATACAACAGCAGAGCTTTGTAAAATTTACATGATTATATTTTACAGAATTATCAAAAGTCAAAAGTTGGCAAAACCGTCAAACGGCAACGGTAAAATAATAAAACAATGTTGCCATTCTAAAATTCAGTCTGCAGTTGAATAGGCAACAATGTGGCACACAAAGCGCCATAAATGTAGGGATAGAGAGGGCAGAAAAGGGTTCTAAAGTTTAATACAACATGTGGCAAGCACGCATGCAGTGTTGCCAACTGCCACAAAAACCGAAACAACAAGTGCAGGGAATATTGCGGCTTAGCTTGTAGCTTTTGGTCGAGCGGTGGGGTGGCAAATGTGCAAGTTTTGTAAATGAAATTTACACCGGAAATGCAGTTCTCTGAGGTGGAAAGGGAGATTCAAAAAACTTGGCATAGTTTATTGTGGAAGTAGCTACATTTATTTAAAAGAGTTTCAGCTATTGCAATGGTCCTTAGTTATGGCTTAAAGTAATTTAAGCCAGCACGGAATCGAGAGAAAAGTGCTGCACAAGATTAATGACTACCATCCGGATGAACCATCAAACAGACGAGCTCTACGCAGACATTGACACAGTCATCCGTAGCAACATTCAGCGGCTTCACTGGTTGGGTTATGTCACCCTTATGTACGAAGGTGCTCCAGCGAAAAATGTATACGACATTTTAAAGTGACAGTTGAAGCAGGAAGACGACGCGAGGGGCGCCTAGAGAGAAACCCTACGTCAGGCTATAACCTGGTAGTGGGGTGATATCGGTTACACTGGTCACACCCATTGGCCAAAAAGGCCATGCGTAGGCCCAAATAACTTCTGAAAAATCTTACCAGATGCGTTTATAAGTCTTCGATATAGAGATTCTTTTCAGCTTTCAGGCTTTCTCCAGCCATTTGGAACCCCAAGATCTAAAAAATGCGAAACAGACACAGCAGATATTCGATAAATTCTTAAGATCATGGTTGCCTGCACTCTTCGCTTGTAAATATTGTAATTTAATAATCTCATAAAAATTATGCACATCATTTCCAAAAAAAAATATATGTATAATTAATTTGCAAAAGGGTTCTTCGCTTCTGAAAAATCGCACTTCAAGAAATGATTGGCCGATATGTCCGCACGCACACGCCGCTCATACTCCTTATAGTCGTCCTTGTAGAGTAGTGCCGCCAGCGCATTCTCTGGCGCATGCAAATTCGGATTGCTGAGCAGATTCTGACAATTGCATAAAATCTGCTTAATGCTGACGCCCGGCCACATCGCAGCAACGGGCGAACTGATGCGTCCACAACGATTCACATTCGGATGGAAAACGGGCGGCGTAAATTGTATGTATATACGCTGGTAATTGTCACTGGGAAATTGCACATTCAGCTGGTATTCACCGGTCGACCAGATGGAGCCAGGCGGCCCCGGTATCACGCAATGCCAGTTGAAGAGATTCAGCGAGCCATTGCTCAATTTCATGGGATGCGCCACAAAGCCGTACGGATGATCCTTGCGCCATTGCTTGCGTTTGTATTCGATGAGTTTAACGAGCGGATTTGACATTTGGATTTTCGAATCAAAAAAATATAACAAAGCAAAGGCAATAACAAATCAAAACTGAAAATAATGAAATATTTTGAAAAATAGTGACGGAAAATCCCACTATTTTTACGGACTTGCCAATGAAACTTATTTTTGGGATAATATAATTTCGAATATTGTTTCAATCAAGAGTTTTGACAGCTGTTAAGGAATATTTATCACAGAGAATGGCAATGGTCCGGGTACAGCTCCAGCTGTTCTTTATTGTAATGATGCCAATTTTGTGATAGTAGTAATATCAATATCTCCATACATGGAAAGTGTATAGGTGAAAACTCCCACCTTTTGGCCTAAGTGATGTCCTCGAGACGACCACTTAACCTACCTACCTACCTAATATCAATATCTGCGAACTACTTGCGCCACTACAAGGTCTGTCCAATAAATATGGGAACCCATTTTTTTTTAAATTTGTCTTCCAATATTTAGGTTCAATCTGCTGCAACGAAAAGCTTTTAATTCAACTTTTTTACGAGAATTTTTTATATTAACAAAATCTTTTAAAACCAACCCATTTTGATACAAACTTCTTATAGAATTTCTGAAATTTTTTTATAAAAGATATTGAATTCTTCAGCTTATTCTTGTTACGGCATATGTAAAGCGTTAATTTTTAAGGCAACTACACTTAAGCAGCTTCTAAGCATATATGAAATAATATATGCCAGTGTCACTTTAATTTCTTATACTCGTAGCAGCAGCAAGAATAATAAAAATTGCTGCATTTTGCACATATACATATGTACATACATATGTGCTTTATAATGCACTACTACTGTATTAAACTAGACAACACATCGCCAAGCCATAAAATTGATAGTTATTGTTTGAACAGGATTTCTCGCTCTACTACCACATAATCGTATTGTATCTAGCAGATACATATAATGCCGGAAATTAATTTTAGACACGCAACAGCGAAACAATAAAACCACATAAACCAACAACACAAAAAGCAAATATTAAGGCAAAACGAAGTGAAAATATGAAGACATATAAAAGTAATAAAAGTATATGATGAGTATTATGGTGGTAAGACAACATGTCAATATATGATTGATAAAAATAAAAAGGCATAACTGTAAGATGATTTCTATGAAATATTCACACAAACACAAAATTTACAAATATTACATGTAAGAAATTATTGACAGCTTCTGAAGGGAAATGCTACAATTTTCTGAAAGATGGCCACAGTATGCAAAATTCTGAATGCCATAAACCTAAAGACAACAAAAGTAAATGTTTATTACTTAAAACGCACACATACATATGTGACATTATATGCACACTGGCAGTAGCCATAATAAAATCATGACCAACACATGCAAAGCACATAAATTTATTGTTTGTATTGATGGAAATGTGTGCAGGACATGTCATAAATAAATGCAGTAGCATGTCTCAAGTTTAGCACAAGCACACACACGCACACATGTATGTATATAAGCGTGTAGCCTTAAGGCATATTAATGCGCAGCAACGCAGTCTGAAACTATGCAATGAAGGAGCCTGTGATAGCAGTCCAGACTCTTGCAAAGCAGTTCTGCATGCCCCTCTTACAGATTCCAGCCAACCGCTCTTGATTGATAAATGAAAACGTTAGAAATATAAGGAAATACTAAACAATATGTGAATAGTATAAGAAATGCATAAATTCGAAGCGAAACTGCTTTCACAGATAAATGCAAAACAGTAGTTGTGACAATAAAATGTGCCACTGCACACTGATGAAGTTGTCAGGCGACAAGCAAGGACCCTCACACACACACAAGCGTATCAACAGTTGCTGCCATGCTGTTGCTGCATTTTTGTCAAAGCATAAAATTTATTGTTTCTGCTACGATTTTTGGTATTTGTAGGAATTTTTGTATTTACGTTGAGCATGGCAGAAAATCGCAGCAGCCGAAGGACTCAGCTATGCTACATAAAAGCATTTGCCATGCTATAGATTTTGTGTGTGTGCAGTGGGGGTTAAGGTATTAGGCATAGTAACGGTGATAGTAGTAGTGTTTGTTGTAATGTAGTTGATGCTGATGGTGTTGGTGTTGGTGTTGGTGGTGGTGGCAAGAATCATTTGGCCAGTGTCAGCTGCTGTCAACATGTTTAATTGAAACTGACACTCACTGTCATTTTATTACCTTTTGCACATGCTCGAAGCAATGTGCTCGAAATCGAAATATGCCAGGGGGTGTGCACGCATTGTTAGTGTGTAAGTGTGTGTGAGTGTATGAGAGTAAACATAAATAGTGAATTGGAGCTTGAGAAATTTATGCCTGACAATTTGCGTAGAATAGGAATTTATGCTATGCGATTTGTAGGCGGCTTAAGTGAAGAAAGAAACAAGAGAGGAAGGGAAGAGCAGGGCAAGACAAAATGTGAAGTTGTTTTGAAGGTAGCTGCGCAACAGGATAGCTGAATTCCAGCGCAAAGAAAAAGAACATAAAGTGGTAAATGAAACTATGAAATCTAGACAAAGCATAGAAAGGATATTGGTAAAAGTTGATATCAAAATTGTAGCATATAAAGACAGAGAGAAGCCAAGATAAAAGGTAAGCAGAAAGAAAAACTCAGAGTTAATGAAACTACTAAATCGAGAAAGAGTAGAGAAAGAATATTGGGAAAAGTTTAAACCAAAATTATAGCGAACAAAAGAAAGACAAGCAAAAATAACAAGCAAGCAAAAGGAGAAAAAAGAAGTAAAAGACACTATTAAATCTAGAAAAAGTAGAAAAAAGATATTTGGAAAAGTTGATTTCAAAACTGTTACAAACAAATGGAACGACAAAATATGCTAAAATAACACATTTGATAGATATAAAGAAAAGTCTTGTAGGAAAGACAACTCCGACAGAATAGGCTCTAATATAAATATTAAACAAATTTGATGGAAACAGTAGCTAAAATAATGAAAGTAACTGAAAACCTGTTAAGTAAATCACACATCTAAAAAATATTAAGAAGTAGACTATAATTGCTGCTGATCTACTGCTAACTTCTTTAAAATTTCTTAAAGTTCTTATTTCCATTTAACTTAAATTTCTGGCACTGCGCAATTCCTCTTCGTTTTCATAAAAACATTAATTTATTAAATTATTTTTTACGATCTCAAAAGCAGGCAAGCAAAACTACTTTTACAACTGCCACTGCCACTCCCCCAATTTCTGCCAACTTGCCTTTTTATGCATGTCCGCGCGCATTTGAGACCACAAATACCAGCGCCTGGAATCGTGCACCCTCCGCATACCAAATGCCTTAAGCTCAGCTGGTGTCACATTTGGACAGTTTTATTTGCCTCGTTCGTGCTGGCGTTAAAGCTCGTTAAAGTTTTATGATTTTTTAACTCCTTCTTATTATGCAGCTGTGAAGCAGAGCGAAGCAGCAGAAAAAAGTTCTTCCAAACTGCAAGCGGGTGGACTGCGCCATTTGTTGTAATACGCAGGAGCAGCTAGGATATAGCATCAGAGTAATTCAACGGCTGCTGAAGGTTTTAAACCATAAGCGGTGCTCTTAAATTTCAACTTCCTTTGCTTTTTTCGAATTTTCTATTCAAAATTAAAGTTAAAAGAAAGATTTTTATAACCTCAAATTGAAATAAAGCTTATAAATTGGACAAGAACAAGTCATTTTTAGCAACTTGTCTTATTTTAAATATAGCAAAGCCATTGAATGCGATTGACTTTAAACCCCTAACCTCTGCAATTTAGCAGCACTTAAATTATTTCAGCATCTTTTAATAATAATTGCATTTCGTTTCGAAGATTCATATTGTTAATGAATAAGGCTAGATAGGAAATTGCATTTCTAAGTACCTACGTCAGTTCATAAATTCTTAATAAAACAAGTAAGGAAGAATCAGTCGGGTTTCACCGACAGAGTAATACCCTACACCAAGTTCTCAAGTGGGGTGATAATCCACAGAAATTGTGGGTGCATTTAATTTACCGCCTAAATAGTGGGCGGACCACGCCCATTTTTAGCAGACTGCAATATATCCCTAATAAGACTATTTATGCCAAAAGTTGATGCTCTGGAAGGTGTACAACCGAAATGATCCATATATTTAATTTACCGCCCCCATAGTGGGCGTGCCCATTTTTGGGGAATTAAAAGGTATTCTTACCAGTAATGAAGTTACCAAATATGGACTCTCTGGTGTATATCTTACTGAAGTTATGAGGATTTTTAGCTTACCGCCTATATAGTGGGCGGACCACGCCCATTTCTTCGTAGGACATAGAAAACCAAACCCTTAACTTGAATACCAAGTACAGTTCTTTTCCATGAGTAATTAGACAAAATATAGCTATTTAACCGAAATAAATCCGGGGTATTGGGACTTACAGGCCTATAGTGGGCGTGTTCTTCAACCGATTTGGCTAATCTCGGAACTTGAAGTAGTGGAAGGTTCACTGCGACTGTGTGCCAAATTTGGTATAAATCGGACAACTCCTTCTTTCTCTCCTGTGCGCACGGACACCCAGACAGACGGACAGACGGACAGACGGACAGACGGAAATCAAAAGAGAAAGTGTTTCTGATCATTTCTATATACTTATGTCTATACCTAGGAAGGCTCCTTTAATGCGTTACAATTTTCGCACAAAGTTATTATACCCTATTACCATAGGTGTAGGGTATAAAGATGCGCTCATATTAAAGCGATGCCTCAGGTTCAATTACTAATTGCTGGCCTGTTAGGGTTTGCTACTTTTTGAAATCAAGCCGCTGCTTTGCGGTTCTGCTCAACACTTCTGCATGCCTATTGCCATTTTACAAAAAATTAATAAGCTTAAAAACTGCCAACCACTTGAGCATACTTTTACAAAAGTGCACTTTGATTTGTGAAGCGGTAAGGCAAAGGATCAGGCCTAGCCCACCCTCAGATAAAGTGCCTAAACCACAAGCCAAAGCGAAAGGCTTACGCAGAAAAAAGAGCAACACTAATGACAACCCTTAAAAGGCACTTACCAACACACGCACACACACACACAAGCATGTATGGCATATGTATTTATGTGTGTGTGTGCCTAATGTTTCAAGCATTAAATGCTACTTTGTTTTTTTTTAAACAGCGCCAAAAAAAATTAACATTTATTATTTTAATTAATTGTCGCTTGTGAAATTTTGAGCATGTTTTCCAAAACACTTGCAGATATGCAAATGTCAAAAATAAGAAAAACATAAAATATATTTTATCAGAAATAAAAACACAAACATTTGAACAAACGCTTTTTTTTTGTCATTTGTGCCTTTTGTAAAAACAATTTTTATTTTCATATGTGCTTTCCTTTTTTTTTTTTTGGAAATTACATTTGAGGCTTCAAGCGCCTCAATACGTGTACAACAACAACCCTTATTAAATGCCATTTGTCTTCTTTGTTGAATTGACAAGGCTCTTTGGAACAACCCCGCTGCCATGCTGCCTTAAGTGGCAATGAAATAAGTTTTTGATAATCAGTTTAAAAAAAACTATGCACAATTTTTTGCGAAAAGTAATAAGGCATGTATGGAAAGTGCAAGGATAGCAAGAAGTGAAATATTTTAGCTTGATCTGCTATATTCAATTTTGATGCGCAATCTTAACAGGAAAACTAGAAATCGAACTTGAGCGAGTGCTTTAGAGTTCAGCTACGATATGAAATGCAATAATCTTTGTAGCTATAGCCTAGCCTTAGCTAGGTTAGCTTATATCAGACCCTACTGAAGTCAAAAGTCATTTCATTCTGAATTCAATGAATTATGAGATAAGCCTGCCGTTGCTTAAATCCTTCTCCATAACTTCCTGACTTTTCTTTATTACATGCAATACACAAACAACGTATCTCTTCTTAAAAATTTCCCTTGCCTCAATTAAATACAATTGGCTTCACAGCTTGAGGGTTTCTTTTAATCAACAATCAGATCCTTGAGCAGAAATTATTAATGACTAAATGTCGGATTGTATAATTTGGTTTGAATTCATACTCAAATTTAATCCGAAATCGCAAAATATTGACCTTTTAAGTGCTTTCAATATAAATATGCAGAAATTTCTGAGCATCAATTCTGGAAATGAGAGTTCACAGTACTTTAAAAAACTTTTTCGTAATAAATTATTTTTGCTAGAATTTTGTCTAAAATTTTACAAATCTGCAAGTCAATTTTGCTTTCAAGCTTGAAGAAAATGTCGTTTAATAGGTGCTTAATTTTTAAAGGCTTGCCCATAATTTTTAAGAGGAACACAGAACAAGTGAGCTTCCTTGTCATGTGGCACAATATACATATGTATATAAATAAACAAATAAGGCCATCATGTGTGCCAGCCCCTTTCCTCTGAAAACTTCAGTTAAATACTCGGCTACGCTTTATTTGCTTAGCCAACAAAAACAACAACAGCAGAACAGGCAAAAAATTTCAAATATCAGACAAAGTAAATCTTTGCACACTTTTGCTGCAAATGAGCTTTTACATTAAACACACACACATACACACACACAAGCACGTTTGCAGGACACGGCAAGATAAGAAAGCAAAAAAAGCGAGGAGGCGAATACGAGAGGCGCAGCTCAAAGTGCATACGCCTGCAGCCATAATGGCGGTCACTAATGGAGCACCGCACATATACACACACAGACACACACACAAACACATGCAAGCCCAAGCAGGCGTCTGTGCGCAGGAGGATAAGAGCAATTTCGTTTCCTTTTTTTTTGCTTTTTTGCAATTGAGCCTTTTGCAAATAATTATTATCCTTTATTGTTATTGTGCTGCACGTTCAGCTGACCATTGTTGTTGCTACTCGTTGTTGTTATTGCTGTTTGCTGAATTGTTGTTGTTGTAGCAGTTGGAAGTATCTACAACAATCAGCGTGCAAGAAATGAAACGCAAAATAATGCAAAATAAATAAACAGCTTGTTGAGCAAAGAAAAAACAAGAGCAAATAATAGAAATAAGTACGAAAAGGACATTTAGAAAAAAATGACGGCCGCAATTAGTGGCCTTCCAAAAGGAGTCTTCATTGTTCAAATGCAGCAACAAAAAATGTAAAGTGCTCGTAAATAAAGTCAAAATGGCAAGTGGGGGTAATTGAGCACAAGGATTAAATCTTTCGTTCAGAGCAGCGCTGAAGATGTATGGTAACTAAATAGTGGATGCTTTAAAATTTACCCAAAAATAATTCATATAGTATATTTTTTGATAAATCTTTAAGTTAAAATAATTTTAAAAATTAAGGCTCCAAAAATACAAGAAATCATACAGTTTCCAATTCTGCTTTTTTGCAATTTTATGCTGTAGACTTTTTCAGACTGTTCTCGCATATCCTTGCAAGAATTTGACCACACAAATTTTGATACATAGGTACTTCGTTGTAGAAATGTTGAAGCAGCAACTTCCTCTCGGCAGCCACTCAAAAGCAACAAATGAAAAATGCCACAAGTGCAACTGGACCGCGTATTAAGTGCACAGTGGGCGACAAAGGCGCATATTTCTATAAAATTTAAGAAAAGTTAGACTGCAGCAGAAAATAACTAGAGTGCAGCGTACCTCAAAAGATAAAAAAATTGATTTCTTGTAAGCTCACTTTTTTTCTTGTTCGTTCATGTATTTTTCTGACGTTAGGATTTGAAAGAAATTTGGCATTTGAATTTAAAGGACTTTAGAAATCATGAAAAATCATCAGTCTCTTCTGATTTTGCACACAAAATAGCAAATTACTTTTGGAAAGCATATCAAAGATTACAAAAAGTAAAAAATTTTAGAAGCAAAACATAACAAGCAGCTCCACTGTGCTTCAGCACAATGTAACAGGATTCTCATACACTTGAAAAGGAAAAACAGCCAAAGAGAAAAACCAACCAAAATTCCTTGTAATGGACGAAAATCAAAGCACAATCAAAGCTTATTGAAGAGTAATTGAGTAGAGAGACTCAGGGCACACACAAAGGATGCTTTCGCATTCGATTTTAAGTAACGAAATTGAATGCAATTGAATGAAATTGAAAATGCGTAGCAATAGTCAAAGCTGGAAAAAGCAGCGAAAAAATTGCCAAATAGCTACAAAAAAGTGGTAGCATGGTACGGAAGGTCCTTTTGCTATTTCATAGAGAGTATGTCATATACATATGTACAGTTTATAAGCGGCATGAAGTGCTTGTCCTTTTTAAAGCCGGAAGGCGGTGCAGAAAAAAATGTGGTAAGTATTATTTAGAAAAAAATCTGAAGAAGTGAGGCTCTCCAACTAGGCTTGAGCTGTTGTAAGAAGTGACTTTTTTCGGTCTCAGTCGCTGGTCATACTAAGACCGCAGGACTCAGTGTGAAAGTGCTCAAGTGGCCTGCTAAGCAAGCCTAAAGCTTCAAAAGCCTTACAGAGAATGCCACAAACTCGCTGAAAATCAAAGGCAACTTTTCGGGAATTTTATTGAAAGCAAATTTTCATTGAAATGCCGAAAGCATAAATCACAGCGAAAAACTACACAAAACCCAAAAACAATAAAAGTCATTAACAATTAGAAGCAATAAATCTGCTGGCAATAATTAATCATCACAAATAAAACTACAAAGCAAAGGAAACGAAAAACTGATCATAATCTAAGCGCTTTCAAGCGGAAGAGCACAGAGGCCAGCAAGTTCTAAGCTCAAAGCTAAATAATTTGCTTTAAGTTGACTTGAGCAAGCTCAAATGGCAGCTATACATATAGCTTGCTTGCCTGGAGCAACTACAGCCTGCTGCTATATGCTTTCAACTTCATTGCGCTTTTCTAGCACTGCAGCCCCTTCACTCTACCACATGTGAGCTGCTTCTTATTAATTGCCCTGCTGACAATCATAATTAATGAACATAAACTTCCTGCAGGAAGAGCACTGCACCCTTAGCCATACTGGCATACACCCACACATGTACCATGTCCTTCGGCATACACTTCACGCTTACAAAAACAAATAATTCGCACTCCATAAATCTTTTTATCTTGCGCTGTCGTTCTGCGGGAAGCGGAAGTGCCAACAGCAATGCGCATATTCTTTTGGCATTTGCCAACAATTTCAATTAATTAAAAGGATTAAAATCTTCGAGCGACATCAATAAGATTTTCTAGCTATAACAATTTCGTTTATCATTTATCTAAACAAAATATACGCTTTCATATATTCCCTCGAAAGGACATACCAAATGTCGCTGAGTAGCTGCATATGAGATTTATTTGTTGACCTAAATATCATGTGCAGTTCTTTTCACTTGCCCGCTCTTCCTACCCTGCCGTCCCATAGTCCTCACTTTATACGCCTTATGCTTTATCGATATCAAGTGAAAACTACCCTCAAATAAGAGATTGTTTCACGAAGGGTGAGCATGGGCTGGCTAACATTTTGGCTGATGGTTAAGTGCTGGCCAAGTGTTTTGGGATTTACACGCACTTAATGCCAAAATGATAATAGAAATTGTATTTTTGTTCAGAAAAAATTTAGCAAGGGTGTGCATAAGAAATATCGCATAAAGAAACAAAGATACTTTTATCTTCAATATGTTTGATACCACTGAAAGACTGAAAGCTTAAGCTACTTAGCCGAGAGAATCTATGTATAATCAGCAAAAAAGCTGCCACAGCAGAGCTTCTAGCTGCCGATCTATTTCAAATGCGAGCAATAAACCAGCAATGACTTTCAAAAAGAAAAACAATTAATTACTTTTTCACACATGTTCATATGCAAAAGAAAGCATAATTAGTCAAAATGTCAAATCGCAACTTTGACTGTCATGCTGGCATATGAGGAAAAACTGGGTTGCATGCTGCAATGGAAGATGCCACATTTGAGCAAGCCTGTCCCCCGCCTAGAAATATGCAAATAACGCAAAGTGAATATGCTTAAAAACCCTGTCGCCGTAAAAAGTCTAAAGGCAACATAGAGTTTATAATTTTAATTTTATGGCAATTGGGTGGCACACATGATGCCTGTATACGTCACTACATAGCGTAATGACGTAAATTTTTCATTTTTAATTGCTTGCAAAATGGCAAAGCAAGTGGTAATGATGAGCAGCATTATGCAGAAGGAAGAGCGAGAGGGGTTGGGTAGGTAGGGGGTAAGATAAAACGATTTTGTTGCCAACAATTTATCACATGTCAGTTACAAAAGATATTTTTGTCTCAAAGTGTTTAAAAATGATGACAAAAGCTTTTGGCATTTTCACAAAAAAAAGTGCTGCAGCTAAACTGCAAATGAATAATTATCAAACATTGGCCGCAATTCAGTCAATGCCATCAGCAGCAGCAGCATCTTTACCAACACTATGCAACAAATTAAAATTTTTGAATTTTTCACTATAAAAGAGTTTAACATTTTTTTTGCCATGATCAAGTTTGATGTTATGTTGCATTTAGTTGAAGAGTGAATATGAATTTTTGTAAAAAAGCCAAAATTATTCTGTCTCTCTTTTTTAATGAAATTTTTCTTTACTTAAGACTTTCTCAGTAGGACTTTCAGCCCCACTGTAATTCGAAGACTCGATGCTTACTTCCTTTTCATACTACTTTCAACAATGTTTTTTTTTCCAACTTTCGAAAAGTTTAATTTATCTGCTGTATTTCGATTCATTTTTCTACACCGCCGCCTCTCTGCCGCTCTGTCTATTTTCCTCTTTCTCATTTACATTTAAAAATATTAAAAATTGGTTTGCCTTGCCAAGTTTCTCTATTCAGACAATTTTTTGACATTTCCTTTTCTTTACACTGCCACTGCCGCCTGATAAATTACTCAGTCATTAGTCACTAGCCGCTCATATGTGGTTTATTTGTCATAATGTGTGTGTGCATGTATGTGTTAGTTATATATAGATGTATGCGTTTGTCGCAGCATGTGTGCTGGCAATTTCTGGCTTTCTAGGCTTGCCTTTGATTGCTGGCCAATTTTTCACTGCTCTGCTATTATATCCATTTATTTGCATAGCAATCAACATAATCACACACACACAAGCACTTGAACAAGGACACTTACATGCATTACTTTCCCTCACATGCACACATTCATATGCAAATTTCTGGCCAATGTCTTTCAGCTCGCTCACACATTCTTTCTTTCAAATACATACTACGCATATTCCTCACACAGACTGCTACACATCCTTTGCCTTTTTCTGTCTAACCACATGTTCTTTTGTATTATTCGGGCGCCTTGCAATACTTGCAACTAATGTGCCGCAATTTTTAACACATTTAACCCATTGTCGTCACTCTTTCCTGCTTCTGTCTCACTCTCCCTTCTGTCTATTGTTACTAATATGTTGTCATTCTTGTTGGTTTTGTTGTTGCTGCTGTCTCGTAACGTTCGTCTGTCATTATGACACAAATATGCAAAAATTATCCTGCCGCATATCCTGTGAATTTCCTTTGCTTCTTGCACATTTATTAATGTTGCACTATTAAAATGATAAATCGCATGTGATTTGCATTTTTCTGGTAGCACTATTGGTTGGTCTGTGCGCGTGTGTATGTGTGTGTGTGTTTACCATATTTGTGGCTTACTAATGGCTCAATATTATTCATTATATAGTACCTACTATGTCCTGCAGCAGCATGAATTGGCAAACATTTTAAAAGGATGCTTTGTACTGAATAAGAATTTATGCAAGAGCTAGAAAAAAGCAACACAGACGCCTTCTTTTCAATAGAAAAGTGCCGAAAAATATTCAAATAACTGCCTTGAAGCAGTTTTTTTTTAAGAATAAAAAAAGGCTACTTACTGACTTGGATTATGCTGTTCGATTGTAAAAGCTTGTGAAATGTCAAGAGAGAAATTTAACTTTTGAATGGAATAATTTCACCTTATGAAATATGTTCATATAATAAACCAGGCTTGAGTATGCATAAAGAAGAAAAATTGTACAGATATGCCATCGATTTTTTCCCTGCTTACATAAACCAGGACATCGTAACTGTCCTAACAGGTAAGAAATAGCTTATGTTAATTCATTAATATTTCTCAGTTACCCATAGGAATCATGGAGTCAACATCAAATTCAGTTAGTTTGATCCTTCTTATCTTCATATCGGAATTTAGTTTGACTCTTTTTGACTTTGAAATCAATTTCACTTTTTTTAATTCTCAATTATTTCGTTCGTGAAGTCAATTTTCTTATGTTATAGTCCATTGATAGATAAAGAAAATACATCGATAGTCCATCAGATTGTTGTATAAAGGATCAACTGTCTCTGCAAACTTTCTACCCTGCTGTTTGCTGCTTCAAACTTGATATACCCTATGAACCCAAAGACCACACCATACAAATAAAACCCCCGTCCCACAATAAGTATTATATAAGTGCGAAGTGCAAATAACTTACAAATAACTTTTGAACTAAATTTTCTGAAAACGAATTTTCTGTTCTTAGATGTTTCGATAACCTCAACCCAGTCTCTTACCACACCGCTTTTGATTGTAAAAAAATTGGTGCGCATTTTTGTGGCAAGTATTTGTCAAAGTGATTTCGTTCAAATTTGCGCGCCAACAAAAGCAGTTAAATCTTTTGAAGAACTTCAGCAACAATTAATCAAATGCATTTCCATCAAAAGAGAGCACAAAGCCCTTGTACAAATACGAAGCAAACAATCTCGCGGGCGGGTGTCAAGTTGTCAAGTGTGGCAGGGTTGCAATGTCCTTTGTGCGCATTCTTGCATTGAGTGCGTAATCAATTGAAGCTTGTTGATATTTTTGTGGGTTTTTTGACGCCGTTTTCGAAAATTTTCCCTTTTTGGCTTTGTGTTCTACTTTTCATTTTTTTATTGAACTGCATATAAACTTTTTGACAAGTGGCTCTTGACAATAAACAGAGCATAATGTCAAGCCGCATTAGGAACACCTTCTCAAGTACTTTTTTTTTAATTTTCATTTGATTGATTTGACACTGTTGAAGTGTTTGACACATGTATTTGAATGTCAAAAAGTGGTACTCAGATTAGAGTCATACAAGCCACAATTCAAAAAACGGTGCAAATTAACATTTTTTTAAATCGATAGTAAAAATTTTAAAATTCAGCAGTTGTAACTGATTCTACAGAATACGTTTGAAATGTTGAGAGGAGTATACTCGTAATTAACACAATAATAAGAACATTTCTAGATTTTCCAGAAACGTCAAAATCAAAATATTTCGAGCGAAAAAGAGAAGAGCAACTGAAGCTTTCTTACTTTTTTTGTATTATTCGCCATTAATTGAGATCCATGGTGGCTCAGTGGGATAAGTGCTTGGTCGCTGATGCGGAGGACCAGGGTTCAACTCCCGGTCCGGGCAACATCTAATAAAAGAGAAAATATGTTTTCAAATTGTTTCTTTGCGCGGCGCCACTTCTCGTGGTGAATTGGCAATTCTCCGAGAATAATCTTTGCCATGAAAAGCTTCTCAAACCCGTTCGGATTCGGTAAAGTAGGTCCCGTTAACTTGTGCAAAAATATAACAAGCACACACCAGTTAATGCGAGAAAGCTAGGCCTAAGCCTCGTTCGCGGGCGGTTGTGCCAGTTATTTATTTATTGTTTAATTGAGATCCGTGCCAGATATATGTATGTATGTATGTACTTAGATCAATATTGCCTGTTGAATGACCTTGCTGAAGAGTTCAGTGAATATTCGATTGAAGAACCAAGTCAAAGAAGCCCTCGGTCGATTCAACTGGCCAAGCAAGCTACGACAGCTCGGAAGCTATCGAAGCTTACAATGTTCACTAAGCTAAGCTAGAAAGGTCTCCATACATTATGTCAGCACTTTAAAACTTTGTTACTCTTTTCAACTTTGATTTATTATGATATTTGCATTTTATATACTCCTGCATTAAGTTTGTACTTTAAACAAAACGAACCATTCTAATGACACTAATCAGCTTAAAAGGTACAAAGATATTTTCACTGCCACTCCCCCCTTCCCCCTCAAACAAAAAATACAACACCCTCTGCGTGAAGAAGGGTTTGTTAATTTGAGTAAAGTGCGCCCAAAATTTAAGCGATGACAATGCAATGATAATGCCACATCATTTATCTCACTGACTGACTGCGACACAGTATATAAGCTATATATATGTCACATATGAATGCGCATATATAGTCATATGTGCAGGGTTGCTAGCAACAGCCCACATGTGCACATGTGATAATCATAGTAACTGCAAAAAAGTGGTTACACTTTAATTCCAAATTAAATAAGTTAAATGTGGCACACTCAGTCACTCATGTCAGGCACTTGTCGAGGGCAGCTCGGTCTAACACCAGAGGCACACATGTTCACTGCTCCCCCCCTACCTTTGCCTGGCTTCCCTCTTGCTGACATATCTCACTGACAGTTGACTTTATCTTAACTCTTTTTGCTAAACGTGCAGGAAATTCGCCCGTAAGCCATAAGCAATTAAAATTTTCTTGCATGTCATTAGTGTCATCCATCTTGAGCTGCCTGTTATCCTTTTAGCCTGTTTTCGGCACTGATAATGGCAAAGACACACACAAACAAACAAAATACTCATTTAGCAAACGCCAGGAGCGTTAAGTGCAGTTAGAGCAACACAGCTTGACACTGAGCAGGAAGAGTGGGTTCAAATTAAAACCAATCAAGGCGAATTCATTAATCAATGTTGGAATTTTCCTTGTAAATGTTTGGCTTTTTAATTGGCAATTTTATGCGTTGTGGCATTTCGCTGGCTTGTTGGGCACAAGATTTAGCAGGATTTTCTGCGCAGTTGACTTTGCCGACGTTGTTTAGATGAAGTAAGGAATTATGGCGCATAGATATGCCATAGAGGACATGTATGTATGTGTGATGGCAACCTAAACATGCCATCATTAGGCATGCGGCAAAAACTCTTTAAGTAAAGAGAGTATTTTGAAGAAAATTAGAGTGATATGGCTAACATTAAATTGCAACTTCTAAATATTTTTGCTAAAACTTTTTCGAATGCTGCTCTTATTGACGTAGACTTTTCAAACTTCTGGCATCCACTTTTACAGCTGACTCAAAGATGGCTGCAGCTAATACTTTATGCTAGCCACGACCACACCCACACACTTAACACATAAATTAAGCGCAAACAAGCAATTACCAATCCTTTTTTTTGTTCCATGCACAAACCAACAAGGATACTTTACAAATACAGTCGAAAAGTAGGAACAAATGAAAAGTGCAGACAAGAAAACATGTTGAAATGGCAAAAAGCAAATATGGCCAAAAATTTAATGTACCATGGCAAAAATAATAACTCAAGCAATTGTTATTTGCACTGAGCATAATTTGCCAGCATCCTTCCATTCCTCTTCGCCCTATAAGGATTTCAAAAATTGGCCACACACATGAGCCAAAAGCCAAAAAACAAATTGCCCATGCTTAAAGCACACGCACACACACAAATGCACATGTGTGAAAAGAGAAAAGGATGCGTCCATAAGGATATATCCGTAAGTCGAAATGAAAGTAGCAGCGCAACAAAACGGAAATTTGTTTCAATTTAAAATATTGCAACCGACATTAGCCAAAATGGACAAAAAGAGAGAGAGAGAAAAGAAGGAAAAATTGAGAAATGTGCGGAAACAGCATTGTGCGATTTTATTTAAAGTCATGAATCAGTTAAATGTGGGTGTGTGTGTGTGTGTGTGTGTGTGTGTGTGTGAAAATAATGGCAGCATGTGCTACTAAGCATAATAGCATGCACATGTGTGTGTGCGCCTTTACCATATAGGTATCTATGAACAATTCTAATGATAACGCTTTTTGCAGGGATACAGCGAGCAGTGAGAGAGGTCCTTTCGACTTCGACTTAGACTTGAGTTGGGTGTGGCGTATAAAGCAAACTCTTTGCTGGCTGATTTAAAAGATGATGCAGAACTTATGTATTTGGTAAAGGTCAATTTTTCATGACGTCATTTTTTTATTTCCCTTATATCTTTTAAATAAAGATTTGTAAAGGATAGCTTACAGAAATGTGCTTACTTTGTAAGAAGAAGCTTTGGGAAATGATGAAGCTGAAGAAATGAGTCTAAAGATTTTCTGTAAAAAATTTAAAATATCAGGTTGATTCAACAGTTAAAAGTGCTCTTTTAAAAAAGGATAATAGAAATTCGTTTACCTATATTTCTCTTTTAAAGTCTTGCCTGCAGAGAATAGTTACAGCTGATAAAAGTAACTTTTTCTTGAGCACCAACTGAAATCTCGGCACTTATTTCTTCGACCTTTAAGAAGCAAGCAAAGCACGTGAAAGCAATTTGTTTCACTTGACATTTGACATGTCATAAATCATTTGATGCGTTGACATTTGCCCGACAACGTCAGGACAAGCGCGCTTGACTTGGGAGTCAAGAAGAAAAGCTTGAAATAATTTAAAATTTCTTTTCTAACTGGCATAAAAGTTTATTGTGGTATAGAAATCATTTTGATTAATGGACTTTTTGCAAGTTGCTTATATAAAGTTTATATAAAGAATTCTTGAACAATATTTTATGAAAATTTTTGAAAATTTTTGAAAATTTTTTGCATATTAAATAACAAAAGCAAAATGCTAAAATGTCGAAAAGGACATGTAAAGGTAATTTCAAGGCAATGAGCACTGACAGCAGTCATATAAAATGCAAGCCTCAATAAACAAAGTTGCCACAACAACAACAAAGAAGAAGCGCTGTTGCAAAAAAGCAAAGAGGGAGAAATGTATGAAAAATTGGCTGCAGAGACACAGACTTTTATAAAAATCAAACAAAACAACAACAAAAATAGACAATTCATAGCAAATTAAAAATTGAAAGCAAATTAAATCAGTTGCCGCGGCAATGCATACATGTACATACATAAGGGGTGTGTGTATGTGTGCCTATGAAAGAGTGCATGGCATATTCTGCAAAATTTACAATAAAAGTTTAACAAACCGCGAAACCGAAGGAAAGAAAAGAGAAAAAGAAATCAATTTCATTCAAATTTTCAAACAAGCAAAACATTGCCAATAAATGATGTTGCAAAAGTCAGCGTGAAGGGTTGACAGTGAAAGAGGTAAGCATTTGTGCATTTCCCTGGAGTATATCATTTGAGAAAAAATTGCTTAAAATTTAATATGACAAAGAGATGACGAACAGCCTTAAAATCGGTTAGTAATATCTACTAAAATGTGCTGCTGTATCAGGCCAGGTTATGTTAGACTGAGCAAAAACCTAAGAATATATAATATATAGCATGCTTTCTATTGTAGAATGCATCAAAATAACTTAAAGGTACTTTCTATTAGAGCATTACTATGACACGCTACCCAATTAGAGCGCAGACGTTTCTCTCTCAGAATCTTAAGAATCCTTCTCCATTTTACGAGGGATCATGTACAAAACTACTAACATGCTTCCTTACTTATGTATATCACAACCTGTTGCAGGTTGCCCCACGTATCAGCTCTTTCTAGTCACACCTGCTTACGCGCACCTTCTCCAGTTCCAGGTTCGAAGCTTAGCTAGCGCTTCTTCCACTTTGTTTCGATACTCCTCTTCAAAAAGGGAGATGTAAAAATTCTACTAAGGAAAATAATATTTGAAATCGTCAATAATGTACTAATAAAATTGTGCGAGTGTAGCTCGAATCAATCACAGAAAGAAGACCAAGAGTCGGAACAGTTGTTGCCAGCGTCGTGCAACGTGTGCTCTTTAACTGTCATTGCAATTGCCAATGCGTCAAACCGATGCCGCAGCGTTGCCAACTTAATTTTATTCATTTATAATGGTGTGAGTGTATGTGTGTGTGGTTAACCACACCGCAACCGCACTCATATACACACACTCAATCATCTACAAACGCACACACCGGATGCTGTTGTCAAACGTTAAAACAATATTTCATTTTCCATATGCGCGCAGGGTTGCTTTGCATACGTGGGCGTGGGAGTGAGTGGGTGTGGGTGAGTGTAGAGGTTTGTAGCAGAAAAACACACCGAACTGAACTCAACTGCCAATCCATAAATTTAATCGAAAAATCATAAACGCACAATGTGCTGCC
The DNA here is from genome assembly GCA_963457695.1 of Neria commutata. NCBI lineage: Eukaryota > Metazoa > Arthropoda > Insecta > Diptera > Micropezidae > Neria > Neria commutata. The sequence continues at coordinate 40,251,191 of OY735248.1, forward strand.
GTCGCTTGGTAACACATGTTGGCGGCATGCAACCATGTACCTTTTGATATATGTTTGTATGAATGCATAAATGTGTGTGTGTGTCTATGTTTGTGCTGTGGTACGATAAGAATCGCTGCCAGCAATCCTTTTGCCATACATCACAGCGGCGCACAGTTGTCATCATAACTGTGTTTTTTTTCACTGCTACTTTTCTTTGCCGTTACTCACTTTTGGCGCGGTTTTGTTTGGCTTGGCCGCCATATTGTTAGCGCTGCTGTTGTAGTGGTTTATCACAGCATATGTAGCGATAACTTTAAGTGGAAGCTTAAAGTAAAGTTGAGGGAGAAATGAGAATTGTAGCATATTTTATAAGCTGCTTCCAAAATAAAGGTTAGGTTAGGTTAATCTGGCTGCCTAAGAACAAGGCCACGCATAGACCTTGTTGGGTCCCTAGCGATACCAGTTGGAATTCCTTTAAGGAGTTGTCAAAGTAGTGATCTGTCAGAATTTTGATGTTTTTCACAAATTTCCAAAGAGGCTTGATGCCCAGTTTCGAGATCTGTTGGAGCCCTGAGAAGAATGGTGCTCCTAAACAAGTCAGACGAGTTCTAGCGACGGCGGGGCAGGAGCGCAGTATGTGCTTCCAAAATAAAGTGAGTGGAACTTTGAAGATTCCTAATAAAATATCAAAGCAGCAGACTAAATCAACAGTATTTATATACACATAATACTTGATTGGTGGGAATATTGGCAAGAACCCTTTCAGCAGCTATTTCAAGATCACTTCCAAATAGAAACGAATAAGTGAGGTTCATTTAAATCTGAACTATGAACTAAACAGACTAAATTGAAATAATATATACATACATATATGAGAAACTTGAAATATTTCTCACATACATAAATTTCAAACAGAAAAGATAATTTGATTACTTAGTACGAATTATCATGATTTTTTACGGTTTTGTAGAAGACACCCCTATATAGTATTTACTTCCTTTTCAAATGAAGCCTGCTGTCGGATCTGTCTGATATATTAACACATGGTTGCACTTGATAAAGCACCGTTAACATCAACAACGTTTCCGTTACTAATGCTGTACAATTTTTGCTTACTCTCCCTCTCACTCACACTTTTTTCTACTTTAAAACAATTTCTACAATTGTACAAATTCATGCGATTTTACGCTCCTCTTCCTCTTGGTAAAGATCAAAAATGTATTAAAAAAACATAATGGACACAAAAACACACACACACACTCACAATCAGCATCATTTGTAGCTGCCACAGCAGTTTGTCTGCTTTTGAAGTTGCCACCATTTGCTCCACCTTTTCCATGCTAACAGGCATGCGTGTACATAAGTCCGCAGGTCGGGTCACTCGGTCTTCAGCTTGTATGCCACAAAATGCGGTTATTTAGTGAAGCCACAATTTTGGTTTTCCTGTCAAGCGTTTCTTTTTCTGCTTGACAACATTTGAAGCGGCGCTGTGTTGCATGAGTGGCGGTGTGGCGCTGCTGCTGTGGTAAGAGGAACATATGTATGTCGCTAAAGCTGGACAAGAGCACACATTAGCTTGTCACTTCGAAAAGGGAAGTTTGAGAGTTTTTGAATTTCAGCAGCCAAGCGTGAGCGTGTGCGTTTCAGACGGAAGTAAGATCCGCTTCCATAATGATTTAAATGTTTAAGCTTGGTTCAACGGCGGAAAAGTGAAATATAAGCAAGACATTAAAATTTTGAACAATTGCACGCTTTTTAGAAAGAAAGCTTAAATTCTAGATACTTTCTGTCTGTACCAAAGATGATTTCAGTAAAATGTAAAGAAAACATTACCAAAACATTTTTTTTTCCTGACTAAAATTCTTTAAAATTACATTTTTACTGTTTAATTTGTTTGTGGAATTCTTTAAATCTCGAAATAATCTCCAGCGAAAACGTGCTTTGTGAGCCAAATACAACGCCTTCCCTTTGATACCATGTCGATTTTTATGTTGCTAGCATGTAGTTGCTTTTACAATAAAGAAGGAAGCATAAAAAAAAGAAAAATAAATTTAGCTGAAAAATAAAGAAAAAATTTGCTGTTTCGTTGCCTTGCAATTAGAGAATTGCAAAAGTGTTCAAGGGTAAGTGGAATTTTTACAAGGAACATAAGGCAGCGACTAAGCTAAGGAAATATTAAGCTGGCAATACCATAGATGCAGCCATACAGGGTAAGCAATAGCTAAATGTCTAACTAAGCTCAAACATCATCATCAAATATATTGGTATTGGTATAGGCTACCAAGGATCAGATCATACTTCGTAACTTAAGTAATATATATTTTAAACTGGATATTGTGAACAGTTAAAGCTACGTAGGAGGCTGGACCTCTACTCCTATTACAATCTGAAATTTAAAATCTGTAGCTAGCTAAGAATTCTTTAGCTTACTAAAATATTGAACTCCAAGTATCTGTGCGTATAGGTATATAAGTATGTACATGTATATTGCTCTTCTATCTGTTTGCAATTGATGTAAGATTCTCCCTAAAGAATCCTAAAACCTCAAAGAATATATGCAGCTGCCATTCTGAAACCATTCCCTAGCTCGAACCATGACAAGTAGCAAACCTAAAGAATAGCTCATGTGTAAATATAGGAAATGTCTCTAGGTATCTAAGAATCCTTTAGCTTACTAAAATATTGGATTCCAATTATCTGTGCGTATAGGGTCTAAAGTTTAGATATATACATCTATATTGATCTTCTATCTGTTTGCAATTGATGTAAGATTCTTAAAGTCCCTAAAGAATCCTAAAACCTCAAAGAATATATGCAGCTGCCGTTCTGGAACCATTCCCTAGCTCGAACCACGTCATGCAACAAGCCTAAAGAATAGCTCAAGTGTAAATATGGCAAATGTCTTTTATGATAATTTCTTCTTTTTTTCTCATATTTTCTCATTAAAATCTGCGCCAGAATATAAAAATTCGCCTGCAAAAAACCTAAAAAAACAACCGAAATATCATCAAAATACCAAAAGCTGCTTAAGCACCCACCCATTGTACCTACTCCACCAACTAGAAGATGGCATGACACGAAACTTGAGAGGCTTTGTTTACGGAAAGATGGAATTGTGCATGGTGAAGTGATGTACATCAACATTCTTTTGGGGGAAATCAACAAGAAAATGAGAAACAAAAATTTTGCTCAAAATAAAATGCGCATGACTTTTTAATTAATGCAAGAGGAATGCTACGAAAATTTAAGAAGAGCATTAAATATGCAAAAATGCTTTTAAGATATGCAAAAATTTACCTTGTAGATTATCATGGGCATAAAAAATGAGAAAACCTTTAGTTCGCATATTGGAAATTCAATAGACTTTTTTTCCAAAATCTACAAAATTTTACTACCTCTAACATGAATATTGATAGTTTTCTTTAAGTTTAAGCATACAAGCATATAAAAATACAGAAATGAGCAATGTCTAAGAACTTATTCCCACTTAAAATGTTATAGCAAACATTTTTCCTCATGTGTACAATTTGACACAAAGTTAAAGCAAGCAAAAAATATGAAAATCTTTTCATTTTGGACATTTGACTGAAATGTTTATATAAGATTTCTTTTCTCTTAAAAGATACTGAATTGATATTCATTTGCGCAGTCATGCTTTATGGTCAAGCAAAATTGTTCGTAGTCTGGGAATGGTTGAACGAATTGTAGCTACAAATAACAGTTCAAGATGACTTAATGCTTAACACTAAAAATCGATTGTCAGATTCACTGAATATAGTTCTTGATTATGCAATCAAACTTCACCAAACGATTTTGTGCTTCGGATTACCAGTCAGACAGCCATTACAGATTGCAATCAAAGGAGTTAAATCGTGTTCACGATATGAGATTCAATTATATATGTACTCAAGACGCCAAACTGGAACATGAAATTTATCAAAATTTTCAAAAAAAGTAAAATTTTTGCGGAATCAAGTACTGATTGAATCAAATCACTGCTGAAAGAGAACTCTTTACAGCTCGGCAATTCAAACACTTTACTTTTTTCGAATTTATGTGCACTAAATTTCAATTTAATAAAATTACCCATTTTTGCTTGAGTGTGCGCGTCTTTTCAAGCGTAAAGAAAATTTGCCCGCATATTCCAAGGCGACAGCAGAAAAATTCAAAAAAAAGTAGTAGCACTCTGGTAGTAGTGGAAATGGTAGTTGAGGCAAAGTGCTTTCAGCAGATTTGGCGCTTGATGAGTTTTCGACTTGAATTGCTTGACATTTCTGCTTGTTCTTCTTCGCTTGACTTGTGCAACGCTTCTGCTCAATATTGTTGTGTGACGCCCGCCGCAGTTGTTGTTGGAGAAGGTGGGTCCACAGCTAAGATACAGTTACATTTAATTGCTGCGAATGCTTGAGCAGTTAAGAAATTCCTTGCCTTTCAGATTCTTCTTCCTTCTGTTTGCTATTATAGTAGGTATGTACCTTCTATCGTAGCCATCTTCCAACCTGGGGTAGTTGTTACGGTAAATGTGAAAGTGGGCGGCTTTTGTAATCCCTTTGCTCATTTCCGTTAGCTGCATTACTTATTATTGGTGAAATTAGAATTTCTCATTAAAATAAGTGTTGGCCAAACATTTCAGTTTGACTTTTTGCTTTTCTCATTTCATTTCTGCGCTGCTTTCTTTATATCGTTTCCTCTTCTTCCCCATTGACTTGACAGCAAGCCAACATCTTTGTTGTTGCCTGCAAAAGAAGGTGCTCAAGCGTATTTGCTTGTCATTTGCTTGTCATTTGCTTGCAGCCAGCTCATTAGTTACGCTGCTTGTTTGCTGTAACCGAGAGGTGTGGAGGGAGTGTTAGCAGCGGCTAAGCGCAGATTTTTATTTAGGCATTTTTCGTATTTTTCGAATTTTTGCAACCCTGCCTGCCTTTCGCAAATGAGTGGCACTCTCGACATTTTTGTCTTTTGCCTAGGCAAGAAGTTGCAAGTGGCTATTGTTGTAGCTTCTTATTGCTGTCAGCGTAACGGTTATGCTTGTCAAGCAGACATGGCTTGATTGTTTTTGTGCTATTTCGTGCAGGAAATGAACTTTGGGCTTTTGTGCAGTTTGGGTATGAGGAAAGCAGTTGCTAGAGTCAGTAGCAGTTGGAATTGTGGCCAAGAATTTTATCAATAAGTTTTGTTATTGCCTTTACTCAAATTAACTGACCATTATTTCTTAAGTACATACATAAGTATCTTATAATTAGTAGCGCCTATAATATTAGATTAGAAGGCGCGGGAAGCCATGCCTACACAATGGAAAGATTTGTCACGCATTTCTCCAAAATACCAATATTCAAAAAATTAATTCACACATTTTGTCGCCAGTATACATTTTACCGTTATGTTGTCATTCCTAAGTACAGACTTTCGCGATGTGGAAATTTTACTATCGTGCTTTTCACTCTTACACATTTTTAACACTTACAACAACAACATCCGTCATTAAGGAACAGAATTTGTAAAAGAAAGCTTTCCGTGTTTAAGACCGTAGGGAAGAGCAAAGGGGAAGAAAGGGAATATGCAAACACTCTTTCAAATAACTGGATACTATAATTTTCTTTTTTCTCAAAATATCATAATTCACTTTTATAAATTAAACTAGGGTAAAAAAGCCCGTCCTACGACGGGTTCAAATCATTGAGAATAAATATACGACAAACAATTTAACAGCTAGACGTGTCCCATTGCAGAGACCTCTTTTGGAATTTAAATTTCGAAGAAGCATAATGACACTTCCAATTTTAAGATTCAATTTATGCAACGGCATTCCTGAGGACAACAGTCATTTAAAAATTCAACAGGGTAATTTTTTTTATCGTTATCATCACTGTCTTCGATAGAATCCGTGCTAAGGTACATATGTATGTACCATTGTGTCACCAAATAACATTTTGAGAAATTGCTCATTAAATTCATTGACATCAGAATTTTTTGGGCACAGTATATAGCCATTTTGGAGTATTGGAATTTCTTTTATAATCGAACCTTTACAAACAAAGTGATCAGGAATTTCTATAATATCTTCAGGTAAGCCGTGGTCATTCGTAAGATCTCCATTTCCTAAATTTAGTAGCCAATCGCTAAAAATCGGATCAACAGACAAAACATTGTGACTTAATTCTAATATCTCAAATTTATTCCAAACATTGCCGAAATTAATGCTCGCTTGCACAATTGCAAATCTGGTTTCATGAGGTACTACTGGTAGCTTTTGCCTGAAACCTCCACCAAAAACGATGACTTTGCCACCAAAAGGCTTTTCATTTCCCATAATTTCTTAAAGAAGTTCGTTAATGCAATTAATTGAATTATTTGCCGCCATCGTGGCTTCATCTCATATTAAAACTTTTGCCTTTCTGATTAGATCTGCATCAATGCTGTTCATTCTTAGTAATGAAACTGAGTTTTCAAATACAGGAACTGGTACTTTGAATTGTGTGTGTAAAGTAAAGTTAAACAGAGGCATAAAAGGTTCGCAGAATTCCGGTCGATGCTGTGGCTAGTGCCACGTTTCCCTGTGCTCGTATAGTACTAAGGAGTACTACATCTACTTCCTCGATCATTGCAGAAATTATCTCATCGTACGCTACCTTTGTTGTTCATTTAAAGACCCTTTCATTGATTCACTTCTTTCCCTTTCGTACTGAGTACTATTTAAAGTTGCAAACGTAATTTGTTCTGTGGTAATCTAGTTATCGTATCATGGCTGATTCAATTCTATTTTCTGGCACAATTCATTAGGGCATTTCATTAAAGTCCACATATTAATTTATTAAAAGATGTTAAAAATGAAATCTTTACAATTTTCCACATTAATTATTTTCTATTTGGCCAATCGGCAAAAATCGCATGCGATTTCGGATTTTGCTAAACTACGTAAGGACGATGTTGCATGGGATAAATATATCGCATGCGAGAAAAGCAGTTTTTGCGTCCAAAATGCCTGAAATGGCATGCAAATTGCCCGGAATGCGTTTCTCTGCATTGCTTAACCCTTTGGCCGTCGCGTAGAGCAGAAAAATGCAGAAATTTTCAGGATTTGCGGAAAAATTGCGAGTTTTCCGTTTTCGGGCTTACGTTTTGCGTTAAAGGATAGCGTAGTACTATTTATAGCATAGTTTTTTGGCGACAATTCATCCAGGGGCGCTCAAATAGTGCAGTTTGGCGATGACAGTCACCAGCAAGATGGTGACAAACCAAAAAAAATTTTTTTATATAATATATTTTCTACTCTGATTATAATATTTCTATTTTCTCTGCGCAGCCGAGACCTCTCTGTCCTGCGCTTTTTCTCTGCTTCCTGAAAGGCTACAGCCTTCCTCTCCACTCTTTCTTTTTGGAGCAATTTTTCCAAAACTCATTTTTCGTTTTCTTGATAATTTGTCACTTTATTTTTGAAAGTTTGAAAATTTGAAAAGTTTGAAATAAAAATATTTCAAGCAATTACAGTAGATATGGGGCACGGAGGGTGACGCTTGCCTTTTATGTATATGATGTTAAATGTTCTTCGAATTCAACACTAATAGCTCTAGGAGGTAGTGTTATCTTGAAGTTTCTCTTTCTCGCTCTCTCTCTCTCTCTCTCTCTTTCTCTCCTTCTCTGTCACTCCGTATAGTTTCAGATCAGCTTAAGCAAATAAGCCGTTATTTGTTTAATAGCAAAAGCGCTTATAACAAAATGGCAACATGAATAGCCAGTGCCATAATTAAATTAACTACAGTGGCAAGCTAAAAGCGTTGCCAACTATTTGCCTGCAGATTATGGCATTGCTGTATAATCAAAATTAAATGCAAAACTCAAATTCCCGGCAATAAAATGTGCACAAATCTATAAAATTAATAATGACAGAAGGGAACACCAGCAACAGCAACAACAAGAGGCAGCAGCAGCAGCGGAACGTGTCAAAAACCTTTTCACACACTCACATCCCAATGCAACCCTCAGTAGTAGTAACTTACAGCTGTCAAAGTGAGTGACATTTAAGTGTCAATGCAGGCAACGTTACAACGTTGTCCTCCCTGTGCCACCCCCCTGTGCATACGCCCTGCTCCACTGAAAGACACGTTAGCCGCCTGCTTCGATATGAATTATTTCGATTTTCATTTATGTGACAGTTGTGCATGAGTGTGTGTGTGTGTGAATGTATGTGCAAATTTTCATAGTAAATTTTTATAGTTTCGATGCGTTTTTATGGCATTTTTGGCAAGGCCATAAAAGTGGCGCACACCAAAGTCACGGAAACGTTTGACAGCCACGTCACACAGCGCTGCCATTCTTGCTCGTTGGTTATGGCAGGGGGTTGGGGGTGGTACATGTGACAAAACAGTGCAGCATTTAAATCGTATGCAAAAGAACATTAAAAATTGTTTGCAATTGAAATGGCTGCGTCGAAGGTCCTTACACCACTAAAGTACATAGGCGAATAAAAGTAGAGTGGGTACCCTGTGTGTGTGTGTATGTGTGTCTTTTAGGTGTCTGTGCATATAGCCAGAAAAAGGAGCCAAACATAAAAGCGTACTAAAATTTTTAATAGTTTACAAGCTCCTTTAGTGTGTGTGTGTTTGAGTGTGTATGTTCCTCCGTCGCTTGCCTTGTTGCTTGTAAATGTTGTAAGGTAATTAGTTTTAGCCAATTCTAAATATGCAGCCATAAAATTTTGAATATCAGCGCCGCACTTTCACCCGCTCTTCCCTTATTTCTGCCCGTTCTCTGCCATGCAGTCTTGCCAGACTGCCGAGCGTACAACTTCAATCTATCGAATGTGCTTGCCTTTCGACAGTGCCAATTTTTGCATAGATAAAAATAGGGATTTCGTTTTAGTTTTTATTACCATGAAATGTCATAAAAATTTTGTAAAATGTCATTTCTATGCACTTTACTTTATGTCGTTTCCTTCGTTTGCTTGTGATTGGCGCATTTATTGTAAAATGGCTTTTAGCGTAATTGCAATTGATCGATTTTATTGCCTTGTATGGGGATTTGTTAACGCATCTCAATTTCGGCATTGCCAGGCAATCACTCAAACGTGTGCCGAATTTTAATGGCCTGCGTTGATTGCCAATTGCCACTGATAGGCGATTAACTTACGAGGAAGGTGTGCTTTGAAATACTTGGTTCTGTTAGTATATGTATGTACATACTTATATATATGAACATAGTATATCATATACAAATAGATTACATGCTAAGAACTTTGAACAAAATGTACGGTATTCAGTACTTGGATTCTTAAGAAACCTCGTGATGCTGCCCTTTAAAAAAATTTAAATATTTAAGCCAACAAAGATCGTCGAGAATAAAATGTGCTGTAGACATTACAATTTCTTAAAAAATGGAAAATTTATATGCTTTCAAAATATGCCAAAGCACATTAAAATCATAACAAAATCTCTGCCCTTCTTCGACTCACATCAATAAAGCTCCAAATTTAGCAATTAATCATGTCACACTTGTCAAGCAATTTCACAGTCACCTTTTCAGCATATAAACCTCAACACTTAGAACCGAGTTACCCCAGCTCCTTTCCCCTTCTGGCTATTGCACATAATTAAACTTTTGAACTGTGACAAAGTGCCCAGCCACACCTTAGGACACACCAAAAACGCAGCACGTTGGCAACTTTGGGCACACAAGTAGCCAAAGCGTAATTAAGATTGCCAACAAACAAACAAATGCAAAATACCCCCAGACGCTCGGCTGCCTCTTCCCCCAGCCAACTACTCCTGTTGCACTTTTGCGCCTGGACTCGACGCGACTCACATCATCAAAAGGGGCAAGAAAACTCATAAATCAATTTTGAAATGCATTAGCTGTTTACTCGCCAGCAAATATCCGCATGATCCTTGACCATGCTGCCAAACAAACACTAACACGTTGCACAGTGGTTCGTTTCGTTCAAATCCGGCTTGCCACAAAATCGGAAATTCGGCAACTTCTTTGGCTTCGGTCTTAAAAAAACTTTGGGTTCGGGCAAAAATTTTTACCTATCTCTTTCTTAGTTTTAACAGGTTTTTATAAAAATTTCTACTTTTAACTGAAAAGTAAGCATGCGGAAAAATTAAATAAAATTCAAATAAACCAAACAAACATTAAAAAATAGCACTTTTATTTCACAACTTAAAGATTCCAAAAAAAGTTTCTACTACTGGATGCTTACTACAAATATCAACATTGCCAATATCAAAAAAATTATATGGAAAATCGAAAAGCTCATTCTATTGCTATAGCTGGTCAAATATTATATAACGCAAATTTTCATTTGACGTCTGCTTTGTTGTGAAAATCTGAAAAGCTTAAGTAAAAACAAAATTTAAGTTCAGGGAAGCAAAATTTACTAGCATAAAATTTATTTTACAAACATCCAGGCACTTCTTGTAATTTTAACGCAAATTTTTAAGCCATCGCACCACTGTGCGGCGCGCTGCTGGTCCGCTCCTTTTTGGCGGTTTGGCAATTAAGTGCAATTTCTAAGGTTTCAAAGTGCAACATGCAGCTTGCATTTGCCTGCAACATGGCGTCAGTCTGTCGCTGTGTCTCGCCATGCGCCTGCAGCACTCCTCCTCCGCCACCGCGTGGTCCTGCTTGTTGACGGCAAAGCGCATCACCTTTCAATTAAAAGCACGAATTTCATCTTTGGGCGCTTTATTTGCTGCCTTTGTTTGTTTGTCTGTGTGTGTGTAATGCCAATTGTAAAGTGATATGGCTTCTGTATTGGCAGCAGGGGTAGCAAGGGTAACAAGAAGTAGCATTTTAGTAGCTGGCAGCACTGCGCCAATGCCGGAGCAACACTTAACTTGCTGCCTTGCTGCCTTGATGCCTTGCTTCGCCTACCATTCCCCCTCCCCTTACTCTGCTCCATTCCTAACCAACTGCACTTTGCGAGCTGCCGTTTGCCATGTCTAATTGAAAGTGCAATCTGATGCGTTGCCACTGCCCCCATTCCGCATACCCCTCCCCCACCCCCTCATGCAATTAATGCGCCCAAAGCATTTTTGCATATCTTTGATTAGTGTTTGCTCATACTTGCCCCCGCTGCCCCTTCCCCACACACACTTTCTCATTTCTGCCGTCACTTTGTCTCGCTGTCTGTGTGTTTGTTTATTTGTTTTTCATGCTAGTTGGCAACTCTTCTCAGCGCGCGCCATTTGCATTTCTGCAGCGATTTCCGTTTTTTGGCAGCTTCCGCTTCTTTAGAAATTCCTTGCATTTGTTGCAAGTTTCGCTTTGCCACAATTTGCGGCAAACAGCGCTGCTTTGCATGCTGAAGCATGACTTTGAACAAATCTTTTGTTGAGTCTCAAAAAACTTTCTTGATTGCATTGCCGTGTTTTTTTTATAAAGTGATTTTTGGGTATTTGACTCTTTGGTTTGGCTTTGGCTAATTTTTGCAAAAATTTCTGTTGCTATTGTTTGAAAAGCTGATTGAGAAGGCATACAAAAAGAGTTTAAAGAGCAAAGTGAAATTATTTAACCTTCATTCGTTCCTCATTTCGTTATCCTCATTCGTCCCAAAAGTGTCAATTTGACACTAAGCGACGGATGAAGCTTAAAAAAACTAATGGTAACTCTGTAATGTGCAGAGTACACAATTTAAATTAAATTTCTCAGACGCCTTCATTCAATATACACCAAGAAAACCAGCTCCCAGCTTGAACTAAAAAATGGTTACACCCTGACCGCGACAAAAGTAGACAACACTTTAAAGCCTTTTTGTAGACAAGTGTCTGCTCGTCTTGCCTGTCAAACTCGACAATTTCAAAAAGTCAAAAAATATTTACTATTATTCATTGTCTATATTTTTCTAAGGAAAAATCATTTTCAATAATTGAAATATATTTAATAGTATCAAGTTTAAAAGAAGGTAAACCCCAAGAAAAGCAGTCTCAATTCTCAATGCAACGCTTGAGTGCCAGAAGCATCAAAAACAAAGGCGTTCCGGAAGTAAGTTAACATGCCGGAAGTGCCTACGATTAGCGGTAATTTTACCAACCCTCAACCATCATAGCCCGTTAACCGACAGCAGTGGCGCGAAAAAAACTACAAGCTCTTCGCGATTAACTATTACGGCAACGGTCTCAACTCCATACGCGATGAATTCTACCAGCAAGTGCAGACGGGCCTACGGCGTCGCGTCATCATCATTGATCTGGATGAGGAAATGCGGCGCGCAAGTGCGCCACCGGTGCAAGTGCGTTCGAGCAAGCTTCTAAAGGACAGCAAGCAGCAAAAAGGTAAGCGTTTAAAAAAATTCAGAAATAAAAGCTTGACAGGATTAATTTTTCACAGCACCATTTGCCGGCTTGCTGGACATGCTGAGTCTAACCATAGTGGCTATAGAGAAATGTCGACGGGAGTATGATGAAATAACGGCTATCATTGCCAAAGAGCTGAGCTTTGATTTGTTGCGCTATTGGCAGAATGAGTTGGATTCCCAAACGAGCAGCGATAAATGGAACAAACGCAAAAGCTCACTCAGCAAATCCGGCCTCGAGAAGATACCCGAAAAGCCAAAGCGTCGCAGTTCTAACAAAACGATGCCAGCACTGCAAGAAGATCAAGCCGATTTAATAAAGCTTTGTACGACGCTGGCTCCCAAGTTGCATAATAGAACAGGGCGCCCAGAGTTGCTGTACAAGCGGAAGGTAAGTGAGCAAAAGAGCGTGGGCATTTTCCTATCTTAAAATATCTGATGAAAATATGATTATGAAAAGATTAGGCATTCAGAGAAGCAAGGTTTTCAAGCGATGATGAGAGCATGATGCTGAAGGACTTATGAATTATTTACTTATTTTTGTAGCCTGTCTTTTTTTTGCAAATATAATATTAATAAAATAAAAAATTCCAAAATATATTCCAGTACATTGAAGATGAACCTTTAACTGGCAAATTGTACATAATCCTTATGGGCAGCAAAATGAACAATCAATTTTATCTGGACTTGCTCAGGTATGTAAATATATGTGTGTGTGTGTGCGCAAGCATACATACATTCCTGCTTTTTGGTTGAAGTTTTTGAACGCATATTTTCTACAGTACCCCGTCCACTTCCACCCACACATGTAAATCTGCTGTCGTTTATATACGGCTACACAATAAATTGCTCTTTAAATATCACACTCTACACACACATGCACATGACATGTCTCACATGCACACACTATACTATAAATACACCAACACAAGCACAAAAACTTGCTGCATTTCCTACAAAATGCCAAACTATTTAAAAATGCATTTTGTAAGATTTACAACTACATGCAAAATGTCTTGCAATACTTGAACGCACTCTGGCAAAATCACGGAGCAAAACTTTATCGCCAAGTTGCAACACATGCATCATGCTTAGCTGCAGCAACAACACCAACAGCAACAACACCAACAGCAACAACAAGCAGCTTTGCATAAGAAAATTTATACGCTCTCGTTCGAACGTAATTTACATATCTGAAGTTTACAATTCAAACTTCCTTCGACTGCAACACAGGCACTTACCATCATCCCTCCAACACTCCGCCTCTACACTGAGCAATAGAAAACTTTCCACCTCCTCTTGGATATAGAATTTTGCAATATTCAGCCAACAACTTTTGCATATGACCCATCACACGCAGTCACTCTTTAACATACCCACGCGCTTTAGATGTCTAAACTTCCAAAGAGTTGGAATTTTTTACAGAAAGTGCCAACTACTTATTAGTTCATAGCAGGTTGGTATATTCTCGTTTCAAGCTCTGCTTTTTGTTGTTGTTTTTAGGGTTCCGTTCCCCTAAAAGGGAAAAAACGGGAACACTTATAAGGTCACTTTTGTTTTGGGAGTGTGTATATAAAACGACCTTTTTATACCCTACACCTATGGTAATAGGGTATAATAACTTTGTGCGAAAATTGTAACGCATTAAAGGAGCCGTCCTAGGTATAGACATAAGTATATAGAAATGATCAGAAACACTTTCTCTTTTGATTTCCGGTTGTCCGTCTGTCCGTCTGTCCGTCCGTCTGTCTTGCTGTCCGTGCGCACAGGAGAGAAAGAAGGAGTCGTCCGATTTATACCAAATTTGGCACACAGTCGCAGTGAACCTTCCAGTCCTTCAAGTTCCAAGATTAGCCAAATCGGTTGAAGAACACGCCCACTATAGGCCTGTAAGTCCCAATACCCCGGATTTAATTCGGTAAATTAGATATATTTTGTCTAATTACTCATGGAAAAGAATTGTACTTGGTATTCAAGTTACGGGTTTGGTTTTCTATGTCCCACGAAAAAATGGGCGTGGTCCGCCCACTATATAGGCGGTAAGCAAAAAATCCTCATAACTTCAGTAAGATATACACCAGAGCGTCCATATTTGGTCACTTCATTACTGGTAAGAATACCTTTTAATTCTCTAAAAATGGGCGTGGCCCGCCCACTATGGGGCGGTAAATTAAATATATCGATCATTTCGGTTGTACACCTTCCAGAGAATCAACTATTGGCATAAATAGTCCTATTAGGGATATATTTTAGTCTGCTAAAAATGGGCGTGGTCCGCCCACTATGTAGGCGGTAAATTAAATGCAACCACAATTTCTGTGGATTATCACCGCACTTGGGAACTTGGTGTAGGGTATTACTCTGTCGGTGAAATCCGACTGATTCTTCCTTACTTGTTTTAATCGTAGAAACCTGAAATTTGGCACGATGTTAGGTCTTAATAACCTAAACACATTTTCACTATAAAAAGTTAAGAAATATTTTTAGAAGTATTTTTTTATAATTTTTAAAGGTTTTCGGGTGGGGCAAAAAAAAATAAAATTATTTTTAAATCGTATCGTGTGGGGTATAGTTAGAAAGGGCTACATCCATAGATTATAGAATATATATTTTTTAAATTTTATGTAAACGGGTTAGAAAGATATAGTTAAATATGTGGTAAAAACAGACCTGTCCCCACATGATCATCTGCGCACGCCATTTCTGAACCGAAAATTTTGATAAAATCAGGCTTACTAGGTATTGGATCACGCATGACTGAATGGCTGCGGCTTTTTTCGAATTTTAAATTTTTTTAAAATTTTTTTTTAAATTTAAGATGACCCCTTCAGAAAAAAATTTTTGGTGTTTATATCGAGTTGGGTATCATTAGAAAGGGCTACGTCCATGGATTATAAACATATTTTTTTTTATAATATTCGGTGAAGCGGTTTCGAAGATATAGGACAAAATGTCGAAAAAATTACCATACCCCCCCTTGCCTTTCTACATATCTTAAGCTAAAATTTTTATAAAATCAGAGTTAGTAGGTCTTTAGTCATAGATTGCTGGAAAACTGCAACCTTTTTCGACAAATTCGTTTTTCTATTTTTTTTAATTTTATTTAAGATTACCATAGCAAAAAATGTACTAAGAGAAAAATTTTTGTTGTTTACATATTGTGGGGTATCGTTAGAAAGGGGTTACGTCCGTGGATTCCAAATATGTTTTTTTTATAATTTTAGGTGAATTGGTTTCGAAGATATAGGTAAAAATGTAAAAAAATTTATGGCCAGACGGGCAAAGAGAAACTAAATTCGAAGGCAAAAAAGGGTATTTCTGGTACGGAACCCTCAGTGAGCGAGCCCGACTCGCACTTGACTGCTTTTTTTTCGAAGAAACCAATCGAACGAGATCAACATCGAACCTTTGCCTTCTTCGGCCAAAAATCAAAAATGGATCGTACATTCAATTAAATTAATGATGGCTTCCAAGCTTAAGCAAGAGCTGCAATTTGAAAGCTTCGACTATTCGTCAGATGTCTTAAAGAACCAATATACATACATATGTAGTAGTAGTAGTATATGTATGTGCATTTGTGGAGAGAATCACCTTTTCTATATATTAAAATAACATTAAATCGAGCATCATAAAGAAGTTATGACGAAATCGCTTAGGCGAGAGAGCGATGTGATTTCCAGCTTTGATAGCTGCTCGAGCGCAGGAAGCCATATGGCTACCCAGTATATTATGTAATATCTAAAGCTGGCGGCACAGAGACACTGTGGAAACTTGAAAATTTCGCCAACTTCGTCATTATTATTGCTATATATTTCCTAAAATTTGCTCTATTCCACAGTCGCGGCGAGCCACTACAAGCCATCATACACTTCCTACCCGAACCGTGTGGCTATGACTATCTGATGCCACACGCCGACACGCAAGCCTTCGTCATACGCACGGTCGAGAACATACAAAGCGAAACATACAAACTGCGCCAGCAGCCACTCACCAAACCGGTGGGCATATTCCAGCAAGGCTTGCCCGTAATCTCACGCTGCCTGGCGCAGAAGTATGCACGTGAAATATACGATCAGATGTGCTGGTGCGAATACGACGTGGAGACGCTGCTGCAGCAGTATCAGCAATACTATGTGCAGCCCTTCCAGGAGACCGACGTCGGCATGCCGGCCAGCGTAAATGTGCGCACGCTGCTCGACATAGCCGAATCGCTGTCGGTGCAGGGTCACTATATGACGGCGCCATTGCCCGCCTGCAGCTCGGACACGGCCACCATACTTCTTTACATGGAGAGTCTGTTGAGCAGCATCGGCGCGCCGTTGGATCTATCATTTCGTATAGTTGCTGATCCGGCTGCGCACTTCAGAGGTAGCAAAGAGCGCGGCGCTGTCAGAAACTTGACCGCCAATTTTTCGCTGGCCTTCAACAGCATACTCAAGCTGGGCAAAGTGAGTCGCCTCTATGTGGAGCAGAATAACTCGCTGCTCTGCGAATTGATTTCGTTTGCCAGAAATCGGGAGTTTTCGAATATGCACAGCTGCTGCTTGGAGTACCGTCTGCTGCGCAAGTATTTCCAGACAGCGCATCCCAAGGACGCCGTCAAGTGCCAGCTGTACGATAGCAACTCGGAGCCGATCTATCTGCCCGGCGTTGTAAAGTTCTACGCCAGCGGGGACAGCGTGCTGCAGCGTCTCGCCGAGCTGCTGTTGGAGTACGATGACTGCCAGCTGGACGAGCTGCAGCCAGGCTACCGACTCTATCACTTCAAGCGCGTCTACAATGAAGTGTTCGAAAACACCAAGATGATGATCATACCGACGCGTCTGTGCTTTCGTGACTTCACACTCTTTCAAAAGCAGGAATTCCTCGGCGCCTTGATAACGCCCGAAATGCGTGTGAACATGCTGGCGGCGAACCTAACCTCCGAGCAGCGCAAACTCATGGAATTTCAGCAAAAGGAGGGCCTCATCGATGCACAACTGTTTATACGCCTCAACTCTTTGAAGGCGCGGCGATTGAAGCCCGACGTTCGAGCTAGTGCCACCAGCAATCGAGGTGCGCCCGTCGGCAACAAAGCGCAGGCGCGCAGCAGCAGCAGCGCAAACAAGGAAGTGGCCGCCCAAAACAGCTCCGACGACTACATCGGGCTGCCTGCGCAACACGCGCTGCTCAAGGGCTACAATCTGGAGGATATACGCCAAGAGATTGTCGTGCAAACATGCAAGTACTTCATTGAGGAGGGCGCGCTGGCCTATTACGAGGAGCGCTGGTGCTTCGACGATATGAACAAGTGCTTGGAATTGTCGCTGCATGGCAGCAAGCTCAGCTTGTGCTGTCCACGCCACAAAGTCAGCAGCATATGTCGCAGCGTGCGTCTGCAGACCAAAAACGATGTGTCCATACGCATTTTCGGAGCTGCCAATGAGTGCGCCAAAGTCTTGTTGCACTATCCCAACGGTCTGAGCGTATACCATCATGAGGAATATGCGGAACAGAGCTGGCAACTGCCGGAAACTTATAATCATGAGCAGCGCAGAGTCTACACGCAATTTGGCGCGGTAATAGTGCACTTCAAGGAGCAGGATATGATACTGATTATGCGCTACAATGGCGAGGTCTATAGGCTCTATCAATTCGAGTTGCCGCTCGACGAGGAGGAAGAGGCCGAGCAGACGGGTTCGACACAAGCGGACGACAGTTTCGACGATACCAGCAAAACAATTACTCCAACAACTGACAGCAAGTCTAAAGGTCCTTCGCCAAAAGATACAAGTCGTAGCACTGCCAGAAGCAAGTTGCACAGAAGTTCCGCCGACTCGAAGTCGGACAAAAAATCGGAAACCGACAAAAAGCAACGCCGCAACAGCGCTCAGTCCAGCAAACCATCCAGCAAAGAGTCATCCAACATATCGCTGGCATTGAATAAGCCCTCCAGTAAATATATCAAGCAAACTATACTGGAGAGCATAGCGGATGAGCTGCAATTTCTGGAATTCATCTGCATTAAATATGATGTTAGCTATCTGCATATGATGCTTACAACCAGCATGGGCAGACTGATAAATATCATCAAAAGAGGCGGGGTAAGTGAAGTCTTGAGCTGTTGGCCCAACGAGAGCTTGCTTGCCTTCAGCTGGAAAAGATATAGTGTATGAAAGATATAGTGATATCTTGATTCAAAGCCACCAAAGTACATCAAGTTTGAAAGAGAGTATATTTTTTATCACAAAATTAAATCGCTTCGGAATAGAGCTTTTCTCAACAACATTGAAATAGAATATTTCATGAGAGAACAGAGTACTTCTTTTTTCTGAATAAGATAATAATTTCGTAATAAAACAATCTATAACCTCGCGAACTTGAACAGCTTTAGAAAAGAGCTATTCTTTTCTCTCATGAACCCTGATAGCTTTAGAATAAAACAATAAAAAATGTGCTCTCAAATTTGAACAGCTTCAGAAGTAACAATCTATTCTCAGGGACTTTGGCAGCATCCAAATAAAACGGTTCTCTATTCACACGAACTTGAACAGCTTCCGAACAATTCGCTACTCTCATAAATTATGACAGCTGCATCACACTTTGATCCACAATTGATAGCCAAAAGATCCTTAAAGAACTATCATCTAAGCTGTCAAAATTCGAAAACTGGAAGTCGAGCAAGTTGGTTCCTTTGGGCTTTCAGCTTTATAGCGCTCTCAAAAATATAATAGATTCACAGCAAACATATCGAGTAGAAGGTCTATGAATTACCAGCGCTATGGAATGTGGAATGGCATGATTACTTCGCCGATGAAAGTTATGCCATGCGTGGAGATGGTGTCAAAATGATTTGGACGGCAACTGCGCTCAAGTGCTATCATGCCGATGGCACCGTTTTAACAACCAAAATGGCTGAGGCTTGTGAGAAAGCGGACTTCGATGATGAATTTGGTGAGAGGTCAACTACTGTTGAAATGATGCGCTATATATGCATAGTTGGCTTTCCTAACATACCCTATTTTCAGGTTCGCTCATCTCGCAAAGCTCGTCACATGAACAGTCCAACTTAACCTCAGATTCTTTGCAGAAGCTTGAGGTCAAACACCCTTCAACTCTCAACTTTTTTAAAATCTACTATATAAATCTTGTCTGTTCCACAGCAGGACTCCATATTTATCATGCTCGAAGATACACAGCCGAAGACCAAACATTCAACACTCAAACCCCAGGCATCCATCAAGTATTTCAACACTGAAGCTGGCGTCGAAGCCGAAGCTGAGGAGGATCGTTCCTATGTTAGTTACTTCTCTGAGAGTGTCCTAATGCAGCATAAACACTATGCTGCCGTACATATTCTTTTGTATCGGAATTACATGAACGAGTTGAAAGTTAGCTTGGAAATTTTTGCTGCCGATGATACGCGCATACAAATGACCACACAGGATATCTATGAGAGTGAGCTGCTCAATACAATGAACCTGACAGCTTCAGCACCAAAAGCCGCCATGGGCGTTGAGATGCCAGAAAATAACCTGAGCAACACTGTGAAGCCATTGATCAATGTTTGGATTGGTGATAATCTGAATTTGTGCGTCAGCGATAAGGATTGCGTTATCAATGCTATTTTGGAGCGCAACGACGATGTGGAGGTTGCAGTGCGGTGAGTTGCTGGCAATGAAGCAATTGAAGGCACTAATTTCAATGGGTGTAGCCAAAAGTCAGTTGCTGCAAATTTTGGTTAGGTCAGTCAAATTTAAGGAAGAGAAAAAATTTTATAAGTAGGAGCATTTTATAGCAATTGATACTATTCGGTATTCTGAACAAAATTCAAAGCTCAAAATGTGTCAATTGTCACCAAAATTGTTAATATGTATTTCTCGAATTTGCAATCTAAATATCAAAGTCTAAAAATGAAAAGAAGAGAGAGAAAAACGAACAAATCGGATCAGAAAGTATTCAATCTAAGTTTAAAGCTAATATTCAACGTTCTAGCGCTCTTGCCTTCCCTTCACTGCTCTTTTTCACTCAGACTGTCATATCTATCGTAGCATGCCAGCACGGCATAAACCATAAAATGATGTGCAAATGTGACGACAAAAGCGCACACTCCCACACCGAATCTCCCGGGATCCAGCCCATGCATGCACTTAACTGCAGTGCATTCACTTAAAAATTACAGATAATACGTATGCACTTTTCTTGACGCACTTTTCCGCATAAGTTGCTTTGCCCTCACACTACTTCGAAATTGTGGCGCGCTCTTCCTTACTTCAAGTATACGCAAGGATATGATGTGACATTGACAATGCCATGTGGTGGTGGCACATAGCAGCGTTAGTGCTACTGACTTCTACGCATGCAACCGTGTGAGGAATGGGCATAAGCTTCAATACTAGCCTGAGTTTTCCGCTGCTGTGCTGATGCGTTGATACTTTGCATTTATGATTAGTGCCAACAATGTGGTTGCCATTGTGGTTGTTGTTGGTGCCATCATTATCTTCATCACCACTATTATTATTATTATTATGCAAATGAAAATGTTTTATCAAGTGGAAAATTGTGGAATTATGTAGAAATAGAAGTAGACAATGTGAGAATGCACATTCGTATTATGCATATGAGGAAAATCGAAAGAAAAACCTTGAGAAGAAACTACAATTTAAATAAGTTACAATTTGTGGGTACTTTAGTACTTTTAACTTTCTTTCAAATTATTTAGATATGATTCATATCATTTTAAAATTAATATTTCATTTTAAATAAATTATTACAGCGAAAACTTATCGCTCTCATTCGATTTCGAGGCCAATCTCAGCAGTTTATTCCATGAGCTCGTATCGCAAATAGCAGAATTCAAAAATTATAAAGGCGCTAAAAGGTACGATTTGTATTTTATGGAGAAAGTCGATAACATATGCCGCACTCAAGGTAAGTAAAATATGACATTTTACAGCGCTATTCTGTCATAATAGTCACAATTAATTGTCACTTAACTTGTTATGATTTTTTTGGTAATAAAAAAAGCCAAAGTAATATTGATAAGTAAAAGTTTGATATAGTTATGCTTAGATAATCCAGCGACATCTATAATAAGATCATATAGCAGCCCCATTTTCTCATTACCATCGGTTATTATTATGACATGACTATTCCCAGATCGCGTTGTTAGTGGTCTGCACTTTTATTAGACCAGTAGTGTCGTAGTTGATATCAAATAAAGAAGTTGCCTAAAATACAAACCACTCTTTCCTTGCAAAATTATATAAAATATAGATTTCTGATTTTTGTGACTACCGCCAGTATAAATCTGTTTGTATTGGATACTATAGCCACTTATTATCACTAGATACCATTTACAGAATCCCGACATAAAAGTTTATATTTTGTAATAAAGAAAATTTTATTTACAGGCTTCGAGTTCTATGACGATTTACCAACACTCGAGGGCTATACTTATGCCGCAAGTAATACCGTAACTGAGCTACGTAAAATGGAAAACGTAGACGAAAAGTTTGCTAACGACTATGAGTGGTTTCAGCGAGACATGAAAAAGTTTCCACGTTTTCAAAAACGTGTCGATAATAAATCATCCGAAAATGTTGATGATTTTCCACATGTAATGAGTTCAAGGTGAGTAAAAAATTTGTGAATTTCTGCCAATTTTATATAAGTATATTTTTAAATGTTATTTTTAGAAAAAGACAATATCATTGCAAATTTCTATGGATTTCTTATAAATAGTCAAATAAAGCTTTCAAAGTGAGTTTTTTGGAAAAGCTCATTAAAAACCTCACTCTGCCTTGACTCTGAAAAAAATTTAGTTATCTTTTAAAAATTTTTTAAATGCTTTCGTTTCCACTGCAATGTAGCTCTGCCTCTGCTAACGCAGCTCAATCCAAAACGCCCAACTCATTGAAACGATCCAAAGCGTAACGTAACGTATTCAAAACTCGTTCACTCTCATACATGAGCTTACGTTTTTCTACCATGGCCACGGGATCAGTAAAGGTGCTCGTTGTGAAGCCCTTCGAGGCCTCGGCACTCATACAACAAATGGGCAGCTCGCATACAGCCGCATAATAGGCATAAAATTCAAGATGGCGCACTTCCTGCATAAATTCTTGACAGCTTGGAATATGGTCAGAGCCACAGGCGATTAACGTTTGCCGGAAGATGGCATAGTAATGCCGCAGTAGCTCATAACGACTACTCTTCAGTACATCCAGCTGCACGCTGGTATAGAGAAAGAAGTTTATGTCAAAGCCGGGACTGCCGAGGAAACAATTTTGAAAATCAACCTGCGAGAAGAGAAAAATGTTTTGAATCACGAATTGCAATTCCGTATGAAAATTAAAGAAAAGTTATCATGAGTAAATGGTATTGATCGGTTCAAGCTGTATTCAAGCTTGATGCAATATCGATTGAAAATCTAATACAAGTTTGTTAACCCTCTTAGATCAATCTATGACAAATTCACGATCGATTCAAGATCAATCGAAGATAAATTTCTGATTAATTGCGAAGTTAATGTGAATATCGATCTCCGCGTAATTCGAAATCGATTGTGTTGAAGTGACTGAAGATCATCAAAGAATAATAGGAAATTGTTTGTAGATCAGCTCGACATTAATATCATATCGGACCTCACATAAAGTAGCACACTTACAAACACCACATCTTTGGGTTCACCATCGACATAACTAAACAGAGCATTATTCAACCATAAATCACCATGATTGATGACATTGTAGCCATTACGCTTCACGCTCGTCAGTGTTTTGACACGTTCATCAAAAGTATTCAGAGTGGCGCGCATTTTCTCGGCTATATCTTCAAAGTGCTCCCACTGTTCAACAATGCCAATAGCTTGTTTAATACCACCAAAGGTGATGGATTGTGCCAACGGATCTGTAGCTCCTTCAGCAAAGTGTGATTTTGCCAATGCTGCCGCTTCGGCTGGAAACTTTGTTAATAAATTATTAGAGAAACTGGTGTGTTTAACATTTCTCAGCGTTCACCTGCTCAGCATACACCATGGAAGTGGCATGAAACTGCGCAATCTTCGCCAGCCATGTACGAGCATGCGTCTCATCCAGACCCAGCCAACGATTGGCCAATTTATAGCCGGCTGCATTTAAATCCTCCAACACGTACAGCTCCTTATCAACGCGATCCAACAGAAAAGCACTTTAAAAGAAACTTAATTAAAATTTGTTTCTTTTCTCTATGCAAGTACCGTTAGTGCACCTGGCATTCAACTGCACACGCTGTCCGGTACCCCGACACAATATGTTTTGCATACGTGGCAACACTCGCGCATACATTTCATATTCATTTGAACCGATTCCGGCTATATCCATTTTCATATCTTTTATAATTAACGACTTTTCCAGCGACAGTGCTTTCGCCTCGCCACTTGCATATTCCACACGCGCTCGATAGATGTCGCTGCAAAAGTTTTCACCTTCAACGCTTATGCGCTTTATTTCACAGGCGCTTATCTTGAGGCCACCAGCAGCAGTGCCATGAGCTTTCTCCAGCGCTTTTCTAATACAATCCGCATTGAGATAGGGTGGCAAGTTTGCCGGCAATTGTTCCGTTGCAATCATCTTGCGAAGCACTGTCCGCACAAACAACCGTTAAGTTTGAAAGCCGAACACTAACTGTTTCGCTGTAGAGCTTTCTTTGCTGGCGGCACTCATTATAAATTAGCGTTGCATTTCGTGATGAAATTCTAGCAATTTTATTAATCTCTTCAACGAGTTACCGTAGAGGGAGCATTAGCTTGAAATTAATTTAAATGTTTGCTGTTTTATTATCAGCTCAATTAAGCTCGTTTGCAATAAAAAATGCAATTCTCAACTGAAGTGGTGTCTGATTGCAATTTGTTAAATACAAATTCAGCTGACGCAGCAAATGTAAATCTGCCGGCGCGAAAAAATTTCAGAGAATAATATGAAAATTTATTAATTTGCTTTATTTAGTATATGAATAATAGCAAAAACCCTTAAAAATTTTAAGAAATTAAAACCGTGAAAGAACCTATTGACAATGTTTTTGGTTTCAAGTATTTCAATCTTTAATAGATATCATTCGAGAATTTTGCTATTCTTGAACTAATTCAAAAGATATTGCCACTTTAATGCATTACTCCACTGGCTGTTTAATACCATCAATCCATAGTTCAGAATATATGAAGAAGGGTTGGTTTCCGGTTCAGTCAGAAACAAAGAAAGAGTTGCAATCCCAGCAAAAATATTGGGGGACGTGCAAAAAATAGAATGATATTTCACTAATTATTTTACTTTTTTGGGGAAACCCCATTTTTATTTTACGTCGACCTACATTACTGACATTTTTTGTCCGAAATCTTCCAGATACAATCGATAGTATCGCCAACGGTTTTTAGGGATGTATTCAAACCAGTTCAGCTAACGAACAGTTTTCGATCTAGCGTTAATAAAAAAGGAAACTACTTGAAATTACATAAGGAACGATTTTTATTGTATGTACTGTACTTCATAGAAGTGGTTTTTTTCTGCGCAGATTGAGCGTACTCAATCCAGCACGCCCAACTCATCCAGCCTCTTCAGCTCAAGCTTATAAGTATCTAAAACTCTTGGATTGCTGTATATATCCTTACGATTGCACTCCACACGTTCCTCATCGCCGAAGGCATTGATGTCCATGCTATCGGCCAGTTTGTTACTCAGATTGGTTTGTGCAAAAGGAAAGATGAGCACATAGTAGTTGTAATACTCAATACGTTTGATCTCATCCAAAATATTCTGTAGCGTTGGTATTAAGTGCGCAGGATAATGAATCGCCTTCAGTGTATCAGCAAGGACTGTATGGTAATATTTGATCAGTTCGGGACGATGATTCTTCAAGACGTCGTAATTTGCACTGGTCATAAAGACATTCAATACATCCAAGGCGGCGCTGGCCTCACAGCTGTTCTGATAGTCCAACTATAAAATAAATTAAATTTATTAAATACATAGTTGCATAAAATCAGAAAAGAAATGGGCAACCTACAAGTACGACATCGCTTCCTTCGGCTGTGTCCAGCATCAGTATATTTCTAATCCACACATCGCCGTGTATAACCACACGCACTTTGGCGCGCTCCTTGTCCAAAGTGGGAAAGAATTTACGCTGGAAGTTCTCTCCCATATTCTGGCGCATCTTCTCGGCTATGTGCTTGTAGCCTGGCCAGGTTTCCACAATATTCACCACATAATTGGTATTATCATCGATTTGTTTCTGTGTAAAGGCCATCAGATTGGCATCACTCACACAGAAGAAACCCTTCATGCTGGCCACCACATCCGGATGCTATGAAGTAGTAAAATTATTGATAAGCCATTTAGAAAAAAATGATGGTTATTTTATTAGAAATTCCCATAAGCTTATTTAAAGGTATTTAGCTATAAATAGCTAGTTTCTTTTAATAAATAAATTGCTAGCTATACTAACTGATTATTGTTATTGATAGCACGAAACTAGTTGAAACTAGGAATCAAATGATGACTTTCGAAGGCTATTTCTCACAATTATAAACAAAAACAACAATCATCATTTGATTTCTAGTTTTGAACGATTTTTTCCAAATGACCAGCAAAAACAATTCAAATTAAGATTAACAAGAATGATTTGATAATTAGTGTGAGCACAGCCTTAATGTGACATGATCATTTTTTTTTGAGACATTTAAAAAAAAACTGTTTCAAATAGAATTGAAAATTTGCTTCTAAACGATTTTATTACAGACACTGCAGTTCTTTAATTGTTTTTGCTATAATCAGCATTTTTTTTCTGTAACTATTGGCGGTTCTCCACAACCAAAACTAGCTGCCTGCAGTGCGCCCAGAGGCACGTACATATGCCCACATCGGCGATTTACTATCAAAACAATTTCAAGTGTATAAGTTTACACGCGCAAACTGCGAAAACCACTACTCAATCAATAACAAAATTTGCGATAAGATATCAACTGGTTACATGGTTAAGGGTTCCACAGAAAACGTGACCACCATAACAGCAGTTACATAAAATACCCTTACCTTCTCCTTGTAAATCATGGAGGCCGCATGAAATTGGCCCAGCTTCTTGAAAATGCCTTTGATCTGTTGCGCATTGTAGCCCACAAGCCGGTCGAGTATCTCAAAGCCCTTGGCGCTGAGATCTTCAAAAACATGCGTCTCTCTCTTCACTTTGCGCGTCATGTAAGTTCTGCGAGCGCACAATTTTCGAATGAATCACTTTGCTCTCTGCGAGTTGCGCTTCTTCAAAATATACTCACTTGGGCGATAGTTGACTGTGTATACCGGCCGCTTCCAATATGGCATGAAACTCTGGCAGCACTTTCGCATACATGAGATGCTCCCGCGAATTGTCCGCCAAACTTTCAAACAATTCTTTCACCAGCAGTTGCTCCTCCTGCTCGGCAGGTGCTCCATTGTCAGCTGCTTGCTTGGCGCTGTACTTCACCTTGACACGATAGATGTCGCTGGAATAGCCGCCAGTAATTTGTTCTTGTTTTACATGCAATTCTTTGATTTGCACTTCGCTGCCTGATGCATTGGCGAGTGCATCTCGGAAGAATTCCTCATTCAGGTAATCAGGTACTGTGCCGGCCATTTTGTGAGAGAGCAAGAGAATTTGGAAGCGATTCTGTCGTGGCGGTTCGGTTGCGTGCTGTGCTAGAGCGCTTTCGATAATGTTCTCATCGGGCCTTCGTGCAGCTCTTTAAGGCCAACGCTCGAAGCTTTTGTTATCGTTCGTTTCCACTATAGGCTCCATAGTTTGGCTAACGGCACAGAGCGATGTTGTTACCTTCGCTTGTGAAATTCGTAATTTAGCCGGTAAACGAAATTCGTAGAATTACATAAATAGTGCAAGCATACAGACATGGGCGTAGCTTATAAAAGTCGCAGAGGGTTGACTTACACATAACGCTGAAGGAAGCTAATTTCTGTAATGACTTAAAAGCTGTCAAAACTAACCCGGAAGCATTCACAAGCACCACAGAGAAAACGAGGAACACGAAAACGAGCACTGCCACAACTGCCACAGCTCGCAAGATTTGAATCAATATGCCGCCGGTTTCTGTAAAGGACCCTACCAGCATATCCCCATAAATGATGATTTATGGAAGGAAGTAAGCAGGAAGTTTTGAATAACAATTCAATCTGGTAATGTTTCAAGCTGAATTCAATAATGTTAAAGGTCGATTGAAAATCCAATAAAAATTTGCTAACCCTCTAAGATCAATCTATGGCAAATCCATGCTTGATTCAAGATCAATCGAAGATCAATTTCTGATTAATTGTTAAGCTAAAGTGATTGAATATCGATCTCAGCTTAGTTGGAAATCGATTGTGTATTGATTGTAGATCGATCTCAGATTACTTGAATATTGATTCCTGAGTAGTTGAAGTGACTGAAGATCATCAAAGAATAATAGGAAATCGATTGTAGATCAGTTCGACATTTATATTAATATCGGACCTCACATAAAAAAGCACACTTACAAACACCACATCCTTGGGTTCACCATCGACATAACTGAACAAAGCATTATTCAACCATAGATCACCATGATTGATGACATTGTAGGCATTGCGCTTCACGCTCGTCAGTGTTTTGACACCTTCATCAAAAGTATTCAGAGTGGCGCGCATTTTCTCAGCTATATCTTCAAAGTGCTCCCACTGTTCAACAATGCCAATAGCTTGTTTAATACCACCAAAGGTGATGGATTGTGCCAATGGATCGGCTGCTCCTTCAGCAAAGTGTGATTTAGCCAATGCGGCCGCTTCGGCTGGAAACTTTGGTAATAAATTATTAGAGCAACTGGTGTGTTTAACATTTCTCAGCGTTCACCTGCTCAGCATACACCATGGAAGTGGCATGAAACTGCGCAATCTTTGCCAGCCATGCACGCGCATGAGTCTCATCCAGACCCAGCCAACGATTGGCCAATTTATAGCCGGCTGCATTTAAATCCTCCAACACGTACAGCTCCTTATCAATGCGATCCAGCAGAAAAGCACTTTAAAAGAAACTTTATTAAAATGTTTTTCTTTGGTCTATGCAAGTACCGTTAGTGCACCTGGCATTCAACTGCACACGCTGTCCGGTACCCCGACACAATATGTTTTGCATACGTGGCAACACTCGCGCATACATTTCATATTCATTTGAACCGATTCCGGCTATATCCATTTTCATATCTTTTATAATTAACGACTTTTCCAGCGGCAGTGCTTCGCCTCGCCACTTGCATATTCCACACGCGCTCGATAGATGTCGCTGCAAAAGTTTTCACCTTCAACGCTTATGCGCTTTATTTCACAGGCGCTTATCTTGATGCCACCAGCAGCAGTGCCATGAGCTTTCTCCAGCGCTTTTCTAATACAATCCGCATTGAGATAGGGTGGCAAGTTTGCCGGCAATTGTTCCGTTGCAATCATCTTGCGAAGCACTGTCCGCACAAACGACCGTTAAGTTTGAAAGCCGAACACTAACTGTTTCGCTGTAGAGCTTTCTTTGCTGGCGGCACTCATTATAAATGAGCGTTGCATTTCGTGATGAAATTCGAGTTAAATAGCTAGCAATTTTAGTAATCTCTTCAACGAGTTACCGTAGAGGGAGCATTAGCTTGAAATTAATTTAAATGTTTGCTGTTTTATTATCAGCTCAATTAAGCTCGTTTGCAATAAAAAATGCAATTCTCAACTGAAGTGGTGTCTGATTGCAATTTGTTAAATACAAATTCAGCTGACGCAGCAAATGTAAATCTGCCGGCGCGAAAAAATTTCAGAGAATAATATGAAAATTTATTAATTTGCTTTATTTAGTATATGAATAATAGCAAAAACCCTTAAAAATTTTATGAAATATAAAGCGTGACAGAACCTAATGACATTTTTTTCGATTTCAAGTAATATCTTTAATAGATATCCTTAGAGAATTTTGCCATACTTGAACTAATTCAAAAGATATTGCCACTTTAATGCATTAGTCCACTGGCTGTTTAATACCATCAATCCATAGTTCAGAATATATGAAGAAGGGTTGGTTTCCGGTTCAGTCAGAAACAAAGAAAGAGTTGCAATCCCAGCAAAAATATTGGGGAACGTGCAAAAAAATAAAATAATGATATTTCACTAATTATTTGACTTTTTTGAGGAAACCCCTTTTTTATTTTACGTCGACCTACATTACTGACATTTTTTGTCCGATATCTTCCAGATACAATCGACGGTTTTTAGGGATGTATTCAAACCAGTTCAGCTAACGAACAGTTTTCGCTTAAGCGGATATATTTAGAGAATCATTAACCCATTTGTTCCCAAGGTCATTAAAAATAGAAAATTTGAATTTTTTTACTTTTACTTTTATTAATTAGAACCCAAACAACATAAAACAAACCAAAATAATTCAATAAAATATTCATAACTTAGTTTAGTTAGCTGTACCCAAGCGGGTACAATGGTAAAATGAGTTCTCATTTTTTTGTATGTACATTTTTAAAACAATCTCTTTCTAAGCACAGAGCAACATCGCAAAGTTCACAAATCCATCTTATCCGTTTGTGACACAAAATGCATCTACGTGGATTTTCAATTCTCATCGGAAAATGAGGTCCTTCTGCGGTTGAAACACTTGTTGCAACTGAACGTTTTGATGCAAGCAACTTTTTTGTGGTGTAGTTTCGTAAATAATGTCTGGTAATGCTTCGCTGAAACTCAAGTAAATCCATCTTTGTTTCTGTAGTAGCATTGTAAAGCTTCCAAGGATTCACTAAAGTTGAATTCAGAATTGATACAAATATGGGCCACCACCATCATCATTTCGGATAAGAGCATGTCATCTTCACTGCCGTCATCACTACAGGTTAGGTTAGGTTGATCTGGCTGCCTAAGAAAGGCCACGCATAGACCGTGTTGGGTCCCTAACGATACCAGTTTGGGTTCCGTTTTAAGAGTTCTCAAAGTAAAGATCTGTCAGAATTTGGGTGTGTTTCATAAATTTCCAAAGAGGCTTGATGTCTAGTTCTGAGATCTGTTCGAGCCCTGAAAAGAACGACGCTCCTAAACAAGTCAGACGAGTTGTAGCGATAGCGGGGCTGGAGCGCAGTATGTGAAATCACTACAAAGAAGTTCAAAATTTCCAGGAACGTCAAGTGGCATCGCTCCGTTACCCAGGTTCTGGACATCCACTTCATCTTCATCCGTGTTGTAGTCGGCATCAGGTGGTATAATGGCAATGTATACCAATGATCGTCCGTCATTTCTTTCAATCGCATCTAATGCGCTAGGAAGATTACTGAATCTTTTTTCCATGAAAGGTTGCTGTTGATAATGGCTGGAAATCCATTCTTATAAAAAAAAACCAGTCGGATATTTTAGGTATTGTTATTCCCATTGTACACAAGCAGGTACACCTTTTTTCAAAGTTCTTTACCTCCATGATATCAAAATATTTTTTATATTTTTTTTATCAATATAAGCACGTATGCACTTTCTTCTTTATTTCTACACGTTACTTATGTTCCAGCAAGAACCAATACTAAGCACGACTGCTAAATGCGACGTGACCTCGCAAAAAACTGCAAAATGTGAAAATCGTTCCACGAATTGATGTGCCGCACCCCCGCTAAATCATCTATCTTTTTGAAAAATGTAAATAAGTTTGGAAAAGATATCTTAGTAGGCCTAGAAAACGAAACAACTCCAAAAAATTTGAAATTTGAAAAGTTGTAGTGGTAAGAAGTCAGTGGTTTTCCTGTACCCAAGCGAGTACAGTGGGAGTATATAGGTTAATAATATCAACTAAGGACAATTTCCAAAAATTCGGAATTAATTTTTTTTTTTTCAATTCAATTTATTATTGGCTGTTGGCATTTAAGACATAGTCTTTTGCATGCCGCGTATATACATTCATACATTAATTCATTTTATAGATAAACAACTGGTTTAATTAAAAAGCAAAATATTTGAAATCATACATGGAATGATTTTTATTGTACTGTACTTCATAGAAGTGGTTTTTTTCTGCGCAGATTGAGCGTACTCAATCCAGCACGCCCAACTCATCCAGCCTCTTCAGCTCAAGCTTATAAGTATCTAAAACTCTTGGATTGCTGTATATATCCTTACGATTGCACTCCACACGTTCCTCATCGCCGAAGGCATTGATGTCCATGCTATCGGCCAGTTTGTTACTCAGATTTGTTTGTGCAAAAGGAAAGATGAGCACATAGTAGTTGTAATACTCAATACGCTTGATCTCATCCAAAATATTCTGTAGCGTTGGTATTAAGTGCGCAGGATAATGAATCGCCTTCAGTGTATCAGCAAGGACTGTATGGTAATATTTGATCAGTTCGGGACGATGATTCTTCAAGACGTCGTAATTTGCACTGGTCATAAAGACATTCAATACATCCAAGGCGGCGCTGGCCTCACAGCTGTTCTGATAGTCCAACTATAAAATAAATTAAATTTATTAAATACATAGTTGCATAAAATCAGAAAAGAAATGGGCAACCTACAAGTACGACATCGCTTCCTTCGGCTGTGTCCAGCATCAGTATATTTCTAATCCACACATCGCCGTGTATAACCACACGCACTTTGGCGCGCTCCTTGTCCAAAGTGGGAAAGAATTTACGCTGGAAGTTCTCTCCCATATTCTGGCGCATCTTCTCGGCTATGTGCTTGTAGCCTGGCCAGGTTTCCACAATTTTCACCACATAATTGGTATTATCATCGATTTGTTTCTGTGTAAAGGCCATCAGATTGGCATCACTCACACAGAAGAAACCCTTCATGCTGGCCACCACATCCGGATGCTATGAAGTAGTAAAATTATTGATAAGCCATTTAGAAAAAAATTATGGTTATTTTATTAGAAATTCCTATAAGCTGCTAGTTATACTAACTGATTATTGTTATTGATAGCACGAAACTAGTTGAAACTAGGAATCAAATGATGACTTTCGAAGGCAATTTCTCACAATTATAAACAAAAACAACAATCATCATTTGATTTCTAGTTTTGAACGATTTTTTCCTAATGACCAGCAAAACCAATTCAAATTAAGATTAACAAGAATGATTTGATAATTAGTGTGAGCACAGCCTTAATGTGACACTATCATTTTTTTGGAGACATTTAAAAAAAAATTGTTTCAAATAGAATTGAAAATTTGCTTCTAAACGATTTTATTACAGACACTGCAGTTCTTTAATTGTTTTTGCTATAATCATCAAATTTCTTTCTGAAATTGTTGGCGCTTTTAAATAACCAAAACTAGCTGCCTGTAGTGCACAAAGGGGAAGGTATGTAGATATGTACATACATACAGATGTATGTATCCCCACATCGGCGATTTACTATCAAAACTATTTCAAGTGCAAAAGTTAACACGAGCAAATTGCGAAAGAACTACTCTAAATCAATAACAAAATTTGCGATTAGATATCAACTGGTTACATGGTTAAGGGTTCCACAGAAAACGTGACCACCATAACAGCAGTTACATAAAATACCCTTACCTTCTCCTTGTAAATCATAGAGGCCGCATGAAATTGGCCAAGCTTCTTGAAAATGCCTTTGATCTGTTGCGCATTGTAGCCCACAAGCCGGTCGAGTATCTCAAAGCCCTTGGCGCTGAGATCTTCAAAAACATGCGTCTCTCTCTTCACTTTGCGCGTCATGTAAGTTCTGCGAGCGCACAATTTTCGAATAAATCACTTTGCTCTCTGCGAGTTGCGCTTCTTCAAAATATACTCACTTGGGCGATAGTTGACTGTGTATACCGGCCGCTTCCAATATGGCATGAAACTCTGGCAGCACTTTCGCATACATGAGATGCTCCCGCGAATTGTCCGCCAAACTTTCAAACAATTCTTTCACCAGCAGTTGCTCCTCCTGCTCGGCAGGTGCTTCATTGTCAGCTGCTTGCTTGGCGCTGTACTTCACCTTGACACGATAGATGTCACTGCAATAGCCGCCAGTGATTGGTTCTTGCTTTACATGCAATTCTTTGATTTGCACTTCGCTGCCTGATGCATTGGCCAGTGCATCTCGGAAGAATTCCTCGTTCAGGTAATCAGTTACTGTGCCGGCCATTTTGTGAGAGAGCAAGAGAATTTGGAAGCGAATTTGTCGTAGCGGTTCGGTTGCGTGCTGTGCTAGAGCGCTTTCGATACTGTTCTCATCGGGCCTTCGTGCAGCTCTTTAAGGCCAACGCTCGAAGCTTTTGTTATCTTTCGTTTCCACTATAGGCTCCATAGTTTGGCTAACGGCACAGAGCGATGTTGTTGCCTTCGCTTGTGAAATTCGTAATTTAGCCGGTAAACGAAATTCATACAATTACAGAAATAGTGCAAGCATACAGACATGGGCGTAGCTTATAAAAGTCGCGGAGGGTTGACTTACACATAACGCTGAAGTAAGCGAATTTCTGTAATGACTTAAAAGTTGTCATGTTAAGTTGGTTTAATTCTCTAGCTCCGACTCGGTCAAGAAAACGGAGGAAGCTCTATCAAAGCTTTGAGTCTGAAACTGCAGAATCCACCAGATGAGTTAAGCAATGGGCGAGGGCAATAACGTGAGGCACTACAAAATCGTAGATTTAGAATGACTAAACAAGATAGTTTATATCTTTTAGTTAATCAATATCAATAGGCTATGATATGAAGTTTGAGCATACCAGTCAATTCTACAGACAGGTCAGGAAATTGATTTGTCAGCCGAACAAATCCGAAAAATCCGGAAAATCTTAAATGGCTGTTATCACTAACTATGGCTCATGGAAGCTTTGGTTATTACCTGAGAAAGATAGTAGTGATAATAGCTGATTCCTGTGCATGAAGAAGTAGAAATGGCTGAAGAGACGAAAAGAAACCCAAAACTAAAGAAACCCATCTAATTCGGTATCTTTAGATAAGGAGTTTTTTTTGTAGCCAAAAACTCGGCATACTGTAGATACTGAACTGTTTTGATCAGATTTCCCACCCTATCAAAAAGCATATCCAGATGCAAAAAATGTGTCTCTTTGTTCGTAGTTATGTATCTCAGGAACGTCTAAACACACCCAAACTAAATTTTTGTATGAGTCATAATATCTATCAAGGGTTTTAGACTAGGTCTAGGTTTTAGGCTGTTTCAGGCATTTGAGCTGGTTGCCAAGGTTTTCGATATTGTATCTACTTTATGCTGAATAACTTTTTAATTAAAAGATCTCGCATATCGAGCGCTTATATTTAATACCCTATACATAACTTCAAAAAGGTCTTAAGAAGAACGAAAAACCCCATAGATATTTCTAATGATTTTAATGAAATTTTAAATTCAAAAGTTGGCAACACTGCCCTCGACCAAAAGTCTGCCCTATATACAAAAACATCATCAATTTATTTGGTTTTTCTGCAGCATCTACTGCAAAGTACCACGCCTTCTTGTAAACACCGAAGACATACACAAGTTTATGGAACCCTTTGAAGGTATTACATTTAAGGAAACACGCAAGAAAATTTTTGAGTAAGCATTAACATTTTTCCTTCCTTTGGTTATATATACATATGTACTTATATACTTACATTCCATATTAGATGGCATCTTTGAAAACTCCGTTATTTCATCGAATGAATTTTCCATTTTTTGCATGCCTACAGGGCAACCGACTTTCATCTGCGCCCTCGCATACTGCCTAAGCTGCAACAGTGGGCGAGTAAAATCAGCTGGCGGCGTCATCAGGAGGAACACATACAACGCGTATTCAAAGAACAACAACGCTCGGGACTCTACCATGCCATGCTGAAGCATCACGTGTACCCCAAGTACCATCAATTCGTGCACGACTTCCACGGGCAAGTCAAATACATCGACTTCTTTGCATTCATGGTGCAGAAGTGCCAAACTAAACCGGAAGTATTCACAAGCACCACAGAGAAAACGAGGAACACGAAAACGAGCATTGCCACAGCTCGCAAGATTTCCATCAATATGCCGCCGGTTTCTTTAGAGGACACTACCAGCGTATCCCCATAAATGATGATTTCGAATTTTGTAGGAATCATTTTTCACAGAGTTCAAATAAGCAAATTTAATAAAACAACATTTTAACCTTTACGTTTGTTATATGTACTTTGAACTATATTACTGAGAATTTTTGACCAGAAATCTTTCTTACTCTTCCTGAAATACGCGCCTGATCGTAGTTCGATATAGTCCAGCAGGTTCTTCGCAAGTCGAACAATTTCTTAAAGTAGCTTAACTTGATTGAATGATGTCAATCCAGCACACCCAACTCATCCAGCCTCTTCAGCTCATGCTTGTAAGTGGCCAATACTCTGGCATTGTTGTACATATCCTGACGATTTCGTGCCAAACGTTGCTCATCAGAGAAGGCATAAAAGTCCATATCATCGGCAAGTTTTTCGCTGAGATTGCTTTGGGCGCATGAAAAGATCAAACTATAATAGTTATAGTACTCAACGCGTCGCAACTCGTCGAGCATATCCTGTAGCGTTGGTATTGCCTCAGAGGAGTAGTGTAGCAACTTCAGCGTTTCGTATAAGATCGCATAGTAATATTGTATTAAATGTGCACGATTATTTTCCAAAACTTTTAACTGCACGCTTGTCAAAAATAGATTAATCAAATCCAGAGCTGGACTTGCCTCACAACTGTTTTGGTAATCAAACTGCAAAGTGGTAGAATGTATGTAAAAAAAAATTTTTAAATGTATAAATATTATAGTATTAAAATTTAATTACTAACCAATATTACATCATTGCCTTTAACTGTTTGCCGCAGAAAAATATTTCGTATCCATAAATCGCCGTGTATAATCACATTAATTTTGGCGCCCTGCCCCTGCAATGTGTTTAGAAATTTCCGCCTGAAATGCGCTCCCGTATTACGACGCATTTTCTGCGAAATTTGCTCGTAACCTGGCCATGTTTCTACAATTTTGGCTACATAATTGGTATTGTCATCGATCAACTTTTGCGTAATATCCATACATTTGGCATCACTGGCACAATAGAATCCCTTCATGCTGCCGACAATGTCGGGTTGCTTTTAAAAAAATCCGTTATATCATCATAATTTCTTTGAAGCATAAAGGAACCAAATTTTTGATTTTTGTCGCTTTTTACTTGACCAAAAAAGAAATTCCATTGAATTTTTACCTTTTTTATATAAACCATTGAAGCTGCATGAAAATGTGCCAGTGTTTTTAAAACCGCTTTTGTCTGTAACACATTGAAGCCCACCAGACGATCGTGTATGCTATAGCCCGTCGCTTCCAAATCCTCCAAAATATGTGTTTCTCCTGTCACTTTGCGAGTTAAATAAGCTCTGAAAGAGTGGATTTCTTTTTAGTTTAAGAATCATAAAAAAAATTTATTGTCATTATCTCTAATCAAAAATTCACTCACTTGGGCGATAGTTGACTGTGTATACCGGCCGCTTCCAATATGGCGTGCAACTCTGGCAGCACTGTCGCATACATGAGATGCTCTCGCGAGTTATCTACCAAAGTTTCAAACAAGTCTTTGACAAAAAGCTGCACCTCCCGCACCTCAATTGATCCAGCCTTTTCAACTGTTGGTTGTTTGACGGTGTACTTCACCGCCACGCGATAAATATCGCTGCAATAGCTGCCACTAATTTTCTGATATTTAACGCGCAATTCCAAAATCTTCACTTCCGCGTTTAGCGTTTGAGCAAGCGCATCTCTGAAGAATTCTTCGTTGAGATAATCCGGCAGTACTTTGACCATTCTGTTGTTGTTCTATGACAAGCAGCGCTACGCACCGTGCTAGAGCTCTTACGACACTGTTCTTAAGCCGCTCCCAGGTTATATTTTAAATTCAATGTTTGAACAAAAAGCTTTCAATTATGTATTAAAACTTTTCATTAATGCTTCCATAGAGCGGTTTTTTATGCCTATAAAGCCTACGTCATAAGCTTTCAAAAATTCTTCAACCAAATTCAATTTTAAAAAGAATTTTTAGAAATAACTAGCTGATTTACCCGGCTTTACCCGAGTGCCGCATCATACTGGGAATAACAACTAAATTGGAATTTAAATAAAATTATATAAAAAAAACTTTTTAAAAATAAGCTTTAATGTACTAAAAAGTAGAAAATAAGTTGTTTCCAAGTCACCTGTATCTTACTATCAATAAAAGCTTGTGCGCTCAAAATCCATATTCAAAATATCTTTCATTACTAGAATCTATTTGCAAAAAATTATTTAAATAAAATATTGTGGTAACTGGTTGACAAATATTGAACACATGAGCGCCCCAAGCTTTTATTAATAGTAAGATACAGGTGACTTGGAAACAATTTATTTTCTACTTTTTAGTACATTAAATAAATTAAAGCTTATTTTTAAAAAGTTTTTTTTATATAATTTTATTTTACATACATTTGAGGTGTGCCACGCCACCTTGTCCCATGACCCTAAATCTATATACATATATAAAACCCAAATTATGTAAAAATGTTTACGTGAATGCATGACTAAATACTAACAGAATACAAAATTTTAATGTTGTATGACATGTAGTTTTAAAGATATACCAAATCAAATATTTAAGTTGTATGGGAGGTGCCCCGCCCTCTTGATGAATCGAAAAATTTTATATACAGTCGCCTTCCTTTGGTATTCAAAAATATTGGTATAAAGTTTGGCTGAAATCGGTCAACGCGTGTAGCTTTGTATAGCCGGACAGACAAACAGACAAACAAACATTTATTTTCATATATTAGATTGTTACAAGTCAGTTAGACCATAGTGTAATTATATCAAGTGAACCAGATAGCAATGACATTCTATTCTCGTACCCAAGCCTGTCAGTTGCGTTGTCAAAAATATTAACCCGTTTTCAGTTTGTGTTTTGAGTTTGCGTTTGAAGAAAAAAGTAAAAAGAAAAAAATATCAATGCCGAACTCTTGCTATTTGTGCAAAAGCACACGATGCAGCGGTGCCGATGTTTTCGCTGCCAAAGGATGAAGATTTGCGACGAAAGTGGTTAAGAGTATGCAATACCACTTTTTCATCCTCAGCGCGTGTTTGCGCTAACCATTTTGAGGAGAAGGAGATCTTAGGCAGTAAGAAAAGGCGATTGGGACCATTTGCGGTTCCCTCAAAACAATTGCTGGTTATTAATACTTTCATTACTGAAAATAAAAATTGCAAGGTAAAAATGTTGAGTAACTTTTTTGTACTAATGTCTCGGATGGGTTAAGACATATAACGAAGAAGGAGAAAAGAAAAATCAAAAATTTTTTTGGCAAGCTAGGGTACTTCAAGCTATCTGGTTCACTTGATATTATTACACTATGGCCATGTATAGCTTTCTGTCATATTCTTCTAAAAATTTCATGAAAGCTTGAAATAATAATTGCCAATATGTACTTTTCTTGCAAAATGTTAGCTGTCAGTAATTTTTAAGCTCAGATGAGATTAAATGCTACTTTTATTTAAATTCAAGGCACTGCATTATTGAAGCAGCTATTTGAACAATTTCTTGCAAGGATTTTTGCTTCTTTCCATAATTTATTTGCGAGCGGAGAAAATTTGCAGTTGCTCGATTGCAACCCTGCGCTGCTATCAGCGGACAAATGACGCCTCTGTGGTGCGTTCACTTCACTGTAATAAATGTGTAAGAAGAAGCAGCAATAATAACGTATCAGCAAATAAAATTAAAGCGATAGGCAGAAAGGATTTAAATTGCAAAATATATACTAGATTTTTGAAAGAAATAATTTAACGAGCGCCTGCCAGCAGCTGTGTGCCACATGTCAGCGGAGAATGGTAATGTGTACAGTAGTAAAGCCAAACCGTCATCCGACAAAATGCCAACTCCAGCCGCCGCGAAACGTGAGCAAGGCAGAGTGCTATTGTCGAACGGCGCCATGAGTACCAAATTAGCCTCGCTGAAGCCGGCTCGCGATCTGACTCTGGGTGGACGTGGAGGTGCTGGCGTTGGCGCTGCCAACGCGGCCAAGAAAGTCTTCACGCCCAATTTGAACGTGGAGCGCAAAAAGAATGCGTAAGTGCCACGAAAGCTTGTGAAATACGCTTACACAAGAAAAATGTTTCTTTTATATTGCAGCAATGTTAAAACTTCGAAAGACACAACGACACGCGGTGGACGTGGAGCACGTGGCGCCAAAGGTGAACGAG
This sequence comes from Neria commutata, assembly GCA_963457695.1. NCBI lineage: Eukaryota > Metazoa > Arthropoda > Insecta > Diptera > Micropezidae > Neria > Neria commutata. Next base: position 40,290,670 of record OY735248.1, read on the forward strand.
GCGGACGTGGTAGTCGTGGCGGTGGACGTGGTGGAGCCGCGCTCATACAAACACAAGGTGTCTTCTCTGAGGGTGCTGGCGCAGTAAATATACGTAAGACAGCCGCGTCGGGCAGCTCCTACAGTCGGTCTACAGATGATGCCGTCTCGGCTATGCGTAAACCCACTTTGGTGAAGAATGAACTGAAGAAAATCGATTTGAAAGCAGATGACACACAAGTGCGTGAGCTGTTGGGAGACTCTGAGGATGACTACGATGAGCTCATGGATGATAAGACTGATTTGGAGCAGATTCCCATCAAGCTGAATGAAGGTACTTTTGAGTTTTAGCTATTTTTGTATGTACATTTGAGTTTGTTTCAAAAATGTAGCACTATTTATTGCGCTGGATGGTCTCTGTGTTAAGCTACCACAAGCGATTATTTCAGCATGGGTGTTTTTTCCTTTAACATTTTCCACTTTTTGAATGCATACTTTGTACTTTAGTGCTATTTCTAATATTTTCTGTTTTTCTATTATAATTTGTATATCGTATAAATTTCCTTTCTTTTCAACCATATTTACATCTTTTACCCTACACTTGTGCCTTACCTCACTTTAAAACTAAAAGCCAAATGGAAAGGCGTATTAAAAGCTGAATTAAAATTGGAAACTCCGCTGACCAATGGTGATATCTCCTCCTCCGCCGCAGCTGATGGTAAGAGTGCATGCATCCGAAATTACTTTGATGTTCAAGTGTATCAATGTATCTCATAGTAGAAAGTTTACATTTTTCCCAACTCATGTTTTTATATGCCTAAAGCCTAATTTTCTTTGCTGTATTCCAGATTCTGTTCTTGCTGTGGCAAAACATTTGCAAACGCTGGCTGTAAAGCAACAGCAAAAACGCACACATAACTCCCTGCCACGTTATCCCCAAAGCGTGGAGGAACTGCTGCAGGCCACTGACCAGCAGATTTTCGTTATGCAGGTGTGTTTTAACTTTAATGTAATTTTAATTGATTTTTTTTTAATTAACTAAATTTCAGTTGCCTGATGCATTGCCCTGCGAGGACGAGGAAGCTGAAGGTACTGCTTTAACGGAGAAAACTATGGATAAGGTTGCACAACATCTTACCTATATCTTTATACAGATATGCATTATCTGCTTTATTTTTCAACACAGAGCAACTCTGCCGCAGCTTCTACGTCTGCTGCTGCCTCAAGTACACCTGCCTCCAAGAGTCGTGTGCTCAGAGCTCAATCGCTGAAAAAAATGGAAGAAGGACAAGTCGGAAAATTGTTACGCTACAAATCGGGAAAAATCAAACTGGTGCTGGGCGAATCCCACTTCGATTTAGATATGGGCATGGAGACAGGTTTTCTGCAAGTGCGTGAACTTACAAAAATGGCAACGTTGCTACTGTTTTACATCTATATTGTTCTGCTCTTTTGCAGGATCTTATGTCTATTAGCACAAATCGCGAAGAGCGCAGTGGCAATATGATAAATCTGGGACCCATACAAGCCAAGCTAACAGCAACACCTGACTGGGAGCATTTACTAAAACAACAACTTGCACAGAAGCAGGCATAGCACAGACGACCATGTTGTGCACGTGGCTATTAGTTAGTTTTAGATTCTGTTTTTTTTCTTTTGTATAAATTTATGTAATTTTCTAAGTCAGGAAAGATTTTATAAACTGTGAAACTACTTTAAACTGAAATCGGCAATTTGTTGTAGTTGTATATTACTTGGAGTTCTAAGTTCCCGAACACTGCAATTATTTATCAAACAGCAAAAATACAAATAAGTGCTTGAATTGTTATGTTCCATAAGCCACTAACTTAAACTGCGCAATTCCTTCACAGTTTTGTATAGTCCACATTTATTTGCTGTTTGAATTTCACTTAATTTTAAATAGTTAAACTAAGCAGCAATAAAGCAAAATAAAATATTTAAACTGAAAAATTTTTAAAGACCGTAAAAACAAAATTTAACTGCATGTATTAAATTATTTAAATTACTTTCGACTAATTAGTGGCCTCCACTTGTTCACGCTCATTGTCTGGTTTTCGACCCGTTTCGGCCGGCGTGTCACTACCACCAGGCAATGTAGTGCGTCCACGGTAAATATTGCCTTGTAGATCTATGGAGAAATTGTAGTCAACAGGGTTGGATAAAGCTTGCTCAATCGCTGCATCCAATTTGTCGCGTATAATAAACGTTTTGGCGAGTTCCTGCAAACAAAAATTTTAGCATTAATTTAACATTTTTCAACGTGAACTGCACGATTTGATTTTTACCTTCTCCTTTCGCACAATAGCTTCAATGCGCTCCAAGTGCTCCTCTTCACGCAGACGTGCCAATTCCAAACGCTCTTTGATGTAAGCCGCACGCTCTTCGCGCTCCTTGGCTAAGCGTGCTTCGCGCTGCACCGCTATCTGTTTATTCCACTGCTCGTTTAGCTGCAGACAACGCTGGTATTCTGCTTCCTCTTGCTCCGGCGTGAGCACAATATGATCAGCGGTGGAAGTCTCCTCCACGCGTGTCGCTTCCAAGCGCAAGTATTGACGCACCGAACGCAGTTGGGTTCTGTCGAAAAGGAGTTATTTTAATGAATGCAACACCTCCCCCCTGCGCCTTATTGCATTGCTCACTTGTAGTGGTTATGTAATCGCATCAGTTCTGCCTTTTCCTCCGGCGATTGTTTTGGGCGCTCCGGCAAACGTAACAGTTTGCTCTTGGCCACTGGCACCCAACGCGGTTTGCGGCGCCAGCGCACAAATTCCAACGCAAACGCCGAGTGGCCACATTTCGCGTCGTTGAGTGTGAGGCGGGATAAAATGTTCGTGCTGGCACGCAACATCTTTGCTAAAGTGCACTTTTATTTAACAAAATTGTACTTTTTCCGCGTAACTTTTTTCCATGCGGGAGTAAAATTGTTACGCACTCGAGTCAGCTGTTTTTAGTATAAGCTGCAATGTTGCCAGCTTGCAATAATTATTGGAGAAATATAAATATTATTTCAGTGAAATGAATTAAGCGCTGATCAGTCACCGCGTATCTTTTGTGAGCGGAATTAATCGTAACGGCAAAATTTGGGCCGTTCAGTGAAAATCGTATCGCAGCTGTGGCTCTTTTGCAGGTTTCTGTCTTGGTTATTGCTGCCGTGCTGCCATATAGTTTCGTGCACAAAGTAAGCACGCTGTTCATTTTGCTTGTGAGGTTAAATTTTACGTTCTTTATAAAATCTATGACACAGAATTATCTAAATTTTTAGATATATTTATTGTGGTCTACTTTTAAGAATTTATAATAGCAATAATAATCCGGTTTTAGTTCTAAATTAAAATCGAAGAGCAGTGGCAGCACTATTTTTAGTACAAAGCAATGTCATTCTCTCATCCTCTCTGAGCATCAGAGCAGACGTAAACGTGTGAGAAAAACCAATTTGGGTTATAATTTCTGCGTTACGCGCCGATTAAATACGCAATGAGCGAACGCATGTATGAGCTCGGGTAGGGTAGGTTTTGTCTGCGCTCCGATTAAATACGATACGCGGTGACTGATCAGCGCTTTAGTTGTAGCTTGCCATAATGCGAGCTTCCGTTCGACCAGCTGCCATAAATGAAAGCTCCAAGTTTCTGCTCCAGCATGCCATTGCCACAACATGCCGCCAACAGCAAAACGTGGCAATGAAACGATGAAACGGGTCGAAATGACGGCAAACCAAAATTAACTTGACTCAAATGTAAAAGTTTACGTTAACTTTTAGTTGCGATTTAGTAACGGCGGCGTTAACGACAGTCTCTCTGGCACTCGCGCGCGTGTATATGTGAGCGGCCTGTGGCGCGACGGCAAACAAATTTTGGATTTTTTTTGTTGAAAATAAAGTTTCGAGTGTAAATTACAGGCAGTAGAAAAGCAGTGTGTAAAAGCAAAAGAGCAACAACAAAAAGTGGCAAAAAGGCAACAAAGGAAGTGCAAGCGAATGAGACAAAAAGGAAGTGCTTACCGGTTTCGAGAAACAAGTCTCACAGTGTCGCAGGGAGGAAGTGATAAATGCGCGCAGGAAGTGCATGAAGTCGGTTTAGTTTAAACAGCGGCAGTCAGCAGCGAATAAGGCAGCAACAAAATATACGAACACACACAAAAAAGGTGCAGAAAAGATATTGAAAAAATAAAATTTAAGCAATAAATGTAGAAATATTTGCTAAGCGCTTAAAAGCAAAAGCAACGGCAGCAGCTCAAAAAGTAGTCATACTCAGCCGCAAAGAAGACGAAGCAGTAGCAGCCCAAGAAGCTGCGTTACGTTTGAGTAATTTTCAAAGCGAATTGAAAGGAATTTCAATTAAGAAAAAACAACGCAAAGAACTGCATAAATTAAAGCGTGCATATGCATGTGTGTGTGTGTGTGCAGTGCACAATTTTCTTTGTATATTACTTTTTCATATTTTTTATGCCGCCATTTTTTGTAGTAAAACGTATAAAATATTATGTGTGCCGCTTAGAAAAACAACAAAAGCAACAACTAACAAAATATCCCCAGACACACATACACACACATGTACTCATGCAAATACAAAAGCGAGCGCGTTACTTTGAAAAGTCAGCTTGTATCAAGTCGGCGAATTGCGACGGCTGCTGCTGCTTCTTCTTCAGCGTCTTCTTTAGTAGCGCTGTTCTTACCTGTGCACACACACACGCTCGCGCATGCATAAAGGCGCTTGTGCGGTTTGCACAACTCAAGCGCTCCCACACGCATACAAAGAGCAAGAGTCCCCCCAGCGCCAAAACGAGTAGCGCGATCGACTTGAGTCTGACTTTTGTGTGTGGGCCAAGCAAGCGGGCTGTGGCTGGGGGCGGCGGCTGCGCCAGCGAATTAAGCCTCAACTGGCGCTCGCTGTGCAGCGCTGCCACCTTAAAAATACACAAATTTCATTACATAAAATTTTCGGTGCTTTTACCGATATCGTTTCAAATTTTACATTTTTGATTAAAATATAATGTAGAAAAGACCTAACCACCATTTTTAAGCAAATGCATTTTTTTGCTAATTTTGTCAGATTACTTTCAAGTGCATGTATCTCAAAGAAATAAATAATTTCGGAGTTAGATTTTGCACTTCATTTCGTTTAATTTCTCTAGAAATTAAATTATTACGCGCATCTTAGATTAAAATAAAAGTTGTACAGTCGAATTTCAATAACTCGAATCACTATTATCCAAAGAAAGGTTCGATTTATGGAAACTTCGATTTGTTTATTTGCTCCCTAAATGCGGCTGCCACCAGTTATAGAAGTTCGAGCTATGGAAGTTCGACTGCATTTTTTTAATCCGATCAATAATATAACTACAATAAAAAAAATTCGACTACTCACTTAATGTCATGAGAACTATGAAAATGTTAAACGTTTGTTGTAAAATTATATACATGTATTATGCGAGAATTCCTTTCTTGGGTTAGTTTTTGAAATTTAATATTTTTGAAAGAATAGATTTTATTCGGACTGACTTGCCAAAGAGAAATGACAATACTTAGTTGTCTATTTCTGTTCTGAAACAAAGCAATTTTAAGTGTACAACAACAAAGAATTAGAATTATTGCTCACATGGGCAGGTCATATAGCTATTTCGGTTTTTGCCAGAAAACCTCATCAGTGACTTTTAATGTGAATTCTAATAACTTCTAAACGACTAATTACTCGAAATAGAAGCATTAATGGTAAAGTCTGTGAAATGTAGGAGTTGAACCATGAACCTATGACGTAGTAAGCGAATGCGCTAACCATCACACCATCGGACTGGACGACTCTGCGCTGGCAAACATCACAGTTACCTGCTGTCTATATCAAAAGCATAGTGTTTGTTGTTATTGTACACTGTCTAATGCAATTGTTTTTGCCTTACTTGAGAGCTCCATCGGAGCACATACTTGAGGCAAATTAATGTATCAGTTTTTGTTTCTGTAAGAACATTTCTTCGTTTTCACATTATGTTTACTTTCTGATTTGGGTGTGTCCTCCCTATCATATTATACGAGTTTTTATGTTTATTCGGCAGCTTGAATGTTAGAAAGAATAGTTTTTATTCGGACTGACTTGCCAAAGAGAAATGACAATACTTAGTTGTCTATTTCTGTTCTGATTTCTCTTTGGCAAGTCAGTCCGAATAAAAACTATTCTTTCTAACATTCAAGCTGCCGAATAAACATAAAAACTCGTATAATTTAATATTTTTTTCATTATATTCTTGCCATTCTCACAATTAATAAACTTTTGGCTTACCGCTTACCCAATTTTCGTTCGTACAACAAGAAAACTATAAATAATTGGCAACGCTGTTTAAGCCAACAGCAGGCGCTCACTCTCGCGCGTACTCTTTCAATCTTACGTAGCATTAAGCCAAGCTTTTGCGCAATTACCTGCAAAGTATGTAACTGAAATGTGAAACGCAGTGGAATTGAAACAAAAGTGAGTGCAGCAGCACACTGTACAAACGAGCAACAGGTAAAAAGGCTACAACGAAAACAACAACAACAATAAAGCAAGTTAAAAGCAATAAGCTCAACGAAGAAACATTTGGCAACAGCGACAGCGACTCTTTCACACACACACATATGTACATGCACACACACACACACACTTGCATCATTGCGAGCGCAGCAGCAACAACAACAAACAAGCAGTGAGTGGAACGCGTGTAAGAATTTTCAGGTGTTTCCTATGAAAGCAACTGTTTCTTCTTGTTCTTCTTCTTCCTCTATATTTAACACTTACCTGCGCGCTTGTATTTCAAATGTTTCATTGTAATTTGTTCGTAAAGCAGCAGAACCCGTTTTTATTGTATTTTATATTGTTTATGTTAATTTACACTCTTTTCCAGCATTTTTGTTGTTTGCTATACATATTTATAAATATTTATTGTTGTTTTTTTGTGGCACTATCTGCTGCGGCCAGCAACTCGTTTCATATTTTTGTTGACATTTTGTTGAAGTTATTTTATTTTATGAATTTGTCTCAATTTTTTAAGCTCAATAGGTACATGCACACAAATGCACGCACATACATACATATATGCAGATATATGTATGTATGCATGTTTATTGTTATCTGTATGCAAAGGGCTTTTTGTGTGCTATTGTAATTTCTGTAAAAAATTCAAATACAAATAACACTGTTACGAAATATCAACTTCTTTATTATGTAAAGCAGACAAGTTTGATTTGAAGAAGTTTCGAAACTGCTTTTAATAGCTCAGCTATGTATGTATATTCACAGCTATCGTCATGTGAACAGTGTTGTACAAAATATTGAGACCGCATAACTGGTTTTTGAACTTAAATATATTGAGCTTAGAAAATCATATCTGTGATAGAGACAAATCTATCATTTTTTTTAATAAAATTGAAGGGTTTATTTACCAAAGTTAGAAGTATTCGATTTCGGCCCTCCTAGGCAATCAAAACAGTGCTTAAATGGCGGTTGGATACGACGATTTCCATAATTTAATCGGCATTTTTGACAATTGGCCTTCGCGAGCGTGGTAGTGCATTTTTGACATCAATATTTTCAGAACGGAATCGATGAAAACTGAATGTAGACAGAGAAAGCTTCTGATTTTAATAGTGATTCCTTGGGTCCTTTTACCGTAAGCACTGTAGACTTCTAGTTGGCTTTCTGACCAGTTACACCTTCTATGCTAATGCTTCTGAATGACGACAGCATCTTTAGGAGCTGTTTGGAACACGAGAATACCGTTACTCCCTTCCTATGCATGTGTCTACCTTTTACAGGTCACGATTACAGTTTATGAAGTCAGACGTAGTGAGAACTGATCAATTAGTACATATGTTCCCTGCCACGATATAAAATCATACGTTTGCTAAAAGATCAGAAAGATTTCAATAAAAGTGAAGTGAGTGTTATGAAAGGAATTTTATCATAAGAATCATTGTTGATTGTCATGGTTTTTTATATCGATATTAAGGTGCAATAAATTGAGATAGTTGCGACAATATTCACCCCTTTGAATTTGGTCAAGCCATGCCTACTACCTACTATGCATCATTTCCTTTTACAAATAATCGGGTATTAATTGCAAAACGTATTGCAATAAATTCTATTTATTGCTGCTGTTTCCATTTGACTTTTGGGTGTGTCCAAAATTAATGTCATATTATTTATGGCATTGCTTAATTTTCTGTGAGTCCTGACTGAGATCATGTATCAACTCAAGGCACCAAAATATAACTCTTATATTATTTGCTCATAAAGAAATTATATAAAATTGCAAAAGTGCCAATTTCTTACGCAAATACGCCGCATTTACTTAATGGCAAAATTTATTAGCTAACACTTTGGCCGGTTTGAGGCCGGTATTACACATGCACAAGAAGGAGGAGCAAAGTGGCAGACGAGCACGTCGATTTGAATGCATCAGTTGAAGCAGTGCTGCAGCCTGCAGTTCCCTGAGTCATGCGCTGAAATGTCGCGAGCTTTGCGAAAAAAGCCAACAACAAAAACAAGTTGCTACGTAGCATGCCAAGACTTCATTTCATAAAGCAACAATTTCAGTTAAATCTATTAAACTTTTTTGTGTGTGTTTTCATTTAAAAAAGTAGTATGCCGCAGACAAAACTGCGCAGTAAAAAACATTTTTATGAAGGTAAATAAATTAATTTTGTTTGCAATATTTATCTTTGAAATTATGGTTTTTTAAGCACTTTTAGTAGCAGTAGCAGTGGGCAATGGAATTGCTTAAAATTATTAAAGAACATGTGCCGAAACATCAAGAAGAAAACTTATGCACAGATGATTTAAGACAATGAGTGGATTATTATGAGCTTTAATCAACAATTTATAAATCTGACATACTTAGTATAGGACAAAGCTTTTAAATAATGACAAAGGAAAAATCTAGAATTCATTCTAATGCTAGATTGCACCAAAAGAGTAGAAGAATTGCATCATAGCTTAAACAGCACGAAAATCGAACCCAAAAACAACAACAAAAAATTAAGCTAAGATAATGCGAGAAAGATGGGCCTTAAGATCGTACGCGGGCTCGGAACCCGATTTAGCATAAAAGGGAAGCCCCCTTTTGATTTGCGTAAGCGAACCGAATATCTAAAACAAAATTATAAGAAAGAGAGTAAAAGAGTCGCAGAGCGCAGCGTCGTTTTTAGAAGCCAACTAGTTTGAAAATATTATAATATTTTTCTTCAATACATCAACACATTTAAAATAATTTTCCTAACATACTTAAAAAACGCAACGCCTGCGACCTTTCCCTTTTGCTATGCCAATGCAACGTTGCATTAGATCAGAGTGCATGATATGCACTTTGTGTGCGTGTGCAATTTTGTTATTGTTTTAAAAGGCATGAACAATTGTGTGTATGTGTGTGTGTATGGGTTTTTTCTATGGCAATTCCCACTTGAAAGTTCATAAGCACGGAAAACCCTGAGTTTATCTTTTGTCTCGAATTTTTTTTATGCGAGTGCAACATTTCAAGTGCACAAGTGTGGGAAAATGTGCAACGTTTTTCTTTCAATTTCGCCTTTTCCAACGCTTCCTACGCTTCGTTTTCAATAGCATGAAGCTACAATCTGCTGCTCTCTTCCTGTCCCTGTCCTCTCTCCTATGGTTTTCTCTAATTGGACTGTCTTTTAATTAGCAGCTTAGATTGCTGCTAACGATTAGAGTGAAGGTGCATTGCGAGTTAATTGAAGTTTTGATTTTCTAAATTACAATGAGAAATTGTTTAGAAAAGCAAACAATGCAGAGCTGTAACGAATGGGCAGTGGAAAGGGCATTCAAGTTGATGCTTTGAAATTGCAACTATTTGTTAGTGCGCGATCTCTATAAGCTCTCTTGAAAGGTTAAAAAATCGCAACTTAAAGTCAACTGAACTAGTTCACTTTAGTCGAGTAGTCACTTCGAGACAAGCTGACTGAGTACTAAGAGTAGTTTAAGCTATTTCTGTTGTCATTTAAGGAAATTTTTATTGCTTCGAAGCACTGAAATTACATGATTTTTATTTTCGATTGAAATATGTAAATTGGGATAAATGATAAAGAGAGTGTAAATATGCGAGAACTGATCGAGGTGTCAGTTTAGCGAGTCGGGGTGGCGATGAGCTTTGGAGTATTTTGAGGGTGATTTTTGATGTGAGATGAGATTTGTGATTTTTTTTCATTATAGAAATTATAATTGGTAGGAAAATATGTTATTACAACAACTGAAAAATCGAATTTTGAAACAGTTCTAAAACTTTGCAATTATTCTAAATTTGGGCAACCTATCAGCCTATGATTGTAATTGGAGTAGGTATGGAGTAGTTCCCCTAAAGGGCTAACTATGGCACAACTAAATCCAATAGTAAAATCAAGCACCATTTTTATAAGCCTGTTTCTGCCATCTGCTTAACTTTTCCATGCTTTCGTTTTGATGTAAATTTGTTTGTGGTGTCACTAAGCCTCATTTTAACACGCAAACTATTTCTGACGAAAATAGCAACTTCTGTTCGCTGTTGGCCCAGTGCAAATGTCAAATGTTTACTTAGCCAAATGCCATTTTTGCTGTTATTTTCAATGGCTGCTTGAACTTTAATAGCGGCATAGTTATTACCTATGCTTTGTTGTGACGTCACATAAGCATTAACTCATTAGCCGGACTTTTGCTGTAAAATGCCTCAGCTCGCAGCACTTCTTGCTAATTGTGATTATTGCTAACTAGTTGTGACTAGTTAATTAGTGAATGCTAGTAATGGAATTCGCGTTAATTTCACTCTATTAACTTATATACTATTTCAGCTTAATTTTGAGCACTTAAATATAAGTAATTAACTTAAACAGTATAAATGTAAAAATTTGCAATAACAGTGTTAACAGCTTCTTTTAATAAACATATATGTATATATATGTAAATCAAAGTGACCAACACAGGCGTCAAGTAAATGAACTTACTTGACTTGCACCATTGACTTACGCGCTGAACTGAGCGCTTAGGCAATATCATTTATTTTTTTGACAAAAAGTAAAGTTGCAAGTTATTGTAAACTCTGACTCAGAAAGATGGAGAAAGTATTTGCAAAACTTTTGCAAATTTCATAGCAAACATTTTGCAGTTTATATGCAATTACTTTAAACTTTTAAAGCGCTCATTAAAAAAGTGCAAAATTTTTTGGCCAAATTTTGGCAACATTTTAATTGCTGTTGTGAAAGCAAGAAATTAAAGAAATTTTAGCGCAAAAATAATATAAATTAAAAAATTTTTTTATATTTTCTGAAAAGCTAATTTGTCGATTTTGCTGCATTTTAGCAGCCATGGAATGAAACCAAAAAGATGTACTATGTTTTTTTAAGTGTGCTCTCATACTTTTTCCACTACGTTTAGGCATAATCACAGCCATAGGCCAACAATGCCGTCATTGTCTCTCACCCAGCGGCGCTGAGCAACGTCAACGCCCATTTTCAGCAATGGCACTTTTACACGAAAAGCGTCTGCACCAAAAAAAAAAAAAGGAAAACACGGCATTAGGCAATACATAATGCAAACAACAACAAATGAAGAGGTAGGCAGGCATATAAGGCAAACGCTTGGCGGCATGGCCTATAAAATAGGCAGACCCCACTGACCTATTTCATTCTTTTCATTAAAACGTCATTGCTGTTGTTTTAATGATGGTGACCCAAAAAGTTGGGTTTGTTTGGTAGCTGCTTAAGACAACAGAGCCAGGTAGGAATGAGTGAGAGGAAGCAGAAGTTTGAAGTTTGGAATGAATTGATTTTTGTAATTTACAGTCTCGATTGTGTTAATTTGGGGAAATTGTGAAAGTTAAGTTAGTAAGAAAAAGGTAAAGTTAAATGAAATTAAAAGGTGCCGCAGTGTATAAGTGTTCGGTGTTTGATGCCAGAAGTCGCTGGTTCGAAACCCAGCAGATGCATGCCATCTAAAGAGAAAGAGAATTGTTTGTTGTATCTATGCGCTGTGCCAACTCTCATAAAGAATTGGCAATTCTAAGTTAAAATCTAAAGTTTCGAAATTGTTCTTATTCTGTTCCCAAGCAACTTAACACGAGAGCTTGATCTAATTTGGTCATCCATCAATTTGTTCAGCTTTTATGACACTATTATAAAATGTGCGGTTCGACTAGCACAAAAGGACGAATCGTACTGTCGAAAACTACATACTTATGTATATGATGTATCCTTTACCTAATGTTTATATACACTAAAAGCCAACCTGCGTCAAGGTAATGTTGTAAAAGGACACTATTTATGTTGCTTGCTAAAAATACGCCTCATGCCAAAATGAATGCCAACACAGTGACTGTCACTAAACTGGCAGCACTCCCTAACCCTAAAAAGGCAAATTTACTTATTAACGTGAAGTCGTAAATTGTACACTGACCTGACGTCACCCTTTTAGACAGGGCATATGAATATATACATATATACACGTAAAAAATGTGTATGTCGGTTGTTGGCACATGTAAAATAGCAACGTTGCTTTTGGGATTGCGTGTGCAGGTGAAACAGGAAAATATTTTCCAACACCTTCACTTCAACTTTGGTTGTTGCTGCTTAAGCAAATTTACACTAATTTTAAATGGTCTACAACTAAATATATGCTAAAGATAAAATTGCAAAATTGTGCCTTTCAAATGCAAATGTACAAGTTTTTGCAATTAACTTTAAGAGGCATAACAACGGCAACAACAAAACAACGACAACAATAGCAACAATAATAGGCATGAGAAATGCATTTGTTCAACAAAAGGCAGGGCTCAAAATAAACACTTTTCCCATGGCATTGATGATTGTTTTGTAGCATATGAAGTGTGGTTATTTGCTTATGACTAATTTTGCTGTTATTTTAACTAATAAATTGTTAAGAAAAATTTCGAAAATAAGCGAAATGAAGCAGTTAAATGAAATGGTGCAGATCTAAGCTTAAACCAAAGGCAGACTGTCTCTTAGCACATATTTTGAAAACGACAAAGCTCTTAGTTCTACAAACTCACAAATACTTTCATATATGAAATTCCAAAATTTTAATCAAATAATATAATCTCTTGATTGCTGTAAATGTGGCTTTAAATGTATCTATTCAAAATGAATATATTCCAAATTTAAGTCAGTCAGTGAGAAAGTCTTTTACGAATTGTTTTGAAAACTTGCAAAGCTTTTAGAGATGGTAGGTCATAAATATGTATATGTATACATACTTTCATATACAAAATTCCACATTTTTAATCCTTCTACATGAGCTCTTGATCAGTCTAAATGTACCTTTAGATTTAGCTATCATACTATTCCCACTTTGTATTAGATATTGAAGTTAAGCTCATCATAATCTATCATTTAAAATTGGGCATGCCAAAACTGTTCCCATTCGAATGCCTCATAGCAAGCACAAGTAATTTTGCATAAGTGCATGAGTATATGCACAAGTTGTTAAGCCATAAAAGTGACCACTGAGACAGCACTTGCAGGCACTTTACTCCACTAAAAAATTACTCAATTTCAGTCTACAGATGCATAGGCACTCAATGTAGGGTATAGAAACTTGTTTTGCATGTTGTTGACCTACAAAATGCGTCGTTTGTTACTTTTTGCACTACTTCGTAATTATTAACTCAAGCAAAAACAAATGCGATATACATATGTATGATATATGCAGGCGAACAGGCAGGGGCATGAATTTCGGCAAAATATCGCATTTAAACAAAATGCGTGCATTGACATGCGACATAAAAGCTTCAAAGCAATTAAAGAACAACAAAACTTGAATTCGATTTAAAGGCTGAGAGCAAATAATGACTAATTCTTATTTTCATAAATGATTTAGTCACACTCGAAAATCGGTTTGACAAAATATTTCAATTGTTGGCCGCACATTTTTTTTGAACAAGTAGAACAAGTTATTTTGTAATAGCTACAAACTTTTTAGTAATGAATACAAAAAGATAGTTATCAGTTAGTTAGTTACTTAGTTAGTTAAAGTTAGATTAGTCATAACGAATGCTGATATAAAGAACATAAGGATATATATCTCAAGAACTGAGACTTAAAGCTAGAGAAAAATCCCTCAACTCTTCTCAATTAAAAGTTGCGCATAAGTTACCATGTCTAGTGCTTGCAATTTCAAAGTAAATAACAACAATTTTAAATTAAAAAAATGCAGGTGTATGTCATAATTCATAATGCATATAACTGCACTTTTCTGCAAATTGCTTCTTGTCACGATAACTCGACTGGCAACTGAACTTCTACATATGAGCCAACATTTTTCCCAACTAACATTGTAAGGTGACTGCAAGTCATTGGGGAAAAGCAAAAATATACGAGTAAAATTAACTAACTTTACACATACACATTGCAATGTAAAACGGTGTGTCTGTGTGTATAAAGACAATCAAAAAGTTTGAAATTTTGCAAAACTGATAAACCATGTGAATGAAAAACGTAATGATTTCATTGTAATACTGTAAAAATTATAACAAATTAAGGCAATTACTTTAATTATAACATCGTAAATTAAACTATAAGTGCCATTAATGTTGTGCTAACTACCCTCTTTGATAATGAATGCATTAATCGAAAAACTTTACATCTATAAAATTAGCTGATGCCACTGATTTTATGGCATGCACTGTAATTTTATCTGCAATTTCGTTGATGTTAACAGTCGATAGTTTCACAATCTACCAATTTTTTTTCCAAGTTGATGAAGTCCTTCACTATCGTAATGGCAAAAGTTGTATACAAGACGTGGTGTCAAGACTTCAGGTACTCTCGGTTTACTGATATGAGCTACTTAGTCTGATCCAAGCCATTTACAAAGTAAAGCATTTTAAATTGCATTAAGCTGTAGATTAAAAAGAAATTCAGATATTCTTAATCTGATCCCAATTTCTTTCTAAGAATCGTCTTAGTAATGGCAATATTTGGTTATTTAGTATAAACGAGCGAATCTTGCTCTTTTATTCAAAGCCCACTTGAAGTTTCCTTCAAAGCCATCACATAAATCAATTTCTTTTGTAATTCTATAAAAGCAATAAATATGAAATTATTGTATAACTATATGCTATTGCAGTTACAAAGTCCATTACAATAGTAGACAACTCTTCATACGATAATTCACCATCAGCAACCAAGCACAGATTGACTCAATCGATAGATCGCATATAAATTTAATGCGCTACAAAAAAGACAAAATACAAGCGCGTTTATTTGACCATAATTTAAAGAGCCTCCCTCACATGCGGCTCAAAGGAGTGGTACCCACTCGTAGTACTATTGTGCCAGCGACGTTGGCTTGGAGCAAGTGCCTCCAAGATATGCCTGCTTGCCTATGTTCAAGCCAAGCACATTGCAATGCAATCGAAAACAACCAGAAACCGGCGCAATAAAAAAACCAAAATTGTTAAAAGACACACACACACACACACACACATACCCACACATATTAAAAGACACTCACACTTATGCGTGTCGCCCACCGAAATATGCTGATATGCCAGACCAACCGGATTAACATAAGTTGTTTAGGTTGTTGTTGTTGTTGCTATTGGCAGTGCTGTAAGCAGGCGCTTGGTTCGCCGCTTTTGGCTTAAACGCGTGAATTTGTTCTTGTACAAAAATTTTCTGGTAGAGTTTCCATTTCGTTTTGGCCATTGTAGCCGCTTGGCAGCTTAACAAAACCAGTCCAATGACCTTAAATGCTGGCAGTTGGGAGCAACAACAACAAAAAGCGTGGCTTATATTGCATGCTAGTGAACAACACTTGGTGCATGGCTAGCTCGTACATTTGTTGTTGTTGTTGTTGGCATTTCGTATACCTTTTTGAAAATGATTTCATTTTCAATGCGCCGTGCTCTGCATGCTACTTACTTTGCTTATTGTTTTGTTGAATGAATTTCCGGGAAGCGAATTAGGTGACATTTTAAGTGCCGTTAGTCGCTGGCTATTATATGTATTATCTGACGATTTGCATGGCTATAGTTTTTTTATAGCAAAATGTTATAAGTCTCAAGACTTTATCTGCCATATTAACCATCTTTTATCGCTGCTCCATAGAGCTGAGCTGAGCAGTGATAGTAGTCGATCTCTTTGCTGCTTCCTGCCGCTTTCCCTTCCCTTCCCTTCACTTAGTTCATGCTAAGCGCTTTCCATTGTGCTCACTCTGATACTGCTGGTTCCAGTATGGCACCCAACCCACTTTCTTTGTTGGAACGTTGTTCGTGTCTCTTTTGAATTGTTTGATCAACAATGAAAATGTTTTTTCACGAGGTATCGAATTCTATCTTTCGTTGTTATTTTCTGATTTTTTTAAAATAACAAAGACAGAACTTGATTCAGTTATTCACATAACATAAGCCAGTGGCCTAGCGTGGGTGCACGTCATCGAGTGACCAACGTCACTGGCTGTGTCACTATGCATGCCACACACAAGCACGCACGCATTCGGGTCGCTTGACTGAATCCCAAAGCGACGCAGCGTTGCAATGTGCGAGTACTCAGGGTCAGTCAGCGTCAGATTGCTGGTGGTGCGTCCATTCGAAAGGAAGGCTCTCATCAGCGCTTTGTTTGTTGTTCTCAGCTGTTTTAAGTACTATGTTCAACTCTTTTTTCAGCTTAGCGTAACGAAATGAAATTTTTTGTTGTTGTTGACATATGAAAAATTTGCAGATGCTTGGAAGTTGTTTTACGCGGTGGCATGTATTACAAATAATTACTATTTTTTTATGAGTTTGATGTCATAAATTTTCTGCAGTGCACATGCAAAAATATTAAATTTCATGAGCCAAATGGCAAAAGCAACTGTTCCCAGATGAAATTTGCTTATAGATAACT
The DNA here is from genome assembly GCA_963457695.1 of Neria commutata. Taxonomy (NCBI): domain Eukaryota; kingdom Metazoa; phylum Arthropoda; class Insecta; order Diptera; family Micropezidae; genus Neria; species Neria commutata. The sequence goes on from OY735248.1 coordinate 40,307,515, forward strand.
ATAATAGCGAATTTTTGTTGCAGTCGGCGCATATTTAATGTATTTATTGCAGTAATTAGAGCGTTGAAAACTGTTCCCAGGCACAAATAACAGGCTTATAATATTTAAATATATACTTTGTGCCTTGGATGTTTTAGCAAAATTATGCATGTACTATGCTACCAATGCAATATTTCAACAGAGCGAGTGCAAATTCTTGGTGCAAGCCAAATTTAATTACTAACTTCAAAATTGCTTTAACCTGGCTCGGAGTTTAAAAACCACGTCTTCTTGTAATGGTTTTGAACGTTTTGGTCTTATTTCAAAACAAATTTACAATTTTGTTTAATATCATTAGCACTTTAAAAGTAATACTCCGAGTTGAATGACTCTATAGAAACGTTAATTGGTATGACTTACAAATACAAATGTTTGATACCGATAATCGACTGTCAACATGATACAACAAATGTAATGCCAATATAAAAAAAATGTGTGCGTCTCGGGACGCTCGACAGAAGTGATAACTTAAACTAATCCAAGTTAAACTATTTAATATTGAAATTTTTTAACTTGAGAAAAGCTTAGGTTATTACTTAAATTTCATGCATGTCAACATGATAATGTGAGGAAAGGTTATTCATCAATAAAATCTTTTATTGATTATAAAATATATTTAATTCTCAGTTACAATTCTTCAATATGTACATTAGAATTTTGTGTAAGTATATTATTAGTATCATTATTCAATCCTATAAAAGTAACAATTGGCTTATGGTAGCTATAATAAGCAACGAAATTTTTACATTGTATGTCATCTAAAAATCTTGCAAAGAAATCTTCTGCTTGTTTCATCATATTTTTTATAATCACTTTCAAAAACGGTGGTAGCAAAGAGTATGTTAATATAATAGAGTGCGCATCTCATATAAAATTTTGGCTGAGAAAATTTTGCACTTGGGTCATTTTAATAAAGCCCACAGTTCCACTCAGTTTCGCTCAGTCACTCGTCCTCTTAGAGAACCGCTCTGCTACAAGAAATTCCAAACTCAAAGTAAATATAACGAGGGCTGCTTACTGTGAGAAAATTCTCCCATTTTGTGGGAATTCGAACTCTTTTTCTACATATTCTTAACAAAATGCTGTTGTTTTGTATTACAGCATTTTGGAACTCAGCCATACTGTTTTATTTATTGATTTATGTTTTTTACTACCATTATTTTGAATGAAAATGTGGCTGAAGTGCCAATTCCCATGGGAGAATTTTTTAAGCATTTGAGAGAATTGGCTTTGACTGAGTTTGCACCCCTGATCGCACGACTCAATGGCTTGGTTCGTTCGGTTTTCGTACTCAAATGAGCCGAACGAGCATTTTTTGCGGCTGATTTTCGTATTTTGCATGGTGTTATGAAAGTCGTGTGCATGTGCTCTTCTTCTGCATGTCGGCAGCTCAGCCAACAAAGTATACGAAGAATCAGAGCAGCGCTCGGCTAGACGATATTCCCGACAGCGCTGCTGTTTGATTCTGTGTTGTTGTTGTTTTCATATGAAAGACAAAAAATTCTTTGGCTCTGCTCTGCCATAAACGAACAAAAGGAACTTCAATATACATACATATGTACATATGCGTATGTCGAATTTCCTGGCATTTGCGTATGCTGTGTTATGAATGAAATCTGCTTGCAGCTTCCAACTCGTTTTGAAATTTCAAATCGAAGTTGGAATTTGTTGAAATATCGCAAACATTTTTCCAATGTGCGAAATTTCCAGAGATAATACTAAAATTTAAAAGGCTTTTTATAGAATATTTATACATTTTAATAAAGAATGAAATATGCACATATATTAATATTAGATATTTTTGTCAATATCACCTTAATAAAAGTGATGTTGGCAAATAAATAACTTCTTAATATGTATAGTCATTGCCCTATAATAAGATCAGCAGAGGGAAATTGAAATAAATTTTAAATCGCCAAAATTATCATTTGGTATGAACAAGAAATACACAACAACAACAACACAGAAGCAACCAAATGCCTTTTTCGTGCTTTGAGCATACCCGAAATGCCAAATCAACGACTGTCAACGAAATTCTCTGAGCGGTTGAGTACTTTTTGTGTCCCCCTTTGCCGCGACCGAAATATGAAAAATGGCCATCACTTCGATTTGCCGAAAATTTGAGTGATGCGCACTCTATTATATTAACATACTCTTTGGTTATATGCTCACTGTCAACTGTTTTAGGTTATATGCTCAGTATATGTCTATTGCACACTAAACATTGAGTAGAGAGAGAGAGAGGGGGGGAGGGGGGGGGGGGGGGGGGGGGGTAGCGTCTGTCCGAAAAACAGCTAAGCGCTGTGGGTTAGAGTGAGAGAGGAGGGGCCCGCGTACCGCTGCCGTATGCGTGAGAGAGAGGGAAGCCAGACAGACTGGCACCGTAACGCGTTACGTTACGAAGCGGTTTACCCTCCCATAAAAAGTTATCACTTCAAAAATTTTCTGCAGAATAATAAAATATATTGTACTTCCCGCTTAAGATTTATGGCCACTTATAAGACAGCGTTGCCTTGCCATAAAACTCATAACAAGTCAATTGGAAGTTGTAAATCGCTAATAGACAAGTAAAATCTCAAGTAAATACGCTTTTCTGAATGCCACAAAACGCATGCACCTCGGTCATTGGCGGCAGCAACAACATTAATTGGCAACATAATAAAAGTAAGCTATCAAATCCAATGCATAAACTCAGAGCAAATATTAGTAATTTCAACAAAAAATTTGTAAAGATAACTAAATGATATGTATGAGCCTAAAGTTACATTTACTACTTATTTTAGTTATGATGAAAATTTGTTGCTGTTCATAAATAACTGAACAGAAAATCAGAATATAAAATTAGCAAAAAGTTGTCACAAATTAGTTTAAAAATTAGTAAAATAGTATATTGATAAGGCTGATTCATAATTTTCGTATTCTATTATAAAGCCCTTTTTTCCCAGTGTACGAGTCATAATAAATAACAAAGCGACCGACTCAAAGGGCGTGAGGCATTCCAAATTGCTTGCAATTTCGCATTTATTACCAGCGACTTTGCTGCCTGACTTCGGTTGAAAGTATGCATGTGTAAGTGCACAAACGCCCACATAAGCAATTCATATTGTTTGCATTGTTTTATTGTTGCCTTCTTTGCAATGCGCTTTACGCCATTCAAACACTTTTCCACACTAATAAAAATTCATTGGCAACACTTTCACGTTGCCAACATTAGCATGGCATGCCAATATCCCAGCGAGCGAAACATGTTGTCGAGACAATATTTTGCTTTTAATCGAACACGTGCGATACACAAATTTCACTTTATGCATTCGATTGCATGACGATGATTTTGGCAATGATTTGTGTGTGCAACTGTTTTGGTATTGGCATGGTAGATCAACACACCTGACAGCTGTGATTGTTCGCCATGTAGGGAGGGCTCGGCATGCGGTTTGGTATGTCAGGAAACAATTGGTAGAGCTGTTTTCGTTATGGTTGCCATCCAATTCAGTTGGCTTTCCCAAACGATTTATTCATTTCCGTTGAGCTTTGAGCTTTGTTAACACTTTTGGAATTAAGTGCATTGTAATTCTTTTTATAAATACATATATATAATTGTTTGTACAACTTTTGCAACTATGTACAAAGCTAAAAATCAGACTAACCTTTAGACTAGAAAATAAGATTTGATATGGTAAACATTGTCTTTGATTGATTTCTAATAATTATGATTAATATGAGAACTCTTAATTAATTAGAGAAAAACCAGCATTTCGGCATTATTTTATTTGCCTGAGTAGTTCGTTGAACTCCAATGCACCGCTAAAAATGCGTAATTAAACCTGAAACATTTAGTGGAAATTAATGACCGGAAAAGTTAATTTTAATTTAGCCCGAAAATGAAGGCAAAGAAATGAGAAAACTTTCACCAAAAATGCTTTTTGCTTCTCTTTCACAATGAAGCGCTGCAATAATTAATTGAAAAAAAATTTGTAAAAATATTTATTTTGCAAATTCTAAAATGTTGTAATTTATTGAAAGAAATATAACAAACGAGAGTTTATTGTGTACTTGCTCATTCCGAACAATTGACATTGCTCGACAATGGACTAGAAAGCTATATAGAATACTTAGAGTATTTTTGTTGTAAAGATATACTTCAAAATAGTGAGATCTCGTTAAGAAATTCTTTAATATTGATATATATTTTGATTATTATTTGCAATTTTTTGATTAGAAATGTCAAAAAATTCCGTGAGTAATAGAATGAACTTTCTATGATAAAGAGCTGCTTTATATGCGGGAAAAATATTTTCTATATGAAACCACTTTATAGTCATGTTACCATCTTACTTTCCATCGTACTTTACGTTTGATCTGTTAATACTTTATATACATACATACCTTTGCATATATATATGTATATATGTATAAGCAAATGTATGCATATTGTCAAAGTGTAACCGGCAAAACAAATCAAAGCCAACTTGCTTGCAATATGCCACCGTTAAGACTCTACAAACCTATAAATCAGTTGCACAAACTTGCCACAACTTCTTACCACAGCACGAAAAGCAAAAGGGGAACAGTGAATACTCGTAGCACGAATCAAAGGTAAGAAGAAGCATGCATAGAAGCATGACTGCAACATGCATCCGTGCTGCTTGACCTACTTCTCTGAAATTTACTTTATCGGCAAATAATGAAGAGAAAACAACAGATGAAGTTCTCATGTTTGGCTTGTCTCAATTTTGTTTGCACCTCCAATTTTGTGTTGGCTTTTTTGTGTGTTTAGTTTACACTTTTTTTACGAGTATGTCTGTGGGACTCAGTTTCAGTAGAAGAAGAAGAAGCATTTTCCGCTTGTCATACGGTAATTTGCTACAACAAATTTAACATGTTCCCAACGATTAACATGGTAAGATTGTTTGTCTAGTTGCCCACTTCCAACTCACCTCAATTGATGGCTGGATCGGTTTATGCAGTGGCATGGGTAGCATAATTTGTTGGCATTATTGTTGTTGTCACTGATGTCGCGGAAGTTGTTGTTGACATTGTGCTTTTCTTGGCTATTGTGTGGCTGGAAAATGCGCGGAAGCAGTAACTCTCTTCCTGGAGAAAATATAACTTGGTTTAGATTTACAAACGGCGATTTTATGCCGATTTTTCTCATAGATTTTTACTTATTCCGAACTTACTTTTACATATGTAAGAGGAGATCCAGAGAGGCCTTAACATAAGCGTATGCCTATTTAGAAATGTGAATAACGTTTACAGTATTAATACAGGGTGCTCTGTGTGTGAATGGATCACTAACAGTAACAAAGAATTATTTTTTGTATTGCCATAAAATTCATAATGTTAAAACCGAGGCATGAAATGGTGCTGGGAACAGTTTATTCAAATTGGGGACAGTTTTAAAATTGTACATTTTGCGCTAAATTGAAAAATTAGAAACTGAATTTTGCGCCCTGAAGACATTTTTCTTTTAAAGTGCTTATTTGAAGTGGGAACAGTTTGGTAAAGGAATTTAAAAGTAAAAATTTTTTCAGAACTGTGAAATGTATATTAAATTATAAAAATTCCGAACAACACATATGTTTCTAATGGGCTTATTTAGCAGAAAAGAAAGCAATTAGTTCCGATGAGTCTACAACAGGGCTTGGCTGCTCATTTAAGCAGCTGAGATGTTGTAACTGCTAGGAATTCGGTTCCTCTAAGTTACGAATATATGTATATTCAAATTTCATACCGAATTTGTTCATTCATTCATGTATTTAGTTTAGTTTTAATAATAATAAGCTGAGTTTACTTAAATGTTTGTGCTTGGAAGCAGCAAACAAATTTGACTATCATATGCTGTCTTACCAAAAAGATTCAGGAATCTATATGAATTAAGCCTTTCTTAAACAATGTTTTCGGCATTATGCGGGCATATCTTCACTTCAATTATTTCGCATAACTATCTTTAAAAAAAGGCATCTTCACCACATGCCGCCCATACAAAGCATCAACTTTTAAATTGATTTCTATTATGCTGGTGACTTCTGCTCAAGGTGAATAACCCAACAGAGAATCTTTCTTTCACTTTTGCACATGTACGTTGTTCTTCTTTTCTTCGGTGTAGGAAAAGCCGACATAATTAAATTAAGCACAGCAACAAAAGCATTTGCAAACGAAGTAAAAAAAATTGTTCTTGAGAAGTAAACAAAATTTAAATTAACTTTGTCTGCTCATCATGATCTCTGGGAAGAGCTCTCGGAATAATTGCATGTGACCATAGATTTTGCCATATTTTTGTGTACTAATTGTGAGAACAGTATGATTCATTAGCTTGGCATCTATGAAAACGATCCATCGACAGTGAAGTTCAATGCGTTTTTAATTGAATTACAGGCAAGTACTCGTAAGTACATATATTCCCATAAGCACATATGATTATCATAGGTATTTGCCATAATGCCACATTAATTAAAATTTCATTGTTGTAATTATTACTATGAGTATTGTTATTATTGAACAGAGAATTGTGTAACTTAAGCCGAACATTGGGCATTTTTGTGTTCTAGCATTAAAATTCGCCATGAACTTCAGAGTTCAGCTTGTGAGAAGCGCATAGATCTGGCATACATTTGTGGGTATAAGTGTTGCTCATAGGGACACCCAAAGGGGGGCAGCTTACGAACTGAAACATGTAGAAATTTTGTTCGTATTGAAAACATTTTAAAACTGCTCAAAAATAAAATTCTTTTGAATTAAATGAGTTTAGTTGGGTAAATTGAAAAAAATGAGAGAAGAAGAAGGAACTAAATGCTTAAGTAATACTGAGGCCATGCCAAAGAACTAGCAGCTTAGTGTCAGTGTACGCATGCAGGCATTTGTCCATTATACTGAGAAGTAAATTCCTTTTCTGAAATTTTCCTGAGCTCTTTTGCAAAGCGGAAGATTTTGGATGGTGGCAAGGTGCATAGTTGATCTGTTTTCATCACATCTGACTTCATCCAGCTGGTATCGCAACCTGAAATAGGCAGGTTACTCGCACAGGAAGTGGTTTGAAAACTTAGTTAATATAGTTAATAATATATATTATATTGTAAGCTTAAGAAATAAGAATAAATTCTGTACTTTTAATGAACAAACCGTTCCCAAGCAAATTAACCCTTCTACAAAATATTGCTTGGTAAGCCTTTTTTGTGTGTAGACTTCTTTTGATGTTAAGCAAAAACAAGTAATTGTTTTGTATGACTTGGCAATTTTTGCCAAATTCTTTAGACAAGTCATCATATTTGGCAAAAAAATAAGGGCAATAAAGATACTTCATATGGATTTCAGCTTTTCAAATTTTCAATGCTCACTTTCTTGTCTGAAATTTCTCACAGTTTGCTACAAAGTTTGCTGCTTTTTTGTTGCGTTGCTACAAAAATCATTATTTCCGCGTTATATATATTTTGTGTGTGCTTAAATATAGAATCTATTTTCGAGAGCACACATTGACGGTGTCACACTTAATTCCCATTTGGCCACATGGCCGCCATAGTTCATGTGCTTTGATTGCCGTCTACAATAAATTTTTACACTGACGAGCTTCGCACATTCGTCACTCAGCTAAATCTTTTCAGCTATAGTAAAAATTTTTTTTCTAATTTATCTTTATGCAATTTTTATGAACTCATCAAGTAGTAAATATAATACAGTTTGAACGGTTTCTTATTAACTACGGCAAGTCGCATAAAATGCTGCAAAGCGCAACTGAGAGTTGTTAAAATAGACAATGAAGAACATTACGAAATGACATTTAAAAGGCATGCTCAAGAAACTAGAACGAAATTCGAGATGACTAGACAGATATGAAAAATTATAGCTGCCATGGGATTTGTGCTGCTACACACAAGCAAAACAGACTGTTTGTAAAAGCAAATTGTAATACAAATTTATGGGAAAATGTGTTTTAGCATTTAAATAAAAAATTTCAAGTTTTTTGAATGCTTAAATTTTGGCTGTTCGCGTATTCTTCTTGAAGGTACAACAACATACCTCTAGTTATATTACATTATGACAACAGACATGTTGAGAACAATATAGAAAGATATAGGCAAAATCCAAAGTTTCTATATACAAAATGCCGCCGAGTCCATCTTATCTGGGTTCCAGGTCATAGTGGCTCTACTGTAAACGAACTCACTAGAAAATAAGCATGCAAGAGCTTTATGGAACCAAAATCAATTTATGTAGCCAGTCATTTATCTCCATTAGGCACAACATAAAACTCAGGGAAAAAAAAAGCAAAACCACATATTACTAGGAGGAAATGAAAGGTAATAGATGGGGAAAATGTTATGCCAAAAGAGAAAAAACGAGCTGGTAAGGCTTATCAGAAAGCGAATCCGAATAGTCACTGGGTTCTTTATCGGACACTATACGGTAATGAAACATATGGCTACCATGGGTATAGTACTACAGCATATCATAAGTCGAATCTGTAAGGATGTTGAAGAAATAGATGAACAAATGCTCTGTCACTGTGATGGGCTGGTAGGGATCAGACTTCATTATCTAGTTAATATGTACGTACAACCGCAGAATATTGCGGAAAGATCGCCAAAGGAAATTGCTTCATACCTCTAAAAGCTGCGCTTTCATGAGAATATGTAAATGGATTCAGGCCGCGATGACAAGAAGACTGGATTTACAATAGCATATCATATAAGAATTTTATATTACTACACAAATAAGTCAAATTATTCAAATAAATCAATATATTTTTTAAATCTTATATATCTTTGCATACTAAATTTTAAGTCTATACAAAAACAACAGTTAATTTCGCTAGGTGTATGCAATCTGAAGAGCCAACCATCAAGCAATGCTGCCGCCTCATGGAAAGTTCAAGTCAGTTGACTGGGCACACGAAGTGAATGCCAGCATCTACAAAGAACTGCCAACTTAGATACGAGTATATTGAATTACTTTCAGCGCGCGCAGCCGCTAGATTTTTGTAAGGCAACTTCCAAGTCGAGCTTACTTGAAGTTAGTAAGCTGATTTTGTACAGCGTTACCCATATAAGTCATATGTGTGTGTATTTGTGTGCATCTATTATGCGTGGCAAGCAACTTCTGGCTGGCAGTAGTGAGGCTTAAAGTGAAGTAAAAGCATTTGGGCGGAACAATAACTGTGTTGGTTGGGTTTTATGTCTGCTTGTGAATACTTTGTTTTTGTTGTATTGTTTTGCCGGCATGCGCTTCTTTTTGTTGTTGTTGTTGATATTAATAAAAGGTTGTGCAGGTATTTAGAAAGGTTATAATATATTTCTGACATCTGCCACGGATTGCAAGCAAGATTTATGATAAAAAAGTGAGACTAGAGTGGCGCATAAATATTTAAAACGCTGCGGTAGAGCTCTCGGCAGGCTGTAGGCTGCCTCTGGGGGTGTGTGGGAAGTGTGGTTGTAAGAGTGGCATGCTGAATGGCATGAGCCATAAAGCAGTAACTCTTTCATCCTACAGCTTGCGGCCGGTTAATAACATTACTTTACAGTTGACACTGACATTGTCTTTGCCCTTTGTAAAGATTTCGATTGCCCTTACAAAAGATTGCTGAATGTTCATCAGTGGGAACAGCGCTCGTGTCTATAATTTAGCAGCGCATTGCAGCGATTTATTGTGTTATTTTCTCTGCTAGCTTTTAGACGCTGTGAAATAGCTTGCCACAAAGTAAGACATGATTTTGCCGCTTGTAGTTAAGCGCATAACTAGCACAGGCTCAAAAGTCTTAAGAATCTATTATAGCTAAGCTTAGACTTCTTCATTGCCTTTCTCCCTGTCTCAAATCAAGTTGCTTATTGGTAAAAAAAGTGGAATTTTGTTGTTGTTGATTAAGTCACGACTTTTACCTCGCGTAAATTCAAGCAAGAATTTGTAGCTGTGAATTTTATTTGGCCGCCTAAAACCACCAAACGAAAAGGAGTTGCTGATGGTGGTTAAGATTTTTGTTATTGGTAAGTAGTGATATCTGTGGTGCAGAGGTGTCAAACGTGCTGCACGGGCGACATGTAAATGAGTAAAAGACCACGTTGTTTGTCAAATTGAAAAGTGTCAAGGGTTTATTTGAGTTCAATTTTAAACTAAAAGTAGAAAGTTGGCAAAGCGTGCAGATTTCAATTTGACACAATTTTATACACAATTACTTAGTTAAAACTTTAGCTTGCAGCAAAAAAAATTTAAAAAGCTGAGGGAAATATGCAGGCTGGGAACAGTTTTTTATGTTAATGGGAACAGTGTTATTTCTGCCTCTACAGGCAAACAAACGTTCAATTTAATGGCAAAATATCTATTTAGATTTTTTTTTTACTTGTTGCAGCAATATTTTCATATTTAATTATATGACAAACTAAAAGTGCTTCTTTTATGCTGTTGCAATAACATTTGGGCGCTCAGTGAACAAGTGCTTGCTCTCTGATGCGCAAAGCCTGGGTTCAATGCCAGTAAAAGAAAATTAGTTTTTCAAATCGTTTATTTACACGGGCAATTCTTCGAGAGTATTCTTAGGCTTGAATTACTAGATTTGACGACATCTGCAAAGTGAAGTTAATAGAAAGCTTATAAAAAGCTTCTTAAACCGTTTGGATTCGCTTAATGTAGGTCCCGTTAATTTGTGAAAAATATGACAAGCACACGCAAGTTAATGCGAGCAAGCTAGGCCTAAGTCCACACGGGCTGTTGCGCCAATTATTTATGTTTTTTAACAACATTTTCTGCTGGGAACAGTTTAAAACCACTTCTTTTACACATTTTCAATTAACTATTGTGCTTGTACTCTGACATATTCTAATTAAATTGATTGAATTTGCATATTTATTGCTGAAGAAAGCGCAGCAAAATTTTTCTACTGCGTACACGTACACGCAGAGAGGTTTTCTATCAAGTCATTAGTAAGCGCGGCTTAATTATGTTCAAATCAACATGCCTGCGGTCCACGGTGCACGCTTCATGCCAGTCCAAGCTCTTCATGTTTAGAGTTGGCTTCAAGCCTGCGTGCTTGCAACAGCAAATAGAAAGTGCTGCAACAGTTGCACGACTTCGTAGGCTTCTTGGTTCATCCATGCATACAATCAACTGCATCTTGTATCTCTCGCCGACATGCATCTTGTTTCGTTCGTCTGCTCGTGTGCAGGCAGTTCAAATCAGAATAGCGTAGCCTCCCAGCCGGCACAAGTAGCGAGTCGATTCATGCTAATGCCTGGTTATGGTAATTATCATTTTTAAAGTTAATTTTTGCCTACTCTACTACTATTCCTACCGCACCGCCCGCCCGTTGACGACTGCCTTTGGCCAATTTTGTGCCATGTTAAACTGCCGCTGCCGTTATGTGCTGGTACAAGCAACGCTAGATACTTAGATACTAAGCTGTCTTCTACACTGACGTAGTCAGAAAGTGGTTTTTATGGATAAAGAGACCTGAGGAATTATGCGCAAGTTGTTTACTCATGATTTAACGTTTAATATTTAGTTGCAGTTAAAATTAGTAAGGCTCTTAACGGTTTTCGAAGCAACATTTTATAATAAGGGAAATTACAAGTGCCGTAGTAACTTACGACGTCGTATAATACGACCATAAAAAGTTATTGGATGTATTAAGCATGATTATGGAAGATTCCCTAAATCTATAACTTTTAAGGGAAAATTTTCTAAATCAAGTTTAGGAACGTTTTTACGACGATCAGCTAATTTAGCTAGAAATTATAATTTTATTTATTCAATATACTGCTAAAAATTATTATCAGGAAATTTGTCATCAAAGCAAGAACTGTCAAAATTAGCTGCAGCTTTTAGCAGTAGTTTAAACTCAGTTTAAATTTTAAGCCACAAATTTTGACTATTCAAAGTATCGCTTAACTATACTGAGCAATTTAATTCAAAGTTTAGACTAAGCTCAAGCTATCAGTTTATTTAAACTGTATATATTAAAACTGAACTATATATTTTTTGTTAAAATTGCCTCTTGAGCGAAGTGCCAGCCCTCCCTACCCCCTGCTGACTGCGCCACTAAGTTAATTTATGTGTGTGTGTAGCTTCGGGGTAACTGACTTTTTATTTACGAGTATGCTTGCTTTAATTTTTGACTAGCATTACAGTTAATAAATGTGATTGTAAGCAGTAAAAAGCAGTTAAGAGGTTCTTTCTGGTTTTTATAACACTTCAGACATATTTAAGACGCAAGCTGTCCATACAATTCTACGCTTTTACTATGGCCGCTGTAAAGATAGCAGCGCGCTCGTAAGTCTTAAATGCGAAATGCCTTAGAAATAAATGGCAACAGTTGATACCAATAACTGATCATTCGATGTAAGATAGTAAAATTTTTATTGTAAATCGTTTAAATGCTGTTCAAAAGCCAAATTCGACTGGAAATGGTTTAGAATTAGGTTGAAATAGCTGCAGTTCATTTTAATTCGAGCTTTTCTTGTATGAAATCTAATCTTTCTAACGCCATCTATCGTAATATAACCCGAGATACAGATTACTAAAGCTGTCTATTGAAAAAATAGTGGATTTCTCTTTAGTTAAATTTTTTTAAATTGATGGCATTTCCTTCTTTTGTAGCGGAAATACGCCGATTTCCGGAAGAGAATGGATTAGCTAAGGTTGAACTGGCAAGCTAAACAGGCTACGCATATACTTTTTGGGCCCTCGTGCAATGCCAGATGAAGATACATTTATGAGTCAGAAGAGTAGCGTCTTTACTTCTGTCCTTACTTTTGTTTTTACTTTTGGTTTCATTTTCTAAGCTTGAACCTTGATTAGACTACTCTTTTAATTAGTCAACTTCTTATTAATTAGTTTAATTAGTAGGTAATTGCATTGCTCATTTGCTTTTAGCTAGCTCATCTATTAAAGGACATGCCTTCTCGTTAGCATGAGCTTTTACAACCTAATCAATCATCAAATTTCCGTGCCGTTTGCTTCAAGCAAATCAAAGCACGCAATTCTTGAGCGTAAGGGCAATTCATTCAATGTTCAAATCAAAGAAATCTCCATCCACACTCCCGAACAAAATTAAGACTTTCATGCTCATGCCTAACCTTTTTTAATTATAGCGCAAAATGTAGACATTTGGTAGCATTTTCCTTTTTCCCTTCACATAGCATACTATCTGCTACCCATTCATCCATCTATGGACTTTCAAAAGGTAACTGTAACTGTTCAAAGGAAATGCAAATAGACAACAACAAAAAAAGTAGGCCAAAAATAAATGCCACACCATAAGATGGCGGCAGAGAAGTTGAACGAGCGCCTTCTTAAATTAATTATAGTGAGGTAGCATGTGTAACGAATTGTTGGTGTATTCTGGCCTAAGGCTTATCACTAGACAAAAGCACGTGTGTTCTGCCAGCATTTAAAGCCTAAAGACAATCGCTTGCGTTTCACGCTTCCAGCGTCGCATTCCGCATATTTTATCGATTTTGTTGGCCTATGTCTGAAGTTGGCAGCACGAAGTAATATGGCAGCAGACATTAAGCGCGAAGTTGAGTTGGCCAAAATGCACTTGTTTCACTTGTTTGTTGCTGTTGCCATGGCGAGGCGTCACAAATGTGGGTGAACCCTAACAAAAGCGCTCGGAAGTGGCAACAATGCAAGTGCATGAAGTAAATGCCCTTAAGCGGCAGGGGGCAGGAAATTGTGGGGAAATTGGAAATTAGTTGGCAGGCTTTCAACTGCATTTTTCATTGAAATCCAAGCAAAATGGAACAACAATTGAAGGCGGAAATAAAAAATTGATCGATTGACGAATGACGAATGATCAAGCAAACGCGCTTAAAATGAATATTCCACTACTGATATTTATAAAGCAGTTATGATAATCGTTTTATGCGAGAAAGCTAAGTCTAAGTTTCGTTCTTATGCTTTTGCGGCAATTATCTATTTATTTATTTTTGACAATCTTTTACTTATAAAAAATTCTTCCGCTGACTCTTTAAAGTTTGCATGAGACAAAATATATAATACGCTGACGCAGCCAAGTAGTTGATTCAGCTTCCCATTGCTCCCTTCCTCCTTTCCCTATGTAAAATTTTTTTATAAGTAAGCCTAAAATTAAATAATTCTGGATATCAGAAAATGATCATGTCAGCTTACAAAATCTTTGAACATTACTTGCATGCTGAATATTGTGAATTTTAGTAAAAAGAATTATGGCACTTTTCAAGTTATGCCATTATAGTCGTTGTCCAGTCGGTGACCTTCCATCGATAGCGTGGCGTCTATCTGGCTTCTCACTATGACAACGAGATGCTCGAACCGCTCACTCGTTCGAAAGCGCTTGTTGGCAGACAACAGTCGTGCTTTCCTTTTTAAATATGTCTTTTAAATATCCTAACCTTATGCTATAATAAAATCCAATCATTTATAACGTTCCCTCGAATATTTTTCGCCTTTTAATGATATTTTGTGGGCCAACACTTTGGCAGCCAAATTCAGTCGTGTTCGATCGGAAAGTTCGGCTTTGCATGAAGTGCTTCGAACTTCGTCTATTTCATACAAGTTTCATGCGAGCCGAACTTCTCGATCGAGCTTTATTTGCATGGAGGTTGCACTTCTACTTGAACATGCTTTCCGATGAAACATCTTTATACAAAAAATTTATATACAACTAACTTGCACAAATTTATACATATTTTTGTCTTAAAAACTTCATTTGCATGTTTCTCTTCAAGAGCTCCACCTTCCTCCAGTCTTTACCTTCATTCATATTCATAATTACGCTAGAGCGTGGAAAAGCCAACATGTGCTATGTAAATAGTAGATTTTACCATATTAAAGGGAAACCCAAACACTATGGCAACTACACATACACGCACACACACACACACACTTACAATGACAATAACGATGACAGCAACAAAAACTGCAGACAGAACGGCAACAATTTTCCTAATGACACTGCACATATGACACACTTGTTCCTCCTCACAGTTGAGCCCCATCCCATTGTAAAGACATTATTCGAAGGTCTGTACTTTAGTTGCTTCGCTGCTTTTGTGTTCTTATTTGGCAGCGTATTATAGTTGACAAGTTTTTGTCAAATAACTTATGTGTATTTTTTTCAAGCTGAATATGTTGAAAGAAAGTGGTAAACTAACAGCTCGAGCTGCTTTTAAATGCATTTTTAATGTGGGAAAAAATGATGAAAAAGTCGAAAGATATTTTATACATATGTACATAAGTGCATTTAAGAAAGGACGATGCTTGAATGCAGGCAAAGCTGGCATAACAGAAATTAGTAGTTTTTAATGCTCTAAAGAAGTAAAATTTTTTCTCGGGAGGAACCAGAATTTCTCGTCGAATTTTCTGAAACTGTTCCAATTCGGCAATACTTGTATTTTAAATCAATATGCTAGCGTTTCAAAAGAGTGGCTTGAGATTTCAATTGAAATTTTATTTTAAATGCTTAAACAAGATCTGCTGTTACTGCGTCTGGCAATCCCGCAATTCCGAATACCGAAATCACGACATAACGCACCATTTTCAGTTTCGAAATTCTTTGAATTGCTGCTGAAAATTTAACTAGGTTTCGAAATTAAATATTTAATCAAAATTTGCCAGGTCATCAGAAAAGATCATGGAATAAGGTCCCAACTAACAGGAAAGGAAGAAAACTTATATACTACCACAGTACATAGAAACGTATAAGCCAACTGACATGCCACATCAAAAATCACTGCACAAATGCGCCGAGCTATAAAAAGCGTGCAACAAATAAAAATATCACATTTTAAAAATAAAATAAATACCAGCAAAGAAATTCTAGAAAATTAGCATGCAAACAGCGTAAATTTGCAGATACATGCGCAGCAAATATATATACTATAAATGCATATATTATAGTGAGGAGATGTGTGTAAAGTGCCAAGAAATTGCATTGTGAATGAGTCAACGATATGCGTCGATGGATTTAACTAAATAGTTGAAAAAAAACCATTGTTGAATTGAAATTAAAAGTGATCGAAAACAAGTTAGGAAGCATCACAGAATAATACCCTACACCAAATAACCGAATAAGGTGATAGTTCACTGAAAGCCCTTCATAGTGGGTGGACCACGCCCATTTCTGGCAAACTACAAGACATTCCTAATAGGACCATACATACCAAATATTGATGTACAACTCAAATTGACAATATATTTAATTTATCACCTTCATGTTAGGCAAACACGTATATTTTTGGAAAATTTTCAAGTTTTCTTTATAGCAATGAAGTTACCAAATATGGACGCTCTGTATGTATGTTATACCGATTTTTCGATTACCCGACCAAGCCCATTTTTCGTATGACATAGAGCGCCAACATCTTAGCTTGAATACAGAATTTTATTATATTCTTTTAAGAAATAGGAAATTTTTTTAGTCATTTTTTCCAAAAAATTCCGAAGTAGATGAACTTACAGGATTCTTGTGGGCGTGTCAATCAACCGATTTGGCTAATATCGTAGCTTGATTGAATTTTGGGTTTTCTGTCATTGTGTGCCAAATTTGGTTCAAATCAGACAACTCTTTGATTCTCTGATAATTTCTATATACTATTATCTATATCTTGTATGGCTTCTTTAATGCATTAGAATTCTTGCACAAAATTAATAAGCTCCATTTCCATAGGTGTAGAGTATAAAAACTTTGCGAAAACAGTCGGAGAAAACAATTAGCGCATAATAAAACTACGACACTTTTTTCAAATTGCTCAAATGTCATTTAATTGTCACTTAATGTTAATAGCTAACTAGCGACAAACGACTAAAATATTAACAGATTTTTTTGCTGTAATTAACACGAGAAATGAAAAAAATCAGCAGCGAATGTGCACTTGCTTGCATATAAATTAGATTTTACGAACCAGTAAACAATTTAATTAAGTTAATGTGCCACACGCACTCATTCACTGCTCTGCTCTGCTCTGCTTACTCACTCACTCATTCACTGAGCTCACTCAGTCACTTCCACTCAATGAATCCCAAATTTCAACTGTGCCACTTACATAATTCTCGCATTAATTGCAATTGACCCAAGGCGTTGCCGGGTGCGTTGTCCGTTGTCTACACAACTGCGAAAATACTTCGTCTTCTCTATTCTCGACTAGAGTACAAATTTCATTAATTCTGCGCTTTTTTTTGCACTAACTTTCTTTGCTAATAAATGGCAAAGAAAATGAGCACTTCATGTGGAAAAGTGATTTCGGCGCCAGACACCGTTTATGGAGAATGCGAGGAGCTGCGGGATGGTGTGCTGTGATTTACACGCAATTTAATATCATTTTAATTGGGGTCTGCTCCGCTCGTTACCTTCTCTACAAAACAGACAGTTCGTTACATTGTTCAGACAAATATATTCCATACGCAGGGAGGCCCTTTCTGTGATGAGTTTAGAATTTAAAGTTGAGTTCGACATGACACTATTCATTTTTTTCTTTAATACACTTTCGATCGAAATTGACATCAATTCCAATGTAAAATTAATACAAATTCAATTGAAGCCATTTTAGAGAAAAAACTCCGCGTTAGCTGAACTTATAGGCGACTTGTGAGCGTATCTTTCAGCCTATTTCGGTCATAACGGAACTTAGACTAAGTTAAGGTTCTCTGTCACTGTGCACCAAATTTGGTTTGAATCGCGCAACTGGTCCCTTCTCTACTGCAGCCACAGACAGGCGGTCAGACGAACAAACTACCGGAAATCAAGAGAGAAAGTAATTCTGATAATTTCTATATACATATGTACATACTTTTGTCTAACTATATCTAGGATTGCTTCTTTAATGTAATTTTCAATTTGATCATTCCTCAACGGAACTCCAACTGGCATCGCTAAGGATCTAACAGGGTCTATGCGTGGCCTCTTTACGCAGCCAGCTTAACCCAACACAATATACTCTATTTCCATAGGTGTAGAATATAAGAAGTTCATACAAAACTCGATTTTAATAAGATTTGTACAAAGCGCTGCTGATTATAGCTAGAACCGATTTATTTAGGAAATCATCATAATACAAATTAAGTTTTATTTTTTTAAGTTTAGAGAAATAACATTTTATTACGAACCTGAAATACCTGAGGAACCTTTACAAATACCCGCCTTAGTTTTTCGTGTGCCAGTAGCTTAATTGATTTCATATTCATGCCAAGATTTCGCTTCAAATTTTATTTCCTCAGTTCTTCACTCTTCTCCCTCACTGTAACCAACTCTCAACTGATGATGCCATGCTGATTGTTTGACACTCCTGCCTACAATTGCCATAAATGTTTCCCAAATTTAGAAATTATTTCATATTGTCAACGTTGCAAGAAGTGCGTAGAAATCTGACCTCTTCTAATTGAGCTATGTTGTTCAAATTCTGAAGGTTAATATTTATGGTTTCTTAATACTATTTCGAAAGATCACAAATTTTGTGTTGAACTATAAGGCAAATTGAATTTCAATTGACATGTGCGCTTAGATTGAGCTATTTCCATGTTATTGCATGATGTGTTGATCTATACTCAATTTGGGTGCATTTGGGGAGTTCACAGTTCCGTGCTATCTAGTGTGCTTTCCTTGCCGCCTGCTAAATTAAACCCACTTTGCCATCTGGCAACGTTTTTTGTTGTTGCTTTGCACGCAAACAAGAAATACCACTAGCTGAAAAAATTGACATGCGTTGGATCGTTTTTATTTCGTCATAAGCTGGCATTTCTCATCAGCTGTTTTATTCGCGAAAATGGAAACAAATTTTGAGCAAATTTTATTGAATTCTCAGAGAATAATCACACACTACTTCAATTTTGATGGAATATTGTTTTTTGCGAGAGTAATAAATCCTTAATAATCGCTTTGGCAAACACTTGTAATGCGATTGTGGCAAATTAAGAATGGTCCACGAAATAGGGGCGCTCAGGGTTTTATTTTACTATCGTGCTGAAGTTGCCAGATGGGAAATTTAGAAGGAAACTGTGAATACCCCAATTATTTAAATTATAATAATATTTTACTCAAAGTTTGGCTTACATTATTAACATATATATATATAGAAATATTTGCAAACTAATTGAAATATTTTGAAAGCTATAAAAAAGATAATACTGTTCAAATTCAATTCGAATGATGTAGTCTAATTTGAATATCAAAAATAGAAGCTGAATTTCCAACTTTGTCTATATAGTTTTCTTTCAACTATAACAAGATTTTTCTTACAAAACATCTAATCACTTTGTAATTCCATTTAATTTTCTTCCACTTTCCAGCATCACCCTCATTAAACTTGCTCTTACTAGTCGAATGTATTTAATTACATACGTAACTCTAAGAAAATAATTTCCTATTAAAGACTTTCACTTAAATTTGAAATTAATTTCCGACTTTCGAGTTGACTTTGCTGCCAAAGTGTGCCTGGCATTTTGCCATTATCTTCTGCCCACTTGAAGAACAAGCTTATTACAATCTTTCATTGCACCCCACTCTTAAGTGACAATATAGCATACTTTTACACATACACACACATACACAGACACTCTCATGGTGGCATTAATGCTGAAAGTGTTGCCAAATGTGCTTACAATTTGCTACTAATTAACATGATGTGCTGCTATGAACAGAAAATGCTGACTCAGTAATACACACACAAACACAAACTAACAGACTCACAGATTCACGGATGCGCATGCATTGATATGGCCACATAAAGACAATGAATGACTCCAGACAGTTAGTACATTACTTTGTAATATCGTATACGAGTATTGAATGTGTGCTTGTATCGGCAACAGCACACACATATGCGAGTGTGTGTGTGCATACACATAACTGTGTCTCGTTGGCACGCTCATGTTTCAAGGTCAATTTTGGCTAATATGGCACACAAATTGTCTTGTATGAATGCGCAATTATTGTGCTGCACATCTTTTTTCGCACGCAGGCACGCACAAGTACACGCACACACACACACAAACAGGCGTGTGAATGGCTGCATGCCCAGCAGGAAAAATCCTGCTCATCCGCCAGAGCTAACTGCTTATCTACTGCTGGCCTGACGAGAAGTCAGAGATTATGCTGAACAATTTGTTTCCTCATTTTTCCTTTATTCAAAATAGTCTTCAGTTTACTAAGGAAAGTATATATAATAAAATTTATCATTAAATCGGTTATAAAAATTGCATTTCAATTAATTTTATTGCAGTATAATTCTGTAATTTTATTTGAGCACACTACAGTTCATTGCGTTCTTTTCCTTTATATATTTCATTTCAGTTTAGTTCGTTTTATATTCCAGCTTCTTTAATTAATTTCAAATAATTTCCTTTTCTTTTTTTCTTTTTCTTCTATTTCCATTACACTTTATAGTTTTTTATTGCATTTAAATCATTTCTTATCAGTTCATCTCATTTCATAGCATTTCATATCATTGAAAGAATAGCTACAAAGCTACGCTTTTATCACTTTCCTACTGGGTATATGCATAAAAATGTGTATGTGTAGCTACATGCGATTCCTATAAACGTTTAGCTATTTTTACTACGTCAGCGCTGATGATGATACTCGTACTCCAAATGCCGGCGACATGAGAGCACTGCCACAGTTAATCCGCAATAAATTTCTTGACAAAGTCTAGGTCGATTTTTTTCATAATTATGAAAATGTAATTTATGCTAATTGTACAGTTAAGAGGCAAACTCATTATGAGTGCTTTAAGAGGCAAATATTTCTTTGAATGATTCACACATTACTTACAAAGTATCAAAAGGGAATAAAAATTGTACAGTTGAACTCATTATGAGAGCTTTAAGAGGCAAATATTTCTTTGCATGATTCACACATTTCTTGCAAAGTATCAAAAGGGAATATATTTAAAAAATTATTATAAAATGTTACTGCCTCCTGCCTTCATCGATCTGTTCATATGTCTATCTGGCCGTCTGTTCAGACTTCTTCCTTCTGCTATAAACGAAATTAAATTTGAAGAATAGTTAGATAATTACACTATCATTGACTCTCAAAATGTAGACTTTTGATTACTTCTATAGCTACGCAAAGTTTATGCAGTATGATATGCATATATTTAAATTTATTGACATATGTATGTATGTAGCTCATAAAATTCAAGCGCGAGGTTGCTGCTCGCTGCTGCTGATGTAGCAATTTTCAACAGAAAAGACATACAATTTTAAAATTGTTAATGAAGACATCATGGAATTGCATTCTTTTCGTGTGCTCATAAATTTTGTGCCATTTGGCGCTGCCAGCTCATTACAGCAAAGCCATCAATCAGCGACGACGCCCCTCACAATTTGCCGTAAACAATTGGGTTGTAAACTTTTCAAGTATCTGCTGGCACATTTGCAAGCAGCTTAAATCCTCTTGGCCGATTTCAGTTCTTGCGCGAAATTTTATTGAAATTGGCACACTTTTCTTTGAATTGACTCATATTTATGGCTGCTGTGCTATTTGCTATTTGCTACTTATTTCTAATTCTTTTTTCTGCCACTTGTCTAGTCTTGTCAACAAATGTTTGACCTAGATTTTTCAAGTAGCGTCATAAAGCGTTTTTGGTTTGCCATTCAGCACAGCAAATCGTATATATAATGACATGCATATATGCAAAGCATATAAAAGAATATTTGCTTTATGACACCCACATAAGCACATGTTGTATTCATCACATCTGCGCTCTGACAATGACATTCGCTTTAGAAAAAATATCGTTCTTGCAAAAGAAATATACCTATTCGATTTTAAGCAAAATAATAGCAGTTATCTAAGACAGTGATCTTCAAAGTGAGCTACGCGTACCCCGAGAGGTACGCAGAAAATTCCAGAGAGTCGCCTACATTTCTAAAAATAATAATGAATCGCTTTTAGTCCTTTCGTCCTTTCCTTAAAATACAAAAATTGCGATTATGTACTACATTAAGTAGGTTCACGATCACTTCCGCTCATATACCAAGGTTCCTTAATTATTTTAGCCACACACAACATATACATGTATATTATAAAAGTAAGGGGATAGAATTAATGATTATTTTCGTCATAAGGATACGCTGTCATAAAAGCTTGAAGATCACTGTTGTAAGAGAAATATTATGCCTACAGTTTAAAGTGAAATGCCGAAATAGTTCAACTTTTTTATGAAATTATAATTTATGTTCGCATTATTAGACAATATTATAAGTGTATCATTCATTTCGATCTCATCATATATGTACTTTAATCCATTAATATCATATTTCTCTGTTCTATTACAGTTTTGATCTCACTTATCTACAACCGGTAGCATCTCACTTATCTACACGCTGTTGGCAACGTGACTAGTCGAGCTGTTTGTGCTGCAATATATTATAGTGAAATTCTGCAGACATCACGTACTTCAGTTTAATTATGCTGATCACTAAAAAATGGCCAAATCAAAAACTACTTTATACGCTGCGGGCGTAACCTGTCTGGGTTTCATATGCTTTGCACTAGCATCGGCTGCTATTGGTATACCCATTTGGGGTTATTATGATAGTCCAACGGGTAAGCTAACAAAAATTAATTTATTTTATTCTGATTAAGATTTTGTAGAGTTAGCAAGAAAGATAAGCCTATGAGCCTATACGGTACGATACGATACGTCTGAAATAACTGGGCCTTTCTGTATTCTTTTTTTTACTTTTGTAAACTTTTATTTTAATTATAGTTGAAATATTAATATTCGATATGATTTAACTATGCTATAGATTGGTGCGCTTGAATCTTGAATGATTAATCTTTGAAATCAATAATTCTTCTAATATTATGCTCATGCCTGCCCACAGGTGGTTACGACTATGATCGCGGTTACTTTGGACCCTTCAAAGTTTGCAAACAGTTGGCCTACAATCGTGAGAAGTGCGGCAATGATGTCTCCAAATTCAAATTATCCAGTAAGTCAGCAGAATGGCGCATGCCCTTCTCATTACAACTCAATCGATTGCTTCCATCTGTTCCATTTCAGCTGCCGCCTATGTTAGCGGTCTGCTGGCCGTGCTCAGCGCAGCGGCGCTCGGCATCTTCTGCATATTGTCGGTGATACAAATCGCTATGATATCATCGCGCGAGAAGGTGGTCATGCCTTACACCACTTTGGTGATGATCAAAATGGTCTTGGCACTGGTTGCCGGTGAGTCACTAACATGGGATATTTCATATTTCTTGGTTTTTTTTGTTTTCTTGAAAATGTAGTGCATAATTTTATTAATTTTCATTTATCTTTCTTCTAGGTTTATTGGCCATCGTTGCAACGGTGATGTTTGCGCTGCAAATCGATGAATCGGAACAATTTGGCTTTCGAATCTCTCGCGGCATATCGTTCTATTTGCAGGTTGGTGAACTAATATTGATGGAAATTAATTAATGTAATATTTGTCAATGCAGCGAAGTTAAAAATTTTGATTTTAAATTAAAAGTGATCCCAGAGATTAATCAAATTAATCAAAGATTCGTCTACCAGCATAATCAAAAACTTATGTTTTAGATGAACATACAAACTTGAAGATATATATATGAATGCATTATCTTTTTTCACAGATTGTGGTCATCATACTGACAATAGCACTCTTCGTGGCATCACTGTACGATGTGCTATTCTCGCGACGTGCTGGCGGGGATCCCACTATGGCAGTGGATGCGGCAGCGCCTGGCAGCGCGACTACATACAATAATCCCGGTTACAAGGAGCCACGCACGAAAAACGGCAAGTACAGTAACAGGCTGTTGAGGAGGTCCAGGATCTCTTTCTACATGTCTATTCTTCCATATTATTGAAGAATTTCAAACCGAAAATCAATTCTTAAGCTTCTTTTTTCTGTTTCTTTCAGGTGTTTCCGTAACCGATGCTTCCGGCAAGCCATACAGCGGCATACGCAACGGCGGCAGTGTGGCGTCTATGAGCACTACGGTAACGAATGTCTCCAATGGTTCCACATTGGAATCAGTGACACGTTCGCCGCTGCGTTCGAGTCTCAAGAAGCCACGACCGCGCGAAAATACGCTGGGCATACAGAATCCCGGCTTCTCGGGCACCGGAAATTCGCCGCCCTTGAATCGCAATGGCAGCGTGAAGAAAGTGCGCATACAAACGCACAGCACGGAGGTGTAGTCTAGTGTAGTTTAGTGTAAAAAAATGGCTAGATTTATGCAGCAAAACATTCGCAACTAAAATTAAACTAAACGAAATAAAGACTGTGTATAAAGAGTAAAACAACCACAACAACAACAAAAGCAAACACAACAAAAATATGATGATAATTGCAGCAAAAAGAAATATACATAATTTAAATGAGTTTATAAAATAGTGCAGAAAAAATTAATTTGAGCATATAAGTAGTTCAAAAAACTTGAACAGTAGCACAAACGAAAATTGCTTTGGGGCAGTCACAAATTTGAACTTATGCAGGCCTATTCTGACAGCGCAGTCACAATTTATTGTCACTTCAGTTGAGATTTCTTTATTGCAAAAAAGTAGTAGCTGTTGTTGGCTTTTGCATTCAAAACGTAGCAGTTCAAGCAAAATATTGAATTGTGACTTTTGTGACTGCCGCCAGAATACGACTGTTATTAGTTCAAGTACGGCTACAACAAAAAAAGACAATGTTCACCTAAAAAAGTAAACAAACATCACCTTTGAAAATAATATAAAAGTAGTTTTTAGCATAATGTTCAAATATATAGTATATAGCTTTATAATATTAGTAATAGCAGTCTTCGAATAGTTCTTTCTTGCTTTTACTTTGGTCTTCCAAAATGAAACAATTGACAAAATTAAATTCCTCACTTTTCTAAAACATTACTTTACATTACATTACGCATTGGAAAAAATGCAAATTTATGCAATTTTGATATTAACAAATGTTTTCAAACTGACATTTTCTTGTTTATATTTGTGTGTCGGTAAATATCAAAAGATTTTGGTATATAATTTTCAAGCATTTTTAGAATTTTGGAAAACAAGTGCAAGAAAAATAGATTTTAAAAAAATTATTCGCACAAATAATGTGTGCATACTTCAAAGTTGACAGTCATCTTCTAACAATTTTGCAGTCATATTGCATAATTCTTCACTTTCGATTGAAATTGAAATCGATTGCAATGGCAAAAAACGCATTGCAATCAATTTCAATCGAAACGTGCAAATATGCAAAAAGTCTACCTATTCTCATCTTCCATTTGGCTTTCACGGTATTGACATTTAAAACTGTCATGTATAAGAATTTTCTTAAATGCACGATTCCGTCCAAACACATGAAAGTCATTAATTAGTATTATCATTTTGAATTTTGAATAAACTGTAAATGCATTTCTATTTGCACAAAAATTACAATTTTAAACAAATGTCTGAACTATTTCCAGCAAAATGCTGACTTGCGATTTCGAAAATATTGAAGTTATGGAAAGTTAAGCTTGAAAATCATAGAAATTGAACCATTTTCAATGTTAAATCTTAAGTTCAAGATCGTTATTGTTTTGATTTTAATAATCTTTACTATGAAATTTCAAACTATAACAACAAGGTTTATGTTTTTAAAAAGTGTTAAACAATTAAGTACTTGGCTTTTCTTCTTTGCCTATCTTAAGCTTTAAAGCACCTTTGCAGCCGTATTCTGGCATTAGAGTCACAGTTGTTTGTCATTTCAATTGTTTCTAGTTACTATTACATATAATTTAAAGAGTGGGCATGACAAAAATGATCAATTGATAGCAGACAATGATTTGTATTCTTGTGACTCTTAATTTTCAATTTTTATTCAAGTTATACTTTTTTAATTGTAAATGCATAAATGTTTTATGAAAGCGTTTTTATATTTTCAAATGCTCCAAGCATAACGCAAAATACTGCAATATTGTTATAAAGAATATATGTTAAAATAGTTATATGCAATTTACGAAAGTTTATAAATACATACATTAAAATGCCTTTAGCAACTACAAATTAAAGTAAAAGTTATTACGTATAAAAATATTGAAAAGAAAATCACAATTAGTTACAAATAAAACAATTTAAATAAAACAGCATTTAAAGCTAAAAGCAGACAAATTAAAGTTATATGAAAAAACTTTTGTTATTTATGGTTATATTTAGCTGTAGTTATAATGTGAATTGTAAAATAAAAGCATAAAAAGTTAGTTTAGCTAAGAGCAAGCAAATTAAACTAAATGAAAATAATATAAACTACATTACATTACTTATACAACAATTTATAAAAATCATATATTTCTGCACAAGCAAAGTTTAATTTGTTCAGATTCTTATAAAGCCTTTAAGCAGACATTTGACTTAAAATAGTTGTCTTCTAATTTAAAGTAATACTTTGCAGAAATATTTATTAAAATAGTCTAACTTAATATTTTATTTAGCATACATTTTTTTTAAAGAATTGCGTATCTATTATTTTAATGTTTACTTCCACATTTTTCAATAAATTTGCAATTTCAAATTGTATTTGCGTGTTTATAAATAAGTAACATAAGATAACTGTAAAAAGCTCTCTCTGTCTTATTTATGTAAGTTAGTTGCATAAATATCAAAAAATTCAAATTACAAATTAATTACAAAAAATTTGTATATGCCTTTTATTGTAATTTGTATGAATTCAAGTCAATAATTATGCACGCAAATATTTCTGCCTTCTTCCTTTCTACTCATTTTGTAAGAGTTTACACAGACAGTTTTCTATGGCAATTTCTGACCAATTTTATTTGATTGTTGTGCTTGTAAAAGCCAAATATTTTTGAAGGCGAAATGAAATTTTGCACTACGGTGAAGTCTGTACATTCATAACATTCGTCTGACAACGTTCATAACAGAGAGCATGCAGTGAACCGGACAGCGAACGCAGCAGCGAGCAGAGGAGAGAACAGAACAGTGAACAGAGCAAAATTTTAACATTCGTCTGTGGTGGAGTGCTCCTCGCTCGTTTCACCTGTGCCTGTAAATGGATTAACATTATGTTGCCATAGCGCAATCGCTCTACCTGTTGGGTAACATATCCTCAGTCAGAATTGCCACTGTTGACTTTCTTATTTTTCATCATGTTCTATTTTCTTGTACTTAATTCTCCATGCAAACTCGTATTAAAGGAATTTGAACTATTAATTTCTTTGCTCAGAAAACGTTTATGACATTTATGACGCTCTCTGCTAAAGGCCTTGTAATGCCATTACGTTCTCTGCTTCTTCTTTGTAATATAAATTTTAATTTAGCAGGCTACTATAAATTGTAAAAATTTAAATTGCTGGCAAGCACAGAGTGACTAAAATTATAGCAATTTCTCAAGTTTATAGCATCTTGTTTCCGCACCATCTTAAGTTAGCTTTTATCAGAATTTAAGCTCCAAACTACTAGTACCACTACCAAACACTAGATGGCGCTTTCGTCGAAATTAAATTATTAAATTAAATTAATTCGGTTTCTGACTTCGGCATCTTCGGCCTAAAGTGATATATCTTCAGCTAACTTATGGCTTCGGCCTGTAAAGTAATATTCGATTGGAAACTACTATACATACATACATATGTATATATGTACATACCTATAGTAGTACCATATAGGCAGAGGAACGTAGGCGTATATCTTTTTTCGTTCGTTTTAAAGGAATTCGCATTAAGTAAAGTCGTTCCCTTGATAGTTTTCTAGTTTTCCAGCGCGTACTTTTTAAATTGGTTCGTTTTAGGCGAAAGTTCGCTTTAAACGGGTTTACAACAAGCGAAAAGTTCTGTATGTACATATAAATAAATTTTTTTGGGAAATTCTGTAGATATGGCTAATTAACAAAATTTGTAATTTTGCTGAAATCGTTAAACTGTACACTGAGTAACAAAAGTTTGAGTGCGCTTTTGTAGATTTTTTCCCCAAATTTTCCTGTTGCGACTTTTCAAAATGACGAAACCAATATCAGGCATGTAAATGTCATAAGATGCGACAAGTCAGCTTAAGCGCCCTCTCTCTCTGTCTCTCTCTAGTTCATGGCTTAAAGGTGTGTCTGAAATGTAAACCCACAAAATGACGCCAATTGTAATGAAATTAAAAGTGCCGGAAGTAGATGTTATTTTTGCTTCCTCTGTTTCCGACAACAAAAACTGCACTTTTTTCTGCACATGCAACGAAAGCGAAATGATTGCATACTGAAACGAAGAGACAAAAGCTGTTACATACATAGCTGTGTAAGTATGCATGCGTGTGTGTGTAAAATGTTGACAAACACCGACGGCAGCTACTACAAAAACAATGCTGAATGCAACATAAGCTACTATTACTACTATTGCTACTAGTACTACCACTACTACTACCACTACTTCTACTACTACTACTACTACTTCTACTATGTAAGGCAAACACATTGGAAATGTGTACTAAATTTTACTCTCTCATTTTATGCCAGCATAAAACAAGGCTAGCATTTAGCATTAAATGCATACCAACACACTCTTTTATATACATATACACAGCTCGATATGTACATAGTCAGCATACCAATCAAGAAGAAGATATATGCTAAAAGAACTTGCGTATAATGGTTGGCAAAACATACTTATTCAAAATGTATAAATGACACATCAAATTAGCTCTTTTTTTGCAAATGATTTAAGGAAAACTTAAATAATTTTGTGGAAAATATTTCAATTAGTTATTTCATAATTATAATGAACTGTAGTTTATTAGGATACAAGTGGGGCCACCTGTCGTGTGTGCCTGTATACACGACAGCTAGTAAACCAATTAAAGGCATAGCAAAGTAAAAAATAAAAAAGTTAGAAAAGAAAAATTTTAAAACCTGCGGAGCTGGGATTCGAACCCATGATCTACCGAATTACCGAATGCAAGCGGGCGCCTCTATCCACTGGGCTACACAACGAACTGCTTTCGTTTGTCTAAAGTCTTAAAAGACAGAAAGCGGACAGAAAGCGGACAGAAAGCAAACGCTTTTTAGTCAGTCTGCGTTTTATAGATATTAGATTACTGAAAAATTAATTTATTACAACTTAAAAATGGTTCATATCTTTGCGATACTATGTAAATTATGTATATAATGAAGGTATTAAATGTATGTAGTATAATTTTTTTTTCAACAGTTTTGTGTTTTTTCCCGTCATTATGGATACTCGTATGCATCATGTGGTCATTCGTGACACCAGCCTATATCCCCTTAACCTACAGTAGCGCACAAAATTAACTAAATCAATTATTTGGTCACTTTTAACTGACCCATTTACAGGCTTTTTGAATGTTGTAGTTTGTGTCAGTTGACAATAAACAACGACAAAAATGTGCACATCAAATTTTATAAAAGTTCAAAAAAAGTTTCGAAAAAACCTGACCACACCCTGGAGTTGACACTGCGTGCTCAGGCCATTCCTACTTCATACTCCTTCCGCCAAACTGCATTATCCTTTCTACGTACTTTTTTCGTCCATCTCTCTATCTTCACTTGTCTGTCCGCCACTTTCCCGCAACATATTCCGTGCTTTTTTCGTATAATATTAAAATTGCTACTCCATATTTTCCCAACTGCTCCTTCTTGAGCGCTCCAGACGGTAGCTGCCATTTCCACAACTCAACTCCAAGCTGACCTTTTTTCATGGCAAATGGCACGTAGCATTGCAAACTCCCTTTTTTCGCGCCAACTCTGCAAAATTTCACTCATACTACTTTTTTACTACTGCTACTCCTGGAGGAAGAGAAAGAGAGCAAGAGAAGAGAGAGCGCGCAGCCTGCAACGAACTACATGCTTCCTTTTGTACTCCATGCAAAAACTTCAACATTTTGCAGCAACTCCTTTTTTTTGGTATTAATCTTTTTGTAGAATGTTGTGGAAAATTCAACGAGTCTCGTCGTTTGTGTCAGACTTTCGCTTTGGCTATAATACGAAAATTTCTCTTTAGAGACTTTTCATGCTTTTGTCATTTTGCGCCCTTTTTTGCGGCTGCAACTCCACTTTTCCAGCTTTTGTGGTTGTATCCGTTGTTTGCATGAATGTGCGAATGTATAATAGTAGTAGTTGACCTATGCATCTGTGTGAGCGTCTATGAAAATGATAACTGTA
This sequence comes from Neria commutata, assembly GCA_963457695.1. Lineage (NCBI taxonomy): Eukaryota > Metazoa > Arthropoda > Insecta > Diptera > Micropezidae > Neria > Neria commutata. Next base: position 40,337,611 of record OY735248.1, read on the forward strand.
TTGGTGACAGACATTTTAATTATCTACATAAATGTTATATGTTCGCATCTGAAATCAGTTTGACTAATTTGAATTAAATTTAACCTCTTCTGAAATCCATCTTTCGCGTTTCTGACAAAATTTCTATAATTCATGAAATCATTTTGACTTATCTGAGTTCAATTTACCAGCTCCTGAAATCAATCTGAATGTTGCTAGAATAATTTTGACGGTTGCTGAAATCGTTTTGACCATTCTCAATTAAATTTGTTCATTTGTGAAATCATTTCAACTTTTCTTATATTCACTAGACCAGTTCTGAAATCAATCTGCCGATTTCTTAAGTCAATTTGATAATTTCTGAAATCAATCTATGCTTTTCTGAAACCGTTTTGAGACTTTCTAGTCAAATGGTGTAGATAAAAACTTTAAATTCTCGATAAAACGAACATGTGCCTTCAAAAACTAAGAGCACGTGCTCCAAGAAACCTGCCATTCAGTTCTCCCTTTCGTGCAATCTAAATCCAAATTCACCTTCCTTTTCTGTTACGACTTTATAAATAATTTCAAACTAAAGCAACTTGCAATTTTAATTACGTATACGCCCTCAGCAGACGTCTGCATGCATTGCACCGCGGAAGGAGGGAGTGTCTGTGTGTTTGTGTATTTGTGTCTGTGAGTGCGCATGTTACTCCACTTACTCATTAATGCATGTCGGCTTTGTGCTTGTACCATGCTCCATCACCTATCGCCATATTAAATTTCCGGGCGGCTAAACCGCGGCGCATTTCCTTTTCCTTTCTCTGAAACAAGGAAAATTATTTTTGCAACCACTATTTCTATTTATATCCTTTCATCTGCACATTCATCCATGCAGCTGTCTTCTCATTTTTAAGACTCGTTCCACTGTCGTTTTGTCTTTTCCTTCCTATATTTTTTAAACTTCGTTCTCTGCTCAGTTTGTTCCTTCCTCCTAAACCCAATGAGGTACTACGAATATGTCTTCGCTTCGTTAGATCTTTCATTAAGTCCTTCTAAATAATATTCCGTGCTCGGTCCCTCATTTTCTGCGCTTCTCATTTGCTCCGTCAGCCCCTGTCGCTTATTTCGTCCGTCCATCCTTCACTTTGTCCTTTCTTCCGTCTGTCCTTACTTCCGTCTGTCGTCTGTCGTCTTCCGTTATCTCAACCAATGCTTGCAACCGTTCTTTCCCTTTTCAATTTTTTCTTCTTCTCATTTCATTCATTCTTCTTTTTTCTCCCTTTGGTTCATTTTACCAGCGGTCCGTCTATTCTCCTGCCTTCCTCCTGTCCTATCTTCCGCTCGTCACTTCATTCTTACTTCTTTCGTTCCATTCAATGGTCGGTCTGTCCTTGGCTTCATTCGTTCTCCCTTTATTCTCTACGCCTACTCTGCCATTCATTTCGTTTGCCTTCGCTTCCTTCTTGCCTCGTTCCTTTCTTCCTTCCATTCCTTCGATTCCTTCCCTTCCGTCAGTCTAGTCCATTCTCCCATTATCGTTCCTAATGTGAATCTGTCTTCCCGTCCATCCTTTTCTCGGTCTCTCTACCCGCATATGTACTTCCCTCAGTGCTTACCCTGCTTTGTCAGTGCGATTTGAGCTTCCTTTCTGGCCAACTTCATGGCACGCTGTTACCCTTAGCAAGCGTTTTCCCTTTCTACCACTGTCTGGAGCAAAAATTACCACGGACTGCCACTTCTCCACTTCTCAGTCTCGCTGGCTCTAACTTTTGGTACAGTTTGCAGAGCAGCGTAAGTCGCTTTCCTCGCATGCAAGCGTCGCTGCTTACTCCGCCACATATTCCTAGCATTGCTGCTGTTCCTGCTGTCGCTATACATAGTAGCTTCTATAGCCCAAAGTAAAGTCAGTGTCACACTCTGGCAATGGCAATGGCGGCGGCGAAACCCAGCAGCACTTTTGTTGTTTGCCATTTTGCCCTACCTTCAATGTTTTGGAGCTGCGTTTCGGTCTCCTGGCTCTGCCTTTCGTTGAACCCATGCCACTTTCTTGTGCTGGCTGCTTGCATTCGGTGCGTCTGTCGGCTTGGCATTGCACTTGAAGTGGTTGGAGCCGCCATGAAAAATGCTGTCGTTATTGCAGCGCGCCACTTCCACTGCCACTTTGGCTAGGATCCCTGGAGCCGCGGAGCCTCGCTGTGTAGTGCTGGCTGTTTTTGCTGGCGCGCGGTTGTCATGCCCATGACGTGGCCGACAGACAGTGCTGGTCCTTTAGAAAAATTCAATATTTGCGAATTTCATTTCAAAAATAATGCTCCCTTTGAAAATTTCAATATTTATGCATATCCTTTCAAAAATGGAATGCCTTTCTACTGCGATTTTTGAGCAGTGAGGCTGAGAAAGAGCAGGAGTTTCTTTGAGTTCGAATAACGATACTTAAAATATAAGAATAATATAGACTTTTAGGCTCTTAACTTTTTAGCAGATTGCATTTGACTATGATTTAATAAAGACATGCTTTGAGATTTCAATTCGAGTTTCGATTTCTGTTGTGAAGAAGAGTTTCTTATTTGAAACGAGAATATAAAACTTTTCAGAAATGTAAAAGAAAAACTACGAAATTTCGAAATTTTTTTTCTCCAGTAAGTAACTTTCGACTATTTGAAACACTCACCATCACTACTCCACTTTATACTATCCCACTATAATCCTCAATAAGTGCAACTTGATCGTTTATGATAAAAAGAAATTTTATGTTAGAAAAACAGATAGCATTGAATCATTGAATCGTATTCAGAATCTTTCAGTTGAGCAGCAAGCATTCAATTCAATAATATTTTTCTTGAAGTCCATCAGAATAGCCCAAGTACATTCGATTCAATGAAAGTTTTCGAGTTGGAAACGAAATATAGAGAAGTTCGACTGGTTTTCTTTAAACTATATTTATATTCGTTAAACATTTTCAATTTTTTATTTGTTGATATAAACAAACTTTTAATATTTTTTGGAGAAATTTCTGCTACGCTTTTTTCAAGAGTATCATCTACAACATATTACCAATTAAACTCCTTAAATATTACTATACAAAATTTATAAAAATGTCAAAATGTTTCTGCTTGCGAAAGAAAGACCAACTTTCCAAAGGCACAACACTGTCGCCCGGCAGCAACTCCGCACACACTCGCAGCGACTGCGGCTTCAGTCAAACAGTCCAATGCAATGCAGTGCTATACGAATCCTGCTGCCTTCCTGCCTTCCATACGAAAGGTATGCATAAGCTGACGACGGAGTACGAGTGTGCACGAACGGAGCAATGACCTGCATTTCACTGCTGAGACACTTTTCAATCGATAAAAGTCGAGAGTTGGGGAAGTAGTGCAACACTGGCTGGCGCTGCTGCTCCCCCTGCTCCTGATCCTGCTGTTCCTGCTGCTGCAACAACGACGACGTAGCCAAAGGCAAATGCACAAATAAGGGAAATGTATGAAAAGCCATAAGCAAACAAACACACATACATAGATATGTATGTGCAGACACACAGACACACACACGCATACAAAAGCGCTGCACTGCAAAACAACATGGACGCCAATATGGCGTTGTTTGCCTGCTGCTGCCAGTTTTGGGCAGAAAGGATTAAAAAATGCAGCAAAAAAAAAATAGAAAATGTGTATGTATGAAAATTCGCAGTTGTCGCAGCCATTGTAGTAAATGTTTGTGTGTGTGAGTGAGTGCATGTGTTTGCATTAAAAAGTGAAAAATTACGCACATACATTGTTGAAAAGCGGAGTTTCGGAATGACGGAGAATAGCCGAGGTCTGATATACAAGAACAAATAATGATGTGCACTTTTGTATGTACAGAAGGGCAGCAGTGCTAGAACTTTCTTACTTTCCTTGCATTTCGTTGGAAAATACGGAGGAAAGTTGTTAGTCGTTTTTTTTTGGGTGTGGCACTGAGAGTGTTGTATGAAATATATATATTTGCTTATACAATGGAATATATATAGTCAAAAGTAGAAATGTATAGACAGCTATATAATGATGTAATTCAGAAAATTTCTGTAGAAAAGTTCGAGCTAGTTCCAAGTAGGAAAATCTAGAAATAAGCCGCTTTATAATATTCCTATTAAAAAAATTCAAAATTCACATAACCAAACATAATAATTTTTGACAAAAGAAATACTTTCAAAAACCAGCACAGAAAAAATTTATACTGGTTAACAAAGTCTTATACATATATAAAAAGCATACATAAAAGAAACCCTTTTTGCAGATTTACGTAAATTCATATGTGCATTATTTACATTATTCGATAGTAAACAACAGTTTAGATGACCTCCTTTTTTGTGACCATTTGAGAGCAAAACTTGCTCCCAAGCTGGAAAAGACAAAAAAAATTATTTCTTATATATTATGTATATACGCATGAAAACTCGATATAAAGCGTTTCAGTCTCCGGTCTCCCAGAGTCGTCAAGGAACCACAAAGGCTCAGTAGATGTGTACGTGGTCTATGAAGCTTAGGTAGAGCTTCTTCCACTTGGTGCCTTCAACACAGATTCGGCCTTCTTCTTTTGTACCGGTTCTCAATTTTCGCATTGAATACCTACTTTGCTGCTGCATTGTCGTTCATTCGATCGACGTGTCCGAGCCAGCGAAACCGTTGAATGTGAAGCCACTTGACAAATACTAAAAATTTTTCAGGAGATTTTAAATATATTTTATGCAAACCAAATATTGAACAATTTATTCATTTTATTGAAATTCAGCGCTAGGAACTTCAAGCCAATAGTTCGCTCAATTTCTAAATGAAATTATATTATAATTTCCATAACCTCAAAATAAATACTTCTAAAAATAGCTTAAAATATTAGAATTTTTTTTAGAAATTAGCCAACAAATTTATCAGCTGTCATTATCAGTATTGAACAAACAAGTTGAACTTCAAAAAGCTGCCGATTGTCTCTGTCTACTCGAAAAAGTAAAAGCAAACTAATGAAAATGTCTCAGCAGCAACTCCACATGGAGTCGAGCACATGCTCGCACGGGAGGGGCTTTGTGTGCTTTGTGTTAAAATGCTGTTGTGCTGTACCGCGCCAGGCAACAAGACGCACGCGTAGTGAACCTGGAAGCATATAAATACATATATCCCCCTATCCAGAGTGCTGCTGGGTGTTGTCTGGCAGCACCATGCCACCAAAAGAACATACAAGACCCACAACACTGACCAAACTCAACCGAACTGCAGCAGCGAGCTGGGAACCGAATACCCCCCCACCGTAGCGAAGTGAAGTGAACCAGAACGAGAGTCTAGAACTGGAGAACTCCCGCAATGACGCAGCGCACATGAAGTTGGTTGGAGTTTTCCGCTGTGTATGCGTTGCCGTTATTACCCTTATATCCTTCTTCCTGCCGGAATATACGAGCATGCGAAATTTAGCAATTTTGGCTACTTATTGCGACGACATGGAGTCGAGTTGGCTTAAGGGTTAAAAATTTATAATAAGCACGAGTACTTGGTTTTGTTGCTATTCTAAGCGCTTATCTGATGTGGGCGATTGTATCGCTGGCTCTGTGTCTGGAGCAGAGTTTGCAATTAGTAGCACGCGCAAAATGGGGCAAGCATGCAATTGGGTGTCACGACAAAAGTTGGACTGCAGCATGAACGTTTAGTAAGGGTGTTTAATGACTGGTAACGTGAAGTACCCGCATACCGTATAGGGCAGGTAAGGATGGGCGCATTGTTTGTGTTGTCATATCAAAAGCGGCTGTTGGTAAGCAGTTTGTTGCTTTTTTTGGCTAGCATTTCTGAATTTCGAAATGTACAATTGGGGTATTCACAGTTTCCTTCTAAATTTCCCATCTGGCAACTTCAGCACGATAGTAAAATAAAACTCTGAGCTCCCCTGTTTCGTGGACCATTCTTAATTTGCCACAATCACATTACAAGTGTTTTCTAAAGCTATTATTAAGGATTTATTACTCTCGCAAAAAGCAATATTCCATCAAAATGGAAGTAGTGTGTGATTATTCTCTGAGAATTCAATAAAATTTGCTCAAAATCTGTTTCCATTTTCGCGAATAAAAGAGCTGATGAGAAATTCCAGCTTATGACGAAAGAAAAACACGATCCAACGCATGTAAATTTTTTCAGCTAGCGGTATTTCTTGTTTGCGTGCAAAGCAACAACAAAAAACGTTGCCAGATGGCAAAGTGGGTTTAATTTAGCAGGCGGCAAGGAAAGCACACTAGATAGCACGGAACTGTGAACTCCCCAAATGAGTAAATCGATTTATTGACAATATTCCTCTTGGTTTATTTGTCATAAATATTCATGATTCTTTTCCAACTTCTCACATAAGAGAGAATGTGAGGCATATAACTTAGACTCAACCCATATAATATTACTTCTAAATTGGCGTGTGATTGCTTTGAGCTACTTATGAATCTAGAATCCCAAACATAAGCGAGTTTAACTAAGCTGGCTTCGAGCACATGGTGGTTGTCTACGCCGGAGCACCCTGTAGTAATGAACCGCTGCACAGTGCTGCTAAACTCTTAGTTTTGAGCAGTTTGAAGAGTAGATAAAAGTTGTGCCTTAAGTCGAACACTTTTGAATCTCGTAGCCCGTATACACATATCTTGTCTTTTACTCGTTGCGTAATCCCCCCGTAAAGGATAGACTCGAAAAGGCCAAGTGAGTTAAAAGTGAAGTCGTTTTTTATAAAAGTTGTCCAACTTACCTGAGAAAGTGCGTTGAGTTATTCCTGTGTTGTATAGTAAGAAAAATTCCACAGCAGTAGATTGCTTGCATGACAAGGTAATCGAAATATCTTCAATACAATTTTCGCCGAAGAAGAACTCTTCATCAATGCACTTTGCTGATGAATGAGCGCGACTATCCAATTGGTATGTAGCTAGCAAAAAATAACAATACAAATAACAAAGGAATTGTTCTAATAAGGCACTTCTCTACCAATCTTCCAGCAACATCTTTTCTCTATGCCGATGCATGACTGTGTATGTGTGTGTGTGTGTGTGCGGAAAGATAGCGCCATTTCTTGCAGAGTTCATAAATTGAAAATGCTCAAATGCACAAATAAAAGAGCAAAAATAGCAGCACACAAAATCAAAAGCAGCAACATGAGAATTTCATATTGTATGGTATATGGAATGGTATAGTGTATGCTTATATGAGGCAATCAAAAGAGACTACATATTATCAAAGCAACTGCTTATGCACTAACAACACAATTGCTATCGTATTGCTGCTCTAGTGTTGTTGTTGTTTTGCATGTTGTTGCTGCTGCTGATGTTGCTGATGATGTTGCTGATGATGATGATGAAGCTATTGACAATGTCAATCATACATCAAGCTATTTGCTACGCGTCACTTCACTCTGTCGGCCCATGAGACTGAGAGTGGTGCTCAAGATGCATGCTCTTTCATAAATTCTATACATGCATACATAAATATATTCTGTATATATATAAGTAACATATGTATGTGTACACTCTAAAGCAAAATAACGTTGTAAAAAAAAGAGATTTTTATTATAAAAATCTGCTTGTGTTCGCTTCTTACTAATAAAGTTTTGTATTTTAACAAAATTCGCAAATGACTTAAAAATATCGAATTTTGTAAAATTTTCTAAAAAACGTTTGCTTATTTTTTTGTTTGCAGTGTAGCGCTGAGGATGCAATTTTTGCTGTGGCAGTAGAAAGAGAAATGATGCAAGGGAATATAAAAAATAATGTAATACAAACGAGTTGCAAGGTCGACGAACGCTGGGGCATTGACGATGATGGCATGATGCTGATGCTGCTGGCGGACAGGAATGAGTGAGCAGCATTGCAATATATTGCAACTGCTTTGTCAGCCATGTACAAGATGCGTCTGCAGACAGTGACTATTTGTGGCATGGTGTATGAGTATGTAGCATGTATGGCATGTACATATGTGGCAGTCTGTGAGGTAATACGCTGCATGACGTTGACGATAACGACGATGACACAATCTCAAGCTCGTTTGGCTTTGGCGGCATGGCAGTGAAGACTGGTGGTGGCCAGCAAACCAAACGAAAGACGAAACACTTTCATTCGATGATGTATGCTGACATTGTCTAATGAAAACTGGTGTACGACAATAAATACTTGATAGCTGCCAAGAGTGTGGGCCACGCTACCAAGCCAGCGACTGAAACCAGAGACTGAGCCAGAGCAAAACAGCGCAAGAGCAAGAGCAGGAGTCTTTCAGTCAGTGTGTTAGCAGCGTCTAAGCGGCGCTTAGAAAATAGTTCAAGTGCTTGTAAGTCGAGAAGCTGGTTTTGGACTGCGTCGACTGTAGGTGTCGACTGTTTGCAATTAAGGCAACTAGGTGATAATATATATATGTAAATATGAGCTGTTATTTTTGAAAGTGGAATAAGTCCACTTTCTGTTATTGCGAGATATTTCATTGTTTACATTTCATTCTCAGTGTCACTACTATGAAGAGCTAAAACTTCCATCTCCCAAATACAAGAATCTCAATTTTTTTTACTATAAATTGTCTACCCATAGAAAGATCATAATAGGTTTTATCTAAAAATGTCATTATCTACATTTTTGCAAAATATGGACTTATTCCACTTTCAAAAATAACAGCTGGTATCTATGTTGCTGAAGCAAGTTGTAGTGTCTGCTTTGAATTTGATAGTCTCCAAATAGCAAGAAGCAGGGGACGCCCGGAGAGATGGGCTACGTCAGATCGTAGCCAATAACGGCTTGTTTTGAGCAAGCAAGAAGAAAAAGAAGTCAATTAGTCGATATACATGCATAATATAGGATTGCATGCTTTCGATATAGTATCATTAAGCATATCGTTGACTATCTACAAAAGGCGCATAACTACAAATGAAAAAATTTTCTTTTTGCAATTTTTCTTTTTTTGTAGAATGCAAATTGTGCAAGTATTGCAGTTATTAATATGACTATAAAAATCTGTTATTAACCGAAAATTCAAGCTCAAAAATCAAAGAACGCCTCCTGCTCAAGAAGCATTCCAACAAAGCAGGCGAAGAAAAGCGAAGCCACGCCAAGCCATTAAAAGCGAATGATTCCACGAACACGGCTGATTCCCGGGCCATGGCAGAAACTCGCATACTAAACGATGGCAATGGCCCTGAATGCGCCAAAGCAGCAACAACATATACACACATACAGATAAAGCGCACACATACACACACACACACATACTTATTTAGATATTTATATAGAAATAGTGCAAATAGTTTGGCCGCAAAAACGCAACAGCAACAAAAATAGCAGCAGCAAGAGTGTCACATAAAGAGAAAATCAACAACAACAACTACTACTACTGCTGCTACTACAATAATAACAACAACAACAACAACAAAAAATAGCAAAAGCGCATTGAGCCAGATACAATGCCATTGCCAATGCCAGCAGGTCGCGCAAGTCTGTCCCAGCCGCCAGTGCGTTCCCCCTCCCAGGTCTGAACGTGTGCCGTTTCATCACTGTTCCTGCATTTGCAAGCCCACGTCTGCAGCGTTGCACAGTGGCACAAAAGCAGTCAACTACTAGGCAACAATTTTGGCATTCAAATTAATGATACAAAATTAGGCGAAAGCATGACTTAAAAAGGATTTTTAAAGTCGCTCATACTAAATCGCAAAAGCACAAATTTTTTGAAATAAATCCTATATTTTTTAAAAATCTTTTTAAAGACAGAATTCAAATTACAGCAAAATAAGTTGTTATAAAATTTCTATTAAAATCATTGACTTGGAAATCTTATACATACATATATTTTCTTATTTGTCATATTTGCCATTTCTGTCAGTTTTTTTTTACCAAAAAATACAACAATAAAACTGTTGATGGCTGCACATTATACAGTCGAAAAAACTCGCAGTCTGTAAGCTAAAATATTTTACTTTTTGTAAAATTTTGTTGCGCTTTGTGCCACAGTGCGCCTTAACGCTCTAATGGCGAGACAGTCGGCAGTAGGCGGCTGCTGAAATTGGGTGAGGATGAGCAGAACAGTCTGCACTGTGGACTGTTAGTGTGTGTGTTCATCAGTGTGTCGGCTTGAGTGTGTGTGTGCATAGAAAATACGCGCACTCCGCACTTTCATGGGCATGCCATCGCTCTGCCTCGGCTCCTTGCTCTCTCGTTGTTGTGAAGCGTGCTCTTCAGCACTTGGTGCTGAGGCCATTAGCCTTCTGCAGCGGCTTGCAGCGGCAGACAGTGCAGCAATGCACATTTGCCTCCTGCGCTGCTGGCCACCAAATTTTGAGGCATGCGCAGTTTGCAGTTGGTTGGTGTGAGCGTTGATTTTGTTAAATGATGATGACGACGATGATGATAATCTTGATATGGCATGATAATGAAGGTATAGCGAATAGTACTGGCTATGAGTCGCATGTGGCATGTGGCATGAGCGCGACATGCAATGACCGCGAAGCTAATCAAAATACAGTGTTCCATCAAAGTTGGTTCTGTCAAAGGAAGGCTACATAAAGACACACAATAGGCCCTTCAGGCTGCGATGAATAGGAGACTCTACTCAAAATCGAACATAATCTAATCATAGACACAACAAGCAACTAATTGCTTGCCTTCAAAAATCTACAGAATATCAGGCTGCTGCTTTGTATTGTAGTAGTAAAATAAAATTATATAAAAAAAACTTTTTAAAAATAATCTTTAATTTATTTAATGTACTAAAATGTAGAAAATAAATTGTTTCCAAGTCACCTGTATCTTACTATTAATAAAAGCTTTGGGCGCTCATGTGTTCAATATTTGTCAACCAGTTACCACAATATTTTATTTAAATAATTTATTGCAAATAGATTCTAGTAATGAAAGATATTTTGAATATGGATATTGAGCGCACAAGCTTTTATTAATAGTAAGATACAGGTGACTTGGAAACAATTTATTTTCTACTTTTTAGTACATCAAATAAATTAAAGCTTATTTTTAAAAAGTTTTTTTTCATATAATTTTATTTATTTGGCTGATAAATTAAGAAAAATACAACTCTTTTCGTAAGAACGTGACACCTCATGTGATGCCGTAAGACGACGAACGCAATTACGCAGTGATTTATAAAATGCCGTTTTTTGATCCTGGCGTTGGCTTCGTGTTCGCGTTGCGTTCGATCACGGGGATTTATAAAATGAGCACGTTAATCTCGAACTCTCTCGATCTGAACATTTGCTATACTTTGCCGTTAACAGGTTATCAGTGTTGGTCAATTAAGTAGGCAAGTAGTGCGTTCGAAAGGATAATGATTTGAGTGATCCTTTTTAATGGTGCATGCACCATTTCAAGGCATCAACGAAAAGAGTTTTAATTTTGCCGTCTTATTTGGCCAACGCAAACCACCAGACAAGTCAAGCCAACTCAACTATATTAGCTATGTCTAGGGCAAAAAAACTGTTCCAGACAAATTAAACAATTTTGCCAGCTTTTGCTTAACATGCTCATCATCCCGTATCAAACTCAATGTCATTACCAGTTTCGACGTGTACAACAACGCGCACAACTGCACTAGCTACAACAACAACAACAAGCTGAAGATATAACAAACAAGTAGAGAAGATATAATTTTCATTTTCGTGAACTATTCTCCATTGAACAAAAAAAGGGAAACGCCAACCTAACCACAGCACTTTCCGCTTATTCTTCCTCTCTGCTCCCTGCAGCAGACACACAGAAACAATAACAGACTAACCTATTGTAAAGTGAAGCAGCAGGAACAGAGGAACAGCTTCGAAAATCAGCTCGGGCATGCTGATAATACATGGAACAACATGGCGACGACGACGACTATGCAGAACATGGCTGCCAGAGCTTGCCGGGCTTGCTGCCTGAGAGCACATGCCAACAAATTGCCATGTGCCATGCACAGCAATGGGAAATGGCAAATGGGAAATTGTGGAAAATGCCAGAAACGCACGGCACGACAGGAGCAGCGACAAAAACTGGCAACTCGAAAGTGCTCCACTGCAGCAGGCCAGTGCCAACGTTACAGCAGCGCTTCAAACTTCAATGCGGCTGCACATTAGAACAGCGCAATGATACGAGTGAGTGCATGTATGTATGTGTGTGTGTTTGTGTGGCTGCGCATGTGCCTCACACCAACGATGTCTGCCTCCATGTGCGCTGACAGCGAAATAAGAGCTTCCTACTGCTGCCGCTTCAACAGTGCCAGCGCAATCGTCTGCAACTTCAACCGCCCGAGCTGCCGGCAACATGCCGATATATGAAGAAGGAGCTCCCACCTCAGGCAGTGTCAAGTTTATGTGGTCATGAACTCCACAACTAATTTCAATGGCGCACGAACTGGCGGAACCGACGGCAGCGCAAATCTAGGAGTTGCAGCTGAGTTAAGGAAGGCGTGTATAACAGCGGGAAAGAAATAGGAAAAAAAGTGAAGTAAAACAGCAACAGATCAAATGAATGAGTCTACAAAAGATTGAAGCAAACTAATGTCATATATGATGAAATGAAAGAACGAATCGAGCGAATATGTAAGAAATGAGTTATTAGTCAGACAAATGACAGCAAAAAATTGGGATGGCTCGAAGATCTGTCGGTTCTTTAGGAAAAACTTTAAAAATTTTTGGGAATCGATAGAAATTTGACAAAATGAATAATATTGATGGAACAAAGGATGGAACAATATAGCAATGAATATTTAAAATAAGCTATAGACGAATTGTTAAGGGGTTGTAGAAAATAGGAGACAAGTGATTCATTTCTATATAAGTATGCTAGAGCAAGAGAGGTAGGACGCTCTTACTCCGCTGTCAGGCACAAGGTGCGAATCGAAGAGGGAATAAGCAAGTTAATAGGGAACACAGTGAGTCACTGGTATTGATTGAATCTAGAAAGCAACAATTATGTAGAAACAATTAAAACGAAAGTACGCGGTGGTCCATGATGTGAGGTAGGTGGATGCAACTGATGTCGCGTGAAGTTGGAAACAAACTTTATGTTCAAAAATACATATAGCACATTTTCTGGAACCCCAAAAAGGAATATGATGATGAGGAATTCCTAAAGCAAGAGCATATGAAGAGATAAAACTAGAGAAGTAGAGGCAAGTAAGCTAGGCGCATGTGAAAGTAACTGAAAATTGTGAACTTTGGAACCCTTTAAGAAAGGCGCTTGATTCGAAGGGGCTGTGTAGATGGGAAGTATATAGCTAAATTTGGCATATACATATGTATGTAAACTAATGCTAGGAATGGTATGAGCCCGATAGGCTTACATGCCAAAGAAAGCCAGCAACAACGAGGCAATGGAACTTAAGAACAAACATTCTAGGGAATGTAATTAAAAAATAAAGTATCGAATTTGTTCAAAGAACACTTGCAAAAGTTCCCAAAGCCTGGACAGAACATATAAAAAGTGTGCATGCTATGCCACTGTTCCACTCCTTCTTTCATGTCTAGTATATGAGCATGTTCATGTTGCCATGAACATTTGACTGTTGTTGTTGTCATTCTGTCGGTCTGTACTTTCAGTTGTTGTAATAACAAGCACGACACAATGCTGGGTTGTACTTTAGAACTTTGAAAGTAAACTTCAATGCTACAAACTATGTGCAGAGAAAGTAAAATGTTCATGGCAAATTTCCAGCAATGAAAATGTACATAAAGAAGTGCAGAACAAATAAAAAAATTTATCTTAGAAGAGCAAAAATTATAGCGTAAAATTGAAGGTGAAGTTGGTTCTGTAACATAGCATAATCAAGCATGCTGCTAGTTCCTCATTTCATAAAAAGAGGCACACAAAGAAGTACTTACTACATGCCTCATGGAGCAGAAACCAAGCAGCTCCAACCAAGCCCCCCCCTTTCCGTTTTGCAAGAACAACGCTTTTCTTTGCATACTCACTTCAGCATTGCACAGACAGTTTTCCTATATACACACACACAAACATATACAGTTTGCAAATACATATATAATGGCAACACTGCAACAGCAGCAGCAACAACAAAACAGCAACAACACTGCGCACGACAACAACGCGGTGAAGGTCATTGCTACCAAAATTGTAACTCCCTTTGCCCTACTCTACTATGCAAGCAGTCTCATACTCAATCTATGTGTATACAAAGCATGACAGTATAGGTGTGTGTGTGTGTGTTTAAAATGTAAGTATGCATGTACCGCAGGAGCCGGAATGCAACCATACCAACAACATTGCCCATAATGGGGGAAGCATGAGCAGAATTTCATGGTAAAGAGCATTGCTAGCAGAGCATAGACAACTTTGAAATGGCATTGCCAGCTCAACATTTTTTTATTAAAATAAAATAAGGCAGGAATATTTAGTTTGCAGTCTTAAAGTTCGATAACTTATAAGAGCCAATTTCGAATTTTTTTTTTAGACCAAAAATAAGTAAACTATATACATAAGTATCTAGAATGTCGGTGTATATTTATTTATTAGTATCAATTGCTAATAACACAACTTAGAAAAATTATAACAAAGGTTATTTCTAGAGCCCGACCGAACCCGTAATTTTCGCCGAGACCGAGACCGAGTATTCGGCCTTTTCTTAATGTTCGGCCGAGACCGAGACCGAGATCGAACCTTTCGAATACATAGGCAAAAAAAAGAAGAAGAATTTTAATGAAAAAAAATTTATACATTTTTAGGAAAAAATACATTTTATTATAAAAAACAATTCTTTTGAGGTATAAATACCTACATTAAGCATCTGATGTATGAAAAATCAATAAAAAGTATTATTAAAAAATTTAAATTTGGTTTAAAACTATACAATTTGTTCCTCAACTGTTCGGCTAAATACTCGGCCTTTTGTAGCCAAGACCGAACCGAGACCGAACCTTTTGGCCGAACTGTTCGGTAACCGAGACCGAGACCGAGCGTTCGGTCGGGCTCTAGTTATTTCACAAACTTTATAACAGCTGTAGTAGAAATCGCAAGCCAAACGAATGAAAATGTAAATAATATTTATGGTCACTGGGCCTGATACCGTAAAAGGCAATCTAGCGCAATTTTGGTTCCGTCGATTCAGTTGCTGTAATTTTGTTGTCAAAGCGGCACCACGCACCGGCAGACCAATTGTCGAAAATGTTGATGAAATCATGGAAGTCCGACCGTCATCGAAGCTCTGTTTCGATGGGCCAGAAGGACGAGGACCTAAATCGGACCATTCTAACTATGCTAAATGAAGCCTTTAATTTCATGCAAAAAATAATGGATTTCTTCTACTATACGTAGCGAAGTATTCTTATTGTCATTGAATAAAAGCAGAATTCTCAACTTCTTTTGATTACTTTAAGCTGGCAATGACACTTTTCTGAGCGAGAAAGGAAGCTTCGCTCTTTGTTTACGCTTTCATATAGAAATCAGACAAGGCCCATGGTTCTTTGCTTTCTGCTTCCTCTTCTTTTCAGCACTGCACCGGAAAGTGCAAAAGAGAGCAGCGCAGCCGACGTTACGCTTCGAAGGCGGCATATGCGCCTGTTAAATTTGGCAGGCAGTGGAAGAGGGGGCATATTTTTGCAAAGCAGCTTGGGAGTGTTTGAGCAGTTTTCGTGTGGTTTGCTGGGCTATTCTGGTCGGTCGATACATAGACAAGAGCGTCGTTGTTGGTGTGCGTTTGCCCGCCTGACTGTGGCGGAAATGCGCGGTGGTCGGAGTAGGTCGGCGGTCGCTGGCACGATGGCACTGCCGCTGCAACGCCCTCATAATGGCAACACTGGCGCGAAGTGCTGCGCCGCTCAGTGGAATCAGTGAGTGGGTTCAATGCCTGGTGGTTGACCTACCCATGCCAGTGAGTTGCTCCTGCCTGCTGCGTCTGTCTGCATGTGTATGTGTGTGTGCGTGTGACTGCGTGCAATTTGCAACTTGCGCGACAACATGCAATGTTGCCGTATTTTTACTTATTTTCTTTTGCATTTTTTTTTCGAATTATTTCATTTTTTGCTCTTTTGTTTGCACGCTTATTTGCACATTTTCGTTGAGTCATACACTTGAGGGAAGTGGCGGAAGCGTGGCGCAGCAGCCGCTGGAATTGTGCTCCCTGCCATACGTAAGCGAAGCATGCAGCAGTGGGGCAGTGGCAGCACTGGTAAAAGGGAGAGAGTGAACAAATGCACATCAGTGTGTGTTTGTGTGTGTGTGTGTGTGTGTGTACGAATCGTGATAATGATATTGCAATTTATAAAGTAAAAGTTGTCAGCGTCATTTTAGGTTAAGCAGCTTATAGCCTGTAACTGCCTTCTTGCAATAGATACGATGTGCAATAGATTCGTATTGTTGTCGGCTTGTATATAAGGTATAGATAGGAGATACTACATCATATATTAGGTTTATATGCAAACTGCTTGTTCTATTTCCATTTTATTCTGTCGCATGTTATTCCAACCCGCTGTTTGCTTTTTTATCATCATTGTTCTTCTCGTTTAATATTATTTTTCATAAAAATTTTGCCCATTATTTTCTAGAACAATTTTTATTTGTCTGCAGAATTATCTTGATCTATAATAACTTATTTGATTCTAAGTTATGTATATAGCATCCGGTATTTTACTTTTTCATTCTATTTTATGCTATCCTATCATGTTCCACAATATTCTTTTCCATTCTATTCTTTCTCATCCTGTCGTATCCTATCCTATCCTATAGTTTATCTTTCTCCTGCTCCTTTTCAACTATTAAATTTACCAAAATACTCTTTTCTATTTCTCTTCTATGCTGTTCAGTCCGCCAACATCAACTTTTTTCTATAATTTTTCATATTTTCCTCTAGGCCATCCCCTCCACATATTTGATTGAATACCATATTCTTCAAATCCATCATGTTCTATTATGTTCTATTACAATCTAGTTCATCACTGGCACATTCTGTTTCACCTATGTAGCTTCCTCCCCTCCATTTCTTCACCCATACTAAGAGTGTTTATTCAATAGACCGGCAACTGTTCCATAGCGAATCCTGAACTTTCTGCATTCTCTATCTTTTCCGCAAAATTCACTTGCAATTTCCCTTGTCCCCTCGTCTGAGATACACAACCTATTTACCTAACCACCCACAAATGCAAAACTCCAAACGGAATTAATGTCAGTATGTATTTGTTGGCAACTCATGTGACAACACAAAAGTCCACAGGACTCTCACTCCCTTCTTTCAGTCGCTCTGCAACGCCAGCAAAATGCAATGCCCAACAATTTCATTGTCTGGCACAACAGCGCAAACAGGCAGACAGACAGACAGATGAAACTAGAAAACAGAATATGTGTACAACATGGAAGGACATACACACACACACACACATATACATATGCGAATTAGGGGTTGCAATATTTCAGCAATTGTCTGTGCAAATCAATACAACAACAACAAGCATGCAAGAATATATTCACGAAATTCGGGCATGTATATTTTTGCAAAAAGGGACGAATATTTTCCAGAAAAGTTGAGTAAGGGTATGCACGCCAAAAACCTTTTCGAAAATGTTAAGGGAAAGTTTTTGCTGAGTCCATGAGGGGGAAGTCTGAGTAGCTGAGATAAGTGCCCGAAAGATGATGAAAGAATATTGGTCAGAGACAACGCAGACAGTTTGACTTGTTAGCAATATTTCCAGCTCCGGCAGCGCTAATTCTGAAAAATAAGACAACGTTGGATTCAGTGGGGTGCGTTGGACACAAAATGTCACTAGCATTTGGCAACAATACAAATGCCTCCCTTTTAGTTCTTATTGGGGGTGAACCAGACTAACCCTTATTTGCTAGCAGAGCGATGTGCTATATCTCTTTGAAATCTTTTGAGCAATTTAGGCATTTCGTACATATACTATATAAAAAAAATACACTTGTGTTGGTAATATAACCAACTTTTCTGTGAGACATTGTCGCTTGGGTTCTACACCGGTCTCAGACAATCTAGTGAAAAGGCTAGGCCTAAGCCCACACGGGCTGTAGTGCCAATAAATTTATTATTAATATTTATCTACAGCAAAAGGACCTTCAACCGCCAACAGCACTACTGCCAATGCATGACGAACGCTCGCCGTGCATTCTGCCTTTTACTACTATTTTACTATCACTGCAAGTATCTATGCGGCAGTATCTATATCTGCATGTCTGTATCTATATAACCGCAGCGATGGATCGTGTGTCTAAGCGAGGCTAATAAACTATTAGAACAACTCAAGGCTAAGGTCTTTGCCATTTTAAACAAACACACACGCAGGCATGCTGACAGTCTCTCTTCGCCGCCTTCTTTCACTGCGTTTCCAGCGCTTGCCAACTTCTCAGTCGGCTGTATGTATGAGTGTGTGTGTGTATCTGTGTGTCTTCACTCCCACTGCAAGCACTTCAAACGCTTTTCAATGCATTTGTTTGCTGTTATTGCAAATGTTCCAAAGCAGGCAAACAAGTTTTTTGTGCAGAAAAGCAGAAAGTCAAATCTAAATCTTTTATGTAGCAGAACACATGCATGGTTGAGTGTATCTGTGTGTGTGTGTGCAGCAGAGCAAACTTTAGCACTTTCTGTCTAACACTGCCTAAGACTATGGCCAGAACGCTTTGGCCGAGTGTGAGAGACGGCCATGTCGCCTGCTCTCCTCTGAGCGAGTAAGAATCTACTCGAATTTCTTTTCCGAGTAGTTAAAAGCCTTTGAAATCCCTGGCAAACTTTCAATTCTGTCTGAATTTCAGCACAATGAAAAAGATGCTTTTGGCTTTTACTAAACGCCAAACTTGCAACAAAACTGTAGGGGCATGTTGATTTCGTGTCTTTTTGGTTACAAAATCTGAATTAGAAATAAATAAAAGGAATATCAATTTGTTGGGTACTTCGGAAATCTGCATTAAAAATTTAAAAAAAGGATTGCAGTTTGTTAGGCACTTCAAAGAGCTTCAATTTTAAAATATAAAAAATTTTTTTTTGTATTAAAAAGATTTCGAAAATGTTGTTAAGCATATTTGCGGGACTGCGAGGAGACTTTTAAAAAATATCCGATTTAAACTTATATTAAAAAGAATTCTTAATTTTTGTTAAGCCTTTCTTCGGACCTACGAGGTGACTTTTAAAATACATCCAAATCAACTTTGTATTAAAAATATTGATAGCCTTTTATGTATTATAGATTTCTGCAGCTCTACGCGCAGACTGAACCGGCATTTACTTCGGCTATGTTTATGACAAATGGCAAAATGCATTACAAATCCTTGTCGTAGCATGTCCTTCCATAGTGCACAGTTCACAAAAAACTTGCCACACATCACAACACAAACAATAGTTTATTGACCTCTTTCTTACGTCTAGAAAATCGTTTACGTCATCATTTTTAATGCGACTATAAAAAGCAGAAGAAGTAGGATAAGGAGAAAGAGTTTGGAAGCAAAGGGAGGCAGAACGGAACAATCCAAAATGCAGACGCAATCAAAAAGTACTCAAACATAAATGCTATTGAAATGTGTCAGAGGGGGCCGGGGGTGATTGCAGCATGTAGGAGCTGGTAACTAAGCCCCCACCCCCACACCAGCCGGCAAACACAAGCAGCAGGCGGCTCCCAGCAGACAACATGCCACGGCGCTTGGAACGATGTTTACCTTGGTTACAACAAGGGGACACTGGGAAGGGGGGCAGCGGGCAATGAACGATATGCATTTTGCATGAGGCAGTTCAAAATCAAGTGACGGCGCCGACAATCATCAGAAGCAAGGAACATAGGGGTCGCACTGTTAAGCAGGGCGGAAACATACACCCACGCAAATAAATTTGCAATAATTATGTGTTTAAAATATGCAATATATGTATAAGTGACTGACAGACTCGGTTGACAAATGCAAAAAGCAGCTGAACAAAAAGGGAAAGGGCCTATATGTATGTGTGCGCTTAGCTGTATGAGTTGTTTTTAATTGAATCAGAGACAGTAGCGGATTTGTAGCTAAACAATAGGGCGCTCTTTCAGGCAGTTCGAGAATTCATTAACCCTTAAATGCATGATTTATTCTAACCTCTTGAAAAAAATATATCTTGTAGACTGGTACATTCTAATGCAGGGAGACATAGAAAGAAATAAAAAATATATTATTTTTATACTATTTTATTAAAAAACCTTATGTTGCAGATATACAACATCATGCATTTACTTACATTAATTACATATGGAACTCTTTGAAACAATGCTTGGATCACAGATATGGGCATACTGTCTGTACTAACTGCATAGTGTTGCAGATTTACAACATCAAAATAGAACATACAAATTTCCGACAGTCAATGCTTTATGAATGTCAAGATGGCATTTGACAGACGCGAAAGTGCTGCCACTCGATAAAAAATATTGTCCTGATAGTAGTAATTCTACAACAGTATGCGTTGCGCTCATAATAATGATTTGGTAGCCGTGTTAGTGGTATGTTGCAGTTTTACGTCAATATGCATTTAAGGGTTAAGGGGCTTATATGAATAAGTAGTCAGAATTTCTCAAAAAAAAATATCCTTTAATTTAATTTTTGCAATGTACATACATTTGAATATATACACACAAAATTTCATATGAATCCGAAATGGTTTCTATTCCCAATCTGGCAAATATTATAGAAACGTTAGCCAAAAGCCGATGACCGAGATTTCGATGTTTTTAAAGTCGATGATCAAGATTTCTCGGAAATAGCTAAACTAATCTCAAATTTCAGCACATGGAAGGTTTTTTTCTCGCAGAGAAATATTCATCTTTAATATGGGAAACTATACTATGTTCCAGTTACAGAGGTGAAATAACTTTTCCCGGTTATGGAGCGCACTAAACTAATTTTTTTGCTATATTGAAAGGGTTAAATCAACTTTTTTTGAATAATCCTTCGAAGTGTTTGGCAGGCCGGGCAGTAGCATATTTGCAGTCGGGCATTTGTCATATTTGAGAGCCGCCACTGTGACTCGCTTGTCATAGTAATGAGTAGCTCTGAAAGCGCCACTGCTATATGCATACATGTATGTATGTGTGTGTTTGTCTGAAAGTTGGCTGCATTTATGCAAATGCACAAGGAGTACCTACCTCGAGAACGAAGCGTACATTGACCTTGGCTTTGGTGCTTTGTGGTTTTGGACTGATATGCTGCAATGCCATGGCGAGTGTCTGGTTGTCGTTGTGTTGGTGTATGTATGTAAAGGTGCATGTGACAAAGTGCAAACAACAACAACGGCAGCATATGTTATATGCATGAGTAATACGAAAATTTGCTTGAGTGTGACTGCAGCGTTGCATTTTTTCAGCCAGCTAGCCAGACAGACAGCCAGTCAGTGTGACAACAATAACAAAACCAACAACAACAACAAATGCTTTCACCAGCTGACAATGCAACATATTACAGTTTGCAGTAGTTGTTGTGGCAATTGCATATGCTTTCGCTGTTGTCTGGCAACACTCCCCTTTTGGCCCAAACAACAAGCCAAGCATGTGCAGCTATACATATGTGTATGTACATGTATAGGTGTGCGCCATGCATGTGTATGTGCAAATGAGTATGAGTAGTCCATGTTAGCAGTGTCAGGGACAACACCCATATTTGTTGTTGCTTTGGCTGTTGTTCTTTTAGTGTGGTTTGCTTGTTGTTGCTGCAATCATTGTTGTTATAGTAATTGTTGTTGTTATTTGGTTGAATGCATTTTGCATGAATGCAAAAAATGGTAAAATGATCTTCAATTATGCCACGCAACGACGGAAATGGAAAATGGGAATGGTTTATTTATTTGCTATGCTTCGAAAGTGTGTGTGTGTGTATATTTGTGTGTAAATGTATTTATGTAAGTTGTAACAGTTAACCAAACTGTTAGCTCGATGAATTCATTGATAGGGGGTAAGTTTCACTGAACTATTTTAAAATGCCAAAAGTTTAAATAAATAGCGAACCTTTTTATTGCGAATCTTATAAAAGTAAACTTTATTTGGGGTTACATTAAGGTTAGCTCAGATAAGCAAAAATTCTGTACATTTCATGTCTAGCTCATACTGAAAACGTTTGCTTTTAATGAATGAACATTTCAATTTAGATTCTATTTAAGGCTAAGCTGTTAGAACAGCAATTGCTTTTTATATATACATATATATGTACATATAACGAGGCATACTTGCAGCTCAAAAATAAAAAATTATATTATACATTATATTCTTTAACATATTTACATTTGTTAACATAAAGCAAAAACATTTCGTATCCTTGAAGAATAAAATAAAATACTAGTCCATGTAAAAAAAAGTACTTCAATCAATCAAGCAATCAATGCTTGAACAAACTCAAAACAAATTAATCGGTTTTTCAATTCCGATGACTTGCAGCTACTATTATAGAGCAAATATGCTCAGCAACTGCTTTGAACTGGAGATGCCTCCTAGTGCTGCTCACGCTGCAGCTCCTGCGATACCAGATTCATAATGCCCATGCGCAGAAACAGCTTCCGCTTCGATTCAATCTGGCGCAGTGATGGCAAAATGCTCATGACAAAGTGATAATCCTCATCCTGCAACTGCGAGTAATCAGCGGAGTGATTCGCAGTACCACCGAAACGTTTGTTTTCATTAGGATCGTCATTGGTTGCCGCCTGTTCCCGATTGAAGCGCTTCGGCAGCGCGTCACTTGTGCACGAAGTGGACACATATGGCTCGGAAATGCGGCACGCCATTTTGTGGGAAGCGCTAGCATTTTGCGTTAATGGTGCCGCTGGTGATTCGGGATTGGAGCCAATTTCAATTTTTACCATGTCGGGTGTGTTCAGCTCGAGATTGGTCTCATTGTTGTAGACACATGTTGCACGTTGTTGTTGTTGGTAGGGTTGTTGTTGCTGTTGTTGGTGCTGCTCTTCAGCTGCATTCGCTGCCTGCTGTTGATAGTTCTGTGCTGCCATTTCATCTGTTAGCCAGAGATTCTCATTAGCATCCATGACTGGCATGACATGCGATGCTTCTAAATTCGCCTGCAACATGCTAGCAATATGCTCCACTGCCAGTTGATTCTGTGCCTCCTCAGCAGTTACAACAACGTTGTCATCATCACTTTCGGAATTTCCAGCCGATGCTTCCTTTATGCGCACCATTTTGCGTATGAAGTTCATCTCATCGTACAGTCGCCATTTCGATTTACTGCCATATGCCAGTTGGCGCTTCAGATCGCGCCGATATTGATCCCGTAAGTTCTCCCATGTGCGACGTATTTTATCAGCTGTAATAAGCATGCGAGAATTGTGCATTTAGCATAAAATGGGAATATTATTACTAATACATATACATATGTATGTTTAAGAAAAATTACATACAGACGAAATTACTAGATTATTTATATTGATTATTAAGAGCATCAGTATTAATATATGCTGTCGGAAATGAGCCAAATATATATTTTTCATTAGAACTTTGTATTGGAATCTACAACTAATTTTAATAAAATATAGATTTGTATATGTTTAACTAGCGTTAGCAAATCCTATGAAAGCCTATGAATTTTTGGTACAAAAATATTTATACATATAAGAATTTTAATTTGACTACTGTTTGAAATAACTAATTTGAATCTTCTTTTAAGAACTTTATTCGTATCATTCAATGCCGGCAGTACTTTATAAAATTTCAGCATGCTAATTTTCTGTACAAACAGCTGGCAATTAAACGCCTTATACAACTCGTTGATGCAAGCGTAAAATTCAAATTTGCCGCCAAATCAAGCAACGCTGCTTAATTCTCCATGCGGGCTGAGAGAGTAAATTTCCCCAACAAACACAACTCTCTCATACAAACGTTATTTCTCTCTTATTTCACTCTCAAAGCAAAATATGCCCAAGCTGCGCAACACTGACAATCGTGCTATGCATGTATGTGCTATATGGGCGTAGTTCGGGGGTTGCGCGCAGTTGCTCCTTCCCTTTCGATATTTTTAAGCAACAGCAAAAAATACGTCAGTCAAAATTTCGATGCATTTTTTTTTATATCGGCGCACATACTATTTACGCTAAAAATTGCTTCTATGACGTCGCATTTTCTGTTCTTACACCCTTAGTTCGGCATAAAATTTACTTTCATTTGCATAAAAAATTCAAGATATTAACAATATTAAATTTCAAAGAGTCTGCCAAAATTTTGTAGTTATGTAGTTGCTAAGCTACATTTTGAAAAAGACGTGTGGTGAAAAATTTCCAATTTTCTGCTATGCCTAAACCATATAAAATATGTTACTTTTCTTCAATATTTAAATATGCATTCTGCGAACAGACTCAGTAAGGCTGAAAATACAACGAATCGGTCAAAACGTTATTGATTCACGAGGCATAAAAACGTTTCATATTCCATTGCACTAATTGAAATTTAGTTAAATTTCCAAACAAAATATTAACTATGGTGAAAGCATAACTCCTGATGAAAGATTATTTTTGACTCTATGGTAAGTAAAAACAAGAAATTATTTTTGTATACAAAACTAATATATGTATGTACATACTTATATTTCAAACTTAAAAATACGATCGTGTTGTAATGCAAAAATTTTAGTTTATCGAATTTTAAAAAGATGTATTTGAATAAGAGGTGCACTGTTGTTGTTGTTGACCAGCATGGTTAACATTTAAAATCAGCTCCTGCTGCAGTTAAAACATTCAAGGCGTCCTTATCCTCCTCTTCTTGCAACTCATTCAGTTTGTTCAACATGTGCATTTTCAATGATCTTTGCCTTTTGCTGGACAGTTGTTCGAAATCAGTAAGCAAGCTCTTAAAAAACAATGCATTTCCATTCGCTAGTGCCTTTTCTCTGGTTGTTTTTGTTTCTAAGAACTCAATCATTTCTCCTGTTAACATTTCTGGTACCAAAGCTTTACTTTGGTACTTACTCTTTTTGGATGGCACGGGGCTACTTGCAACAGTACTTCTATTTGAGTGTGTACTTTCGTTCAGAGTAGCCGCAGAGCCAACTTCCAATATTTCGTCTTCATCGACTGTATCATCTGAACTGCTGCTAGTGCTGTGATGTTGATTGAGATAGTTTTTTATAAAAGACATATCATCAGCCAAAAACCATTTCTTTCCGCCACTCGATGGATTGGCTTTCTTTTTCCTCAAATATCTGGTGTAAGAATTGCGCAGACTTATCCATTTATTTTGACATTCCGTTACTGCAAAAACAAATAAATTCATACATTAAATATTAAATATTTTCTTTATACTATGTTGTATAATGTATATCCATAAATAAGTATATTAAATAAAATACAACAAACTTACCTTGACAGTTAATTTCGGTAGCTTTTTTACCCACAGTGTATCTACTGTTATTTTTTAACTCCTTATCTTTATAATTATATAAATATATACATACACAATATATATTTCGCGTCATTAAGCGCAAAAATTTCACATGAAATAGAACGTCAGTAGAGTCCGATCGAACGCTCGGTCTCGGTTGCCGAACAGTTCGGCCAAAAGGTTAGATCTCGGCTCTTAAAATACCGAGTATTTAGCCGAACAATTGAGAAAAAAATCGTATGGTTTTCAGAAAAATTTGAATTCATTAAAATTCTTCTATTTATTTGTTGTTGTTTATATATTCGAAAGGTTCGGTCTCGGCGGAACATTTAGAAATCGCCGAAGTTCGGTTTCAGCTAAAATTTCGTTTGCGGCCAGACTCTAAACGTCAGCCAAAAAGATATAAAACAACATCCAAATTTTGTTTTAGAAAAACAACCGACAGCCACTCGTGAACACATTGAAACCAAAACACGTGTTTTGTTTCGCTGGCTTTCTTAGCTGCTGCCTTTGGCTACCTCATATGAAACAATGTACTGTTGTTTTATAAAATAAAATAAAACATTTTGACTGATTCAGTGTGTTTTCAGACTTAGTGCAATAAAAAAGTTGCTATAAAATCAATAAAACACTTTTCAATATTTCAATATTGTCAAAATATTTTCGAGACATCAAATTCGACTTTGTAACAAATTATTGATGGAGGGCCCCGCCCAAACTAATTTCTGTCTACGCACATGTGCATGGTTGCATGTTGTAGTTGTATTTGCTTTTGTGCATACTCACTTGAGACGCCCAACATTTTCGATAGCTCAAGCCATTTGTCCACCTTTGCCGTGCGATTAGTGAAATCCTCCGACGTTTTGTCCCACAAAATCGGATTCGCCTTAACGAGTGATATCAGATTGAGGCGATAGTTATTTCGATCATCGTTTTGACTACTTCCAGGCATTTTGACATATCTCGAACTAGAGAAATGTCTTCGGTACTTTTTACTTGTTGAAAATTTTTTTTCCATTTTTCTACGTCGTTGCTATGACTCGAGCGAACGCTGTCACTACAGCCACGATGCGTAGCAAACTGCTTGAATGTATGCCGAGCCGCTTGTATGCATACAGATAAGCAGACAAGCGACTACGGCAATTGTATGTGCCTCTCTCTCTCCCACTCATTGCAACAAACAGAAGCTGTATGCCTTGTCAGTTGCTCAGAGGCGCACGCTATCGCGCTCACTCGCACTCGCCATTCAGCAATTTGTGTCTATGTCGGCGCTTGTATTGTATTTGCTTTCAGCCAGACACAGCTGTAAAATACAAATACAATACAAAATGCTTGTGACAAAGCAATGTTAGAAAAGAGTGCCATCGCGGGATGATGACGACAAGCGGCGAACGGTGCGGTTTGCCAAAAGAACAAAAACAATAGATCGCCTGCCTGTTTGTCGGTCGATATGACATGCCGATTGCTCTGCGAGAGTTATGCTCAATAAAGCCTCGTTCACATTCGACTTTCCTCGCTTTGCTTGACAGTTCGAGATTCAACAACAAAGCGTGAAAAGTATAAGGCTTGCTACAATGAACGCTTTAACTTTGGATTTTACTGATATAATTTAAGTAGTAGTAGTTATGCTACTAAAGTTTGAAATTCGCGAGTGTCTTAATTGAAAACGCAAACGCACGAGAAAATGAAACCAACTGGAAGCGCACGAGAAAATGAAAAATATCACAAAAAATTTCAACAACTGATTGTCAAAGCGCAAAAAAGTTGAGAGTTGCCCAACATTTTGCTTCGCATTGCTTCGCTTCGCTTTTCTCGCGTTCTATTTAGCAAGCCTCATATAAAAGCATGTATTGAACTTATCTGTCAACGCGAAATTCTGAAGCAAAGCGAAGCAAAAGTCGAATGTGAACGAGGCTTAAGAATTCAAGCATAGAGTTGCCAAGTATACATATATTAACATTATGTTATTATAGCTCGAATAAAAGAGAGGCAGCAAAGATGTAGCAAACAAACACTTTTTAACAGCAACATTCTTTAAAATAAACAAGACTTAGTACTGTTGAAGAAACTTTTTTAAAAATCGAAAACTAGTTACTCAGTACCAATTTGGTACTCATTTTACTTTTCCCTTTTAGAACTCTGTTCCATTAACCGAAGCATATCGCTGGCAAAATGTACAAAGACTCAAACCAACATTTTGAAAATTTACAGGAGGCGCAAGAAAAAAATTATTATATTTCATAGCATGTCGGGCTTTTATTGAATTACATATAAAATCGTAATTTTCGGCTTTAGAACTAAAATTTTTTGGTGTTTTAATATAGACTACCAGAAACTGAAATGAAACGAGTTTTGTAAAAAATGTTGGTTAGGGCCCTTGCACATTTTGCCAGCAATATGCACATATGAAATTTAGCCAAGAATATTTAAAGTTTCCTTTGCTTCTTTTAACACTTGCCTGTCAACTTTAATGGCCTTCATCTCTTGATATGTATTTACAAATATGTATTAATAGAAATATGTACATATGCATATCGAAAAATTCCTATTGCTCTTTTATTTTTTTTTGCTTGAGAGACTGAAACATTTTTTTATCGATTCAACAAATTTTAATAAATATTTGCTTTTACAGATCCCAATCGCAGTTTTGTTTCTTTGCTGCCAACCCAGACAAAACACTTGGCAACTCTGCTCATGCCACACAACCACACAAGAACCTGATTCATTGCATGGTATGATGTTATGCGTCAAACGTGTGTGCACTCTCTCATTTACATACACATGCACTGTTGCTCTTTTGAGTTGTCTGCCGACAAAATGCGCTGTCAACGGTTACCGCTCTCACGATTTTTGTTTTGATTTTGAAATTTAGCTCGTTTGGCTCGTGGCTGATTGACTTGTCATCGTTGTTGTTGTTGTTTATATTATTGCGGTTCTGTTTACATTTTGCTTTGTGGGTAGTTTATGTGGCATGTTTATATGACCTCTTGGGGGAGCGTATTTAAAGTGGCAAGTTTTCACTCCCAACTCCACCACCTTTCGATATACTTCCACTTTTTTAGCCTGCCAGATCCCCGACTTAACCGATTGCGATATTCCCTTTCTCCCTATGAGCCAGTTGGTTTATTTTCTTTATCGACGACCCGCAATGGATTATCGGGACCTGCACTGTTCGGTAATCGCTAAATGGCACCTCCACCGAAGACCCGTGCGGAGGAAAAACCCGCTCCACCACCGTTTTACTCTCATACTCCAAGGAAAGGTTGGACAAAAGATGGGTTGGGATAGCCGCAGCAGTCAAGAAAGGACAGACAAAAGTCACCACTGTGTAATTCTTGTCCTCCTCGACAGCCTCGGCCCCCTTCTCACTCGCAACCCCCTTAAGTCGCGACGTCGATGTCAGCTCCACACCGACAGGGTTTTCCTCGAGGTTTGTCTCCCGTCGGTTTAAATAAACGCCCACCTCCTCAACCGAACGCATCATCCAGAAATCCGAACACTGCACGACATATCGACGACCGAATATGTAAAGCAACTTGGTAATGATGGACGGCGAGTACTTTGCTTTCAGGACCCCTAGCCAGGAAACACTCCAATTCCAAGACGAGTCAATCTTTAGCTTGGCTAGTTTAGTATTATACCGCTCAACATCTCGCCCGCTCTCCCAGAAAAGGTACAAAATGATGGCGACCTCTTCGGCATCCCCAAATTGCTCAATCATCAGACGGATCATGTTTCGTCCTCCATCCGGTAAGTCCCGAGTGCCCGCATAAATTGCACCCCGCCTCGCCTCTAACCCCTCGACAAGTCGGCTCGTTCGTGCGTCCGACCGACAACAACACTTCCCATAATCATTGAGTCCCCAGAAACTTCCGACTCCCTTCCTTCTGGCGGTATCGGGTGCCCTCCCACTCGGCCAACCGCCTCTTACTGAGTGGGGGCCCCGTTTCCCGACCTGAAGTGCTCCGCTCCACGACTACTACATCGCGCACAGTCCCTCTGAAGCACACCTTCCGCATTGCACCCATAACACCGCACAGGCTGCGGGCACTGTCGTGCTACATGCCCTGGCCTCCGGCATCGAAAACATTGGACTTCTGCAACTTCTAAACTATTTTCTGCGGGCAACAGTGGACACTCCACGTACGATAAGTCGGGTTCTAATAGATTCGCTTTTCGCCGAGTGGGTGGTGGGACATAGTTCTCCACCGTAAAACGCGTAGCCTCTAATCTACGTCCGACGCTAACGAGCTGAGCGATGGTGGTAATATCCACGAGCGCTAACTGGGTGGTGTAAAACGGAGCGAGGTTTTTGCGAATTATACCTAACTGCGCGTCCTCTTCACACCGGCTACCTAATCGACCAAAAAGTCCCCGCATTACACTCACAAAAATGCCTATACTTTCCTGTGCTCCCTGCGTTCTACGACGAATTTCTTCCATTAACCGATCATCATAATCGGGCGGCAGAAACTCTTCCTTTAGCCTCGCTACCAACTCTTCCCAACTTTTGAGATAACACCTATTGGCTCGGAACCATGTTAAAGCTATTCCGTCAAAAAGATCTACGGCTGACTCATAGAGTTTCTTCATGGAACATCCTCTCGCTATCCTTAGCTCTTCCACCCGTTCCAGAAAGTTATTCAGGGATTCGTCTACCCTACCCGCAAACGTTACTCCCCACTTGAAAACGGGTAT
Source organism: Neria commutata (assembly GCA_963457695.1). NCBI lineage: Eukaryota > Metazoa > Arthropoda > Insecta > Diptera > Micropezidae > Neria > Neria commutata. The sequence continues at coordinate 40,367,560 of OY735248.1, forward strand.
CCCCTTCATACCTCCAACTACATCAGTCGCGGCGCTTAATGGGCGTCCTTGCCCGTCTGCTTGAGGAGAGGAAGCAGCCACTGGGACCTCGGCATCAAAAGAACTCGAACTACTCGCATAATCCCCAATTCCCGGAGGATTAGCTTTGGTATCCACGATTTGTAGCGCCTCACCTACTCGTTGCCGCACTTCCTTCACATACTCGATCTCCCCCTCCTCTCCGGCCTTCATTCTATTTAGCCGTCGGAGTATCCAGTTTGCCTTCGCTTCAATTTTCTTATACTCGCCTGCAAATTCATCGCCTACAAACTCGCCCGCCAGTGCCAATATTTCCGCGAGCTTTTGTTCTATAGCCTCCCTATCTTCCTCAAATGAAAACGGATACTCAGGCAACAAAAAGCTTGTATCGCGTTTCATAGTCGTCCGCAATAGATTTCGCATCTCCTCTAACGTCTGCCCTTTCAGTCCGTATACGGCTAATTCGTATTTTACTTCTTCCACATTAAGCCTATTTATGTCCATTTTAAACAACTCTGTTCCGACAACACCCAAAAAAAAATTACCCAAAATAAACAATTCCCCTTCTTATGCGATCGGAATGTACAGTCTAAGACAGGACTGTAATGCTATATATACCTAGGGTTTTTCGTAATAAACTCCCGTAAAACAAAAAAAACACCAACTCAAAAATAATACAAAAAAGGAAAAGAAAATAAAAGTTCTAGATGTAAGTAACTTGAGATAAGATATGCTTTATCGAATATGCCCCACGTTGGGCGCCAAAATGTTACGTTACGTTTTCGTTCCGCTACGACTTCGCCTGTTAGCGCAAATTGTGGAGCTTAGCTAGCTCAATGGAGATGGATCGTGAGCCAAGATTTCTACAAACGTCGTTATCGACCAGGGGCGCCACGCGATATTCCACAATTTGCCCGTACGCAAGAGTACCGCGTCTCCTGCGCCGGACTAGCGTTAATAAAGATGTTAAATTAATAAGCCGTATCGCTATACTTTTCTTCACTTTGTATTTTCAATCCTCTTCCTTAAAAATACTAATCCCTTACGTCCCTAAGTAAACCCCCAAAGCGCTACAACCGGTTGCGACCCTCTGGTTCACACTGGTGATCCCAATATGGATCGGTATTCAACTAACTCAATGTCAAACAACTAAAGTAATTCAACTTAACGTAAAGAAGGGTTTAAAGATACAAAGTCTACGGGCCAAATTAGTAGAACCCGTAAAATAAAATAATAATGATGAAAATGAAATTAAGCAGCACAAAACGCCACGGAATCAAAATGAAATGAAAACAAAAACTCGCCGCGTTTCCGGATTTCCGCAAACCGCGCTCCGCTGATCGTCCCGTCAGGAAAGCCACGATACGCCCACTCGATAGGCACTTGAAATTTCGGGTGGCGGCCGGGATGGGCTACCACGTATCCACCGAACAATTCGCCAGCACTCCGTCTCCACAATAATTACTGGCACACAATCCAAACGCTTCCACGGGCAAATACAACCAAAGCAAACGCCACCATCCGTACACAGTAGTAGGATGCACAGCGAAAAATCCCAGGTGTTACGTCCAATTATTGGGAAAACACCACAAGCCGTAGCCACAAATAGTTACTTGTACTCCAACGAAAAACCCCAGGTATCTGTAAAATGACATCGTACGTTACCAGAAGACCTGGCCCCACCTTAACTCCAGAATCCACTTACATTTCTTCCTAGTTATCCCAATCGCATACATAATTTTGGGCATCCTCCGTCATCCCCGATATGACCTCGAAAATCTCCTACAGGATGCACATATAAATTTATGAAGGAACATACAAAAGTCGGCACTCCTATTCAACTCACGTCTTATTTGTCCTCCGTACCCAAGAAAAGAAAAAAACACAACTCTTCCGTCACAACTCGTCACCACGTAATTCCGCTGCCACTTCTATATTTTACATAACCACCCGCAGCCACTTTTTATTACTTTAATTGGTTAGAATAGAATGCAGGCACGACGTCTTCACAGCTCGACACTTGATTTTCGACTGCCATCTGTCTTGCCGTGGCTATGGCCTGCATGCTCGGCTGTACCTCATCATCCGATCCCGTACCGGTACTTATTTATTATCTTTGGCTTTTCTCTTTCTTTGTTTTTCTGGAAAACCTATTCCCGTGTACTCAGCTTCCTTGTAATTGCGAATTCCACTTTCGCCCTTCCAGGAATTAATTATTAAAGAAAAAAAAGTCGAAGAAAGACTGCCCGCCGCAGGGATCGAACTCACGCACTTTCGATTTCTAAGCCAGTGGCTTACCCACTGCGCTATCAGTACTCGTGCCTAACGACCAGCTAAGCTCCTATAGCAGCCGTTTTGCACCGCGAATCGGTGTGAAGTGTGGCCCGAACTCGCAACGTTCTACTGTGAGTGAAAACTTCTCATACGATTTTGAACGTAACAAGGCTGCCCGCAAGGCGGTGTCCTTTCCCCTCTGCTCTGGTGCTTGCTGATCGACTCCCTGCTTTGCTCACTCAACGAGTCCGGGGTCTACGCCCAAGCCTACGCGGATGATGTAGCTGTCCTTGCTACGGGTTCATCCATTAGAGTCGTGTGTCGAAAGGCACAAGCTGCGTTGGATATAATTCACTCATGGTGCATGAGCAATGGCTTGTCTGTCAATCCTCTCAAAACTGGAGTAGTTCTCTTCACCAGGCGGCGAAAGATTGATGGCCTTGTCCTGCCTGTTCTAGGGGGAGTGCCTATCCAACTCTCTAGGGAAATAAAATATCTCGGAGTCATCCTTGATAGCAAACTTCTCTGGAGCAGTCATGTTGAATCCAAAACTTCAAAAGCTCTTTCTGCCTTCTGGCATTGTAGGGGTGTGTTTGGTAAAACGTGGGGTCTTTCGCCTAAACGAGTCCTTTGGCTCTACACGTCGATGATTCGACCAATAATCTCGTATGCGTCTGTAGTTTGGTTCAGCAGGCTTTCTCGCCAATGCGTCATTGCTTCGCTGGGGCGTCTACAAAGAACAGTGTGTCTTGGCTGTACGGGAGCTTTCCCGACCACCCCTGGCCCTGCTCTAGACGTAATACTCAACATTCCACCCCTGGACATTTTCATCCGAGGTGAAGCCGCCAAGGCCTGCTTTAGATTGAAACAAGTAGGGATGTGGTTTGAATCGCATCGGGGCGTGCATAACTCTGCTTTTCCAGAAAAGTTGAGTAAGGGTATGCACGCCAAAAACCTTTTCGAAAATGTTAAGGGAAAGTTTTTGCTGAGTCCATGAGGGGGAAGTCTGAGTAGCTGAGATAAGTGCCCGAAAGATGATGAAAGAATATTGGTCAGAGACAACGCAGACAGTTTGACTTGTTAGCAATATTTCCAGCTCCGGCAGCGCTAATTCTGAAAAATAAGACAACGTTGGATTCAGTGGGGTGCGTTGGACACAAAATGTCACTAGCATTTGGCAACAATACAAATGCCTCCCTTTTAGTTCTTATTGGGGGTGAACCAGACTAACCCTTATTTGCCTTTATGCTTCCTTTATGCGCACCATTTTGCGTATGAAGTTCATATCATCGTACAGCCGCCATTTCGATTTACTGCCATATGCCAGTTGGCGCTTCAGATCGCGCCGATATTGATCCCGTAAGTTCTCCCATGTGCGACGTATTTTATCAGCTGTGAATAAGCATGCGAGAATTGAGAATTGTGCATTTAGCATAAAAGTGGAATGTTATTACTAATACATATGTATATGTACATATGTTTAAAAAAAATTACATACAGACGAAATTACTAGATTATTTATATTGATTACTAGCTGATTCACCCGGCTTTACCCGAGTGCCACATCATACGGGGAATCTGTCTATGTAGATTACCTATTCACGAAAACCTATTCTTCCTGTACATAATTTTCATATTATCAAAAAAATTCCTACCATTATTGAAATACATTTAAAAACAAATCTTGGAATAAAATAATTATTTTAGGCAGAACAACGTTTGCCGGGACAGCTAGTACATATATAAAACCCAAATAATGTAAAAATGTTTACGTGAATGCATGACTAAATACTAACAGAATACAAAATTTTAACGTTGTATGACATGTAGTTTTAAAGGTATACCAAATGAAATATTTACGTTGTATGAGAGGTGCCACGCCCCTTGCCCAATGCTCATCCCATTTTCCGAGTTGAAGGATACGGACATGTAGTAAGTTCGTATCGTGTTTCATTTATGTGTGCTGTATAGTTCTAAAGTTATACCCAAATGTATAGTTGATTGAAAAGTGCCACGCCCCTTGTCCTACGCCCATAAAATTTTACCCGTGGGACGAAGCATCTAAGAGGGGCCTGCATACGGAATTTCAATGCTGCGTGACTTGTAGTTTTAAAGATCTGCCAAATCAAATATTTAAGTTGTATAGGGAGTGCCACTCCCCCTTGTCCCACGCCCCTAAATTTTTTTAAGCAAGACGGCACGACTAAATACTAACAGAATACAAAATTTTAACGTTGTATGACATGTAGTTTTAAAGGTATACCAAATCAAATATTTAAGTTGTATGAGGGGTGCCACGCCTCGTGTCCAATGCTCATCCCATTTTCCGAGTTGAAGGATACGGACATGTAGTAAGTTCGTATCGTGTTTCATTTATGTGTGAAAATGCAGCAACTGCAGCGGTAACAACACCGCAAACTACAGAGGTTGCCCTGTATATACGGAATTGAGAAATAAATCTCACAAACCGCTGCAGCGGCAAAAAGCTACTCCCTTGCAGACACCAATCCTAGTGCCAAACTTTCAAAGAGCAGACCAAGCTACTAACCCAGCTCCAATGCTGTCATATGCTGATGCTGTCAAGTCTCTGCCATCCACTAGTCCTCAAGGGGCCACCCCACCATATAACTTGGAAGCAATGATTTCCAATTTGGCTCAGTGCATGACTCAGTTCATGTCGTCAATGCAAGGTATGCTGCAAGAACTAATAAAGTCGCAAAACCAATTAATGCAAGTTCTTATTTCACAAAAATGAACAGCATTAGAATATGTCATTGGAATGCGAACGGCATCAGCAACCACAAACTTGAAGTTCAACACTTCTTAGAAAGTAAAGAAATCGACATAATGCTTATATCTGAGACGCATTTAACGAATAAAAACAACTTCAAAATTCCTCGTTATAACTTCTATTGCACAAATCATCCAGATGGGAAAGCACATGGAGGTACAGGTGTACTAATCAGAAGTCGCCTTAAGCACTACACATTAGAAGAGTACTGTAGAAACTACCTGCAAGCAACATCTATCTCGCTACAATGCTGGCAGGAGAGTATTACTCTAAGCGCAGTGTACTGCCCTCCTAGATTTTCTGTATCAGATAGCCAGTTCATAGAATTCTTTGATACACATGGCAAAATTTTATTGCCGCAGGTGATTATAATGCGAAGCATATGCACTGGGGATCTCGACTGACAAATCCTAAAGGAAGGCAACTGTTCTCGACGCTAATGAGTCGGTGCCTAAATCTTGACTTCATTTCATCAGGGCAGCCGACCTACTGGCCCACTGATCCAAGAAAAACACCAGACCTCATAGACTTTGCCATTTCCAAAAGCATTGACCGTCTCGCAGCATCTGCAGAGTCATGCTACGACTTGTCGTCTGATCACTCCCCAGTCATAATAACTTTGCATGAACAGCCTTTATTCACACAAAACGCAAATGTCCTAACCACAAAAAGGACTGACTGGCTTAGGTACCGAAAGTATATAGGCAGCCACACAGCTACTGCGCCCTCCCTAAAGCATAAAAGCGACATAGACCAAGTGCTGCAAGCTTTCAATGATGTACTTGTTTCTGCAGCAGAACATGCAACTCCAGCTCCCACATCGTTTCGGAAACGAGTGCTAAAGAAAACAGCTAGAGGTATTGAAGCTTTAGTAAATGAAAAAAGGCGGTTAAGGAGAGAATGGCAAAAGCACAGATCGCCGACCGCAAAGCAAAAGCTTTCACTGGCCACAACGCGCCTTAAGGAAGCACTGAATCTAGAGCTAGAAAAAAGCCTAGAAATCTACACGCAGAGACTAACCCCAACAGCGGCAACAAATTACTCCCTTTGGAGGACGAACAAAAACATCAAAACTCCCAAAGAATGTGACGTACCCCTGCGCATAGAAAATGGCAGGTGGGCAAGGAGCGAAGAAGAAAAAACTATGACTTTTGCAAGGCACTTACAAACTGTTTTCAAACCAAACGAGCCAACTAACAATTATGAGGTTCCTACCAAACAAAACAGAAGCTCTGAAAATATATCGGCATTTAAAGAAAAAGATATATCTCTTGCCATCAAAGATCTTAATCCAAAAAAGGCGCCAGGCTATGATCTTATCACCACAAAAATGTTACAAGAGTTGCCCCTAATCGCCGTCAAAATAATATTGTATTTATTCAATGCAATAATTCGAATAGGATATTTCCCTCAATGCTGGAAAATATCGCAAATTATAATGCTACCGAAACCTGGCAAAGACCCAACCAGTCCTTCCTCATATAGACCAATTAGCCTGCTTCCAACGGTGTCAAAGCTGTTTGAAAAGTGTCTGCTTGGAAAAATGCAGCCACATATACAAAAAGCGGGTATCATTCCAGACCACCAATTCGGCTTCCGCAAAAATCACGGAACCATAGAGCAAGTGCATCGAATAACTAATGAAGTAAGAAAAGCATTCGAAGAGAAGAAATACTGCTCGGCTATATTTCTAGACATAGCCCAAGCGTTCGATAAGGTTTGGCACCCAGGTTTAATATATAAAATAAAGAAATCGCTTCCTGCCAACACTCACACACTCTTGGAATCGTACCTCAAGGATCGTAAATTCAGAGTAAAAGTCAAAGAGTTCACAACTAATGACTTTGGTATCCTTGCTGGTGTTCCTCAAGGTAGCGTACTTGGCCCGCTCTTATACCTTATCTTTACAGCGGATATACCAACATCTAACAATGTAACAACGTCAACATTTGCTGATGACACCGCGATTCTCCACTCGCATCCTAACCCAAGTACTGCATCACGCGAATTAAAAAAACACCTAGAAAAGGTGGAAACTTGGCTGGCAAACTGGAGAGTAAGGGTAAATGAAAGCAAGTGCGCACACGTTACTTTTACTTTAAGAAAAGAAACTTGCCCACCGATTACACTAAACAATACTACAATACCACAAACAAAGGAGGTAACCTACTTGGGTATCCATCTTGATCGGAGACTAACTTGGCGAAAACACATTGAGGCAAAAAGGACTCAAATTAAGCTAAAGGCTCAGAAGATAAACTGGCTGCTCAACAAAAAATCACGACTACACTTCGACCATAAAATACTCTTGTACAAGGCGACTATAAAACCAATCTGGACATACGGAGCCCAACTATGGGGCAAAGCGAGTTCATCGAACATCGAAATCCTACAGCGCTCGCAATCCAAAATTTTGCGCACTATCACCGGAGCACCATGGTTCGTGCGCAATGATGACATCCATAAAGATCTCAGCATCCCACTAGTAAAAAAAGAACTAACAGCACTAAGCCAAAAATATAACGACCGTTTATCACGTCACCCAAACGAATTGGCAAAAAAACTGCTCATCACTGCAAACTACACTCGCCTGAAACGGCGAGACTCACATTCCATTTAATTCAATTAAAAAAAAAGCTTAAATTAATTCGTTAATTCACACAATGGTGCGAATTTGAAATTTGTACTAGATTTTAAGATTTTCAAACTTATTGTTAGTTCTTAGTTCTTAAGAAGATTCAATAAATAAATGGATACAACAAAAAAAAAAAAAAAAATTTATGTGTGCTGTATAGTTCTAAAGTTATACCCAAATGTATAGTTGATTGAAAAGTGCGACGCCCCTTGTCCTACGCCCATTTACCCGTGGGACGAAGCATCTAAGAGGGGCCTGCATACGGAATTTCAATGCTGCGTGACTTGTAGTTTTAAAGATATACCAAATCAAATATTTAAGTTGTATGGGAGGTGCCACGCCCTCTTGATGAATCGAAAAATTTTATATACAGTCGCCTTCCTTTGGTCTTCAACAATATTGGTATAAAGTTTGGCTGAAATCGGTCAACGCGTGTATAGCCGGACAGACAGACAGACAGACAAACAGACAAACAAACATTCATTTTTATATATTAGATTAAGAGCATCAGTATCAATATTTACTGTCGGAAATGTGCCAAATATATATTTTTCATTATAACTTTGTATTGGAATTTACAACAAGTTTTAATAAAATAAAGATTTCTATATGTTTGACTAGCGTTAGCAAATTATATGAAAGCCTATGAATTTTTGGTATAGAAATATATATACATACATATGTACATACATATAAGAATTTTAATTTGACTACTGTTTGAAATAACTAATTTTAATCGTTTTTTATGAACTTTATTCGTATCATTCAATGTCGTCAGTACTTTATAAAATTTCAGCATGCTGATTTTCTGTACATACAGCTGGCAATTAAACGCCTTATACAACTCGTTGATGCAAGCGTAAAATTCAAATTTGCCGCCAAATCAAGCAACGCTGCATAGATCTCTATGCTGACTGAAAGAGTAAATTTCCCAACAAACACAACTCTCTCATACAAACGTTATTTCTCTCTTATTTCACTCTCAAAGCAAAATATGCCCAAGCTGCGCAACACTGACAATAGTGCTTTGCATGTATGTGCTATATGGGCGTAGTTCGGGGGTTGCGCGCAGTTGCCCCTTCCCTTTAGATTTTTTAAAGCAACAGCAAAAAATACGTCAGTCAAAATTTCGATGCATTTTTTTTATGTCGGCGCACATATTCACGCTAAAAATTGCTTGTATGACGTCACATTTTCTGTTCTTACACCCTTAGTTCGGCATAAAATTTACTTTCATTTGCATAAAAAATTCAAAATATTAACAATATTAACAATATTAAATTTCAGAGTCTACCAAAATTTTGTAGTTAGATATGTATGTAGTTTAGAGTCCGACCGAACGTTCGGTCTCGGTCTCGGTTACCGAACAGTTCGGCCAAAAGGTTCGGGTTCGGTCTCGGTTCGGTCTCGGCTACAAAAGGCCGAGTATTTAGCCGAACAGTTGAGGAACAAATTGTATAGTTTTAAACAAAATTTAAATTTTTTAATAACACTTTTTATTGATTTTTCATACATCAGATGCTTAATGTAGGTATTTATACCTCAAAAGAAATGTTTGTTTATAATAAAATGTATTTTTTACTAAAAATGTATAAATTTTTTTTCATTAAAATTCTTCTTCTTTTTTTTGCATATGTATTCGAAAGGTTCGGTCTCGGTCTCGGCCGAACATTAAAAAAAGGCCGAACGCTCGGTCTCGGCCAAAATTTCGGGTTCGGTCGGACACTAATGTAGTTGCTAAGCTACATTTTGTAAAAGACGTTTGGTGAAAAATTTACAATTTTCTGCTATGCCTAAACCATATAAAATATGTTACTTTTCTGCAATATTTAAATATGCATTCTGCGAACAGACTCAGTAAGGCTGAAAACACAACGAATCGGTCAAAGAGTTATTGATTCACGAGGTATAAAAACGTTTTATATTCCATTGCACTAATTGAAATTTAGTTAAATTGCCAAACAAAATATTAACTATGGTAAAAGCATAACTCCTGATGAAAGATTATTTTTTACTCTATGGTAAGTAAAAACAAGAAATTATTTTTGTATACAAAACTAATATATGTATGTACATACTTATATTTCAAACATAAAAATACGATCGTGTTGTAATGCAAAAATTTTAGTTTATCGAATTTTAAAAAGATGTATTTGAATAAGAGGTGCACTGTTGTTGTTGTTGACCAGCATGGTTAACATTTAAAATCAGCTCCTGCTGCAGTTAAAACATTCAAGGCGTCCTTATCCTCCTCTTCTTGCAACTCATTCAGTTTGTTCAACATGTGCATTTTCAATGATCTTTGCCTTTTGCTGGACAGTTTTTCGAAATCAGTAAGCAAGCTCTTAAAAAACAATGCATTTCCATTCGCTGGTGCCTTTTCTCTGGTTGTTTTTGTTTCTAAGAACTCAATCATTTGTCCTGTTACCATTTCTGGTATCAAAGCTTTACTCTTTTTGGATGGCACGGGGCTACTTGCAACAGTACTTCTATTTGAGTGTGTACTTTCATTCAGAGTAGCCGCAGAGCCAACTTCCAATATTTCGTCTTCATCGACTGTATCATCTGAACTGCTGCTAGTGCTGTGCTGTTGATTGAGATCGTTTTTTATAAAAGACATATCATCAGCAAAAAACCATTTCTTTGCGCCACTCGATGGATTGGCTTTCGTTTTCCTCAAATATCTGGTGTAGGAATTGCGCAGATTTATCCATTTATTTTTACATTCCGTTACTGCAAAAACAAATAAATTCATCCATTAAATATTAAATATTTTTTTCATACTATGTTGTATAATGTATATCCATTAATAAGTATATTAAATAAAATACAACAAACTTACCTTGACAGTTAATTTCGGTAGCTTTTTTACCCACAGTTTTTCAACTGTTATTTTTTAACTCCTTATCTTTATAATTATATACATATATACATACATAATATATATTTCGCGTCATTAAGCGCAAAAATTTCACATGAAATAGAACGTCAGTAGAGTCCGATCGAACGCTCTGTCTCGGTTACCGAACAGTTCGGCCAAAAGGTTAGATCTCGGCTCTTAAAATATGTACCGACTATTTAGCCGAACAATGGAGAAAAAAATCGTATGGTTTTCAGAAAAATTTGAATTCATTAAAATTCTTCTATTTTTTTGTTGTTGTTTATATATTCGAAAAGTTCGGTCTCGGCCGAACATTTAGAAATCGCCGAAGTTCCGTCTCAGCTAAAATTTCGGTTTCTAAACGTCAGCCAAAAGAATATAAAACGATATCAAAATTTTGTTTTAATAAAGAAACAACCGACAGCCACTCGTGAACACATTGAAACCAAAACACGTGTTTTGTTTCGCTGGCTTTCTTGGCTGCTGCCTTTGGCTGCCTCATATGAAACAATGTACTGTTGTTTTATCAAATAAAATACAACATTTTGACTGATTCAGTGTGTTTTCAGACTTAGTGCAATAAAAATGTTGCTATAAAATCAATAAAACACTTTTCAATATTGGCAAAATATTTTCGAGACATCAATTTCGACTTTGTAACAAATAATTGATGGAGCGCCCCGCCCAAACTAATTTCTGTCTACGCACATGTGCATGGTTGCATGTTGTAGTTGTATTTGCTTTTGTGCATACTCACTTGAGACGCCCAACATTTTCGATAGCTCAAGCCATTTGTCCACCTTTGCCGTGCGATTAGTGAAATCCTCCGACGTTTTGTCCCACAAAATCGGATTCGCCTTAACGAGTGATATCAGATTGAGGCGATAGTTATTTCGATCATCGTTTTGACTACTTCCAGGCATTTTGACATATCTCGAACTAGAGAAATGTCTTCGGTACTTTTTACTTGTTGAAAATTTTTTTTCCATTTTTCTACGTCGTTGCTATGACTCGAGCGAACGCTGTCACTACAGCCACGATGCGTAGCAAACTGCTTGAATGTATGCCGAGCCGCTTGTATGCATACAGATAAGCAGACAAGCGACTACGGCAATTGTATGTGCCTCTCTCTCTCGCACTCATTGCAATAAACAGAAGCTGTATGCTTTGTCAGCTGCTCAGAGGAGCACGCTATCGCGTTCACTCGCACTCGCCATTCAGCAATTTGTGTCTGTCGTCGGCGCTTGTATTGTATTTGCCTTTAGCCAGACACAGCTGTAAAATACAAATACAATACAAAATGCTTGTGACAAAACAATGTTAGTAAAGAGTGCCATCGCGTGATGATGACGACAAGCGGCGAACGGTGCGGTTTGCCAAAAGAACAAAAACAATAGATCGCCTGCCTGTTTGTCGGTCGATATGACATGCCGATTGCTCTGCGAGAGTTATGCTCAATAAGAATTCAAGCATAGAGTTGCCAAGTATACATATATTAAAATTATGTTATTGTAGCTCGAATAAAAGAGAGGCAGCAAAGATGTAGCAAATAAACAGCAACATTCTTTAAAATAAACAAGGCTTAGTTTACTGTTGAAGAAACTTTTGTAAAAATCGAAAACTAGTTACTTAGTACCAATTTGGTACTCATTTTACTTTTCCCTTTTAGAACTCTGTTCCATTAACCGAAGCATATCGCTGGCAAAATGTACAAAGACTCAAACCAACATTTTGAAAATTTACAGGAGGCGCAAGAAAAAAATTATTATATTTCATAGCATGTCGGGCTTTTATTGAATTACATATAAAATCGTAATTTTCGGCTTTAGAACTAAAATTTTTTGGTGTTTTAATATAGACTACCAGAAACTGAAATGAAACGTTTTGTAAAAAATGTTGATTAGGGCCCTTGCACATTTTGCCAGCAATATGCACATATGAAATTTAGCCAAGAATATTTAAAGTTTCCTTTGCTTCTTTTAACACTTGCCTGTCAACTTTAATGGCCTTCATCTCTTGATATGTATTTACAAATATGTATTAATAGAAATATGTACATATGCATATCGAAAAATTCCTATTGCTCTTTTATTTTTTTTTGCTTGAGAGACTGAAACATTTTTTCATCGATTCAACAAATTTTAATAAATATTTGCTTTTACAGATCCCAATCGCAGTTTTGTTTCTTTGCTGCCAACTATTAATTTTGCTGCCAACCCAGGCAAAACACTTGGCAACTCTGCTCATGCCACACAACCACACAAGAACCTGATTCATTGCATGGTATGATGTTATGCGTCAAACGTGTGTGCGCTCTCTCATTTACATACACATGCACTGTTGCTCTTTTGAGTTGTCTGCCGACAAAATGCGCTGTCAACGGTTACCGCTCTCACGATTTTTGTTTTGATTTTGAAATTTAGCTCGTTTGGCTCGTGGCTGATTGACTTGTCATCGTTGTTGTTGTTGTTTATATTATTGCGGTTCTGTTTACATTTTGCTTTGTGGGTAGTTTATGTGGCATGTTTATATGACCTCTTGGGGGAGCGTATTAAAGTGGATTCTAACATTTTGGCAAAAACTTGGTCTGAATTTCAGCATTGTAAGAAGCTCGAAATATTATAGTACTAAAAACTAAATCTGATGCTTTAAAGATTATCAAAAAAAGCCATATGCTTTGGAAGATAAGAGATGGAATCTTGAAAAACATAAACAAAATTTTTCGAAGTTTGCTGTTGTTTTCAAAGGTGAAGGTCTGAACTAATTTTGTATCTCGGCATAAGATAATGCCAAAAAAGAACAAAATCCAAACTTTAATTAATAAAGAAATATATGCCGAAGGTCCTTCTTCGTCTGTCTGAACTAAGTTTAAAAAATTTTCGTAAATTAAAATCAATAGTTTTTGATTTCGTATTAAAATTACTTTCAGTTACTTTTACCTTTAATTGCAAAGAGTTAAGTTATCCTTATGAACATCTTTGATCTATATAAAGTCTCAGTTGCCATTGAAAGTTAACCCAGTATGCTTCAAGAATAGGAACAATGAATTGGCATACTGTAAACTGTTTTGGCATATGTATGAACCATTTCCAAAAGTGGCACTTGGGTGCCTTCATTTATAAACACGGCTACTCAGAAATTATTGAACAGAAGCTTAGTCATTTCGCTTGAGTCAACATGAATCATCGAAAGGTAATAGCTCCTAAAATAGGGAACAGCACAAATAACAACAGCAGGATAACAACCTTCAAGCTCAAGGACTAAGCAAGAAAAAAGAAATTCTCCATGAGTCACCGAACATGGTCAGTTGCCAGTTTGATGAGACTAGGTTGGGAGAAATCGAAGTACAAAGAGATGAGACAAACAAATGAACTGATAGCAATAGAAAAATTGTAGTAGCTTCTTTAATCCTTGAGCTGACCTAAGAATTCCAAGCAACTCAGAAACAGAGCATATACCAAAAGGACATACCAGCTCTCATCGCTGCCACCAGATAATGTGCAAAAAGAATGCCGCAATCGAGCTACTATCTTAACTTATTGAACCTTCATTGAACGTTGACCGAAGAAAGTCCATTCTGTTCAGGGTCAGCTCATTTTAGTAATTCACACGCTGTTGCCACAACACATTGGTACAGCCACTTTGAGGTACATTAACCCGCACGCTCATCACTCTTTTGTACTTCTTCTGTGACTTTGCAGCTTTGATTTTACGCTTTGCGGCATTGTTCCAAAGTTATGGCATACCCGCTGTGTCCTTTACGCAGCAGTGTCCTTCTACAAGCAATTTGCCTGCTTGCCGCTGACATAGCGCTCAAAATTATCGGCCTCTCCTACTAGCTGCTGCTGATAGCTGCTAGTATTTTTGTTTATGCCCACAAAAATTACACATCATTGCACACTGCGAGTGAGGGAGGGAGGGGGCATGTCCTTATTCGGGTGTTGCCAAGTCGCAAGCTTTACTGGTTTTTATAAAACAGCAAGCGCAGGCACGTAGTTAGGATAGCCAATGCTGGGGTATAATCAAAAAATATGCCAGACATAGAATGCGCTGGAAATTTGAAAATGAAAAGAAGAAGAAGACAAGATTGGTTCTCAGAGCGTAAAGGAAAATATGCACCTATAATTGTAAATAAGAACCGTATAATTAGTAGTGAAAGAAAATTTGAAATACATACTACGTTTATACTAGAGGTCTGCATGAATGCATTTGAAAGAGCGACCAAGACATTCATTCGGGTTTGAATCTTTCGCTCGCATGTGCACTTATTTCCAAACACGTGTTGAATAAGCACATATGCCTTAAGAGTGAATGAGATAGCAAAGCAATTGAGTAAATTGTAAGCGCAAGCACATTACTCACAAGCAGTGTACCCACTATTCAAATGTTTTGGTAAACAGAGTGCAATGCAGTGGGTGCACCGAGTATTTAAGGGGCTATACAGAATTAAGAGGCTGAGCTTTTTGTTAAAGAATTTCTGATGGAAAGACGTTTTAGTGTATTAATTATAATTTCTATGCATATTGTGGTCATTTTAAACATTATTTGCCGAAGAAAAGACTTTCGGACGATGCATTACTAACCGGCGCGCAGCAGCGGCTTCGCCAAAATTCTCCAGCTTACCATTCACTGCACCCACTTTACCCACTTCACTCACTATACAATAGCTTTGCTTTGTTACATTCGTTTTGTTTGTTTTGATTGTAGCAAATAGAGCAAGATAACAAATGCTACTCTTACTCTCTTTGAAAATAATGGCACGAGTGGGTATTTGTTTTGGTATTGAGAGGTTTTGTGAGTGTTTCACCCATTCAAATGTTTCACTCGTGCGCCGAGTGCAATGAAATGGGTAACCGTAGTGCACAGGCAAACCAAATGCATTCATGCAGACCTCTAGTTTATACGATACTTTAAATCGGTTCGAGTCAATTCGCATCGACTCGAAACAGTCGTATAAACCCAATTTGAAATCGCCTGGAAAATTTTAAACGTATCGAGTCAAAGCGCTTTGCAAATGAGTTTCAAATTTTCGAGTCGAATCGAAAATGTGTATAAACGGGAAAACAGACTTATTTAAAATTAGTTTATTGAGAGCGGGTCGTAATCTTTGAAAAGGTATGCCGCTCTCTTTTTAAGAGGGGGCCATAATGATTCAGAAGAATAGTGCCAAAGTTTAAGAGCGGACTGTTCTGATTCGGAAGAATAGCTGCAAAGTTTGAGAGTTTTAAAGTTTGGGAGCGCCGTTTACGCTCTATTAATTCGAATTGAATAGTGAAAAAGCCTGAAGAGCGAGTCGCCATAGAACATTTTTTTAATAAGATAAGTTTCCTATATGATATATATGCTTTGATAAAGCTTGGCTCAATTGGCATACAATTAATTATATATCTCAATTTCCATTGTTCTACACTCGCTCTTTGCACCTAACCTTCTACACCCATGGGGACTTTAGTGCTTCAGCAAATTTCGTACAAGTTCTGCCTGCACCAATGCGAATCGCGATGGGCCATTGTCAGTTCAGTGAACTCAATTTGACCTAAAAATTGCCTAAGTGATTTTTTAAGTGAACCCTACTGGGTTGCCTTGTTTTATGAGCCATTGAGATTTTAGACACATTTTGTTGTAAATTCCACCATCACAGCTATGTCAGTCCAACTGAGCAGCAGCGGCAGGACATTTTCGGGAGTGCATACTTTTTGTTGGAATGTGAGAGTATGAGGCAGTTCGGTTATTGGGTAGATTGTCTGCTTGTTGGTCAGATAGAACTGTCTTGTGGTCTATCGTTTGCTCATGGCTCACATTCGAAATGTTTGCCTCTTGATATCTTTGTCTGTGGATCTGGATTTTTGACAGCATTTAAGTGTTTCAATCTATCAATATTTTAAGCTGTCTGGAATATATCCTTAGGCACCTATTAGAATATTTGTAATTAATTTAGTATAACTCTTTACGAGCATATTTTTATTCATGGGCATGTCTCAATTTACTAATAGAGATATATACATACAATAGTATGTATAGCTGATTGGTTGCCGTTAGCCATGCTCTGCCCCATAAATTCCGTAACATATATTATAGCCCTTAAGGGATTTGTTGTGATTAGTTTCATGTAGCATGTTCGATTTTCTTTCAGCTCATTTGCAGTGCCACTTTCTTTGCTTTTCTGTACCTTCTTTTGGCACTTATTTTAATAGCGGTCTATGTGCCTTTTTTTAGAAAATGGCGACGCAGTTAAAAAATATCTGCAGGCCTTCAGTCTAAATGTGTCTCCCTTTTATCAGATTTTAGATTTTCGGTCAGTGACTTAAAAATGGCTTGTATTGAATTAAGCTTAAAATGTTCATGTTTTTCTCCTCTTACCTCGTAATTTAGTGAATTTCTTTTATAGTTTTTCTATAACTAAAACAATACAATTCAATGGATTGCTGTTTTTTTAAGCTGGTAGGTATGCTTCGAAAACTAACCCTTAGCCCTGAGCGAATAGCCATGCCTAAAATGTGAGAGCACAACAATTTTTCCAGGGGACAAATTGACATTGGACAACAAGGATAATTGAGTTGCTAAATTATGCAGTGCTATTAACAAAGGACATGGCTGCGCTAAAGGCCAATGCGATAGAGTGAGTGGGTTAATGACACAGCTAAGAGCAATGCAGGCGGGCAGGCGGTCGGTGTGAGGCCAGACAGCAACTAGCTGGGCGCTAATGTGCTTAATGCTGCAGTTCAGTGTTGCATTTGTGGGTGGCCCACTCCTTAAATTAGAGAGGAGGGAGCGAACAAGAAAGCAGCGTATATGTTCGGAGAAGCATACAAATGCAGTTGCTGCTAAGCTACATACATACAAAAATTATATGCAAAATGTGTGAGGGAGAGTAAGAGATGAAGAATGTAAGAGAGCGAGCGCGTGAGAGCAAGAGTGAGCAGAGAACTTGGCGTTTTACAGTACGAAGGTTAACATTGCAGCAAGCAGCATAGTTTCAGGGGCAATACACACACACTCACGCACACACGTAAAAAGTTGTGCAAAAGCACATGCACACTCATGAACATTTACTCGTACATATGTATGTATGTGTAGAGCAGTCGGTAAATGCCAGAAAACCAAGGGCAAGGACACGCAGGCATGCGCATTTCCTATGCAACGCACACCCACATACACATATACAAGAAAAAAACACAAATACACTTACAATAGGCAAAGGACATTCGCTGTATTGCAACCTTGGTGCAGCCGCTGGTTATGTGTAGGTGTTGAACAAAGCAAGGCAAGGCTGGCTCTCTCTCAGCTGAGAGAGAGAGAGAGAGAGCGAGCGTAAAGTGTACACAACTTCCGATAGCAATGCCTCACTTTTTGTTGTCCAGCATGTCCTTTCAAGATATTTACATATGTCGAACGTCGACCGGCTGCGAGCATGCTCTCGGCAAGTTCGAAGCACCGGCCGGTTATGCACTGAGAAGTGAGCGTGTGTGAGTCTGTCTGTCTGTCTGGCGCTTTGTAAGTCAGCATTGAATTTAGCGTTGTCGTTGCAATACCCCCTTCCCTATTCGACATGTCCTTACATTAGTTTCAAGAAGCAGACAACCGCATTTTTAATGCAAATATTATTGCATACATTCGCAACATTTGACCCTGCACACAAGCACACAATTGCACATGAACAATTGACATGTATTAGCAACATTATTTGATTATCGAGTTAGACAGTTGCCTTGACATTTTTGAACAATAATTTTTTTTGAAAGAAATTTAACTTTAACAACAACAAAAAGTGATCAACAAGGACTTTAGCCATCAAATGGCAGTTTAATTTGTTTTGCTTTGCATTTCATAAGAAATTAATTGTGAAAGAAGAAAATTTCACATATTTACGGTGCTTGTTTATCATTTTGTGTCGCCCTTTAGCAATTGAAGCTACAATTTTGCCTGCTCTTCCAAAGCAGAGCATCATTATATGGCCCCAAGTTTGGCCGCAAACAGCATCACACGCAGGCATATTTTCTGCAATGCGAAAACTTTACAAACCAAACTAAACAAATCCTTGTGGAATGCCAACTTGTCTAGCATCCAACCACTCCAACCGGGATTGCCACTCAGTGCCGCTGCTGCTTATCTGTTTCACCGTTACCGCCAGCGGCCGGCACAGACGCGTTGCAATTCAGGAATTATCCAGACAGCCCTTGATACTAGCGAGATGCGCGACACTGACACCTACTCCCATGCGTCTACCTTTCTCTCTCTCGCTCGCTGTGTCAATCTGTCAGTTCGACTGCCAATTTGGACGCAGCAGCAGCACTAATACTTCCTTGCTCTACTTCTTCGATGTCTCGCATTCTATAATCTTCACCTCACTCTTCATTTGTCCTTATCTTTTTCGTTTCCTGGCCACCATAACTTTTCCTGCTGTATTCTCACTTGTTCTTTAGCGCCACTCCATCTCTGACCCTGATCCACCATTTACCATCACTCCCGATTTTTATACAGACGATTTTCATTGCTGCTGGACCTTTTTCGCTCTTCCCTGACGAGCTTCCTCTGCCGCTTTCAGTGAGTGTACATGACATACTCCCTTACCAAAATCACCTTAATTTTTCCATCTTTTCTACCTTCTATGGTTGTCATCTTCTTGTTCTTTTTCTTCTCGTCGCGCTCTTCTCTTCACTTCCTACTCTTCTTCCTCAATCTCTAATTTTTAGCCTTTTTGCCTTTTTTATCGTCTTTCTTCACACTACATCCCTTTCTCTTTTCTCCATGTACCTCCCTTTTATCTTCTTCTACTTTTCTCCCTTTCTTCTACTTCAACCTGCCTTTTCTGTTCCTTCGCTCCTATTTTTTCATTTTCTACTTTTCATACCTTCTTTTCCATACTTTCGTTTTCTGCTCTCTTGTTCCACTTCTCCTCTAACTGCCTCCATCACCTTTTGCAAAATTTCCTAAACCTTTCTGTTTGCTCTTCTTCTCCTTCTATAATCTTTTCGCCATTCTTTTCCATTTCCTTATCCCCTCGGACGCTCTGCACACCGGCACATTCACTTTTCTCACACCATTCTATTTCAACTACCGCTGCCTTTTGTGCAATTGCAACCCCATTTACGAGTGCGCCGCACTGCCGCTGCCGACGTCGCTGCCACCGCAGAAAATACATTGACTTCTCTAGTCTACTTTTTGCTTCTGCATTCGCAATTTAAATTCTTTTAATGCTTCTTCTTCAGTTTTTGTGCTTTTTCGGTTTTGTATGCGTTCTGCTGTGGCCGCTGCCTTGTTCTTCCACCCCCACTTGTGCCCCTCTGCTTCTTCGAGCACGTCGCCAGACGCTTGCACTTGCAACACCCAGCAGGGCAAGAACAAGAGCCGCGCCTCAGCCATGCTATCATACCCCGACCTACCCATACCCCAATCGACTTAAGCTCTCACTCTCTCACCTTGGCTCGTTTCGTCTGATTTCGTATGTTCGTTTGTTCTTTCATGGCGTTGTTTGTGTGTTTGTGCATGTGCGCCCGACGACGACGCCTGCATGTACGTGCAGTTCACCTCCTTCGGCAGCATGCACAAGCGCAGACATTGCAGGCTTTCGGCAGTGCAGTGCCATTTGCCTGCGTTTGCATGTGTGTGTTGTGTGTGTGTGTGTGCTTTCTTGGTCGTGCAGTCGTAGTATTTTTCGCTTTTGCAAATTTTTCGCTGTTAGTCTCGTTAACGACGTCATGTCGTTCGTTTGTTCGTTCAATCGTTCGTTCGTTCGTTGTTCGCCGTTGGTTAGTTCGAAATTTTTTGACCAATTCGCGTATGTTTCTTCGATTTTAATTATAGTTTATTTTATAAACTCTTACGGACTGTCGTCTTGAAAAAGTGCATAATTAATATAAAAATTTTAATTGTGCATGCGAGAGTACGGATTACTGTGTTTGTTTGTGCAGTGTTGACATAATTTCTTAGCAAAAAATAAATGCCGATCATCACAAGGTCTGCAGAATCCCCCATGAGACTACTCAAAATTTATATAAATTGATCTTGAAGCTTTTCTTCACGCTCTCAGTATGGGGATAATAAAATGCAGGCGGTGGATCATTTTACGAAAGAAGTTACGTTGGAGCAAGGTTTTAAAGCATACCTACTTCAAGGAGCTCTGTATATAACAAGGCATATGTACATATGCATACTTCAAATGGATTTTAAGTTTTTCAAATAGAATTAAAATTTTTCTACTGAAATTCAGACTTTGCAAATAGGTTTCAGAAGACTACAAATGGATATCTGAATTTTCTGTTCAGGATTTTTGATTTTGCAAGGGGATTTCAGTAAACTGCAAACAAAGCCCAGATAAACAGAAAAGTTTTCAGAAAAATGTTCAAACACGGTTCGTTCAAAATTTAAAAAAAATTAAATTTTTTCGTTTAGGAATTTTAAATTCGATGTGAAATAATTAGTATTTTTTGAAATTTCGTAAGCGTTGCATATTTTAAAAGGGCTTTGTGGTTCGGCGCATCCCTGGAAAGCCCAAGCGCTTAACCGCAACGACTTTTTCGGTTGCATTTCAAAATTGAGAAAAAACTGAAATCCTTTGCAAATGCATACCTCACGTCTAAAATTCGATTGCACTTGACATTCCAGCCAGACAATGATGTTGCGGTGTGTATTTTTGCAGACACATACTCGAATGTGTATGTGCATATATGCATTATGTTTTCCCATTCCTGCAGGAGCTCAAGCAACCCTTGCAAGTTATAAAATTGAACTGCCTGCAACAAAAGCGGAATAATTTCCACACTCTCATCTAACAAATTTTTGGCAACTTGCACTGTGATAACCCTCTTCTATACCCTCCAAACCAAACCAAACCAAACCAACCGAAACCAAGCCAACCCACTGTACACTTGCACCACTTGCACTACCAACTCCAGCCCACTGCAGTTTAACAGCGACGCCATCGCAACAGCTGTTAAGTCTTCCCTTTTTTAGCAGTTTCGTATTCTGTCGGCGCTGCTCAAATTCGTTGCGCTGTTAAAATATAATTTTGTTGGTGTGGGTGAACTTGAAAAATGCTGTCTGCATTGTCATTTGCATTGCTACTCGCCTCTTCAAAGTACTCTCGCTCGCTCACTCGTTCGTTGGTGGGTTTGCTCGCGCTCAATTTCAGTGTCAATGTCGCTGAACGCAATTTCGCACGAACAGTGCACACACACACACACGCATACATACATTTATATATAGATGGCGCGGTGTTTGCTTGAGCGGCAAGTAGGCAAGTACCCACGAATGCCGTAGCAAAATAGAAAAAGGCAATAAAAATACAAATTTCTGGGCATGCAAGTTCATTTGCAATGCCAACAGCAGAGTGCACGAGAGTGAGAGCTAGCTCGAGCAAACGCGCCTGCTCCATGAGTAGTAGTGAGCTCGCTCTCGTGAGCATTCAGTGTTAAGGTCATACTGCAAATGCATGTGAAGTACGCACATGTAACCTTTGGCTGTGTTGTTGTTGTTGTAGGCATGTCTCGGCCATCGGCAGTTTTCGTTGGGCTTTTGTTGATTAGTTTTGCTATTGAGTGGCGCTGTACTTGTTGTAGTTGTTGTTTTTGTTATTTCTCTCAATTGCTGTAAGTGCTGTTTTTTTTCTTCAATGTATTGACTTCCATTTACAGCGCTCAAATGCGGTTTCATGCGGTCGTGTACGAGCACACTCTGACGTATGCGGAAGAATTGATAATAAATTCTCGATTTTTGTGTGCGGCATTTTTTCGGTGGATTTATTTTTGGGCATTCGTGGTTGCACGTAAAAAAGTAATTTGTTGCCAAGTAAAATTGATAAGAAGAGGCGTTGAGAGCAGCAAGCAATTTAACTGCAATCAAATTGTTGCTTGAATTTGGTAGCTAATAGAAAGAGAACAGATAGCTAATAACATTTAACTGATTTTTTTCGATTTAGAAAAGCGAAATCAAAATTGTTATCGCTTTTGATAAAATGAATGAATTTTGAATTTGAAAACATGCTTTGCTTCTGCCACGCCATCGCCAGAACTCGTCTGATTAGGAGCGCCTGTGTTTTCAGGGCTCGAACAGATCTTGAAACTAGGTATCAAGTCCTTTTGGAAATTTATGAAACACACTCAAATTCTGACAGATCATTACTTTGACAATTCCTATACCGAACTGACATCGCTAAGAACCCAACAGGGTCTATGCGTAGCCTTTTTTTAGGCAGCCAGCTGAACATAATCTAACCTCATAAAATTAATGGAACTAGCATTGGAAATCGGAACACAGATTAAAAATACTTTAATGTTTCTTCAAAATTAAACTTGGATCAGCGAAACTGAAATAGAAGCAAAAAAAGTAAAATTCTTCTTCTTCTTCTGCTAATCCTTGTACGTTTTACTAATACTATGTATAACTATTGTACTAGTTTAAAAAATTGGCATTGACATTCATAAAAGAACAGCCTTCCGTAGCATCTGCGCGTGCTAATGCTTCCTTTGTCCTTTTAGCTCTAAAATGATTCGATTGTCCTTGCAGTCTTAACCCTTTCATGCATTTGTTGTATATGTACAACATCGCACTTTGAGAGCGTATTTCTTCTTTGTAACGGTATATTTTGTCAAACGAAGTTTGCCAAAAATTACTACGATACCTTTACTTTAGTTTTATGTTGTTCTTTTACTTTAGTAATAAGATTATGTATGCCAATTTTTGATTTTCATGTGCTGAAGTCGGACGATTTTGGAGCATGAAAAATTTACAATATTTAAATGTTTAAATTTTGATGAAAACCTTTAACAATTTCAACGGTGATTTTTTTCCAACAAGAATATTTAATATAGAAGTGAAATAAATCAAGAAACAGGTAAAAATAATCTTCATATGGTTTGTAGAGGCTAAAACTCATCTGTAGTTTGTATACAACATGGTGCATGAACGGCGTGTTTTATAGTTCAAATGTTTGATTATTTTGTGTTTCCGGTTATTTTGATTTCGCTTATTTTCGCTACAATTTTAGATTCTTTTAGTAACTTTTCGAGTGTTATTGCGTATTTTTGTACACTTCATCTATTATGGACCTAACAAAAGGGTTAACTATTGAAGAAATTAACAAAAGTTTATGTTTTTCGGCAGATTAGTTTTTTAGATAGAATAGTTTTATTCGGACTGAGTTGCTAAAGAGAAATGACTTAGACTTTACCATTAATGCGTCTATTTGGAGTAATTAGTCGATTATTAACTATTAAAATTCACATTAAAAGTCACTAATTACGTTTTCTGGCAAAAACCGGAATAGCTATATGACCTGCCCATTGGGAGCAACAATTCTAATTATTTGTTGTTGTACAGTTGAAATCGCTTTGTTTCAGAACAGAAATAGACAGCTATTGTCATGTCTCTTTGGAAAGTCAGTCTGAATAAAATTATTCTATCGAAATTAACAAAAAAATTCAAATTATGACCTAATAGCTGAAAAATGGTATGAAAACAAATTACAACTTTTGTCGACGGATTATATGGTATTAAACCTATACATATCTTCGTGTCGCCGATGAAGTCAAAAGGCTAAAAAGTTTATTGAAGTATCATTGTCAAACATTGTTCAACAATACAATCGCTTTATGGGAGGAGCGCACTTAGTTGATATGCTCTGTGAGTTGTATCCTATACAACCATCGATCCCGAAAATATATTATATTTTCTTTTGGGTGCTTTACTCCTCAGTTACGAATAGCTAGCTTATATATAGACGGCATTGTGAGCTTACTAAAGTCAACGAAAGAGAAACGCTAACTCTAATACAGTTTTATAAACAAATTGCGATTGGATTAATTCATACAAACACTTTTAGTCTAGGGAAACGTGTCCGTCCATCAAGTTCTCCACAAACTACTCCAACATCTTCAAAGCGTAAAGTACTTTATACAATTCAAATTGAAGATGTCCAGTACGATGGAATTGGCCGTTTTCCATCTTACAAGCAACGCAGTCGCGTTACAAACTTTGTAAAATTGGTTTCACAACTGTAATATGCACTAAATGTAAATTATCCCTATGTTTTACCCCTAAAATAAATTGTTTTACTGATTATCATGTAAAATAATACAATTCTATTATATTTTGAAAGACATGGTTACATTTATTGCTTACTAAATAAAACTAAGTTCTGTTTTCATTTCACAAAAAAGTATGTTCTTTTTACTTCGTTAATGCACCATGTTGTATAAGTACAACATTTTTTTTAAACTAGTAGGAGCGATTAAATTTTTACCAAAAAATTTTTTTTCTTTTATTTGACCCCAATATAGTCAGAAACAAGTGCTTAAAAAAATCTAACTGCCCTGTACAAGTTTGGCGCATGAAAGGGTTAAGATAGTTATCCAATTTTTTTGTGTCCTCAGAACCCTCATAGCCTTCATCTTACACTTGTCTGATATTTCTGCTATTTCAATTGACCTTCCATTGTCCTTTCACTGTGCTTCCACAATCCCAAAGATCCTTGCACAAAACTATACAATTTCTAGCAATAATTCCCTTCAGTCCTTCAGCAGCCATATGCAACCCTGATAACTCTATTAGATAGTTTCAATAAAATTCTTTTTGAAATGCTCTGCTGGGAGCGAGCAAAACGCTACGTTTGCCTGTAAGGTCCTTGCCACCTACACAAACACCCTGCTACACTGCTACTGACTGGCAGACTAAACCTACCTCAACTCAGCATGGTTACAGAAATTGTCACTCACATTTGCCGAGTACCCCCCTGGCAATCGCCATCACCACCCACCCCTGATGCATGCTGATTCAACATATAGCAGGGTCGCTTGCACCCTCTAGCGCCATTTCAAGCACACACCCAAAATATATACACACACACACACACACACACACACACATAGAAAGAGCTCGTGTAAAGTCGTCACCTTGCGGCGTCGCTGCTCGCCTTCCTGCTCAATACCGACGACAGTGAGCAGCACTACTACCCCACAATTACCCTAACCCAGACTGCAATTAATTTGCACTTGGCGTGTTGTTGTTATTTATGCATGCTATACACACACGCACACACACTTTTGCACTCTGCATTATGCTCGAAATGCTCTCTCGTCTCACGATTTCAAGTTTACTCTTTGAGCATACGGTAGGTGTTTTGGCCGCTCATTCCAACATAAAACTTCTCCACTCGCACACTTCATTGCTGTCAAACTTTGTGCACAGTGAGGCTATTAACCCTCACTTTGAGTCACTACTGAGCGCGAATATTAATGCATTGCTCATGCAATTGAAGCCTCTGCTTGGCCAGAACTGTTCCGGTACTGGTCACCAAATAAAGTTAAGCATCATAACGAGTTCGCATACCCGAAACCCGAAGACTTCCAAAAGGCGTCAAGAGGAAAACAAAATGCCATGGCCATTAAAAAGTGGCCCCTGCCTGAAACCATAACAATATAACCATGGGCAATCGCTGAGCGGGCTATAAGCTGGGATATCGCGGCTACGATTACATGGCAGAATTCAAGAAAAATCTGGGTGCTGAAGAAAAAGCCAAAAAGCTGTGAAGAAAGATTGAGCTCATAATGAAGCAGCTCCAT
This sequence comes from Neria commutata, assembly GCA_963457695.1. Taxonomy (NCBI): domain Eukaryota; kingdom Metazoa; phylum Arthropoda; class Insecta; order Diptera; family Micropezidae; genus Neria; species Neria commutata. Next base: position 40,393,716 of record OY735248.1, read on the forward strand.
AAGAGTCTCCATATATCATATCCCAATTTACTCTTTTAAAAAAACTGATCACATTAGTTCTGATATTTTTAAATAATAAATTATATCCCCCTCTTAATAGCTAATCGAATAATATCAGCTATCATTTTGAAAAATATTTCACATTCCCATTATTATATCGATTGTTCGGTACTAACTATCGGTTTTATTGTATCTGCTGCAGGACACGCTCTCAGATATCGGATTTGCCCATTCGAATGAAGCTCACTAAACGAAACTCAGCTGGCATTGGCCTTAGAACAAGTTCTCTGAGCCACGGTCATGCCAATTGACTGACATTGTTAGCTGTACTTCACATTGTTGCTTTTCTGGCTGTTTATAATTGTTTGCTATACTATGTACATACATATGTATATGTATGTACCTCTTCTGCCACATATTACAAATTACACTGACGCACCCTGTGCTTTCTCTCTGCATGTATTGCTCTCTCGCGTTGTTTCGCTTTCAGGCTCTCTCGCTGACTTTTTATTTCTTTTGATTTTCACTTTCATGTAGACGGGAAGTAGAAGCCCCCACTGTCACACTGTCACTGTCACTGACAACTGCGACTACATTTGTTTGCATTTGTATTTGTTTTTGGCAGCGCTGTTATTCATTGTCGTCGGCTCTGTTATGCTCGTGCGTTGCGCTGTTGTTGTTCTTGCTGCTTTTTGCTAGTTGGAGCACTTTTGTTGTTTATGGCTGTTGTCTGAACATATTGTTTTTTGTTCTGAGCGCTTCGTGCTCGGCTCTGTACGTCGCTCTGTGCTCGTATGTGTGCATGTGTGCTGTTCTGTTCTGTGTTGGAGCTCCTCGTTTAAATTCGCAATAATTCGTGTGCGACGTTGCGATTCGCTCGTTCATTCGTTCGTGCGCTATTTGTTGTTTTGCTGTTTTGGGGCGCGCTCCAATGCGAACGCTCATAGAGGCATTCAGTAAGAGAAAGTACGGCACAGGAAGTGGTACAACAGCGTACCTTACTGCGGCTCCAGCACACGAGCAAACACAAGAACAATTGCAATTAATTTTGTGCGCGCGGCTTACACGCTATAACCAACACAAACACACACGCGCAACCAAGAAACAAACAAAACAACGCTGTGCAAAATTGTTTAAAGGCAATGTTTGGTAAAAAAAAAGTAAGTGTAAAAATATAATTTGAATTTGACAAAAATTTAAATATAGCAAAATTGTGCAAAAAAGGCATAAAGTAAAAGTGCAAGTAAAAACAAAAAAGGAAAGTGAATTACCAATGAAAATTCTGCATAAAGCACAATAAAAAGGAATAGAAGAAACATAAGGCAAAGTAAATTAAAATAAAATGCCTTCATAACAGGCTAAGAAGAAAACAAAACAAAGCGTAATAACAAATTAAGAATAGAACATGCTCATACAAAGCAAGTAAAAGTTTATAACAAAAGAAGATGAAAAATTAGACAAAATAAATGAAAGCAGAAAAAGAGCTGCAAAAAGAGCTGCACAAAAGGCACATAAAGAGATATAAAATCAAAAGTGTTGCTAGTGAAGAGCAGTATGAAAATGCCGAAAAAGTTGTGAAAAATAAAATTCCTAATAAAAAGCCAGGTAAAAGGCAGCGAAAACTGAAGTAACAGAACTACAAATACGAATTTCTGTTCATAGGCAAGAATTATGTATGAATATGCTTACTGAAGGCTATAAAAAGCAACTAAAATAAAGCAAAGTAAATAAAAATTTTTTGCAAAAAAAACAACATTTTTAAAATTCAAAATTCATTAAAGCTACTAAATTCATTAAAGCTAATAAAAAAGTAGGAACGAAAAATATTAAAAATATGACAGCAGAAGTTAATTAACTTTATTGAAAATCAAAATTTCTGGAAAAGACTTAAAAAGAGAGCAAAATTCCTTAAAAATGTTTAAGAAAAACTTCAAAATAAAAAAGCACTAATCAATCTGCAGAAAAGTGCCAATAAACAACAACCAAAAAGTCCTTATATGTAGGCAAAAATGCAACTGTGGCACAGCTGGCAGTTAAAATTGTCGGAAAGCAAATCTATGGGACTCATAATGTACTCGTAGAGGATGTAACAAAAGGGATTAAAAGTGCAGCTGAGTGTGGCATAAATATGTGACAATGTGTGTCCGTTTACATATACATGCATACATATATGTACGCATGTACACTAAAAAGGCAGCTAGTCAAACCTAACCTTACTTAACTTCGTGCTGGTCAAAAAAAGGCAGCGAAAAAGTTGAATTGGTTACGCTTTGCCTTGCAGCATCCCAACCTACGTATTTTTTACCTTCATCTAGCTTTTTTTCCATTGCACACTTTTTTTTTTTTTGGGTATATGTACTTCAGTTTCTTCTACTATGTTGGTATGTGTGTGTCCTTGTCCTTCTCAATTTTGTTGCCAAAACAGTGAAGCAGTTGACATACCCAATGGAAAAAACTTCATACATTTCCTAATAATTTTCATCACTGTGCTGCGAACTGTACATATAGATGTGCGATTACCATGTAATGCAGAAATTCATCTCTTTAGCAAGTGCATCGCTTACCCTAGTGAATTACGAAAGCATAAGCATACAAATTTAAGTTGTTTTCATTGAATTTTTGATTAATCATTTTTAAAGATTACCAATTACATTACCTAGTAATGACAGATTTTCAAAGCAAACCCTTTCATTGTAAAACCTACGTTGAACATTTTCTTGTGCTGTGGCGAATTTTCTACATATCTGGGATACATGATTTTTTGCACGTAGAAAATTTAATGAGAAATTAAAATAGCTCAAAGCAATATAGATCATGCAGGCTATGTGCATACATACATATGTTGAAAATGTAAAATATACAAAATCATTTACATATTGGCATCTTTATTTTTTCTACTTTTCCGTTGGTTTTCTAACAGTTTTCCTAATTCTAAAGTTTTCAAAATCGCCAAATCTGACAATTTGAAGCATTGCACAATTTCCTGCTGGGCTGTTTCCTTTCAACAGTTAACAGATGTTGCCAACCCTTTTCCGGCAGCTTCTTTTATTTTTTCCAGCTCTTCTTCTACTTCATCTCAAATTGTCGAAAAAGACTGTGCGATTTCAATATGTGGCAATGTACCTCCCCCTCTGTCCCTTTGACAAAATATAAATAATTAGATACTTTTCTCTTTGCTCCTTTAAATAATTAAGTGAGAAGTTTTGGCAAATACCTGCCCTCTCTACCCATTACAAAAGCACTAAAAAAAATATGGCAACCGCCATATCATGCAGCGACCAATTTGGCCTTTGCGGCAGCCTCGACCTTCCACTCTTGCCCCTAAGCTGCACAGTGGCCAATGCTTTACGGCTGCCTCCCCCTCACCTTGTGCAGCAACAAATGATGTTGTTATTGTTGTTGGCGGCTTGTAGTCGTCACACTTGCAGGCGGCTGCAAGCTGCACACGGCCGCAGCCGCTGCCACTGTCAATGTCAATGACGATGCCGTGTTTGTTGTTGTTGTTGCACGCTGGCCATTTTGCTGTGGCGTTGCATGTGTTGTTGCTTTTGTGTGTGTGTGTGTGTGTGTGTGTGTGTGTGTGTGTGTGTGTGTGTGTGTGTGTGAGTGCTTACATTTTGCTCACGCTGGCCGCACAATTTTTGTGGCTGCGGCAAGTGCGGTTGCTTATCGGGGCATGCCGCCGCACGTCAGCACGTCATTGCCAGGCGGTTTTGTTGTAATTTTTTTGTTGTTATCGCACTCATGCTAAATAAATATTTAAAAGTAAGCAAAAATACAAATATTGTTTGTTTGCATACAAGAACAACAAAAACAAAGCAAAAAGAGCAGTGCACTTTTTTACTCAAAATATTAGGGAAAAAAACAAATTGCTCATTTAAAAAGCAACAAAAATAAGTGCAAACTTATGAGCAGCTTTGTTGTTGTTTTGCTGTCAGCTCATGCTACGCTCTTTGGTAACCTGATCTCGTTCTCTTCTTCTGATTTCTACAATCAAATCACATACAATTTTTGAAATAATGAATGATATTTTAAAATCAATTGACTTATGTTTCGGTTTCGAGTTAGATTAGATTGTATTTTTTGTAGGGATCTAATCTCCTTGTTAGAGGGTCCCATTGTGGTAACTCTCCATCTATTTACAAATCCTCATGGATGTACAGCTTCACAAGGTATAAGGTGATTTCCTTTGGCGATTTTTCTTGTGGTTGTAGGTATAAGTGTTCAGTTCCTATTTCTTCAGCATCGTTATATATTCGACACTTGCTATACTGTACTGTACCCGTGATAGATATATGTACATATGTTTCACTACCTTACAGTGTCCTGTCAAGAAGCCCGTGCTTCTTCGCAGCTCATTTGCTCTCTTTTGAGAAGCTTCTGGCATAAATGTTTTCGCCTGTCCGGTCAGAAGGTAACGTTTCGTTTCAGTAAAGTGTGGCTTTCCTTGTCTGCCATAGTTTCAACTTATGCCTAATGAAGCTCCACGGCGGCAGACCGCAGAATGGTTTCGATCCGAAAGAAATCTCGAATGCACCTTTTCTTGCCAATCGGTCAGCCATTTCGCTTTGCTGCCAGCGCTATTGGCTTTTTGAAGTATCTTGTTTTCCAGAACTTCAAGAACTACTTTCAGCTGCTGTTTTTCTTCATGTTCATTGAACTTTGCTTGGAAATTTGGTTTTCTGTAAACATTTTTTAAAGATAACAAGTTTTTCGTTGCAAATATTGCAAAAATTGACATAAATAACAGAAGCAGAAAATTCAAAGTGCAACAAGCACACAGGCACACACACACACACATGCACCTCTGCCCGGCAGTTGTTTTTTACAGCTGCCACAACTGCTTTAATTATAATACTAGCGAAATATCAAAATTTACAGTTGTCAATTGTTGACCAAATTGTTTTTTCTAGTTGTCGTTTTTTTGATTTTTTTCCAATTTTGGCATTTTGTTGCTTTTCTGCATTTTGTTGTTGCTTTTCTTTGGCGCCTTGTAGCAATCACGTTGGCGCCTCTTCTAAAGAAAAGCTGTTTTTCGAACGCCAAACTGAGCATAGAAAATATTGCAAAATCTTGAGCTCAAAATGCAAAAAAAATTATGTAAGCAACAAAAGAAAGAAAAGCTGCTATTACAAAAGCAACACAGACAATTTCTTCCAATAAATCTGCTGAGCTTTGAACTGGGAACTGCCGAGCATTTCTCGAATTATAAATTAAGAATGGCTAAAATCTGTTTTTGATTAATCAAATCGATTTCAGAAGTAATTGAATTGTTATTTAGAGTTTATAAGTTGGTTTCATAAATCGATTTCAGCTTATTAAATTGATTTCAGAAATGTTAAACTAGATTTCAGATAAATCACTTAGAATTCTGGACCTTTAAATGCATTTGATATAAGTCAGATAGATTTTAGAAACTGGCAAATTAATTTCAAATTAGTCAAATTGTTTTCAGATTAATCAAGTTGATTTCAAATTGATTGCAGAAATTTATAAATATATTTTAGATTGGTCAAATTGAGTTCAGAAGTAGTTAAATGGGCTTCATATCTGAAGCGAAATTTACATCAGAAATAAAAAATTGATGTCAAATATAATTATTTTGTAGGTACTTGTCGCTTCGCTACTCCTTCCCCTCCCCCGCCCCACAGCGTTTGGCAATCACTGCTCTTATGATTTAAATAATATAAGAACAAATTATCATAGATAACAATTAATAATGTGTATGTTTTCTTTTTTCAATTTTAGCAATTTCGTAAAGTGCAAAAAATATTTGAAAATATAAAATAAATAAAATGTATTTTATAAAATAATTTCAACAAAAATTACCAAAAAAAAAACAACATAATAATTCAGTGTACAGTAAAAGAAGCATTAAATAAGAACAACAAACAACAGTAGAACAACAACAACAAAAGCATGCAATTTTATGCATGGTGAAAGTGAATTTAAAATAAATTTATTTGAAAAACAAAAAGAATTTGTGAATGTAAAAAGTTTCAAAATGCTTTGGAAATTTAAAAGTAATTCGTCAAAAATAACTATTAATTTTAAAATGTTATTAAAATAAGCAAGAAAAAACAAACAAAAAAAAAAACAATAAAAAAAAATAAAAATTCTGTTTTGAAAAAAAGGCCAAGCCAAAAAATCAAAAGGTTTTGAATTTGCAAAAGCCTTTTCAAGTTGCCAAAAAGAGTGAATGCTGTTAAATGGCAATAAAAAGTTTTTTTTTAAAAAGATGCAACATTTTTGGAAAATCAGCAGCGCAACGGAAAATCTTTGCTATGCAAACTAAATTTTAGCTTGACTAAATAGAAGGAAAAAAATTAGAAAGTTCAAGCAAGCCGCGAGCGTTTTATAAGCTTTTAATAAAAGTGCTACAAACTTTAAAAAACAACAACAACAAAAATATATATTTCCAAAATATTTGCAAGGTTTTGAAAAGTGCCGCCGCTTTGTGCATGTGCAACAATTTTTCAACTCAGGTTTACTATAAATGTTACTACAAATTGCTGTAGTTTTGTAAAACCGTTAGTTTGTGAAAAAACCCAGAAATTCAAAAAAAAAAAGAAAAAACAAAAAAAATTGCAAAAATAATTGTTTTCGTGTGAGTTAATTATTAATTAGTGCTTAATATTACAAAGTAAATTTAATCTTAATCAAAAATAAACTACAACAAAATATTATTACATATATAAAATGTATATATTTTTATAAAGCTTAAAACACTGGAAAGACAGCTGTCAACTTTTCATATTTTGGATACATTATTAAGCACAACTTTTACATCAATCAACAATAAATACAAGAACCATAACAACAACAACATTATCGCCGATATTAACATCTTTACTTAATTCTATGTAAGTACATATTCGAAACGCGGGAAGAAGGGTAATATTTTAGCATCATTATCTATTCAACAAGCTTCAGCAGTTGCCATTAGAGAAGTAAAAGGATTCTATTGTATATAGCTCTATTTTCCGACTAATGATTCTAGAATAGAATTGGTCTATTGGTCTAAATTGAAGGTTCGCCTGTCAGAAATTGCTATTAGATAGAGGGATTCTATATATCACGATCTTTCGACGAATAGTTCTAGAAGTTAATTGGGCTCAGTTGAGGCTCTGCCTATTGTTCATGGAAAATCCGCACGCACTTAAGCCAGTAAGCAAGTAAGGTGGTCCTTGGTTGAGTCTGAAGAAGAAGACTACATATTAGGTAAAGGCATTCTTTATAACTCTATCTTTCGTCTAATGATTTTAATCATATTTTTTTATCTTTATTATCATGATCTTTTCAACAAGCTTTATCAATTGCCATTTGAGGATTAGAGGAATTCTAAGTATATACAAACTCGATTGAAAGATCGACTAATGATTCTACCAATTTCTGGGTTCTGAGCCTGCTATTATTTCAACTCACTTTAAATCAAGCGTCTATCAACGACAGAGTTGTTACTCAACACGGTCAAAGATCGGCGATCTAGCTGAATCTAGAAAGACAAAACTCCTGCTTCCAAACGTCGACAAAAGAAAATGTTAATTTCTTAGGTCCCTTAATTTTAAGAACTAAAGACTTCTGGTTGGCCACACCTCCTGGGTCTGATTTTTACTATACCTTATGATACTAACAACTGAACCATTAATATATTTATTTTTTCTTTCTTGTTCTTTACAGCATAACCTCACTTTAAATCAAGCAAACGACGCATCTCTACTCATCAGCTCTACACTATATCATATATGCAGCATAGCTCTTCAACTCTACGTAGATCTAAGGACATAAGGACGTAGCGGCCCATAACTATTCTTCAGGCAAAGACATCAATTACCAATTGTAGTATTATTAGCAACTAATACAAATATAGCCACATACTTATACATATATATTCATATGCATAAATACATATACAACACACGCATACATACGCATACTCATAGCATTTAAGGTGCGCAACTGAAGGCAGGTTTAAGGACAACGCTAAAATTTAAGATAACCCACAAATACAAAGCATTATAAGGATAACAATAAGCAGCAGTTAAGGACAACAACAAAAAAGATATTGCAACTTGAAGGCTGAACCAAATGTTTGTTTTTTTCACTTTGGAAAATTTAAAATTACAACATAAATTTTAATACCATAAAAGAGAAGAAGAAGAATAACTACAACAAAATCCGAATAACTAAAATATATTTTTGTAAGAGAGCAACAAAAAAAAACACTAAATCAAGCAGCAAAGAAGCAGAGACTGATTTTTTACGCATAAGAGTAGCGCCTAAGAGAGCAAACAAGAGAGAGAGAGAGAGATAGGGAGAGACAGTTTGTAAGTAGCAGCAAACAAGTGATTCAGGATCAAATCCATAAGATACGAACGAACTTTTTTAAAAAAGAAATTTGCCAAAATGTTGAAGAAGCTGAAATGCATTGAAGCGACTGCAACGCTGGCCAGCAGCGCTGTGCAACAAATGGCAGCAACATCACACAACAACAACACGGGCAGCAGCAGCGGCAACAACAACAACGGCGGCGGCGCCTTGTTGAGCGCCAATGTCAAAATCATCAAAACGGAGCCCATCGATTTTGAAATGTTGCATTTGGAGGAGCAGGATTTGCGTGAGCGTCGGCTCACGCGTGATGCTGAGACCACAACAACAACAGTGCTGGCACAGCAGCAACACCAACAGCAGCAACACCAACAACAGCAAGCTCAGCAGCAGCCCACACGCTATCAACACGTGCAGGTGCAGACGGTGCCGCCGCGACAGCCCAGCGGCCTGACCACGGCCAGCGCCAACACGCAGAAGGTCATACTGACGCCGCGTGTGGAGTATGTGCAGCGCAGCGGTGGCAGCACCACCATCAAGCACATATACACGCAACATGCTGCGGAGCAACATCATCAACAACAACAGCAGCAACAGCAGCAACATGCAGCGGCACAGCTGCGTCGCGCCTCACGCTCGCCCAGCTCGCTTCCCGAGCATGCCGTCGGCTCACCGCAAATCATCATCACGCGCACGCTGCCCAACAACACTGCTAGCGGCAGCAACAATGTAGCGCAACACTTGCAGCGTCGCCATTCGGCCAGTCCTTCGGCCGCGCATTATCAGCGCCTTGCTGTAACCAGCACAGGCTGCGGCGCAGCAGCCTCACCGCCGCCGCTGCAGCCACGGCAACACTCGCCACCCTTGCAACAACAACAGCAGCAACAACATGTGCGCGTCATACGCGACGGCCGCTTGTATGAGGAGCGCCTTGCCGCCAGCGCCACGCTGTCGCGTCGTCATTCGGTTTCGCCGCCGCCGCTGCATCATCACTCGCGTTCCGCGCCCGTTTCGCCGGCCGCCGCGCGTCGTTACTCCATTTCGCCGCACGAGCAACATGTTGCTCAGGAGCTAACGCCACACGCGCTCAACGTGCAATATCAACGTCGTTCGCCACCAGCGGCGCCATTGGCGTCCGCAGCGTCAGCTCATGCCACGGTCACCGCCACGGCCACGCAGTCGCAGCAGCGGCAACAGTACAGCGTGACGCCGGCGCGTAAATATGTAGTCAGCAATGGCGGCGGCGGCGGCGGCAGTCGGCAAGTGAATGTTATATCAACAAATGTTGCGCAGCATCAGCAACATCATTACGCAGCTCAGCAACATCATCAGCAACAACAACAGCAACACCATCATCATCATCATCAGCAACAACAACAACAACAACAACAACAGCAACATCATCAGCAAAGTGCAGCCACTTCAACATCGTCAGCAACAACATCTTCGTCATCTTCTTCTTCGTCAACGTCTTCGCATGTCTTTCGCACGCCTGTCGTCTCCAGCAGCAGCGGCAGCCGCAACAACAACAACAGCAGCAGCAACACGTCGATGCGTCCACCGCCGCCGCCACCACCTCCGAAAATCAAGAACACTTCGTCGCCCATGTCGTCGGTGGGCATGGGCGCTGGATCGAGCAATAGTTGCGGCAACAACATGAGTGGCAATTGTGAGGAGCCCTCAAGTTCGATACCCGATCTAGGTGAGTGCCTAAATTATATACGTACCTACCATATATAGCATGTCTAGAATGAATATATATATGTATACCATACCTATATGGATATATCTTAATATATAAAAACGTTTGTGCGTATGTATGTTGCAGCATCACGGCTGAACCACAGAAGCGATCGACCTTATACTCACAACATATGTTCGTGTGGTGCTCTGAATGGTTTTTTTTTTCATGTTAGACCTTCCTAAGTGTTGCCACGGTGGCGTTTTTTCGAAAATTCTTATTTATGGACCGATTTGGCTCAAATTTAAACCATATAATACTAAAGTTGACATATTATTTAAAAAATTTCTACCATAATTGAGATACATTTCAAAACAAATCTTGGAATAAAATAATTATTTTAGGCAGAACAACGTTTGCCGGGACAGCTAGTGTATGTATATTCCTTGGAGTAAATATCGAGCGATATTAAGCTAGTTGAATCTAAATGAATCTTTGGTACTTCACATGTCTATATAAACTACTGTGATGCTTACATATGTATATACGAAAAATAAGAGTCTAGGAGACTTTCACACATTCCACATTTCTTTTTACTGAACAATTATTAAAATCTTAGCTATGTAGAGAGCGCGCTCAAATAAAACTGAGCTAAACAATCGCAAAACAGTCTGAAACGTTTTTTTGGTACAAAATCTTATCTTTCAAACGCCATCTTGCGTAACACGATCGCACTTATACAACTCAAGATACAGATTACTATTGGAAAAATGTATACCTCCCTGGTTCGATCCCGATTGGAGTATGCATCTTTTTTATGAAATCCAAAAATATTTTTTGAGCTTCGGTCTTCGATCCCTGAAGTTTACCGATCCCATTCCGCCGTACTCATTGCGTTGCTCCCTTATTAATCTAAAGTCGCTTGAAAGTAGAAGGAAAATGTTATTCCTGTTGTCCCAGTCCCCATCTCCTCAGTCTAACCGACTTCAACGTTCCCTCTAGGGTGCTACGTCACTACGCTTTGTTTGTCATTCCCCCTTGTAGGTCTAATTATGCCTCGAACGCGCCTTTGGTTCGGTCTCTGACTGAATTCAACAAAATCTCAGCCGTTCTTGATTTGAATCTTTCCATCTCGAGCTTTGCTTTAAAAAAATGGTTAAACTTATATTATACTTAATTAAATAATCCATCCATGGTTATTAGCTTCTCTAAGTATTTCTACATTGTGTTAGTCTAGTCTGTGAGGTCCCTACCATAGACTGAATTTATGAATAAAATATAAAATTAGAAAAATAATAATGGATTTCCTTTTACTACACCTGAGATATAAAAATTAAAAATTTTACATTTTACCTTACCGCCTACTGCTGTCTCATGTCATTTAGCCTGATATTGTGGTGATTCATATTTGTTGCTGTCAAGTCAACACGTTGTTGTTGTTGTTTATTGTTGGCGCTAGAAAACGTTTCAATTTTGCTGTTCCTTCTCATATTTTTGTTGTTGTTACAAATGCATACAAATGCCATAGTCTCAAGTGGGGAAGCTTTAAAATAGCGTGCAGCATGTGTGTGTGTGTGTGTTTGTCAGTCATTTTAAAAGTGCGTGCCTGTGTGTGTGACGACGACAAGTGCCGCAAAATTGTTGTTGCCTTTCATCAGGGTCAACGGGTTTTCATTTATTTTGCATTTAGTTAATTGTATTTTTTATACACTTTTTAAATTGTTAATTCTGATTGATGCAAGCGCACCGTTAGAATTATAGCGCAATTAACGGCATTAGCAATTGCAAAAATCTAGGCTAACTTTTATTACACATTATGACTTTATAGTCGCATCTTATACATTATAGTACAATAGATTTTGTAGCATTTGAAATTGGTTGAACAAACTTTCAATTCGATTAAAAATAATATTTATGAATGTCGCTATTGGCAAATAATATCGTTCGACGATTGTTTGACTGAAAATTCTATATATTTCGAAAGTCAAGCCAAATCATTTCATGTGAGATCGTTTTTTTTTAGCTTAAGTTGCTTACGTTTTTTAGAAGCAGTGTTTTTTTAGAATTAAAGTTTTGAATGCAATAAACGATTTTACTATATTTTTTATGCAAACCCAATTTCTATAGATTATCTGAAGCCACGTTACAATTGTATTTTTCCATTTAAATGTGTTTCTGTATCATAATCTAAACTTCTCAGCTTCCACACACAAAGGTTCCATTTACTCATCGCATAGCACAAACATGTGATTTTTTTGTTCGACTGAGTTTGCAAATGACCTCCAAATATTTGCGAATAGCTCAAATACGAAAACTTCCGCATGCGTCACTTGAAGCCGCTCACTCACAAGGCGGTGCGAGTGTGTGTGTATGTGTGTGCCCAGCCAATAGCGTAGCATATGATATGGCAACACTTCAGCGATAAACCATGCAGCTTTAGATACAAATGCGCGCTTCTATCTGACAGATACGCTGTGTATAAATACGCAAATGTAAGAAGAATTGTGGAAAAAATTGCCAGGCATAAATATTATAGAGGCAGGCATGCATCGAATTTCTATAAAATGGAAATATACTACACAGACGGACACACGCACACACACACATATACACATGTATGCAAACTGTACAATGTAATAGGATGCTATTGTTTATGCCAGCTTACAGTTTACCTTTTCATACATACGAGTATATGAGGTATCTGTAAGATACTCATATAAACAATTAAGTACTTTAGTTACTGCACTACTCATATGAGCCGTTACTTAACCTCGTTTTGTCATATGCCAGTATAAACAATTGCATTTTTGTTGTTGTTGCAAATTTTTTTCTTCTTCAAATTTCTTTAGTTTATTTAATCAAATTCGATTCAAATAAAAAACTCATGCAATGGCAACGAGTAGTCGTCTACTTTGTTGTAATTGTTGTAATAGTCGTTAATAGTTGCTTTGCGCGTGGCGCCATCTCTTGCGAGAAGTTGACAATTCTTCGAAAGTATATTTTGCCTTGATAAAAAGCTTCTCACAAAAATCCAAATAAAAAGCCTACCGTTTGGTACAGACTATAGTATAAATTTGTAGGTCCCATTAGCTTTTGCGACATGCAAAGCCATGCCAGAAATCTCTGTGGGCTGTTATATTCAAGTAATCCAAATCAAGCTGCTTTCGGAAAATAATGCCATAACAGCTTACCCAAAAATTGAGCATGCTCCCTTTCAGGCAAACTCTTCTCAAAACTTAACATAATGATTCTCTTCTTAGGGCCTAAAATAGTCGTTGAAGTCCAAGCAAACTGTTAACGATTGTTTTTTTGCATTCTTTTCATTGTAGCTTGTTTCAGGAAGTGTTCTACATTTTAGTGTCGGAGTTATACCAGCATGTGACTATCTGTCTGTCTGTCTGAAACGTAGCTCGCAACTCGTTTGAACTAGTCGCTCATAGTTCTAATATCTATCTATGTATGTCTATCATATGTATGAGTGTATATGTGTGCCTTACTTGTGTGCTTGTGTGCAACGGCACAGCTGCTCAGCTGTTTGTGGCACAATTTTTTTTTGCGCTAAACCGACGCGACGTTAAATGACCTTGACTATTTTATTTCATTTCATTTTTTTCATATCTGCTTTTTTCATTTGCTTTTAATTTTTGCAATCTTTCACTTGCAATTGCACTCACACACACACACATTTGCTGCTGTGTATTTGTACGTGTCTGCATTTCACGCTCAGCTCGCAGCGGCTATTAAGTTGGCATTATAGAAACTTGATTGTTGCCTTGTTATGCTGGCAGTTGTTGTTGCAATTGTAATTTTATGCAGTTGTCAAGCTAGTTTTGCCGTTATATGCAAACTTATAACTGTTCTTTTTGTGTATATATATAGTAATTTTTTACTGAACAGTGCATGCATTTCAATACAAATTTTTATTTAAAAGAAACTTGAGCTTTTCATGCCGTTTCCCCATATTGGCTTGGCAGATATGGCAGCATCGAGTGGCAGGCTCTTTTCGCTCGACAATGTCAGCTTTTGTTTTGTATACAATTGTAATGTAAAAATTTCACATAAATTATTGTTTAATGTATTCAACTTATAAACTTTGCAACCTTTATTTACTGCTAGTGTAAATTTTAATAACTGAAATCATATTTCGTAGAACAGTTTAATAATTTTCGCGAAAAATATCATATCTATTTTGATCAAAAAGAAAATGATCAACGATCGATTATCAGATCAATGTTTGCTTTTAAATTTTGTTCGGAAAAATAGTCTGATCTATAAATGATATTCAGTTTTTATCAATAATAGTAAGATCAATGATTTAAAGTTTTGATCGATAACATAGCGATCAATGATTGCTTTTATAGATCGAATAAGAAGCGTTCAAGGGTTGGTTATCAGATCAATATTATTATGTTTGAGTTTTGATAGGAAGCTTTTGATGTTTAGTTTTGATCGAAGATGTTGAGATCAGTGATATATAATTATAAGTAAATACATTGTGATCAATGATTGGTTTTCAGCTTTGATTGAAAAAACCGCGATGAAAAATTTTCGGTTGCAATCGAAGCAAAATTGATTAAAGAATAAATACTATTTTTGATCAAAAAGATTTCTTTTTCGACAAAAAGCATAACTACAAAAATGTATGATGATTTTTTTTGGATTAAAATCAGAATTGTTTGAATCGCAAGAAGGTATAGCATATTTTCTACTTGACGGGCAAGTCTTCACATATCCCTACCTTTATGGCTATTGCACGTGTATGTGCACTTTTAGCACATACTGTAGTTCCGTTCAAAGCGACAACAACTACATTCTTCGCCAGATACAAATGTCTTTTGCTGAATGACTTAATATGCTTATGACTATCGATATCAGTTTATATCATTCAATATTCGCCAATAAAATGTGTATCTTTGTTGCTTTTGCTTAAAACTTTTTTGTTGTTTGAATTTAATGGACAAATCAAGTCTTTGACTAAGTGCACCATAAAAATATAAAAATGGCGGAAGCTTGTGTATACAAATCTGTCTATACACTCACATATTTTACAATTAGAATTGGTAGTTTGTGGCTCATATTAATACTGCTACGAGTATTTGTCATCAAAAGAAAGTGCAAAGTATTGGCTACATTTTGTTAATAATGCACACTATTTATATAAGCCATGACTTTGAAGTGCATCGTCGTTTGATATTTGAATTTCAGTAGAGCAGATCAGCCAGAATCATAACAGCGAGCAAGTTTCATAGCCTGTGCCTGAAGTAGAGCCTCGTAGAGTCGATTCCACTGCATAATTTTCACTTCAAAAAGTACTGAATCAGAGCATAAGTATGTATATGTTTTCCTATATATGATGTCGTCGATTGTATTTACAACAAGCATTTAAAAAAAATGAACGCATATACAAAGAACCACTCCAATTTAACTTTCAACTGTCAGTCTGTTCTAGCAATTGCTTGAGAGCTTTAGTTAGAAGTCTTCCTTGCTTGAGAGCTTTAGTTCGAACTCTTCTACTTATAATAAATATACTATACAAAATAAATTAAGTAATTCCACAACTTTTGTATGGCTTAGCTATTAATTGCTACTCCCACCAAAAAAAAAAGAATGTATCTCTACCGGTTATCCTTCAAAGTACGAGTAACAGCTGTCAAATTTTGCCAATCTACTCTTCTTATTAAAGAATTCTTATTAAAGAAGAAACGCGATTGTGGCATTAATTTTGCCTCTTCCAGCACAAACACATCAACTGTTCATTATAAGAATGAACCGGTTTCGATTTTGATTTCAAGAAATTATTCATACCAACTTTTGTTTAGCTACTTGAATAATTA
The DNA here is from genome assembly GCA_963457695.1 of Neria commutata. Classification (NCBI taxonomy): domain Eukaryota; kingdom Metazoa; phylum Arthropoda; class Insecta; order Diptera; family Micropezidae; genus Neria; species Neria commutata. The sequence continues at coordinate 40,409,559 of OY735248.1, forward strand.
AAATTGCTTAAGCAGTCAGTTTGTTTAGCAAACACTGACAAAGACCTAAGAGATCAGCTAAAAGTCTGGCTGACTGTCTGTCTGTCTAAATGTCAGAGAATTTTTCATTCTTATAACGTGCAAGACAAATGAAACCTGTTCCGTGAGTGAGTGATCAACGAGTTACGTTATAATGACTACGCCGAGTTCCGTTGAGAAGCAAGAACGTAGTACATTTTTGTATGTAACTGTCTGTCTGCCTAAGCAATTGGCAAGTTCCAGTTCCATGTAGAGCAGTCACTACGATCAACAGTTGAGAATGTATTTAAGAACTGAAAGTGACAGTATTCTTAAAATGTTGATTTCTTTGTATAACAACTTCTCACTCTTTTCAATTTGCATATAGTATATAATATATGTATATGTTATGGCGCTTATACTGCTATATGTGTTATTAAAGCGCTCTACGTCTTATTTAAAAATAAAAGTCAAGGTTGTCTGCTTTGATATATATACCTATACATATAATAATAATAATTCATTGTACATTTGGCATATGCAGACTGTTAGTGATTTTTATTGAGCATTAGAAATGTTTATTATTTGGCATAAATTATTGTAAAGTGTGTGTGCTTTTTGGAAAGTGATTTTTGTAACATCCTATCAGTTTATTGCGTACAGAATATGGTAATACCGACGAGTGGCTAGCTCAAATTGTCAGGGGGGTTGTTCGACCTGCAATATTCCCGCCAAAAAACGAAGATTTCTGAAGACAAAACAGCTCGAAAATACAGAAACTCACTTCGTTTCGGGTCTTTCAACAGACCAACGACGCTAGAGTCGCCGAGCTCGATCGATTCTGAAAATTAATCTTTTAATTAAAAGCGGCAAGAAGCTCTTCTTTTCTGGGTTTGTGGATGATTAGTTGTTGGTTTGTTGTTGTTGTTGTACCCAGAGTGCCATTTTCTGCTAACACTTAAAAAAATTATGAAAATATTGAAGAATATATCTGACTGTTTTTATATTGTAGTATTATAATCCACGAATAAATGAACCCACTCTTTTCGGTATTTATAAAAAAATGTGCTCATTACTCAAAATTTTAGTACAAAATTTCAACATCGACATTAATAAAGACTGTAAAAGGGGGGATGGCAATATATGCCTCGAGGGGTCTGTAGGGTTCCGAGCGGCTTCTCCGGGCTCGAAAAGATCTCGAAACTAGGTATCAAGCCTCTTTGGAAATTTGTGAAACACGCCTAAATTCTGACAGATCATTACTTTGGTCATTCCTAAACGAAACTCTAACTAACATCGCTAAGAACCCAGGAGGGTCTACACGTGGCCCTTTTAGGCAGCCAGCTTAACCTAACCTAACCGCAGGGTAGTTTGGATTCTTCAAAATAATTGCTAAATATGAAAATGATTCAGCTAAAGGAGAGTTCAAACTGTTTCTTAATTATAAAGCAGCAGTTCGGTTGTCGTCGTTCAGCTTAATATTTCATGAGCTGCACAAAAAAAGCAAAATATGAACAATTTAAAAATTCATAATAATAATAACAAAAATCGGCATAACAAAAAACGAAAATAACAAACGAAAAAAAGTTCAACGTAAAACGTAAACAAAGCAATCGTAAAGCGTATTAAAAATAAATTTCAATTACAAAAACAACAATAAGAAAAGCAAAGCAATGAAAAAATGCTAAAAGCCACACACACTCAATATAAAAATGGACACAAAGAGAGAAAGAAAACTAAAGCAAATATTCATGACAAATTCTAAAAATTTTCAATGTCAATGTCACAAAACACGACAAGCACGCGCATGCCTACAAACACACACACCGACACATATACGTGCATACTCACACACACACACACACACAAAGATATTTAGTCACATAAACAAACCGCGAAGGCATGCGCACACATACAGATGCGCACTCTTAAGCCACACTCACGAAATCAACATTGAGATACAACAACAAAATTAAGAGCGAAATGAAATCCAATGAAATGAAATTTTGTCATACACAATTGGCCGACGTGATCTATTGCTGTATTGGTAATAAATTATTAGAGAAAAAGAATACTAAGCATAAAATAGCGAGCAAGATAGCATACATATGTACATACACACATACATCAATGCATACAAGTAAGAGCAGGTAAAAACGCAAATACAAATTTATACAAATACGGGCATTAAATAAATAAAAATTTGACTTAAGCGCTCAAAGGGGAGCAGAGAGTGCGGTTAAGTGACTGACTGAGAGGCAGTGACGTAGAGGAAATATGAAGGTGAAGAAAGAGAGAGTAAGAGTGTAGCAAGATGATGGCATTAGATAAGACGAGTAAGAGTGAAGAAGAAGAAGGGCTGAGAAAATTTGACGTCGAAAACAATAACGGAATGGAGGGGCCAGGGGGAGCGGCAGAGAATGTTAAGAGGAAATTGTTAGTTAATGACTTATTAGGCGTTGTAAAAGCAGCATGTTAATGAGGTTGGAAGTTGATATATTTGTACTTAAAAGAGAGGAAATTAAATTTTTTAAGTAAATAACCTGTTTTTGAACTTTTCGATTTCGATATAAATTCAAACTACTTTGCGATAATTTTGCCTTCGCTTGCTTCAGAGTAACCATTGGAGTACTATCGAACATTTGGACTATCACCAGACTTTCGCAACAAAGATTTTGTAAAATAGAAAGTACAGCCAATTATGCATATTAGAATTTTTTTAAATATTTCAATATAAATTGCCAAAAATGTAATCTCTAAAATCTGCTTTGGAAGGCAATAAAATTAAACTAAAATCTAAACTCTCAGATTGATTTCGATAGTACATGTTATCATTTTATTATACCAGAACTACAAAAATGGTCGATTTATGGCAATTTAGCAATTAAGCTTAATTTTATTATGAATTTCTCTATTTTGAGCTTTGATCGTAAATTTATACAATATATGGGAATTATATCAATGCGGCAGAGCGTGAAAATAGCAGCAACAAAACAACAGCAACTACAAATACAACACATTATCGTTTAAGTCCGTATAGGAACTGAACAGAAATATTGCTGTGGGAATACTAAACAGCTACAACAATAGCAGCAACAACAACAAAAGCAATCAGAGTGAGAATAAGTATAATATTATCTAGTGAAAAGCAACAAAAAAGAAAATAGCAACAGCGAAAGCAACAACCAAAGCAAAAATGCTAATGAGTAAAGCAAACGACCTTGTGATATAATATAGATTCTATTATCTATTCGCATATAGACAGCACTTTTAGGTACTTGCAATCTGTGCTGGTATATGTTTGCATGTCAGTCTTTCTTTGCTTGTGTATGTGTGTATGTGCCCACATAAAGATCTTACATACGGTAAAACTTAAGGAAATCCAACTAAAACCAGTTATAAGAACGGAAATAAAAATAGAGCAGAATGAAGTAAAAGTATAGAAATGGAACAAACTCTAAAGGAGCAGATGGAACTTTTAAAAATTATATGAAAATAAGAGCGACAAAAAAGGGTATAATGCAAGCAACGAGTAATCTCTGAAGGAACAAAAGTGGAGATTCCAAATCGATATCAAATATTAAGAGATGGAAGAAATATGAAGGAAATGAAGGAATAGAAAATGGATAATAAGGATCTGCTTTGTTCGCGTCTTCATCAGTCAAAAGTTCGAATTGTTAATACAGCTCTGTAACTACTTGGTCTATTCAGCAAAGATAGAAATGGAATGGAGAGCTATAATAGATTTTGTAAAGTGTAAGAAATGAGCAGGTGTAGAAAGTAGAGAAAAGAAACTATGTGGGAGCTTCATCAGAAGTATGAGGAATCAAAAAAGAACTGAAACAAATGTGAAGCAAAAATAAAATTATATAAAAAAAAACTTTTTAAAAATAAGATTTAATTTATTTTATCCTTATCCTACGCCCATAAAATTTACCAGTGGGACGACACATCCAAGAGGCGACTGCATACGAAATTTCAATGCTGCACGAGCTTTAGTTCCAAAGCTAATCGAGATCAAAAACTTTGTTTGTATGGGGGGTGCCACGCCCTCTTATCCAGTGTCCGCCTTATTTTCTCAGTAGAAGGATATGGATATGTAGTAAGTTCCTACCGAGTTTCATTGCTGTGTGATGTGTGATGTGTAGTTCTAAAGTTATACACAAATCTGGAGTTGATAAAAAGTGCCACGCCCCTTATCCTACGCCCATAAAATTTATTGATTTATGTATTGGGCTCGTGGTTAGGCATGTATGCAAAGTTTCAGATCTCTAAGTAGTCGGCAAGTGGGTGAAAAACTGATTACTAGATTTGACGACATACCGCGGACAGAAAGTGAAGTTAATATAAAGCTTATAAAATGTTTTACATTGAGACAAAACTGTCAAGGTGAAGGTGAGGCAATTAAGGGATAGGCCTTGGTTGGCGAAATACTTAAGTTAACTTGCTAGCATGGCATTGCAAGGCCAATATTTCAGCTTAGAGAAGGCCAAAAGTAAAGTTTAACTACTTTTTGAGGAGTAGGAGAAACTAACGGACAGGCATGTGACGTCAGTGCGTATGTGCGTATACATTAATTAAATAACTTGGCTAACAACAACACGCACACATACAGACACTTTCTATGCATACTTATTCATAGTCACATTCCTCTTGCTGCTTTCCTTCTTCTGCCTACCGCAGCATATCAACAAGTGGCCACACCAGCGCCTTGGCGCAGCGGAAAGGGGGGCTGGAACAGCTTGGAAGGCGCACTTGTTTGCTTGTTGCGATAAATACATGCATCTGTGTGTTTGTATGTGTGTGTTACTATTGTGGGTGTATTGGCACAGGCACTCGTGCTTTATTTTATTGCAATGTGAATTTTTCCTTGAAATACTTTTGCAATATTTTCTACAAAACTTATAAATAATTTTATTTCCGTGTTTTGCTTATTGAATATTCAATCTAAAATCGCAATGCGATGCTGTTGCTGTTGCTGCATAATTGTGAATGCGTTAAAATAGAACTGCAAAGGTTGCCACACTTTTGTAAATTTATGAGAACTTTGGTGCAAGTTGAAAAATAATTGCAATTTGCCTTTTATGAAGCAGGGCGAGCAGAAGAGCCAAGAGATGATAGTTTCATAATATCATCTGCAAATTTAATTATAAATTTAAATATTATTAATTTATTTTAATTAAATTAAAATAAAATGTGACTTTTGAAAACGATCTCAAAAAATTTCGAAAAATTTGCCAAAAGTATTTACCTCTAATAAACATTGTACCTCACATGAAAGTAAACCTTTTATAGGGAAATATGTATAGAAGCAGTTGACTGCTGACGTCATTTTTTACTTCCACTTTTTTATGTTTTTTTTAGCCATTTTGTTACTTTTTGCAAAAACACCAGCGCAAGCAAATAATATATAATTGAGTGAAGAAAAAAAGTTGATGATATTAAATAATGTATAAAGCATAAAGAATCAGAAGCACGCGAAATAAGAGCAATGTGAGAGAGAGGGAGACAAAGTGGCAGACAGTGTGCGCTAAAATTGACATGGCAACCTGTTGCGCTTGTCAAGCAGAATTATTTAAAAAGAAGCAAAACTAAATGGCAATAAAATAAACATTAAGAGATACAAATAAAGTATCTACATACAATGCAGTAAAAAAGAGTAAGTGAGCTGAACATGAAAGCGCCGCTAAAATGATGATGATTGCGACGCTGTGAATAGAAAGTGGGCGCTACTGAGTTGTAAGGGCAAGGGGTTAAAAAAGGTACGCACTTTTGGGATTTTAGCTCTAGGGAAGCTTATAGTGATAGGAAGTGCATGTCGAAAATTCTGTTGATGGAATATATTGAAGAGAGTAGTAAGAAGAAGAAGTTGCTACCTTCAATGGAGAACTTTCAAAGAACATATTACAGCATCTTTCCTTGGAAAAAGAGTTCTTACAAAGTAGTATAATTAAAATATTTTCTCTAAGGAGAAGCTCTAACAAAAAATTTTTGGAAAGAATATATATCCAGCATGAAATATAATAACATATTGGAATCGGATCAGAAGCTCCAATAGAAAATGTAAATTTAAATCGAGTAAGTATAACAAAGAATTCTATTGGAATAGTTTCAATAAGGAACGTAGTCAATATCTTTGGATGCTCAAATGTTTTAACCAAGTAACGTTCTAAAAGCTTTATAGTCGTCGCTTACGGAAGTTTCAATAAGGCAGCATAATCAATATCGCTATATTATTTTTGGAAATAAGCAGGTTCAATTTTCAATTTTGTAGAAGCTGCAAGGTAAGAGAAGTTCCAAAAGAGAACCGTGAGGTTTTCAGTTATAACACGTGAAATTTTTAGTTGCAGAGGCAGTTGCAGAAGAGAAGCGTAGTCAAAATCACTAGATAATTTTTGAAAGAAAAAGGTTCAGTTTTCAATTATTTTTAAGGTCTCGAATTGTCAAGCTTGGAATCTTTCGCTGAGGTCTTAAATTATAAACCTTGAAATCTTTCCTCACAGCGGAAGTTCCAAAAGAAATGCATAGTTAAACCCTTGGCACTCATACGAAACGAATGCGCAGTTGAGTAGCGTGTTTCAAGTCTTGAATTGCTATATGCACAGATCAGTTCCAACAATGTGGAATACTAAGTTAGTGCTCCGGCAAATATACATGCATGTTCGGTTTTGTTGTTTTTGCATTTCAGTCATTTTATATTGACCTACTTGTGTCTAGATGCGTTTATAATGCAGCGCAATGAGTGAAGCTCAAGTATTTTTTTTAAACCAAAAAATTCATTATATTATCGAACTTTGTGCCTTCATTGCACCCTTACTGACCTACACTACACTGCTGCAAGTACGAGTATCTGTGAGATAGCGCCGAGTGCCAAAGACAGCAGCGTATAGCAAACGACTTACGGCTTGCTCGTAAATTGCGGCATGTAAATTTAATTTCGCTGTGACTATTTTTAATTTTGTTGGCTGTCGCCCTTGCCACCCGCACCCACACCCGCCGAGAAACTACAAAGCTACCCAGTCACTCATTGTAGGCAAGAGCTGTGCGCAAAGTGAGAAGAAGGGTGTGGCAGTTCTAGCTCGGCACGTCGGGCGCACTGTTAGCAAGTGCGCGAAGTCTGCCACATACAAATTTGAATGTATGTGTGTGTGCAAGTGTTCTACTGTTGCTATGCATCTGTGTGTGTGTTTATAGTCAAGGTTTCACTTTTCAGTATTTCACTGTTTGTTGTTAATGTTTTTGCTTTTTACGTAGCAATTTTGTTGTTGTTTTTTTCTTTCTCTTGTTGCTGTTATTGCTTTTGCGCTGTATTCACCTTGAACTTCAACTAAAATAAACTGTATTTTGGGTTTGCTTTTGATTTTTTGCACAATATGCTACTATTGTGTTGTTGTTGGAGTACATGCATCAGCTTGGAATTATTTGCAATAGGCATGATAGGCATATAAGACAGATTCTGCTATTTTAGAGTTCGATAATTGGTTGGCTGATTCCGAATCGTTATATAAGAAATTAAAAATTTTATATATAAAACCAGTAATGCTAATTCTTATGGATTCTTAAGCGAAGTCGGAAGTACCTAATTACTCTTCTCAGACTATGCGGAATTAGGAAGAGATAGCTTGAATTTGATTGATTGATTCAGAAATGTTAAAGTAATAAAGTTTATACGATTATTCGAAACTATGATGAGAAATGATATGATTCCGTATCGATTCCGATTCCGATAACCTCTCGCCTTTTCCCAATTTCTAAGAAATTTAGGAAATAAATTATATGATACATTGGTTCAAGAATACTAATGAAGAATTCGTAATTTTTAAGGAAGTTTAAGAATATGATATATGTATGACTTAGAAGACAAACGATAAGATTTCGATTCCGATAACCTCTCGCATAGATACGCCTAATTGAATCTACATATGTATACATTGAGAAGTGTTCTTGCCCAAGTGTTTTTTATTTTATGGTTTCTATGACCGTCTGTTATAAATATAGTATTATATATTTATAATACAAATTAAGTGCTGAAAGTTTCAAATAAATATCTATCTACATAATTAACATTTTTTAAACTTTTCCACCAAATCAACGAACATATTGGCATTCATTTCTCAAAACTCGACTCTGAAATATTCCTCCTTTTTTTGTTCTTCGAAGTAGACAATAAATTTAAATATTTGAACATTTTTTTCACCAAAGACCTTGCCGTTTTTTTCCCATATACACAGACAATGACAACTTCCGTTTGATCTGCCTTTTTTGGCCGTGTCGCGTTTGCTTTTGCTGGTCATTTTGTTTTTCCTATGAAAAGGCGATGGTTGCCGTTTGTTATATAGTGAAAAATATTGCAGACGTTATGCAAAAGTTTGCTAATTTCAATTTCCTGGAATCTGAATTCGATTTGTTGCTCTTTGAGTGTGTAGAAAACTTGCAGACACTGCGACGTCGCATTTTTGATTTCGGTTTTATTTTCGGATGCGCTGATAGACAATTTTTTGTTGCGTTTTTTTACAAATGACTAACATTTCGGCTTTAAAACTGTTTTAAATGAATTTTGGTTTAAATGCTTTGAATTTAATTTTAATTTAAATTCTTGAATTTAATTGTATCCTGAAGACTTGTTATTGGAGGACTCGTAAGTTAGTTTCTGGGAGATTGAATATAAGAATATAGCTTTCTTCGGCTTTTTTGAAAGTACTCGAAATAATCAAGCTCAAAATATATGTTTTTATTGCTGTAGTATCTAGCAAAATGTACACCCCTCTCTTAAAAAATCTTGAAATATGGAAGTTAGTCTCTTTTAGATTGGACACATTGGATCTAGCTTGTTGGCTTAGTCATTTCGAAACTCTACGTGAACCCGTTATTTATATACTATATAGGAAAGTGTGTATACATACGACAAAATATTATCTATTTGATGATCGAAAATGTAATTTTAAAAATATTCCTAACAAACATTAGTATGTATCTTTATACTATGTATCTGTAGTATCGTAAAAAATGTATGTATATGCTCTCATGACAAAATTGCCATGTTTTGGCACATTTAGGAAAATTTTCAAATTTATTACTTCAGTCTCAAATTACAGCGCTTCAATTATTTCCTTTGTATTAATCTCTACGCATGTATGAGTACGTGTATGTATATGTATTTGAGCTGCTCAGATTCGCCGTCGCCACACCCACCCATTTTAATAATGAGCGCAATTAAAGCCAAAAATAAAGCAATTATGCATACATTCTGCATTCCGAATGTTGCGAAGCGTATCAAAGCAGATGAAGAGTGGAGGAAGCGAACTCAAGACTGAAAGCCGCTGCTAATAAGCCTTTAAATCACAGCGCAGCAAGGCAGCCGCAGATAGGATGCGGACTCTGGCCAATGAGTGGAGTGTAGTGTGTTATTGACCTAAGTCAAGGGCACTGCACTTGCGCGCCGCCAGCAAGCGCAGGCGAACTTCCGAAGAGGGCTCGAAATACTCATGCAAACTAAGAAGTAAGCAGAACTGGTTTCGCGACGAAACGAGACGAGACGAGAACTGCGCCGTGGAAAGAAGCCGTGCACTCAAATTGCAGCAACGTGACTTCACTTTTTGTGGCGCGGTATGCAAAAAAGAACAAACATATTCGCTTTAAAAAAAGTTTTAAAAAAAGCAAAAAAGAAGTGAAGTGAAGTGGAAAGGAGTCACGCTTGAGTCCCGCCGGCATGTGGAGTTGTGTATACAGCAGCAGGCGGGCTGGCGCAGAGAAGTGGCAACAAGAATTTGTATAAAGCGCGCGAAATACTGAAGCAAAACAAAATGCCAAAAAAGAGTTTAGCGAAAAAAGCGCAGGGGGAAGTGGCGATAATGTGGAGGTACAGGAGCGCAGTTGAAGTTGGGAAACTGGGCATGGAATTCTTGTCTTTCATTTTACTTGTGGTTGTAATTGTAATTTCTATTGTAATTGTAATTGTCATTGTAATTGCAATTGTAATTGCAATTTAATCGAATTTATCAATTTTTTCTTAAATAATAATAAAAAAATTGGTTCACAGCCCGCGCGAACGAGACTTTCCACATTAAATACTTTGTTCTCGTTCTATTTGAATACAATTTAATGGGACCTACAAATTTATTCTCTAGCCATATAAGCACAAGTTAATGGGACCTACAAATTTCTTCTTAGCCTTTATGCTAAAACTTTTTCGATTCTGAGAGAAAACTGTTCTTTTTTAAAAAAGGCATTTTCAGTTATCTCACATTTCACTTTCTTAATCTATTTTCTTTGCACTGTTCACTCGCATTTCTGACATTTGCCAACCTTTGAATGAGCGCCCCTGCGCCAGCTGCAGCCGCCAGCACAATCGACGTTGGCCACAAAAGTCATTGATCGTTGACAATATCAAGGTCTTCGGCGTGCAAACAAAAAATCTCGGCGCATGTGCCTACGCCAACTCTGACGCTGTCTCGCATGTGTCCCTTTTCTCTTTAACCCGCTGCTTTGCCACTATTATTCAGCGCCTATCTCTCGATCTCTTCATGCCACACAGCGTACGATCAGCGAGTCTGTTTTCTTGCAGCTTTTATTGTAACTTCTTCTTCCGCTGCTGCCCTTTGAGCAGCAGATACATGCACATAATGTCAGATCATTCATGCGCGCTAACATTTGTACCAATCTGAAGAGGAAGATATAAAGAGATGCACGCTAGTGGGTCAATGGCATCGCTTGTGGTGTGTACACTGCACTCTCCGTTTTTGCTTTATACTTCGCTGAAGCTCTTGCCCTTCTCGCCCTTCTCTCGTCTTATATTACCACTTAAAATATGTATCTGCAGCTCTTGGATATCGCATACAATATGTTTGTATATATTCAGAGAGCTGTTGTGCTACTCATATGAGCCCTTGACTGTGCATGCCAACTCTGCAATTCTCTGTCTCACTCACTCTCTCTCTCTCTCTTTCATAATGATCTTGCTTGCTCGCGCATGTCTGCTTCTCTGCCGGCCTTTGTTTGTCCCTTGAGGCTATTCTTTTGTATAGTCTTAATTTCTGTCCTACTTAAATACTTTTTCACTATATAAATGGCATTCCGCTCGCCCTTTTATTTATGCGTCACTCTCTGCGCTCCTCTCTCACCACTCTCCTGCAGCTCCCTACGCAGATCGGTCTTCTGCAGCGCTGCCTCGTCGCATTTTAATCGGTTTCTTTGCTACTGATTCACTTGAATTTTTTGTGCGTTTAGTTGGTTTCTTTCTTTTTCTTAGCCTTTTTCAGCTTCAACTTCTGCAAAATATCTACCAAAGTTCAAGGTTCTTTGGTGCGTCCTTTAGTCTGTGTCTGCGTCTACACGTCGACGTCCCTTCCCTTCGTCTGCATGTCTGCACTTTTGCCTGTGTTCTCTGTTTTTGTTGTTGTCTTCGCTTGTGTCGCATTTATTTTGCAGCCATATATTGTATATCTTTAATTTTGTATAGCTGTAGCTTATTCTGATTTAAAAAAAAAATTTATTTTAAATTTGCCACTTTTGTCTGTATTCACATGCATGTACTCCCCTTTTTTTTGTTGTTCGCTGTTATTTTCCGCTTCGGCAGCTTTCGTACTTGTATTATTTTGCCCTTTTTATTTATTCATTCCTTAATGCTATGCGTTTTTCTGCGTTTATAATTTTTTGCGAATTTTGTAATTGTAATTTAGTTCATATCCGGTGCATTAACTGCAATGACAATAAAATGCATACTAAAAAAATGTTCTGTTCTTTATAAGCATTATTTCGATATGTGTACGAGTATGAGCGCATAACAAATTATGCAAAACGTATGTTAATCAAAAATCGAGTGTACTTGATATAGGCCGATGCAACTGTAGCAATTTTCTGCACAATCAATCTGATCATTTGTTCTTCTTTCCTCTTGAATGGTCAGTAACAACTCATTATCGGGTTACAACCTGACGCACCGCCTCTCTCCAGGCGCGCCTGCCACGCGCTAGCCTACTCCAGTTGGAAATGCAAGCATTGTCAGTGCCTCTTCAACTTTGTCTTTCCATCGCAGGCATGTTCTGCAACTGCCGCTTCAAATAGCTTTTTCGCTGGAGCTACTTCGTCCATAGGCCTAACATGACTCCGCTAGTGAAGCCGCTATATGGTGATGCGACTGACTTGCTCAGTTATTGGCGTAGAGCCCGTATAGTTCGTGGTTCGGTCGAATGCGGTAGTCGTCGCCAACGCGGATCGGGTCGAAGTTCTGGCGAAGCACTTTGTTCTCGAACACTCCAAGAAAGGCTGCATTACTCTGTGAAATCATGTTGATGCTTCAGCGCCATAAAGCTATACGGACTGCTGAGCATCTTGCAGAGTTTTAGACGTTTGTCAAACGAAAGAGAGGACTCTATTTCTCACTTGCTTACCGCGCCCATAGTAGCAGCTATTGGCAAAAGTTATTCTTCGTTTTATCTACAAGCTAACATTATTTGTGGTCCCAATATATGTGAACTTCTTGACAGCTTCGAAGGTATAGTTATAAACAATTATCGAGTATTATTAGATATATCAAAGATATAACAAAATTGCAAGAAAACACTTTGCACATTTTTCTACACCGCTAATAGCAATTATAGCACTACACTCTAGCCATAAAAATTTTACGTATACATATACGAAATTTCATCAAAAAATTCGAAAGTAAAGACATTACTTTTAATGCTCGTAATGCAAGAACAATTACGAAAGCAACAACAACAACGAAAACGGCGCAAGTGAACGTGCTAAAATGAGCGTCAAAATATAAAGCGTCAAAGCATTAAAAAGAATATCGCATGCGATCTTCGTTTAACAGTATATAACGGCGTAGAGTGCTTAACGCCCGCGGCGCTACAACCAAACATAAACCGTTATGCGTGTCTGCCGGTCTGTGCACGCATCGGTGCAAAGTTTCGCTAACGACTTTTGAATGTGTGTGTTTATGTGTGTGGGTGTGAGCGTGACTGCAGCAACGTTTGCGCCAAAGAAATGTCAAGTATTTTAGCCATGACCTGACCTCGCTCGAAACTGTGGCTCAGTCAAGCTCACGCCATGGCCCATTGTCATGAGCGAAAATGCTTTAGAGGTCAGTTGGGTTGAGGTCGCCCGCATTGATTGTTGGCATTTGGCGAGGTTGAAGCTGAGTGAGAGAGGGGAAGAGATGGAGATGAAAGTGTTGAAAGGCGGATTGGGGCAAAGTGAAAGGCTAGCAAAGAGAAAAGAGGAAGAAGTGCGGCCATTCATTGCCAATCGCTCGCATGCACGTTCACTGTCAGCTTGTTGTTTTTGTAATATTTGTAGTCGTCGCTGTTGTTGTTGCTTTAAGTTACATTGCCATTTGTTTGCAGAAGTTATGCGGTGAGTTTAAAAAGAAATCAAATTAGGCAGTGTGTCGATAGAGGGGGGCAGTGTAAGTGAAGTGTGCGAACTTGCACTGGCAGTTAACGTAAGAGCAGCCTGCGCCAAAGTGACCATATGTTTGCAAAAAGTTTTCAATGCAGCTAATTTGCTTTTGAGTGTATTGGAGCGTATGCGTGTTCTTCGGCATATAATAATTACTTATACGCCAACGCATGCCAATATGAGAATAATGTTTGGATAGAGCCTAGCAAAGTTGGATAGCTTTTCTTTTTAAGCATGGAATTTCATTTACACAGTTGGCATTTAATTTCAGTTTATGTAAATCGTGGATTAAAATATAGGGCATAGGGTTGCATTGAAGATGTTTAACAAAGATGGCCATGATAGGCAATTCTTTACTTACAAAATGCAATCAATTACATGTAATGAAAAATTATATTAGATTTGCCAAAAATTTCAAATATAAACATAATTTAAATGATGTCAACAAATTTGTGAATTTGCAATTTACATACAATTTTGTAATTTATATTTATAAAATAGAGTTTGTTTGTAATTAATTGCTGATTAGGAAAAACAACGTGTGCAATATAATTCACATTTGCACATAGCCTGGCCTGCCTGCCTACGTCTGTTCACACTTTCTCATTTTAACTAATGCGCTCTCTTTTAGTGGCCTCTCTCATTTGCTGCACTTCTGCAGAATCCAACAGCTCTCGGCCAACACATTTTTCTCCCCCCACCCCCTCAATGCAATAAAATTACTATAAAATTGCATTGCACTCTTGAGTTGCACTGCTCTACAATCACTGCCTTTCCTTTCTATCTCTCGTTCTATCTTTTCACAAACTTTTTTGCGCCCTTCTTGTCTGCTCATTTCCTTATTCTACCTTTCTCTAGTCGCCTCTATTTTCTGTGTCACCTTGTGCGATTGCACAAGTTCTTGTTCATGGCCAAATGCGGCAAGCGGCATTACGGCCATAAGCAGGCAAGCCGTCAGCCAGGCAGGTGCGCAGGTGGGCAGCTCCGCAAACAAGCGCACGAGCCAAGCAGTTGGATGTAAGCAGCAGACACGCCTGCTGCGCTGCAAATTGCAGCATGCCATGCGTCTGCATCGTGTCAAGCAAGGCCAAGGATATTGCTCGGCATTGAACGGCTTTTTAACTGGCAGCTACAAGAACAACAAGCAGTGGGCTCTTATACCAACAGATTGTGTTGCGTCTGCAGTCGGGCTGGCAACAAGCGAGATTAAGCAATAATAGGAGTAATCAATTACTCAAAGTCGGCATTCAAGGAAATTCTTCTAAATGTCTGCAATTGTACAATTTATTTTAAAGTGTAAAATATTGAACTATCATTTATCTGAAATCTGATCTTTTTATGAGAATTCTGAAAAAGTGACTCTAAATTTATGCACGTTTTGTATTAAGAAATCCACTTTTTTCATGAAATTAAAGGCTTTATTTAACATAGTTAAAATAATCTGATTTCAGTGCTCCTAGGCAATCGAAACATGATGGTAGGACTCGACGATTTCCATGATTTTATCGACATTTTCCAAAATGTTCGTGCATCTATGACATCAAAATTTCCGAAACGGGCGCTTAAATTAAACTGACTGAAGCAATCAAAAACTGTCAAGGAAATTTTTTCGAACGAAATTTTATCTTGCTAATGCTATCTAACGTAGTTCGATCGCACTTATACAATCCGATATATGGATTAATAAAGCCATCTACTGAAAAAACAATGGATTTCCTTTACTACACCTACTATTTACCTATAAATAAGAAAATTCTTAAAATTCTCATTACTCTCTTCCACGAATGATTCGATTTTTTTCCGATTAACAACATTTAAATAAAAATATATTTAAAAAGATCATCTCGCTGTGATTTCTTTACGATATTTCGAAGCGTATGAATGAAATTTACTAATTATTACACTCATACGCCTGCTTGTAAACAGCAGCTGCTATTGCGTCCGTTCACTTTTTTAATGCCTTTTTTTAGTTTTCTCTATCTCTCTCTCTCTCTCTAACTCTTTCTCTGACATACATTTATGATTAACAACTAACCCAATTTCCTTGGTGCCAAGTGACAGTGGCACAACGGGGGGCAACAGCTTTCATTTCATTACTGAGAACTTTACACTGATTTTTGAATATATTTCCTGAACTTAGTTGAAACTAGATTTGTATAACTTATTTCGTTTAAAGAGAGAAGCACTGTGCTTGCATTTTAATAGCTTTCTGCTTCATCTTTCTTCGCACTACACATTTTATTATTTTTGAATTTTAACTCATTTGCTTTTGCGAATTCTTCATTCGACATTTGACAAAAATAATGACATAAATTGTGGCATTTTCAATAAGCTGACAAATTTATTTTGCTGTACTATATATTGCATATCTCTTCTTCATGTGACAGCGAAAATTTTGGCCATTTGCCCACTGTGTTGCTTGTTGCCGCTGCTGCTTCTTCTTGCCTTTAGCTTGCTTGTTCGTTGGCCGATTTGCTTTTTGGGCGCGCACACGTCAAACATTTTTCGACATTGACATTGAAATTAATTGTATTTTTGGCTTGAATACAACGCGTTAACATGCTCTGACTTGCTTCCTTGATTTCAATAATTTTTCCTGAATATTATTTTTGAAATGGTTTTTCTGCAAAATTCATCATTTTAAATGTATTTTTGTGGCCAGCTGCGCAAGCTTTTCAATATTTTTATTTATGTTTTTGCAAGCGTTTCTATTTTTAGAAGAGAAAATTTTTAGAAAAGTTTCCAATATTTACTGAAATTTTTGTTTGCTATTTCAAGCGAACGAAATTTGTTACTTTTTTATTCTTAACACTAAATTTATGAACAAAATGTGTAGTATACTAATTTCTCCCTACTAAAATCCATCACATTGACGGATATATTAAAAAGAGATATTTTTCGTCAACATTAATCTTTCTTTATGCATACAAAATTGCTTCTTTGTTGCTATGCACTTTTTTTAAAATGAGGAATGCTTCCACTTCAGTGAAAATTTTTACATATTCTAACACACTGTCATCAATCTCAATCAGCTCAACTTTTAAATCCATCAAATTGACTGATTCGCTAAATCTAGTGTTCAACATTTGACATTTCATTTTTGTAAAGATTACATCTTTTTAATGGCAATGGCGTAGAGTTCAGCTGACACATCCCCCTTTTCAACGCTTTAAACAGCTAAAGTTATTTCTTCCCAATTTTTAGGGCAAATGTTTACCCAGCTATAATTTCAAAAATGTTCCAGACTGGCACCGCATATTTACCGTCCAGTGTGAAAGGGTTAAAACTGTCGAAGTGCATTTTTTGCTACTGCAGATTTGCTGTCTCAATAGATATACGCTTTGCTCTTGTTTAATCTTGCTCTCACAATAATGCAGCTCTTTATGCTGCCACTGAAAGGCCATTTCAAAGCTTGAAGCTGTGCATCCATGAGGATCTTTAAATATATATATAGAACTGGCGAAATAGGCAACAGGCCATGGTGGCCAGCAGACTAGATCCTTACTCCAAATACAATATAACTATCTAAAACAATTAAGATAAATTACTCATACGACATGTGTTCAAATATTTGCTTGGCATTTCTTTTGGTCACTTCCGCTTTTATTCAATAACTCAGAGCATTCATATTAATTTAATAAATTTCATAATTAAATTTTTATAGCTACAGCACAACGTGCTTGCTTTCACATTTGTTGCGAAAAAAGTGTAAGGCACGAGGTTAAAGCTTCTATTTTAGTTTGCTTACACTTTTTTATTTCATTTTGAAATTTTCGTTTTGCTTTTTTGCTATAAATACGAAACAGAGAGAGAAAACTTAAAACGCAAAACAAAGCAAAAATTGATTATATTAAGTAAGAACACAGCGAAATATAAACAAATTGTGATGGTCAAGGTCGCTGCCAATTGGCGTGGTTCTTTATGTTTGTGTGTGTGTGTATGTTTGGCATATGCGCGTTTAGTACGATGCCTTTGGCACAGGCACACACACACACACACACACACACACACACACACACACACACACACACACACACGCATGCACATACAAGTGCGAAAATGACGCACTCAGTTTTGTCATTTGGAATGCGCACGAAAATACAAAAAAAGCAACAACAACAACAAAATGTTTGCATTTGACACAGATAATTTTCTTTACTTTCACAGCGCTTAAAGTTTAAGATATCAGCTACAATTGCTACAGATACAGCTACAAAGGAAGGCAAATGAGCGGCAGATCAGCTGACAGAGCATAAACAATTGTTTAATTATTTTTAAGAAAATATTGCTTTTTTCTAAAACATAGCATTGCAATGCCTTTTTACAAGTGCCAACAAATTTTGCAAAATTAATTAGGCAATGAAAAATTGCTCATACGTTACCGTGTGCCTAATTTAATTTAGCATTTCCTCTGCCAGCGCACATCATTTCATATGAAAACAATTATTTCACATAATAAATGTTGCTCATGCCAGACGTTTTGCACTTTTAATTTGCAATTGCATTTTGCCGTTATTTAATCTTTCACAATTTCCTTTATTACTCATACGCCACGTACTCTCCTATAGAGTTACAATTTTGAAGGGCGCACACAACCAAACGCTATACCAACAATGTAAAGCTTGTAAAATCTTAAATATTTTGCACATTTGAACGAAAATTTTTTGGAAATATTTTGATAATATTTTGGTAATATGTGCTCAAGGGTGTGTATTAGATTTTAAAATGGCTTCTAGTAAAAATTTGTGAATAATAATTTTCTGCAAAATTTCAAGCCAGTAGTTTTCAAGCGTTTTTTTAAGGCATTGAGCTTATAATGACTCCAAAGGAGACACTACATTGAGGTAACGTCTTGATATATTTCACAAAGGAACTACACATAGAGTTGTATTATAGTTCTTAAAACAATAAATTTGGCTTAAACGTTGATTTACACTAGTGCCTTTTCCTTTATGTAGTTTTTAGCAGCAGTTCACCGACATATGAGTAATTTTCCGCAAGAAGAAGAGGGAGATGAGAAGTTGAATGCTGTAATACTGTAAGAAAAATGCTTAAACACTAGACGCGTGAAGTCATTTTCCTATGAAGCTCTTACCTCAGCGCCATCTTGCCTCAAGTTATGGCCATAAATGTCACTCATATGTTTCGTTAGCTCAGAGTAATCATGAAAAGTTTAACAGCAATAAAATAGAGAGAACTAACCGGGATGCCATTGAAGCTTGGAGTGTTCTGGGTAAGCGGGGAGTAGCTGAAACTTTCACAAAAATTATCGAAAAAGGAAACTCAGAATTTGGTTTGGGGATTAATTTTATTCAATGCAGCTGCGCAGTGGCTGAGAGTTTTTGGCATGAACAAATAATATTAGAAAATTTTAATGAAATTCGCATATCAGAAATTATTATAATGAACTCTTTTTCACTCTTTTTATTGCAGGTAAGCTTTAAATATGTGCAAATAAATGTTTGTTTAAACAAACAACAAAATGTAAGTAAATCAAAAATTAAAATTAACAATAGTCCTTTCGCATAATTTTTACAAATTCTTTACAAATTCAACGAAGGACTGGCAAATTTTTCTAAGCTACAAACAAACAACACCTGCATGTGCTGCTCTTTCCCTTCCGGCTCTTTGGCCGCTGCTGACTTATTTTTAAGGTCAGCATTGGCCCACTTCCAGCCTGCTCAGCCTTCGGCAATACATACATACGATGAAGGTTATGATCGATCAAGGGCTTCTCATTGCCAAGTCCTTCTTCTTCTTTTTTTGAGATGTGCATGTGTGTGCGTGTATTGTGGGAATGTGTGTTAGTGGCGTTTATCCTTGCGCATATAGCCGCGACATAAACCTTGTGCAGGCCTGCATGCCACAATAACTGTTGTTGTTATTGTTGTAATGGGCAGAGTAATTGCTTGAAATTATACAGGGCACACTATAAATCACAGCTGCTCTCTCTTCTGCTCTTAAATTTTTAATTTATTTTTGCTCTCGTTGCTTTGAGTAGTTAATCCTTCTGGTTTTCTTCTTCTACTCTTCAAATCTCTCTTTATTTCCCTTTCTACATAGTAAATCTACTCCCTCTCTATTTCGACCTTCTACTTTCTGCATATTTGTCAGCCTCACTTCAAGCTTCTCCGCCCTTCAACCCGCACATTGCATTTGACCTCGCTCGCTTTTGCCTGCAAAGTGCACTGAACAGCTGTTGTCCTTTGAAGTGTGCAGCTGCATTACCCTCCCCCCTCCCCCTTTCAAGGTTCCCCTTTTGTTGTTGTTCGTTATTTTGCTCATGTCAATTTCCGGCACATTATTGTTGTTTTTGTTGCCAGTTTCCCCTTTGCAGTTTCGTTCTAGCTTTTGCATAGCTGCAACTGTTGCTGGTTCAAGAGCAACTTGCAATTTTTGTATGCCGGCAAAAATGGCAACTTGTAGCTTTTTCCATTACAGCCACTCACAATGGTAGGCAAGTTGGAAGTGCTCACTGCCACTCTGCACACTATTTCATCTGCTCCTACTCTACAAAATTCTGCTCAGCTGCAGCGCCTATATTTGCAGCAAGACAGAGTTGCCAGATGCAACCAAAAAGTGCAAATTTTGTAGCACTCACTTGAAACTTTTCAACTGAAAAATCAGTCAAATTTACAGTACAGTATTTTAATAATATTTGTTAGTTTGAGTTGAAGAACTGACTCTAAAAAAGATAATGATTATTTCTGCCGATTTTGACAGAGATTCAACTGCAGAATTATGATTTTCTTTAAAATCATAGATCAGATCAGAATTTGATTTCTTTTATGTCTTTTTTTCAAAATCATCAATCAGTTTGAGGCATAGGAATTTCGAAAATATTTTTAATTACCCTGTTATCAGTTTTAAAATTTTGTCTTACCAAAATTTGGCAATAAGAAGATTGCCAACATTTTCTACACAACTGCATAAAGAAATTGAACTGTCGAAGAAGTAATATAATTCTCTACAAACATATTGCATGCTCTTCTCGCTCTTCATTAAACTGCAATTGCTGCCTAATGTCAACAGCGCCAACTATTGCCAAATGCTGACAAAAATTGCAGCAACACAACAAGCTTGCACAAAAGCGCAACGCGCCAAAAGCACTTAAAGAAAACTAAGGGGGAAAAAAGCTTATGTGGTTAACAATTTTCCCAACTGCATACAAAAGTGCATTGCTAAAGCTTTCAAATGCATACAAGTTGAAAAAGCTCGCTGGCAGCATGCAACTAAGCGATTGCAAGAGAGTGCAGGGAAAATGAAAAAATGGTAGTGCACATTTGAACTGCTCAACTGCAGAGGGCGCCAACTGTAAGCTTCTATTGAAATTTATGAAATTTATGTAATGGAAACTTCAAAGTTGTGCTACTTTATGGAAAAGTCTTCATTAACATCTTTAGTCTTCCGTCAGCAACAACTCTTCTCATGTCTCTGCTCTGTCCACACTCAAAAATCTTCTGCAAGTCTCTAGATTTATATACACCCTTCTTAGATTCTTGCCACCCTTGCGCTTGCTAAAATTTTCCACCCTACACTTTCAATGCACAACCTTCACCCTGAACCTTAACCTTGAAAATGTGCGCAAAATTTCAGGAATTTCTGGCTTTCTTGTCTGCCGGTCGCGGCTTCACTTGCTCAATTGTTTGTATGGCACAACAAAGCACCCCTGCATAAGATGTCTAGCAATTTTCAAGATGCAAGACTTTCAACCCTCAAGAAGTGCGCACAGATCAGCATAAGGATATCTAGCAGCAAAGCTTACACTGAGGGTAGTTTTTTTGGAAAACGTTTCTTGTAGAAGCTTCAAGTGCGCAATTTTTGGACACTTCAAAATTTTTCCAACGAAAAGTGTCAACCGAAAGCAGCGCAAAATCCACCCTGATAATGATGAATATAAAAAATTTCAAAAGCATAGACTATGCGCAGTTTAAAGCACATTTTTATATCCAATCTGCTTTGATTTTCTCTTGAAATGAAGCCTTGAAGCCCTAAAGCCGGCTATTAACAAGAAAATTGTTGATTTGTCAGCTTCAAGAGCCTTGAAATTTCATTAATCCAATTTGAAATCTGAATCTGCTCGAATTGTATACAATTAATTTTTCTATGGCTCGAATTGCAATAATATGTAGAATATATTTTTACATGTGTTATTGCTAAAGAAGTTGAATTTAATTGAATTGAATACATTCTATATGTAAATTCTACTTTTAGAAGATTTTTCTTTTACCAAGAAAATTTTGTACCAGCCACTTTTTTCAATGGTAAAATACATAAGATCTGTATAGAAATCTGTGAAAAATTGCAGCTCTATTTTATTAAAAGTCACAAAATTTCTTTTTAAACTACATATTTAAAAATCAGCCCTTCATAAATTTCTTGCTCAAATTTTGAATGTATAAAGCCAATTGGCAAGTATCTGATAACATTATGCGCATTAGATATGCCATGTCAGCTTTAATCAAATTCATTTCGCTTCTGTAATGCTGGCAGCTTTAAACTAACTTCCAATCAATTCAATCCAGCAAGTAAACAAATTTTCTACTTTACACCCACACCTTGCAGGCAATAAAAATACCCCCACACACAAACACAAAATGAACAATTAACGGGTAGTAAGCCGCATAAATTCAATTATTAGACGCACTTAGGGCGCACAGAAGCGACCGACCCCTGCCCGGGCAACGTTCCCAGCTATGGCTACCGCACGCACAGCAGCTGAAAGCGGCGTAGTTACTTTGAATTATGGCTTATGGCGTTAGATACATTTCATGTTCGCATGTTGACAGCGCATGAAATATACACTCACACACACACACTCGTTTACTTGTAAAGTGTAGGGATAGCAGAAAGAGAGCATGAGCCTGAAGGTAGAATGTAGATGAGAAAAAAAGCGAAGCGTTATTGGCACAGAAAATAGCAGAAAGTATGGCAAGGCAGTGAGCCAAAGTGGCACGCGCCGGCAGAGGAAGTGAAAGATTTAGGGTTACTTCAAGTCAAGGCCACAAAAATTCCTGAAAACAAAACAAAACAAAACAAAGGAAGCAGAAGAGAAGAGCAGAGCAGCAGCAAAGCATACACAAAAGAGAAAACATAAATAAAGGCAGCAAAAACAAAAACAACTTATACATAAAATACACACACACACACGCAAAGGCACATTTTAGTATTGCGTGAGGTAGGCACGCATGCACCCACACAAATTTATAGGTTATATTGCTAGTGCAAGTCTTTTAGTAGTCTACTTCAACAGCTGTGCTAATTCTATAATAACTAATGGTTTAGTTAGTGAAAAAACTTTCTTAAGTTGTGTTAACCTCAAGTGTTTTTTGACGTCATATTAGTAAGAGATTTAAGACTTTATTTATTATAGTAAGACTGATTCGATTTAGGTCCTACTGGCAACCGAAACAGAGCCTACATGTCGATCGGACTCGACGATTTGCAAAATTTAATCGAAATTTTCGATAATTTGCGTGTTGCATCTTTAATATTAAAATTACCGAAAATTGAAATTGAAAAAAAATGTTTTCAATAAATTGCAATTTTACTAATTTTTTAAAAATTTTTTAGTTATGATTACTACAGTTTTTCTAAATTTCATTTCGATAACTTTGATTTCCTGCAATTTCAACTTGGAGTTGTGGCAAAGGGTGCATAATTGGCTATCTCATTTGTTACTAACCAATTAGTAGGTCGTACTAATTTTTTAGTTAGCCAGTTACTAATTTTTATGCTGTAAGTAGGCAGCAGCACATTGAATAGTATTAGGCACTAAGAAGGCACTTAAGGCAAGTAAGGGAGGCTTTTTGTTGTTAACTGCACAAGTCGGAAATGTGTGTGTGTGTGAGTGTTAATGTAGATACATATATACATACATATATGTATGTGTGCTAGGTATGTATGCCTTGCACTTACTGTGAAATATAACACTTCGGCATTTGCGCTTCTGCCGCATATTGTTGTTTTTGCTTTGGTTGTTTTTTTGTTGTTGATTTTGCTTTCATTGCTACTCTTGTTGTTGCTTAAAAAGGAGGCAAAAAATTAGCTTGTATGTGTGTTTGCAAAATTTCAACAGTCAAGCAAAAGCAACAAGAAAATACTGCGAAGAGCAAGTGGCAGCAAAGTGGCAACAACAACAACACGAGTAATAAGGAAGTTTATGAAAATTTCCTTACGCTCATTGTATTTACATATGTATATGTATGTGAGCGGCAGAGAGTGTCTATGTATTGTGAACAGGCTAAAAATAACTGCAAGCCAAGGCGAAAACATTTTCTGTGGTTTTCCTGCTACACTTTTCACTCCTTTCGTGTGAGAAAGAGGTGCAAATGTGTGAGCACGTGGGCGTGCTTATGTGTAAGTGTGTGTGTGCTTTCGTGGCATACAAATTTCGCATATTTGCAATTGTTTTAATTCTGAAATTGTTTCAAATGAACTTGGCTAAGTCGTTGGTTGGATAATGTGTCAGCTTGAAGGATCTCAAAAAGGAAATGGCAGCTTTGCGAAATGTTTTGTTGGAATAACGTCAGATATCTAAGACTCTACGATTATTTTTACTTTAATTGAATTAGATTTCTTTAGAATTCGTAATTGTTCTTCAAGGACTTATATATATGTTGATAATAGTTCAACATTTGCTTATTGTTCCTGGGATAAAAGTTTAGATGAGATAGAATATTTAAAAAGCAGAAATTCTACTGAGAGTTTTTCTCTTTTAGTTTGATACAGAAGATTTTAATTATTTAATATTAGAAATAAAAACTCGACTTTCTTTTTATTATGTTATATATGTCGAAATGCTTAAGCTTAAAAAGGAGTGTCAGCAGGAATAATGTAATGAATGTAGCTATCATCATTTTGGCCATGAACTGGAACTGAGGTATCGTCTACAAGAACGCTTGCAAACTAATGCATTTCTTTAAAAGGATATTACAATAAAAAAGACAATATTTTTTAAATTTTTCATAAATTTAAACTCATTTCAAAATCGCTTCCAAGTCGGCTTTGATTATCATACACCGAGAAAGCTTTAAACCAATAAAGAAATAACAAAGAATAAATTCTGAACAACATTCAGATTGTTCATTTAAATCTCGTTAGTTGCTTTCTCATTCCAAACTCTCAAATCGCTCTTAATAAAAAATCAATTTCAATTAAAATCGATTAATTTAATCGAATTCCATAAAAACACCAGGACATAATAAGGCATTAACATGCCTTGTTAAATTTTACAACTTTCGTCTCATACATTTCAATAATTTCTTAATTTGTCACCTCCTCCTCTGGCTAATGTCAAGTGTTGACTGGCTTTTTTTTATGAATTTGATTTTACACAGCACACGTGTTACACGAAATATAGCTTACACACGCACAATTTTGCCCTTTCCCGCGATGTCCTTGCCGCTGCTTGCACTTCATTGGCGGCATTGCCTTTATTGTTTTCGCCGCTGCCTAAAGCGAGAGTCGAATAACACCCTCAAATTTGACAAAGCACAAACAAGAAAGGAAAGTAAAATAAGACGTCACGGTCAAGAGTGCGAGGGTATTGCTCTTTCTCCAACCCAACAACGTTCTTTCAAGCGCCACTCTGCTGCGCACCCTCTCCTCTCTCCAGCTCAAGCTCATTCCAACTCACCTTCACCACAGCTCACACTCCAAGCTGCTTAATGTAGCAGCACTTCAACAATTCTTGCTCGCAATATCCTGCCCATCTCACGCTCCCTCTTTCACCCTCAAATCCTGCAACTCTCAACCACCCTCGCACGCACGCACGCACCCTCAAGCCTGCCAACGCCCACGCACGAAGCAGCGCCTGAAAACGTAAAGCAACAAAATTCGTGTGTATCCTTGTGCCTTGAGCAGGGCCAATTCGAAAAGTGTTGTCTTGCTTGAGGGACTGGGTGACTATTTTTTCAATAGTGTGGGTCGGTTTGCCGGTTGCCGCATGTTCTTTGGCGCTCATACTGCCACGCGCACTTCCTTCTGCTTCTCCTGCTCTTCTCTCTGTAGCTATATCCTTCCCTAATATTTATTCTATTGCGTAGGACTGGGATGTGGCGGCAAGCGGCAAGCGTCAACAACAACAACAATAAAATCCAACAAAAAAATACGAAATTGCCACAACGCAATTTTTGTTTGGTAAGGGTCGGCTTCCCTGCGCCAGGATATTGAGTAACATTTGATGCTTGCCGCTGCCCACATTCGCTCTTACTTTTCGCTCTTCCCAGAGAGCGTGTAGATTTTATTTTTGCTTTTCGTTGATGTGGCAAAACGCATTTTTTTTGTATAATTTGGAAAATTTTCTTTCTTTTCCTGTAAATATTGCTGTGTAAGGATGCGAGGCCATATGCACATAAATCAACAGGAAAATGTGTTGAAGGTATGGAAATTTGAGTTTACAGTGCAATTACAGAAGCTGAAATTCGAAGAGTTTGAATATTTGTTTGGACATTTTCAATGCGCGAATCCTTGCAAATACTAAAAATTGTGTAAATTAAATCTGTATTGCCAAAGGGTAACTCCGTCTATCATGCTCGACTCAGCCATACGAAAAGGGGCGTAACTTGTGGAAGGAATTTATTCGTACATAATGGTCAAAGAAAGACAAAAGACAGTAAATGTACATATTTCTAAACACATATATAAGAAACAAGAATGTCAACATGTTATAGCATTAATAGTTACTTAGTAACTTAAATTTTTACCAATTTCAAAAGACATATTTTTTGTATACAAATAAAAGCAATATAAGTTTAGTTCAACGCTGTCAACAATATATTTCTTGCCAAATCTATTAAGCTCTTTATAACAACATCTAACAAATTGCTAATAAACTGTTAAATAGAAACCACTTAGAGTATACGTAAAGCATGGAAGCTGCTGCTACTCAGCTCTTAGTTTCTTTTAGTATAATATAAAATTTTTGCATGCTTATTTATTCTCTTTATACTTGTTCCATATCTTGCGTAGCTGCTATACTCTGCTCTCTGCTCACTCTGCTTCACAGTCATTATGTCAGACTCTCTCGATGCTTCTTTTGACTCGCTCGATCTAAGCGAATTAATTAAAGCAACAAATATTGACCTTGATTTCTGATACTTCTTCTTTTCGTGTGCCTTTTTGTGTATGTGTGTTCAGCTATGTATGGATGTATGTATGCATACTTGCATTATTATTATTACTGTGCAATTTATATATACACACACCCACTTGTTTGCATCAGTTTACACATGCAATTATGCGCAAAAATTATATCCTTAGAGCAATTACTTACATTAGCGACATGTGGTGTGTGTATTTTGTTGGCAGCACTAAAGTGGCTATTACACATTACCTCACTCTGTATTTAATGAGAAGAATGAAGTCGTTTTAGGCACACATATGCGTGCAATTGCATATATATGTATGTACATATGTATGTAGCCTTCCGGGGAAATACCTGATGGTGGTTCCGGGAGGATCTATTCATACGAAATTGAGCTGGCTTCAGCAGGTTCAAGTCTCGCACTGACTTATGAGGCTTTCGATGTTTTCCTGCTCGTTAAAAAAAAATAAAGATATGTATTTAGCAATTACTGCCAAATTTGTACAACTTTAGCTCTTTCACACTATATCCTTGCTACCTGACACACTCTCGCACAGAAGAAGAAGTGAAGAAGTGTGTCCTCTAATGTCTTAAATCACATCTCTATGCCCTATCATCAGCTCTCAGCTCAGTTGAACATAAATCTGTTTCTCTTCAGTTCCACTCTGCTGTCAGCATAATAAATGTCACTTAACTACAGTTATACGTTTATGTAACGTTAACTTATTTGTTACAAGTACTGCCAACTCATTTCAAATTTTTGCACTTCAGCGGATTTCAAAAGTTCAAAGAGGAAAGGGAACGCATGTTGGCACGTAAGAATTTCCAACAAAATTCTCAAGAAGCTTATTCAATGACATGCAATATCGCTGAGTATCAGTGCATTGCCAAATTTGAGGCGTGGCATATGAACATTTTTGTAGTTGGCAGCCCTCGTTTTGTTGTGTCTGTATGTATGCCGCAGTTGCCTCTAGCTCCCTCTATGGCTGCCTAATTCTAATTCTACCGCTCCAAGCTAAAATGCTGTCGCTCTCTCTTTCTCTCTCTCTTTCTGCGTTTTTTGTGCTTTGCGTTGCCTCACTGCAGCTCCACTTACCCGCGCTTCAAGGCACTGCTGCACGCGCAACATCTGATTAAATATACACAAATACATCAGCAAATTTATTTCACACACACACATACGCACTCACTTATTTACTCTAGCACCCAGCAGCCTCTGCTAAATATTAGCTACGCATGTAGGTGTACTTACTATACACAAATGCATACATGCGTACGTGTGCGTGTGTGTGTGTATATGCGCATATAGCTATGTATGTGTGCCTCGAATATAGGTGAACGACCGTCGATAATGCGCGACCTTCAAAAATAATCTGGGCCAAGTGGAATTTTGTGTTGCCGCTGCCGCTGCTGCTACTTTTTCCTTTTTCTTGTTTGTCTTTTCCCGCTCTGCCTCTCTCCAACTCTCTCACCGCTATGGAGACACTCTCTGTTATTATTATTGTTAGCCGCTCACACTTCACTTTCGGCGCTGCTCTATGCCTTAAATATGCGTTCTAATATTTTTTAGACGGTTTGCGGTTTCTGTGCGCCGATACACATACATATATACATTTATATATATATATATGTATGTATGTATAAATGTGTGAGTGCTGCACAGATCTGTTCGGCATTTCTTGTTTAGCGCGCAGATACTTCAGTTGAGTGGCGCTTGAGCGTTATTTTAGTGTGAATGATAGCTTCTTTGGGGTAGGGCATATTTTTAGTCGCCTATATTAACTTATATTAACTTTTCGATGCGCTACACAACATTTTTATTCTAGTCATGAATTAGCTAAAACTTGACTTAACTTGGCTCGAACTGCCATACAGAAACTCAGTGTATACAATCACTCAAGTTACTCCAAACGACTTCAGGCTTTTAAGCTACGATTTACATAAGTAATAGCTAAGTTCAGTCGTGAATAAACTTAGTACTTAGTTATCCAAATCTAAAAACAATACTGCCCAGTTATAACTGGTATTACTGCTGAGTAGAAGGAAGTGTTATTATCCAAATCGATATAGATCGTGCTTAGATATATCTACGTTATATCTATCTATCTATCTATCTATCTATCTTTTTTTTTTTTTTTTTTTTTTTTTCTTTTTTTTTAGTAGGTGGAAAGCGCTCGAAAACCTCATGTAGTGCGGGGCCCGAACCCGCTAAAACCACCTCATGTCCGTACGGATAGATCCTCCCGGAACCACCGTTAAGTATTACGTCGGGAGGCCGTTATGAGCGATCGTCTGTCTAATGGTCTGTCCAAAGTCTGTCTCATGATGGTAGTTCGCAAGCCATTGTTGCGCAGGATTGATTTTCGTATTTCTATCTATCTATCTATCTATCTATCTATCTATCTATCTATCTATCTATCTATCTATCTATCTATCTATCTATCTATCTATCTATCTATCTATCTATCTATCTATCTATCTATCTATTTATCTATCTATCTATCTATCTATCTATCTATCTATCTATCTATCTATCTATCTATCATTTCTTCTGAGCAATGCTTCAAAAAGTATATAGTATATTATATATTATATATGTTATCTCTGCTTCATTTATCTGCAATTTTGTAGGGCATATCTCTACCGTTCAAATCTGACTGAAACATTTCCTACTTGTTGTGATATATTTCATTTTATTGCTTGTTTTCTCAATACTTCGCTACTATTTTTTTGTCGTCCATTGTTATTTTTTTTCTTTTATCAACAACAACAAAAACTGAAAGAATTCTCACCAATTTGCATGTATAGTATATAACCACTTTGGGCATCATTAATGCATGATACACAAAATTCATTGGAAATGTGGTTAGTTGTTTTTTGGCCACTCAAATTTTTGTTGTTGTATTTGTTGGCGATTTTGTGTGGCTTTGTTAATTTAATGCTGTTTCTTTTTATTTTTGGTGCAGTTTTTTCGTGTAGTTGGGCTGATGTCATTGTCCAGAAAATTAGTCAAGGAAATGTTAGACGTGCATATATATTAGATAATAATGCCAGCAGCGCCTAAAAGCAAGCATTAATAAATTTAAGTAATTTTAGAATATTTTAAACAAGATTTTGTTAAGTTGACGTGAGTTTAGTTTAGTTTGGTAAGGGCTAAGGATATGTATGCTAAGGCTTGATAGGGTATGGTAAAGTACATATGTGGCAAGTAGTAGAGATTGAAGTAAAGCGCATATTTCAAGTTCATTCTCAGGCACTTACACAGCCCCTTCTCAGGCTTTTAACACAGTTCCTTCTCAGGCACTTGAAAAGTCTCTTCTCAAACACTTATACATTTTCTTCTCAGGCACTTATACAGTCCCTTCTCAGGCATTTCTACAGCTCCTTCTCAGGCATTCTTAAAGTCTCTTCTAAAGCACTCTTAAAGTCCTTTCTCAGGCACTCTTTAAGTCCCTTCTCTGGCATTTATACAGCTACTTCTCAGGCACTCTTAAAACCTCTTCTAAGGCACTCATACAGTTCCAAATATAACATGCGATACAAAATACTCATAAATCGTAATTTCGCTTTAATAATAGAAGCTTTGTTCTTGTACCTTTGTTCTTAAGCATTAGCTTGCTATTAAAAGGTTAAATTGCCAGCCATTACTTTTAAGCAACATTAATTAGTAGCAGGATTGTTATTATTTACTACATAGAAGATATCAAGATGAAAGATGGCACTCTAGATTTTATAACGAAAAGCATTTAAACATTTTATGGCGGAATAGTTCAAGAATGAGTGAGGTCTATATTCGATGACTTATGTATATGAAAGTCAGCAGCTTCTTAAAGTTCTCAAAATGTTCCACTTGATTTTATTATACTTCTACGACTACACTACCAACATCTACAGTTATCGTATAATTTTTGCCCCTCTAATTCCCTGACATATATGGCCTACCTCTTATTTGCATCATTTCGCCCTTGAAATGTTCATTCACTTTTCGCACTCACAAGCACATGTGCTGAATTTTAGCGAGCACATGCACTAACACTAACACATACGCACGCACACGCATTCCATCTCAGCACCGTCAGCAGTGTGCTAGAAATTAACATGCACGCTAATTAATAAAGAAAATATAAAAATTCTATGCCAAAAGCTTTCAAGGTGGGAGAAATAGTCAAACCAACCAATGTGTATTCAATTTCAATAAAATGCATAACACTTTCAATTTAGACACTAACACACGCACACATACAAAATAGCAATTGTGTGCTCTACATGCAATACATGCACATGCACTCTGTTGCATTTGTATTTGTTTACATGTCATTGTACTGAAAACAGTTCGACGACTCACAAGTTGCATGCATTTTGCAGTACCTACTGTTGAAAAAAGTTAATAAAAATATAATCAAAAACTTTAGAGCTTTTAAGCTCTGAAATGCATTTGACGAACTGTTGCATTGACGACATCGAAGAAATATATTTCTTAAATATTTGACCAAGAAAACTATCGTTAACAAATCTAGGTTTTAGCGGGTTCGGTTTGTTAACCAAATACAAGTACACAAAAAAGAAAATATCAGAAACGAACCTCAGTGATCAAAAAGAGACAATGTCGATGTAAAACAGACAAAAGAGAAGGCAAAAAATGAATTTTCGATATTTTAAATATCTTACGGAATTTTTGTTATTTCTTTGCTTGTAAAAATATGCAACACCGAAATTGCATACAGAGCGCACAGGCAGCGTTGCACAGTGGGGTGCAGCAATTGTGCATGTCCTTGAACTCGAGCACGGTGCAACGACATAGAAACCGACAGCGAAACATGCAAGGCACGACACGGCATGGCGTGCACCTATTTGCCACATGCAACGGCGTGCGGCCCGGCAACAGCACAACTGAGCAAGACTGCAGCCGAGGCGCTAGCTGCTGAGACACATAGAGGAGCAAGCGAAACATTGGCAATGGCCAGTTCACGTCACGTGACAAGAGAGGCAGGAAGCGGCAGTGCGGGAAGGGGCAGGCGAGAGGCTTGCAAGTGGCACGACAGAAATTAACTACCACATAAATTCAGCATAAAATGGTAGCAATGGCAAAAAGTAGTTGAAAATAGTAGCATCAATACTAATGTCTGATTTAGTTAGTAGCATGGAATGTGTCCAAAAGTGCAGCGTATTCAGGTGGCAGCAACCGTAAGGCATGTGAGGGCAGCATATGCAGGTCAGGTCAGGGCGAGCACGCCTTTGGTTGGTCTATACTTGCCATGTGGGTTTGCCAGTGGCAAAAGTTCAAAAGCGTACAATGACATTTTGGCCTTGAGTGAATATAAAAGCTCATTGTAAAAGCTCAAATGAAAATACATATTTTTAAATTGTTGCAAGTGAAAATAGCTCAAATATCAAAAATTATAAATTATAAACCAAGTTTCCACTTGAGAAATGTCAACAAAGAATTAATTATGGAAGAAAATAGAATATGACTGCTGATTAAAAGTCAATAAAATACAATAAAGAAGAAATCGTTTAAATACTATGTGCTTACCTTATGAACAGCTGTAGTATCATTTTGACCAAAAGCTGTGAGAGCTGTCTGAGAGACAGGGAGTGTTTCGTCTTTTCTAGATCGTGATTACAGTTGCTAGAGTCAGAGATATTCTTCACTTTGCACAAGAAAGATACATAAGTAAGATTTCACTGGAAGAGGCTTCAAAATTAGTGTTAACAATTTTTATTCATATCGATATATATATTTCGATATCACTTTTAGCACTAGCTTTATAATACGTACATATTAGCATACGTAAATTATATATAAACTGCCCACATGAATCACTCGAGATACATGGCAAAGAACATAAACAAGAAGAAGAGCGTATAAAATAATAATGCCTATAAATCATGAAGTGACGTATGTAGTTTGTGGCATGTTCGCTGTTGCTGCCAGCCAGCGAGCGCCACATGCAAAAACAACAATAACAGGCGCAAAAGATAGCAACGATGTGTTGTGCAGCTTTAAAGCTCAAGGTCACTGCCGAACTGAAACTCACATACAGACTATAATGACAACATCGACGCTGCTATTCTGGCTCAACGCCTGTTCCTCTTGTTGCTCTGCTGTGAGTAAATGACCAGCAATGAGTGTATTTGTGATGGTAGCTGTGATCTTATCTGTGACTTTATCTGTGTCTTTATCTGTGATTTTTTTTTGTGACTTTTTTTATGACCGCAGCTGATTCTCTGACTATGTGATGACTGTTATTGTGACTGTATATAAACCTTTTTTGCTTGCATTGCGAGATGAAAATTTCCAAAAAACACTGGCTGCTCCTGCTCAGAAAGAGTCCCACCACTTAAAACACCTCCGCGTTCTGGTGCCTTTTCTTAGTATCTATAGCTCTAGATACACAGTCGCAAATTTATCTATGACTGTAGCTAAGCCACCTTTGCTATGCCTGCAATATGCCAAAACTAACCGAATTGGTGTCAAATTGAAGCAGTTATATAATTTTTTCTATTTAGTGGATAGCTCATCCACTCACACTAATGCATTTTTGCATATGGCAGCAAAAAAATCATAAAAATTTTGCACAAAACAAGCGCTGAATTTTTTTCGTAACACACACACGCACACATTAACATAAATACATTTCTACATAGGGATACATTCATGGTGCATACATAAGTATCCTCCGCTCACTCACAAAACACAGCTCCACTTATATTTATATGAAGGTATGAAAGTGTGCTTGTGCGTGTGTGTTTGTATGTGCTCATTCGTATGCTCGTGCACTGCTCCTGTTGTTGTATTGTGCTGCTGTATTGTGCGTCCTTGAACAATTCCTATGTCATTGGCATTTTTACAGTTCATTTAACTCTGGGCAGAAGGAGCTGCCACGCCAAAGCAAAGAGTTGTGGGGCTTCTCACTTCGGCTCCTCGAGCTCTTTGGTGGTTGCTTTGGTGTCGAGCGGAAAATAACGCAATTGGTTAGAATGAATTGGCTTTGAAAGCAGATTTGTGTGGATGCTGCTTTGGATTGGCAATTGTTTGTGAGCTAAATTCCAGGAGACAGACTACATAAATAAACTATTAAAAGAATAAAAGAGAATAAATGAGGAATGTAATAAATGTAAGGTAATTTGGTAAAAATAATTCCACTAAGAAAGCAGTGACGTAAGACAAAAATATGCTCACGTAAGAATAAATCAGTTTCGATTATATTAGAAACGATGTGTAGGTTGTAATAGAGTAGTGGAAGCAGAATTTTTTAGAATAAAGAATCATAAGCAGAAATGAAAAATTGCATAGAACAAAGCGGTTGAAGACAGGAGGATTCCTGCGGAACATGGAGAAGAAACATTTAAATGGATGGTATGGAAATGAGAAGAGTTGTGGTAGAGAAGAAAGGAATGGGATAGGATAGAGTCAGATAAAATAAAACTACAAGTAGATAGGGAAAAGATATTTTAGGACAAAGTAGAATATTGTATAATAGGATAAGAAAGGATAAGATAGGACAGGACAGGACAGGATAGGATAGGATAGGATAGGATAGGACAGGATAGGATAGTATAGGATAGTATAAGATAGGATAGGATAGGATATGATAGGATAGGATAGGATAGGATAGGATAGGATAGGATAGGATAGGATAGGGTAGGATAGGATAGGATAGGATAGGATAGGATAGGGTAGGGTAGGATAAGGTAGGATAGGATAGGATAGGATAGGATAGGATAGGATAGGATAGGATAGGATAGGATAGGATAGTATAGGATCGAATAGTATAAGATGAGATAGGATCGGAGAGTACAAAATAAAATTATATAAAAAAAAACTTTTTAAAAATAAGCTTTAATTTATTTAATGTACTAAAAAGTAGAAAATAAATTGTTTCCAAGTCACCTGTATCTTATTATTAATAAAAGCTTGTGCGCTCATGTGTTCAATATTTGTCAACCAGTTACCACAATATTTTATTTAAATAATTTTTTGCAAATAGATTCTAGTAATGAAAGATATTTTGAATATGGATATTGAGCGCACAAGCTTTTATTGATAGTAAGATACAGGTGACTTAAAAACAATTTATTTTCTACTTTTTAGTACATTAAATAAATTAAAGCTTATTTTTAAAAAGTTATTTTTATATAATTTTATTTTCTACTTTTTAGTCTTCCATAAATTTAATTTTAGAGCTCTGAAATTTTTCGCAAAAAGAATTTAAAACTTGCAGAGCAGTACACAATATTTAGGGTATTCACAGTGTTTCCTATCGTCATATGTCATATCCTTAATTTAACAAATAATACGGCTGTGATCGACCCTAATATTCGTGGCATATTTGTGGCGCGATGAGTTGTTGTTGTTTTGCCTGCAAGGCGCGGCGAGTAAGTTCCTATCGTTTTTCATTGATGTGTGGTGTACCTATAATTATAAACTGAAACCCAAGTGTGTAGTTGCTTGAAAAGTGCCACGCCCCCTGTCCAACGCCCATAAAATTTTACCAGTGGGACGAAGCATCCAAGAGGGGCCTGTATACGGAATTTCAATGCTGCACGACCTTAATTCCAAAGCTATTCTATATAAACGATTTTGTTTGTATGGGCGGTGCCACGCCCACTTGTCCACCGCCCGTTTTATTTTCCCAGTAGATGGATATGGATGTGTAGTAAGTTCCTACCGAGTTTCATTGATTTATGATGTGTAGTTCTAAAGTTATACACAAATCTGGAGTTGATAAAAAAGTGCCACGCCCCTTATCCTACGCCCATAAAAGTTATTGATTCACGCATTGTCATGGTGGTTACGCATGTATGCAAAGTTTCAGATCTCTAAGTAGTCGGGAAGTGGGTAAAAAATTGATTACTAGATTCCACTACATACATACCTGATGTGAACCTAATATAAAGCTTATAAAAAGAATATATGAAGCATGTTAGATGAAATCAAAACTCTGTGCGCAAAATTTTTCCACAAAAAATGTTTCAAGATGTGTGAAATAAAAGGCAAGGTTGCAGATAATTTTACAGAGGATAGACTTGGATTTTTAAAGCGATTAATGACTATAGATTATATCAATAAAAATTTTATTTATTTCGAATGTTAAAGAGCCAAATAATTAAGTTACAAAATGGTATAAAACTAATAGATGACTTCTTGAAACAACCAACTGAGAAACTCAAGAGTATGAAGGAACTAGAAAATTATGAAGAAATGTATTTATTCTATCTATTATTAGAAAAACAATAATGCAATAAAAATGCAATTAATATTGTACTCAAATGAAGCGACACTAGCTGTCAGAGTCTGCGTTTCGTTTATAGAAATTCTTTCACATATACATATGTACATACTTCATTGCATTTTCCAATGATTTTTATAGTCTCAACTTAACTTACCGTTGAAGTAGCTTCAAATTCAAATGCGCAAAATTTTTCGCGCTCTAGAAACTGTCACGGAAAGCTTTAAGCGAAAAATAGCTCACAGCCACGAAGCTTATTGCGCTAGTTGGACAAAACTTTTGCTTTTGACAAAAGAACAACAGTTTGTGCGAAATTTGTGGCAAAAAGCTCTTAGCTGCAATTCTTCCCCCCTTCAAAATGCCCGCCACCAACAATTCCACATAAGAGCAAAAATAAACAACAACAAAATTGAAGCAACAAAACTTAACGAATGGTTCACTAAACTTGTACCAAGCAAATGGCGAACGGGAATGGGGAAGGGGAAGGGGAAGTGAGTGGAGCAAGGCGGTATGTGGGGGAAGGCATCATGCATGAGGAGCACGCATATGTATGTTGTTGTAGTCGCGTAAACAAAACAGAATTTGCGCCAAAAGCAAAGGCAACAGTTAAAAGCTTTGGCGCTTGCCAACATGTTGTCAGCGCACATGTTGCAAGGTTGCAAGACAACATGTTGCAACACACTAAAAATGCACGCGCTCAAACCGCAAAAAATATCAGCGACATTTAACGGTGGGAAAGCTTTTGCCAAGAGCTTTGAAATACATTTCAGTTTTGTTGATTTTTTTTGGAAAGGAAGGGGGGCAACAAACAAACCGACGCGCGGCTAATGGCACTTCTAACTTGTTGTGAGCACATGGCTCGCCTATTCTTATTATTCCACTTTCGTTTCGCAGCGTGAACAGCAGCAACAGCAGCAGCAGCGGTGTAGCAATTCCAAGCGGCTTTTGTGCAACAAAATTTGTGCGTATTTCTGCAAACAAAATTTTAGCAAAAAATTTCAAATTGAAATTGTTTGTAAATTTTCAAATTTTGAAATATTCGCAAACAAAGGCGCAGGCAAAAATAGTTCAAAAAGTGACATAGACTTAAAAACTTTAACTATAAACTACCCAAAAATATCAAATTGAGTTTCTATGCAAATTTTCAGCGTATTTTCAAATTTTGAAATATTCGCAAAAAACAGCATATTCAAAAATAATTCAAAAAGTGACATAGACTTGTGAACTTCAGTGATCTGTAGCAAAGAAAGCGCCATTAAATCGACAATTCTTCTTCTTTTTGTCTACTTTCTATAGTCAAATAGTTCAGTGCCTTCTTGAATTATGAATTCCGCAACGCTAAACTCGCTCAGCACATGAAAATGCATAAGGAGTTATCCAAAAATAAAGCGCGTAAAAAATATACTGTTAAACACTCTCAAAATAAGCGTCATTTGTGATATTAAAGATAAAAGAAATTTTATGAAAACTTTTAGTGCAAATTTTTGTGATTCTTTTCTTCTGTGAAAGCTAAAAGCGATTCTGTGAAATTTAACGGTGCCATATTGTGCAAGGACACTAACCACTAACATTTCAGCCAACTTGCCACACGCTTACGTCTTTTGCAACATAATTGCCGTATTATTATACTTTCAAAAAGTGCAAACAATTTTCTTTCTTAAAAAGTACATAAGAGACTACTAAACTGTAAACAAAGCATATTTTGGGTACTTATTCAAAAAGAAGAATAAGTTAGTTAGTTCTTAACTAAGAAAGCTGTAAATTTGTAGTGCCAATTGCCAATAAAACTGCCATAAAGCCTGCTAAATATCTGCCAACACTGCACACTAGCTTCCGCTGAAAATGACTGTGGGCAGTCGGGAAGATCTGTTTGCGAATGCGAAACCGATTGATGATACTGAACGTCTAATTGGGCGTGTTCTAGCTGGTAAGTTGTCCTAAAAAACACTATAGTTGCCTTATACTAGATTTGGCAACAGCTCTATGCTAAAGAAAAACATGGACTTTTGTCTGTAATTAATATCTGGCCATTTTTCTGACGCTTTCAAAGCTTGAGTATCAGGTTTAAAATATGGGAGCGGCTGAAGTAAGTCTCTAGCTTTATCCGGCCACAGAAAATTGACAAATTTGTTCGAACTAACAAATAACTGCGCACTTTTAATAACACTTTCATAAGAAGCCTTTAAAATTTAATACAGCACTGATTTTAAGCTGCCGGATAAGTTCGGATAAGCTAATTGCTATTAATTTGACTTTTTGCATGTTTCAATTATTCGGAAAACAAATTTAGTTAATAATTAAAGCTTATCCAGCATTAGGAAATATTTGAAAGTATTTAGCAATTGGACTTATCCGAATTAATCTGGTTGTATACAAATTTATCCGAGCTTATACGAATTTATTCGCTTTTATCCAGCTGTATGCGAGTTTATCCGGCTTTATCCGGATATATCCGGATAATTGTTCCATTTTATCCGAATTTATCCAGATTTATCTACTGCTTTCCACACTTCTCTCAGATCATTTAAAAGTATAATTATGGTCACAAATATATTTTGCATGCGTTTTTAATTTTATCCGTGAACACAATACCTTATTTTTACCCTTCGTAAAGTTGAGAAGTGCAC
Organism: Neria commutata; assembly: GCA_963457695.1. Lineage (NCBI taxonomy): Eukaryota > Metazoa > Arthropoda > Insecta > Diptera > Micropezidae > Neria > Neria commutata. The sequence continues at coordinate 40,447,907 of OY735248.1, forward strand.
CTTTGTATACCACCGCAATTTCCCTACCCAACTCAATATTTCACACCAGGCCATCGTTACCGTTACTATCGCACACACATACTGGACGTCTGGTTAAAGATAGCAGCATGTACTCACACACTCACTCTACCTTTCAATTATCCGTTAAGTATTTAAATGCGCCCTCATGCACACCTCTACTCACACACACACATGCGTATAAAGGCAGGAAACTTGCAGTCGAAAATTAAATTAAAATCTCTTATTTTCGCTTTTTTCGTTTATTCGCTTACTTGATTTCTTTTTATCATTAATTGGTGTTTGTGTATTTTACTTTCCTACGTGAATTTTTCGGTCATTGAACTCATTAACCCAAATTTCTATTGCGCACATTCATATCTGATATTTGGTTTCATAGACTTAATACATTTTGTTGCTATTTTAGCAGCCTTTTTCCAGTGCGAAATTCTTATCTCTGGCTGATTTCCTATCATTAGTTGAGTTTGTGTAGGTTTCTATTTATTTTGGCATTGTTGGGTTGGCTTAATTTGCGGCAAACAAACAGCAATGCCGTCATAAAGTTTTATTCAAAAAATTTTATGGTTTCCAATTCTATGCCGTAGAACTAGCTAACGTAAATTATACAAAATATATAAATATGCGTCAAACATTGGATCGAAAAATTGCAAAAGAAGTTAATGCCATAATTACTTCAAATTTTCATATCTATGATAAATTTACTACATTTGTGCTTTTGCTGGAAATCGTCTGGATTTTTTTATTTGTATAGAGCCGCAGCCCAAGATTAGATTAACAACTTTTTGTTGGATTTATCTACCAGGCACTCCATTCAGATACAAGTATTTACATACATACATATGTATGTGTTTATGAATATATAAACGATCCTTAAGTGCGTTATGCACTTTTAATTTCTGGAAACTAATTTGATAATTTTCACTATTTTAGTTGCAAACAATTATATTGACATTTGTTCGTTCTGTCCTTTGATCATTCTTCACTAGATCATTCGACACTTTATTTTTTCTGCCAAATCATTAGCTGACGATATCTTTTTTCATCGTGTGACGAATCATTTCTTTATCGGCTAAGGGAAAGCTGAAAAGAAATTGAACAAAGTTTGGAAAATTCGAATAGCTTTTGAAAATGTCCTTTTTGGAACTTGAATATTTAAAAGCTTTTAATTTCCGAAATTAAGCTAAATCTTAGAGTAATCGAAAAACACCATTTTCTTCTTCTTGATTGGGCAGTAACAACTTATTACAGTGTTACGACCTGACGTAGGGCTTCTATCTCATCTATTTTTTTGATATTCTGAAAGAGTTTGAAAACAAAGTGAAGTATATTTGTTCGACTCTTTGGCAGAATTCTTTCGTCGAATATGTATGTACATATCTGTGGTCATATGCAATAACGACTTAAGTCGACTTAAAACGAAATTGAGTTGACGTTACCACTGTATTCCTGACGTTGATGCGCATATTTTGTTCAAACCCCGGTATCTGTACCCATCTCAGAAAAAAAGTTATTTAAAAAAAACACATGCACTTATGTACATGCACTTATGTGCATTTAAAATTTCGAATTGCATTTTCTCGAAACAGTTGTTTTCGACTTAAGTCGTTATTGCATATGACCACAGATATATTGCTTAAAGTTTTTCAGATATATGTATGTAAGTTTTTGATTTGAGTCAACTCTGGAATGCTAAAATATTTGAATATACATACATACATATTTCGAAAAGTGAAGCTAAACTGATTAAAAGAGCAGAGATTTTTACAGAGTATCGCTTACATTTCGCTGTGAGAGAAGTTTGCAAGTGCAAATCTCACAGTCGAAACAACAAAAAACAGCAGTGACTGAGCTGGAAGTAGAATAACAGCAAATTGTTAAAGTGATAAAGCGACAGTTTGAAAATTGCGCACGAACTGCCCAACGAAGTCGAACGAACGAACGAACGAGCGCCTGCAATGCGATTGCAATTTGCAGTTCGCCAATGAGAGAGTCACACAGCGCAACGAGCGGCGGCACGAGCCGCTACGAACGCACGCCGAAAAAGCGAATGTACGAGCTTTGCCCAAATCGTGCGTCGCACTCGTGCCGCCACTAACAACAACCACAGCAACAACAACAGCAACACTGGCAATACCAATGGGAAACAGCAACAACAAAAACCAAAAAACATTTCCTATAAAGTAGGCCATGGATGTGTGTGCGGCGGCAGCGGTCAATGAACTGTCGCGTTCATATCGCAAATTTCGTTTTCATTTGAGCGGCACATCACACACACATACGCATATGGGGGCACACATGCACATGCTTTGCTGCGCTGTTGCGTCTATCTTGTGAGCTACACTGACAGTGAAACGCAACCAGTTGCGTAGCGTAGCTCATGTGTAAGTTTGTGTACCTCTTGCTGTCACTTTGCACATACACTTACAAACATTATTGTGTGCGTACATGTATATGGGCCTTAGCTGTCAATTAAGCGTTCATTTTAATTTTTTCCAAGAATTTTGCAACTGTGTCTTATGCATCAATGGGCAAGCACGCTTGTCACTTCGACACACTCTGCCTGCACATAAATTTTCATAGAAATTAAAAAGTGGCGATTTGAATGAGTTGCGTTAGCATGCAATGTAATAAAAAAGTATTAGAGTTTCAGAAAACAACTCTAAAGTTTAGCGAAACTCTGTCAAACTTGCTGAGAGCTCGATTAGTTATATTAAGGAACCATAGCAGCTTCTAGTAGAAATTTGTAAGCTTCTGCCAATACTTCGAACCCTCCTTTTCTTTCACTGACCTACAATTTTGTTAAAACTTACAAGTGCGTGGAAAACATCCCCCCTCTTTCCTTTCAGTCGTCAACGAGTGTACACGTTTCGTGTTCTCATAAGCTGATCGGAAGAGCTATGTAAAAATTTTCGTATACATATTCTCCGATGCTTAAGTCTTCTGAACAAGCCGAGAGATTGACAAGCAGTCGGAGCTATTTAATTTATCTTAACAATACTTAATTAATCAAAATTTGTTGAACACCCTGGCAATTTATCCGCCATTCAAATTTAAAATTCAAAAAAGAAGACATACCCTATGCGATAGTTGACCCAAAAAATATTCTTTTACGAAGGAACTGAGAAAAGATCATTGAGTGGCTTGGAAGGCCATTCAAAACTTTTTTTCAATATTTCATATTTCAAACAATTCAATTCAATATTTTCTTATCTTTTCTAACTTATATAATACTTTTTATATTATAATTTTTTCTAGTCTTTCTTGAAGTCGATTTCTTGCAATATTTTCTCTTTCTCAAAGTTTTTTCAGTTAAAATAGCTATTTTTCGTAAATCATTTCCTCAACTTTTTGTACCCAATTCAAATTCAATTTCCTTGCTACTTTTTCTAGAGTTGACCCGAATTTGATACTCATTCTATAGTTCCGGTTTTCTTTTCGAATCCAGCAAATAACGAAATACAACTCGCTGAAATGCAATATTTTATGCCTTCTTTTTTGTGTGCCTCCATTTTTTCTGCCCATTCATTTTGCATGTCGTTTATTTTGTGTGAAGTATTTAGGGCACTTGTGCGCCGTCGATACTGGTGGCACGGTCCGCGGTTCATAATTCCATACATTCATCTATTTGTATGTACATATGGCATGAGCATGTCTTCTTCTTCTTCTTGGGCATGAGCATGTGCTGCAGTATTAATTGTGCTTGTTTCGTTTGACATTCCTTTCTTGGTTCAATTTATTAATCATATTTTAGTTTTTTCTATGCTGAGCAAAATTTTAGGATTTCATGTTGTTACAATTTGTTTGTGCATTTTAATTGCAAAATTATTTTTTGTTATTAATCACGCAAGATTTTTCTATGTGTGGCAGTATGGAACATGTTTTGTTGGGCGTAGAGAAGAATATGGAAAGTAAGCAAGAAAAAATTAAATTTTCATATATTCATCGACGGTGGGTTTTAGAAAAAATATAGCATTCACCCTTGTTCGTAAATCTAGTGTTCAAGTGGGCAGCACTCTTACTTTTTGTCGACAATTTCACTACTTTCGCTATAAACTTTTAATGGCTCAGTGTTCAATTACTTCCAAATAAAAGTACTTCAAATCTTAAACGTAGAACGTGCTAATGTCAACAATTACATTGACAAACATTACAAGTTACAGCAAACAGCCAGAAAAAAGATGCAGAACAAAGCACATAAGAGAAACAAAAAGAAGCACAGTTTATTGCCATCGAAAAAGAAGCGCAGAAAATCAAGTAGCAAGAGAAATGTAGAAAGAAAAACCAAAAAAAGCAAAAGTGAAAATACATAATTTTTTAAATTTAGAAATTATAATTGCAATATAAAAGCAACAACAACAACCAAACAAGCAACAAAAGCACACCAAATGTTGTTAATAAGATAAGATAGTTTAGTTTAACTGCTCAAAAGAACAGTTATAGCAAAAAAAAAGCAACTGTTAATACGAAGCCACAATTTGCAACAACACAGCAATAAAGGCACTCACCCGCTGCTGTTCGTATCGCCCCTTCAGAAAGCGAAAGCGAAGTGATGGCATAGGGTAAACGGGGCGTATGCGCAACCCAATTTTAAAAACATTTTTTTAAGGCTTTTTTGTAAAAGCTTCACGCGCAGCTGTGGGCCAGCTTTGTTATGTTGTTTCTCTAATATGTTCAGAAAGTTTGCCTGCCCGCCTGCCGCACATTACCCCGCACACTACTTCGCCCTGCTCTCGGTTCACTTCGTGCTGCTGCAAATGACTCGAATGGAACGGCTTTGGCCTTGGAATGGCTTTCAGCGAAATTCGACGTTCATTGACCTGAGTGAGTCGCTGGCGCACACACACACACACACACATAAGCAATCTTATCATTCTAAACGCGCAGCGCTGTCAATATGCCATGATACGAGTGTCTAAATCTGTGCCTGTATGCATGTTTGTTTATTTGTGTGTATGTGTGTGTGCGCGTTGCTATATTTGACCTAATAAGAAATACACAATAAAATAGCAGTACATTTTTGCGTAGGCTATGTGAAGTCGTTGAAGGAGGGGCGTGGGGAATTATACACGCTTTGACAGGCAGCAAGCAGGGGTGAGGGAGCTGGTACGGAAAAGCGTCGCAGAAGTTGGTGTAACTTGGTTTTTTTCCACTACATTTCAAATATATGCACCAGCTCCATGCTAGTTGCCGCTTGCCTCAACTGTTCCTTGCCCCTGTCCTATTTGATTATTTTTCTTACGAAATGGCTTCTTGTTCTTGCGGTTGTGTATGCAGAAGCGACCAATAGGTTATCACGCCAGTAAGAAAGAAGACTCGGTGGTTTCCAAGCAGGTGACTGGAGCAAAATAAGACTTCAACAGCAAGACAATCTTTCTGTGATTTTTCAATAAATAGTTGCATTTAAAAGAGTTTATAATCTGGCGTAAATAGCCAGAAAAGTATCTCTGTCATAGCCGAAACAAAAGAATATATCTCAGCAAGAGAAGAGATATTTCTACAATTGCCAGTAATAAATATATCACTGTAAAAAAAAATGTGCAAGAGGAAAAAGGCTATAAGCTACTATCGAATAAGTAAGATAATGAGTAAGTAAGATAAAAATATGAGCACAGTTATGAAACATTTAAAAAAAATCTACAAGTGCAGTGCTCTAATAAAAGCAGTTCTTGTGAAAAAGATTGCTCTTATGAAAAAGTTTTGCGCTAGAAAATTCAAGAAGAAACACGCGCAAAAGCGAAAGTGGAAATGGTGATTGTCAGAAAGAACCAACTAAAGGGGAACTGGAAAATAAAACGATTGTACTGCGATTGAAAAAGCCAATTAAAAGAGAACTGGAAAAATACCGTGAAATGAACGAAATGCATGCAAATTAAAAACAGCTGCAAAGCGCAGACGAAACAATTGCATTCTATTTTACGCACACATAAACACACAAACACAACCCACACACACACACAATACACGTTTGCACTATTCTAGGGTAAATGCAACAGGCCAATGGACGACCTTCAATTTTTTTGCGCAAAGTTTCGCGAATGCGTTGGCAGCAGAGTGCAACAACAAAATTGCATGCAGCTGACAAAAACAACGACAACGGCATTATTGCGCACGTTCTCGCTCAAGTCACTAGTGAGAGAGAGAGAGGTAGTGAGAGAGAGAGGCAGAAAGCACAACAGAGTTGCTAGTTACTCATACGACATGTAAGCCAAGAGCATGCAAATCTCACAGGCAACTCGCATGAGACATGTGCCGCACCGCGACTACCCTATACTCTGAGTATGCTGAATGTAGGGCCTTTCAATTTTCGGGGCCTCGCGGGGCCTCGAAACGACAAGAAAAGTGCTTGATTGCGTTGCATCGACGAAAAAAGTCATATCATTTGCTAAAAAAAAGGCCTACAAATTTTCTTTAAGCGTAGGGCGCCGAATCTTTCATTCGCGGCGCCGATCATGTCTCTATGTGTTTGTGTATGTTAGGTGTATGTGTGTGCAGCTGCTGGTAGGCTGCTGCTGGGAAGCTGTCGAATCTGTCGAACAAGCCAAAAGAGCTCACAATGCAAAATATGCATAAACATGTCTTAAAAGTAAGCAACTAAATTGCTACCAGTTAGTCGGGTCAAACGGGAATGCAGTAGAATACACGACAGATTTATAGTTCGCAGCTGCTGTAAAAAGCTCGCTCCTCTACTACCGCGCCGCCACAACCCAGCACTGGCCAAAACTGGTTGCACTTGAAATGCAGCGATTGACTGACTTGTGCGTTTGTTGGAAGTAACTGTTCTTGTTTATGACCAATATATTGGCAACTCAGTTTTTATTGTTATTATTTGTAAGTGTCTTTAATCTGTTGCTAAAAACAGTTGTCACAGCAAATAGTTATAAATATTGAAATCGATCATTGGCAGTAGGTAGGTATTCGATTTTAGTCGCTATTGTCAATTTGAGTACTTTATAATATTCGATGTATTTGATTTCACTACTCAATGCTACTACTCAATATTTTTTATTTAAACACTCGATACTACTCGATGTATTTGTTTTCACTAATCAATGCTATGAGTACTACTCAATAAGTTTCTTCTGAGTACTCGATACTACTCGTTATATTTTTTTGAATTTTTTCTACTTCTATTTTTAGATTTAGATGGTCGATACTAATCAATATTTTTCGTTTGAATAGGTTAATGCTACTAAATATTTGTCATTTGAATACTCAATTCTACTCGATACTTTTTGTTGTACTTCATTTTGGTAATCGATGCTTCTCATTATTTTGCATTTGAGTACTCAATCCTATTCAAGACTTCTCAATATATTAAGAACTGAATACAATTCAAAATAAGTATCGAAACTACTCAAAATAACTCATTTCAGTGTAGCAAACAACTTTATATTTAAAAAAAAAAACTCGGTACTAAATATTTGAAGCTTCGTCTGGTAGAAAATTATTTGTATTAAAACTTGAGCAAAAGAATTAGGACTGCATTATTGAAAGGAGTTATTGGACAAAGTGCATATAGCTAGCTGGTGTCTAGTATATCAGATTCGTACTTCAAATTCAAACTCTTGAGTCTGTCAAGTAGACAAATAAGAAAATGAAGGTAGTACAATGTTTCTCTATATGAAGGTACTCTTTGTCTTCACATCATCAAGAATCGGCCATAATTTCGAGCTTGAAACTGCATTCTAAATTTAAGGCCACTTTTGCTTTTAAAACCTTTGTGATTTATTTCAAGCCTTCAAATTTTTCTCATTTGTTGGTATTCAATTTAAAAGTTGTGTTTATGGATCTCTATTCTGCAGTTCGGTTGGCTCATTTGTCATTAAGTTGCCTTTAAGCTGCTGCAATATATTTAACCGACAGCAATCTCTAGCGTAGTCAAGGTTTTCTTTGTCCAACAATCCAACAATGTCGGTCACATTGATTGCAGCAGCGATCGCTTGCCGATCCTTGAGGTTAATTGGCTATGCTTTGTTTTGCACTTCTCACAATTTGCTTGTAGAATTTTAAACTATTTTCAATATGTCTAAATGTAATTGTTGCATATGTTTTTGAAGCGTACTAAATTTTTATATGAGACTTTGTAGCTTAATTTGCTAAGAATACTAAACGACAATAAAGCTAACCCCACTCGATGCATCGAATAGCTTATTTTGTTAGTATAAAATGCCACAGTTAAATAGCTATAAAATGTATGCATATTAGGCGTAGTAAAAATAAATGCATTATTTTTGCAAGAAATTGAAGGCTTTATTTAGCATTGTTGTTATGATCCGATGAAGGTTCTCCTAGGCAATCAAAACAGTGCTTATATTATGGTCGGACTCGACGATTGCCATGATTTCATCGACATTTTCGACAATTGGTTTATTTTTGACATTAAAATTGCCGGAACGAACGGTCAAATAAAACTGAGTTAAGAAGTGTAAAATTTTTTAGAAGAAAATCTTGTCTTTCTAACGCCATCTAGAGTAAACCGATCGCACTTATACAACGCGAAATACAGTTTACTAAATCCATCTACTATAAAATAAAAGGATTTCAACACCTGATATATTTGAAATATGCTGAAATGTTTAAGTTTATGGAAAAATTTCGTGATTTTTATATTTTTTATTCTTGTGCTAAGTTTTTTAAATTATAGCTCTTACATATTTTTTACCATTTTACTTATATCATTTTTCATTCTTTTATTTGCAGGTAAGTGCCAATGAAAAATGCATATAAGAAAGCTTAAGTTCATATTATACCATATGTGAGTGAGTATAAGCTCACAGCAAGCGCTGACTCAAAAAAGTGCGGTTAGTAAGTAAATTTGAATATAGTACATACAATTTAATCAAATGAAATTGAAATAAAAACGGCAAGCGATAGCCCAAAGTGCCATAAAAGCGCAAGTGCCGCTACAAATGTGCCCGTGTGTGTGTGTGTGAGCTGATAATAAAATGCAGTGCAATAGCTGCAACAATTACAACAGCAACAACAACAATCAGAGCAATAGAAATAGTGAGCATATTCAAATAGCAACAACACGCGTAAGAACAATAACAACAATAATAACAGCAACAACAGCAACGACAACTGATTTTTGCTTGGAAAGTTGAATGCACTCGCAGCATTGCAAGCAATAACCTCGATCCAGTTGCACTCTCTCACACACACACATGCAAGCTAGCTAGCGCTTTGGTTATGTGTGAGTAGTATTAGAAAAAAGTTCTTGTTCGCACACAGCTTAGCATGTCTGTGTTTGTGTGTGTGTGTATTTCAGTGAACTTGCATTTCGTTGCAACTGAAAGCTTTCTTAGTAGACTTTAAAATGATTTCTCAGTGCATGTGTGTGTGCCATGCAACGGAAATGCATTTCAGCTGACTCACACAGATGCGTAATTATACTACAAACATGCACAAACACATACACTTTCATAGATGCTACCGTTCTAACGGCTTGCTCTTGCTGTCAGCTGGGAAGCTCAGCAGTGCTTGACTTAAAAGCTTTCTCTTCTCTCCTTTGATAGTGCCTTTGGCTTGTTCGCCTTTATGCATTGGCATTAGTTCAACAAAGTTGAGCTTCTTTCATTTCGCTACTTCAAATTCATTTCAGTTCAGTTAACAGCAAAATTCTAAAACGATTTGATGCATTTTATTCCCTGCTTCCATTAACTTACTGCCAATTATGTTATTTTTATGGCTTATTCTTTTCGCTCATTTCAAATTGCAATAACATTTTTCTCAAAAAATATGTCTAAAAATTGATAACCGATTTTTCTTGATGGGTTAGAAATTTCCACGTACTGGACAAACAACTTAATGCTACTACATTGAAGCCTTTTTTAAAATTTGTGAAACATGCCCAAATTTTGACAGATCATTTTGACTTTGACCATTCCTAAACGGAACTCTAACTGGCATCGCCTAACCTAACATTGAAGCCTTTAAAGTTTAAACTATGTTAAAGAAATAATAATTATATCTACAATATTAAACCATAGAACAATTGTTGATATGAATATATTAAAGTGGATTCTTCGTGACTCTGAAATTTCGCATAAAATTGCGTGCATTTCTCTGGTGGCAATGCCTGACATTGAACTCATTTGGCGTGAGCAACATTTTTTTGACATGCCTCGAAGCGCTTAGCAACAATTCACATACATGTCTCACATGCACCGATATGCAGAAACCGTGAAATTAAATGCATCAAATTCTTTTTTTAGAAATCTAAAAATATGCGAAAGCGCCATTGAAAACCGTCACAATCCCACCGCAACGTCATGACAATTTTTCTTTTTCTTTTTCATTTGTTTTATTTTATCACAAATTTATTCTCATCTAGCTGATTTCTTGCTTTTCTTGTTTTCCATTTCCTTTTCACAGTTTCTTCGGGCTTCACTCCTTCAGTCATATATTTTCCGCCTCTTCCACTATCAGTTTGTAGTCACCAGCGATGCAATGTGCCACCTTTTCATCTAATATTGTTGTGTGTGTGTAACACATATTTATATGCTCTCTCACACACACAAAGACATACACATACGCCAACGCCACAAGCGTTCAATTCACTTTTTAAAATAGCAGAATACTGCATCTTTTTAGAGGTCACTTCGAAGCGGGTCAATTCAGTTCATTCGCCTTCTTAACAGCATGAAACGTTCTCTCGCTCTCCCTCCCTCCCTCCCTCTTTTCCTCTCTGCAATCTGTCTGCAATTGTGTGTATTTGAGAGACTGCATTGCTGCAGTTCACGTCACTGCAAATGTCAACCTTGCAACGTGTTGCAGTTTCGTTATTGTTGTTGTTGCTGCCAGCATTGCACACTTTACTATGCCAGCCACAAATGAGCGTGCAAATGAGAGCTTGTAAATGCACTTTTGTAAGCTTTTGGCAGCTTTTACATGCGCTCTCTCACTCACAGTGGTTCTCTTTTTCAACAACACACACACACACATCTGACCTCGTTGACGTTTAAAGTGCAACGCGCATTTTTGAATTTGAGTTCCCATGCCCGCCCGCCTGACTGCGTTTGTTTGCGTATGTGTGCATGCAATTGCATGCGCTGCTGCTGTGTATTAGTAAAAGTTCCCCGCTCTCCTACATTTTGCTATGTTCTCTTGCCATTTTGTATAGTTTCGCTTTTATCAATTATTTTTCTTGCAATTCTTTTGCTGATTTGAAGTCACGAAACGTTCATGAACTCGATTTTTGCCTCTAGGCGTTGCTGCCGTTGTCGCGGCGTGGCGGCAGCAGCAAGTGACGTCAATGCTTGGAAACTGTAAATTTGTTAAAAATATGCCAAACGACGACGGGCAGGAGGCACCGTAAACTGGTGGTCGTGTGCAGCCGGCCGTTCCTGGACTCACAAATTTTGCTCGTATTTTCAAAGCTCGCTCGCTCGACGACTCGTATATCAAAAATCTCCTATTTTATTTAGGCCCTCCTCGCATCTGAGGTTCAATTAAAATTTTTGCTTTATTATGCCAATTTTTTTTATTATGCCATTCATTCATTAATTATTCTAACTTTCTAATTTTATTCTATTTTATTGTTTTAACTGGTTTTAATTATATTTTCCTTGCCCGTCTGGTCTGTTACTACGTAATGTGGATGAAATGACGTAACGAAAAACGCGAAAAAACACAAAATTATAACTGAAAAATTTTTGCATACAAAATCGGCAAAAAACCGGATTGCGATTTCGGAATTTTGCGGATTTCGCCAAACTACGTAAGAAACGATGTTGCATGGGATAAATTTATCGCATGCGTGAAAAGAAGTTTTTGCCTCCAAAATGCATGCCAATGGCATGCAAATTGCCCGGAATGCGTTTCGCTGCATTCCTTAACCGTCGCGTACAGCGGAAAAATGCAGAATTTTCAAGGATTTGCGGCAAAAATTGCGATTTTTCCGTCTTCCGCTTACGTTTTGCTACATTAATTGGGTTGATGACATTACTATCACTTTTAAGTCGATAATGCGGTTACGCTGTGTGCTAAATAAAGTACTAATGGAAAATGGAAATTAGTACCGGCCTCATCTTAGTACTAATGGAAGAAAAGTACTAAAAGTTTCTTCTGCCATCTGGCGGCTGTTAGCTGAAATACGAACCCCTCTGCTTATCGAAAGCTTTTCGTGCATGTGCTTTCTCTGAAAGCGCTTCGCACAAAGCTTTTGCGGCACACACAGATTTAGTACCAGATTTTGATGGCCGGCGCTGATGGCGGTAGTGTCGCTCTAAAAAATAAAAGCTTGCGTGCAGCTTTCGACAGCGGAAAAATTAAGCCAGAAAAACTATAAAATAGAATAAAAGTTTTCTAAAGTGAAAAAATATGCAAATGTCGCCAAAAAAAAAATCGTTGTTGCATTAGCAGTGGCGTATAGAAAGAAAAATAGTTTAAACATGGTACATTGTAAGTTGGAAAATTTTCCATCTTACTCACATATTTCTTTTTCATTCTGTTGACTTACAATATTTCTATGCCATTTCAGTTTTCTTATTTTCTCACATTTTTGTCAAAATAATTTTTAAATTTTCCTTTACTTTTACATTTCTTTTCCTTGATCTCTTTCCTCTCTTTCCCTCAAAACCAATATAATTGTCTCATCTTTGTTTTCTCTAACTTAAAATTATATATTTCTATCTTCTTCTTCTTCTTTGTTTTCCATCGTTCTTTCTTCTCCATTTTTCTTTCACCGCCTATTGTTTTACTTCACATTTTTAACTTTCTTATAAAGTTCCATTGTATTCTTTAACATAGAACTAATTCTTTCCATTTCTGTTTTATCTGGTCTCGTCTCTTCTGCTTTCTTCTCAGAAATAATTTTTCATTTTCCCTTTTCTTTTATTTTGTAGCACTTTTCTTAGCCTCATTGTACTTTCATGGCAATGTGGTTACCCGAAGCAATGACGAATTCTTGCGCGGTTAAAGGCGGCTCCATCTCAGCTGCTGTTTCCACTGCTGCCTTGCCGCTTTTCCAGTTGCTCCAACCCTTCACCTGTCGTCAGCGCGCTGGCAATTTGCCTGCCACAAACTGCTCCCTCTCTCTCTTGCTCTCGCTCTCTCACTCTCTCTCTCCTTTGGTCTCATGGTCTCTACTCGACTCAACTCGACTTAACACTTTCAAGCTGTGACTTGAAGCGCTTGATTGCGTGCCTGTGTGTGTGCGCGCTTCGTTGTGTTTGTGCGTTGTGAGTATCTGTGCGTTTGCTTGGCTTTCTTGGGTTCTTTCAAGGTTGTTCGGACATTGACATTTTCATTATTTTTCGGCACTTTCGAGCGCACTCTTTTTGCCGGTCCTCCGCCGCTGCTGCTGGCTGGTCTGGTCTTCTTCTTCTGCTTCTGCTCGCTTGTTGGCTTTCTTTGGCTCTGGCCGCTATGCCACTTCGTTGGCCGCAAGTGAGAGCCCGCATATTTAGCCAAATTTCAGCGCAACTGCCGCAATGCTGCCGGCTTCGCCGCTGGCATTGGTAATGAATTTTTTTTGGGCCAGCGCAACAAAATGGGAAAAAAGAAAGCAGAAATGATGTAAAAAAGATTAACTCACGCATCATTAAGGCAAAAATATACAACCACACCAAAAAAGACTACACAAAAAAAGAACAAAAATATAAACTTGAAAAATAAAAGTAGTCGAAAGAACAACAAAAAAGGAGCGGAATAACGCAGAATTAGTTGGAAAAAATTTGCACGCGTCAAAATGCCAAAAAATACTTAAGCTTGTGGAAGCCGAAATTAGGTTGTTCCGGAACGGGGCAGGAGCAGCGGTGTTATTGCCTATTCTTAGCTATGCTCACAACTACACGCTTATATGCATAGCAGCACAAGTGTATGTGTAAGAGTGCTTGAAATTGCCTCTTATGCTGCTGTCTTTTGACATTCTAAACTGCCAAAGCTGATTTCAAGCTTGCAAACTTTTAAGACTATTAAGAAATTTTTTATACTAATAGCAAATTTTTACTAACTTTTTTAGAATTTATGAATTTGTTCTTTTGTAAATGGTATTTCCTGCTTCTTCTTCTTCTTTTTCTTCTTCATGATTGGTCAATACAAACCCGTTAACAGCTAACGACCTGGCGTAGGGGGCTTCTCACAAGTTCTCCTGATGAAAATTAGAATTCGTGAGTTGTCGAAATTTTCTGTGCGCTGTATAAAATTTAGCAGTTTTTAGGATAGTTTTTAAAAAAACTGAGCATTTTTTTTAGTACGAAATCGTATCTTTCTAACTCCATCTAGCATAAACCGATCGCACTTATACAACGCGAGATACAGATTACTACAACCATCTAATGGAAATATAATTCATTTCATTTTACTATACCCTATATATTCTTCAACTGATATATGTATACTTCTCAAAAATTCTGCGATATTCTCATTTTTCGAAAATGAGTTTTTGAAGTTTTGTGCAACCAAATGCATATCTTACCCAATAATATATTTTTGTATGATCTAGGGGCACTTTTTCTCTCTAGACTCATATCAGTTGAAGAAGCTGCCATTTCTTTTAATTTATACTTTTTTAACATTCACTTCCTTTTTCCAGCGTATTTTCTACATTTTTGATATTTCCGCTTTTCTTTTATGCTTTCGTTTTACTGCTTTATCATTTCGATAATTTTGCTATTATTAAATTTTGTTCATTTTTATTACTTCATTTAAGTTTACACCTTTCCCCACACCCCCCAAAAAAATGTACATACCTGCTCCATTCTTGGAGATCTTCTTCAGCTGCTGCTGTTGCTGTGCCTTGCCTCTGCATTTCATATTCAAATTGTGTAGCCACACACACACACGCACGCACGTATACCATCTGCCTGCATTTGTATGCGTAATTAATCAAAAATATCGAAAACACGTTTCCTTTATATATGTATAGCAACAACAACGAAATCGACTACGTTTTGGGCCCTTTTTTGGCGTACCTTGACTTTGAAATTTTCGTATGTGCGCACTTAAATTTTTGTCGAGTGTTTTTTGTTTTTCCAGAAACCGCTGCTTCGTTTCCTTTCTTTACACTGCCACTTAAAAGTTCGTTTATGTTGTTGTTGTTGTTGTTTTTTGTGAATTTTTCTTTTTGCTTTTTTTTGAAGTTCAAGATCGTTGTTCAGCATTTACTATTTTTTTTTGTTTCGTCTTTGTCTTGCTGCTCTTTTGTATACGTTCATTTTTCTGTGGCTGTATGCGTGTCTCATATGTAATTCAGTTAAGTCATGCTGCGTACTTAGCAGTGCGCAGCACTCAAGTACAAAAATATTAGTAGGCATATATTAAAAAATCAATTTTGTAAAAAACTTCTGCAGCAAATGCGTTTCTCTTCAATAGAAAATTTTGAAGCAACATCAAAACTCAAGTGCAAAAATGTTGCTATACATATGTATATTAGAAACTTATTATAAAAAAAAAATGTCTAAAGGCAATATTTTTCGGTCTAACAACTACAAAAGATCTTTACTTGACTTATACCAACGATTATTCAACATAAATAATTCGCATACTTAGTCTTACGATTCACTCTCCAAGCTTTGTCACTATTCTATTCCAATTAGGGTCTCTTACAGATAATAGTCCACTTCCCTGGCTTTGTTACTATTCTGTCTAGCTATTACAAGCCGCTCTTCAATAGAGAGTAATAGGCTCTCCCACCGATTACGACGGCCTACTCTCAAACTTTGTCACTATTTTTTCTAATTATTACAGCCCGCTCTCTCTTTTGTCTCATAGAGCGCAACAGGCGCTTCCAAGCATTACGACCCGCTCTCCATTTTACAGTGAATATATAAAATTTCATATTTTTCTGTATGCCATTCTCTGCAACCTTTTCTAGTTTCCCGTCTGTATCCTGAAGGCTAGGGCCTAGACAACGACATTCAAATTTTCTAGATTTTTGCTCAGCTGCTCATTCTTTGCTAATATTTTTTTCACTGGCGCAAGCAATTGGCTTACATCACAATGTACTCATATATTTTACAAACCCACGCACGTTCGAACTTTAAATTTTGGCATATATCTTTTTATTCGATTTTTTACCATTGTTCAGAGTTTGTAACATGAGCGACAAGACTGGCGACATTTCGTTACTTCAATTTACATAAGCAGTGATTGAGAATTTGTTGTTATATTGTCGCTTTGAATTAGAGCAAAATAATATCAATGAGAGCGAAGCGGAAAATGTTGTGAAAATGTAAGCGGATATTATGACATATAGAATAAATATATAAAACAAGTAAGGAAGAATCAGTCGGGTTTCACCGACAGAGTAATACCCTACACCAAGTTCCCAAGTGGGGGGATAATCCACAGAAATTGTGGGTGCATTTAATTTACCGCCTACATAGTGGGCGGACCACGCCTATTTTTAGCAGACTACAATATATCCCTAATAGAACTATTTATGCCAAAAGTTGATGCTCTGTAAGGTGTACAATCGAAATGATCGATATATTTATTTTACCGCCCCCATAGTGGGCCCATTTTTGGAGAATTAAAAGGTATTCTTACCAGTAATGAAGTGACCAAATATGGACGATCTGGTGTATATCTTACTGAAGTTATGAGGATTTTTAGCTTACCGCCTATATAGTGTGCGGACCACGCCCATTTTTTCGTGGGACATAGAAAACCAAACCCTTAACTGGAATACCAAGTACAATTCTTTTCCATGAGTAATTAGACAAAATATAGCTATTTTACCGAAAAAAATCCGGGGTATTGGGACTTACAGGCCTATTGTTGGCGTGTTCTTCAACTGATTTGGCTAATCTCGGAACTTGAAATAGTGGAAGGTTCACTACGACTGTGTGCCTAATTTGGTCCAAATCGGACAATTCCTTCTTTCTCTCCTGTGGCCACGGACAGCAAGACGGACAGACAGACAGACGGACAGGCGGACAGACGGACAACCGGAAATCAACACAGAAAGTGATTCTAAGCATTTCTATATATTAATGTCTATACCTAGGACGGCTCCTTTAATGCGTTACAATTTTCGCACAAAGTTATTATACCCTATTACCATAGGTGTGGGGTATAATAATAGAATGTTGAAAATATATTCCTAATCCTTTCTAAAAGTTTACTTAATATTCGAGATGCTTATTAGCTTGGAAGCCTCATAATCAAGCTGAAATTTCACGCAAGTAGTGGTTAGATTATCAAGTTAGAGACTAAGAAACGTTAATGGTAGCAATCAGAACATATTCATATACTGAATCATATTATTTTTCATAGTATATTTCATATGAATTTAGAAAAGGTGCTTTTTGCCATTAAAGAAAAAATATGTTCTTACCAAAAAGAAGCGCCACAAATTTTAGCAAATCACAGTTCAAAGCACTTGGCTTCATTACTTGCTCATGGAACTGTTCACACACAGAAAGGTACAACATATAGAAAGACAGCTCTCCCCGAGCAAGTGCGGCAAGTGGCTAAGCTTGAAATGTGCTTCTTCTTCTTCTTCATGCTTACACAGCATAAAATATAATTATTACCTTAATTATTTCAGTTATAAAATTGTATGACTTTATTGTTTGTCTTTCATAGAAACACACGCATGAGCAAATACACACACACACATCTAAGCGTAAATCACATTTATTGTTGTAAATTTGCGCGAAAAACTATTAAAATGCTGCCAAAAAAACATCGCAAAATAAAACGAGTGCTGTAGGGAGAAGGGGGACCGGAGAAGGGAGAGAGAGTCAGGCATAAGCAACAGAATTGAACTTGAAATTAAAACATTGAACTTGAAAATGTTGAAAAAAGTTTTGCGTGTGTGTGTTTTAGTGTGTAAAGCCTTTTTTGTAGGGCCTGGGCCGAGGCATGATGTCATTTTCCACCCAGCTAGAACATTTGAAATGTGAATTACTTAGTTTTGAATTTCAGCATCATTCTTTTACCAAAAAGTATCGCATTTTATATATAAAAATGATTGCAAAGTAATTGATTTCAAAAGACGAAGAGGTAACAAACATAGTCTCATAATTTCTTCTTGGTAGCAACAATTTTCTTTAATGCCTTAATAGCTTTCTGTTGTTAAGTCATTCTTTATGCCTCTTTTTGTAAGCATAAAAATGAATTAAGTCGATTTCCATAAGAATTTAATATGTTGATTTTATGTTCTTAAAACTAGTTCCATTTTTTTTATTTAGTTCTGCATTTCTCTAGCAATTTTTGAGCACTTTTTTTCAATTTTTCTTTCAAAATTGTTACATAACTTAACTCTTTGTTTGATATAACATGCTCTCTTTCGCCATTTTGTTTGCCTTGCATTCATTCACTTTTCAATGCGCAACACTTTCTCAGTTTAACAAACAAAAAAAGCAGCACAACAATAAAATGGGCAAGATTTTTATCAAATGCTGTCAAACAAAAATTCGACTTTCAACTTGCTGCCGCCAAGCTGACCCCGCACACTTACACTCACACACACGCACACGCAAGCCATACAAAAGTGTACTTCTGCTTTAAAAGAGCCAAACACAAAAGTCAACGAGTCTTCAAAAGAACAAGCACCGAAAAAAATCCAATGTCAGTTTAACAAATGAACCCATTAACCCATTTCTTCTTCTGCTTCTTCATTTTACATTGCTTCCAAGAATTTTGTGCGTCTTCAAATGATGCTTTTGGTTTAATATACCAGCAACATTAAGTCACCTTTTAACTTGCATAATCTCTAACAAAAATGCTGAAAAAAATGTTAAAAAAAGTTGAAAAGAGCAGCAAAAAAGAAAGTCATAAAAGATGGCCATGAAATAATGCTCAACATTATTCATACTACCTCACGCCGAGGCATAATCCCATTGCCGCACTCAAAACCCATATAAAAGGGCGACTGCTGCCATAACGAAATTTTGTAGCCACTCCTGCTCTTGCTTGGCTCCAACAAGAAAAAAGGAGCCGACAAGAAAAATTGACTTTTCATTTCACAGCCGCGCCGCTGTAATCCATCCAAAAAAAGAAAGACCAAAGTCGCCAGTTTTCAACAATAGACCAATGTGCCTATGCTAATGCCTGTGGTCTCTGATCTGTGCTGCCGTCTATGTGTATGTCTAGGCCCATGCCCAACTGAGGCCTACTCCACACATGGCCGAACTGACTTAGTAGCCCACACAAACGCCGCACAAACACACACACAGCTCAGCTCTAAGGCAGCAAAGAAAGAAGAAAGAAAGAAAAAGTTGTTGGTTGACTTTCTGTTTCCGTTTCTCTTGTGCCTTTATCAAGGCACAAACAAATACAAGCCATACAAGAAATCCCAAAAACTTACAGGCTTGCATTTTTGATGATTTTTCAACAAAGCAAAGTATTTGAAAAAAATTTTGAAGCATAGAAAAAGAGCAAGAAACGATTGCCCAAAAAGTTGAATACTTGTTCAATTTGGAATTTTATCGGCTTGTTTGCTCTTTAAATTCTATTTGGAATTTCTTATTTGTCTAGTAAATAAAATTTCGTGCCTTTCTTCGTCTCTTTCTTGCCTGTAAATTGTAGACTTTTGCTGTTAATTTATGTGCAACCATAAACACGTCTAAATCTTTGATTCTTTACTTACTCTTCGTTGTGATAATGTAAGCCAAAGAAAGACAGAGTGAGCGGAGAACATGTTTAAATGTTGAGCTGTGCTCCACTGCTACCCCATCGAAAAAAGTGTATGTAACTCATGGCAGCTAAGGTTGTCGGAAATGTGCAGCATATACAATCCAATAAGCGCAGTTTAAAAGTTAGAAGCGTAGATCAGTTATAGTGCCAAATTGGCTTTAAAAGTGTCGACAAAAATTTGAGAGAATTGATAGGCTGCTAAATTTTCTTATACGGACAAAAAAGAGCACTGGTCTACAACTCAACGCGGCCTTAGTGAGCTCTTATGACAGTTCTTCATGTACTCTAAAAAGAAACTTAAGCATATCTAACCTAAAGCGCCTTGAAATAATTTGTTTGGAAATCTGTTCGAAATAATCTGCGGTTATTCACATGCTAAGAAGCTTATATAGCCTATCACCATCATTCGCAAGCATATGACTAATTTCTAATGAGCTGTCGAAAATAGGCATAAGTACTAGATATACAGTCTTTTGATACAAAAGTTACTTTTTAAATATCTTGATCGTTACGTGGTGTTTCATTACGCCATTACTCTCTATCTTACTATGTCTACTTTGCATTAGAACTCTCAACGTGCGATAAAAAAAATTTTACTTCATTCGAAAAAGAATCAATATGCACAGCATAGATTTATTTTTGTATATCTATTTAAATTTGTTCAAACCTACCTCATGCCGCTCATCTGTTCCTCATGCTGCTGACTATTAGCTAAATATATGTATATTTACACTAGCTACAAATACAATAATACCTCATTACCTACCTTACGTCGTCTCGATTAACGTCGGGCAATCTTTTTACGTCGTTGACTGGCTCGATTTATATGCCCAAAATTTCCACACGTTATTTCAGTTTACGTTGCTGCCGCAGCGCTGCTCTCTACTCGTAGCTACTCGTGATCCAGAGCTGAGCGCTCCAAATTAGAAATAGAAGCGCAGGTATGATAGCTCGGACAAATGATTCAAACGCACTCATCCAGGTTTGCTATTTGCGTTTTATTATTTGTTTGCCTCCTTCTTTTTTCCAAACTACAACACATACAAGTAGATACTCGTACCCTGCAGCTACCCCCGAGTGCCCCGTGTTTGTCTATAGTTTTATTGCATTCCCTGCTCCGCTATGCCCGCCGCTTATTGCCACACAGGCTGTCTGTATCTAATGTGTGCATGTGTTGTTGTTCTTGTTCTACTAATTTAATTTCAATTTATGTTTATGTGCGTGTGTGTGTTTGTTCTTTTCTTTATTTTTGTTTGCGTACCTCCTGCCCTGCGCTGCAGGCTCATTCGTTCCTAAATTGTGCGTATAGAGTGAGATATTCTATCTTCTAGCCATACGCGCTATCGGCATGTCTTTTGTTAGGCGCACATGTACATACATATGTGTATGTGTTTGTGTGTGTATGTGTGTGTATGTGTGCATAGCAAGTTTACTGACCTTGAACTTCGAGTAATTTCGAAAATGTTCAAAAAATACACATTCAAATTTTTAGAACAAATTATGCCTCATTCTCGATGCACGCATACTAACATGCAATATGTACAGTGAAGCGCGAAAATTTGCTCCAAAAAATGCATGCCTACAATTTTGTAAAAAAGTAGATAAGATGAGATTAATAAAAATCAGTTACGATGCTATATTTTGAAATAATCCATAAATTTCTGCTACTTTTTCTTTGTAATTATTATAAAATGGATATATATTAATATTTTTATTTGACACATGGTACTTACGTAATTTTAATAAATTCTAATATGCAAATTTTGCGGCAATTCTTTTTGGCCAATAAATATCGCGCCACTGTATATTCCTAATAATTTTTTAAAAACTTGCAAGTAGATTTTATTTAGCTCTTCTTCTTCTTCTTCTAATTGGTCAGTAAAAATACGAATTTGAAGTTCTTAATAATTTTTCCAAAAAATAGCAAGCAGATTTTGGTTAGGTCTTCTTCTCTTTCTTCTTCTCAGTTCTTATTCTTAAATGATCAGTAAAAATCCGTTATCGGATTACGATTAAAGCGCTGATCAGTCACCGCGTATCGTATTTAATCGGAGCGCAGACAAAACCTACCCTACCCGAGCTCATACATGCGTTCGCTCATTGCGTATTTAATCGGCGCGTAACGCAGAAATTATAATCCAAATTGGTTTTTCTCACACGTTTACGTCTGCTCTGATGCTCAGAGAGGATGAGAGAATGACATTGCTTTGTACTAAAAACAGTGCTGCCACTGCTCTTCGATTTTAATTTAGAACTAAAACCGGATTATTATTGCTATAATAAATTCTTAAAAGTAGACCACAATAAATATATCTAAAAATTTAGATAATCCTGTGTCATAGATTTTATAAAAAATTTAAAATTTAACCTCAAAAGCAAAATGAACAGCGTGCTTACTTTGTGCAAGTTAAGGCACGTTGCAGACATGTTACATGCAACCACTTGTCAAGGGCATCTTTTCGTTCCAGAGACAGGTTGCATGTAAACAATTTCTGTAGAAATCTGTCTCGTCCATTTCCGTTGTCCAGCACTCTACGTGCCATATCTAAAGTTTGCAAATTCGTGGCATCGGGTTGCCCGCCGCAATATTAATATTCCCGCCTGCCAAACGTGCCAGACCGTGGGAAGGGAAAATCTGTTGATTTGGCAGATTTGGGCAAGCGGACGAGCTTGTGGGCTTCTTGCCAAAAAGTCATAAGCGCAGTCTTAGAGAGAGATTCAACCTGCATAGCAGGCTCCCCATTCGCGAGTTAAATTCTTAGTCGAATGCCCTGTGAATAACAAATTTTGTTGATAGTCGAAACGTATAAGTTTTACCGGAATTAATTGAATGTTTATCTACTAAAAATTTATAATGTGAACATTTATTTACTATATTGTGAACATCTATCTGCGGAATTCATTTAAATAAAGTTATAACGTGAACATTTACTTACCGTATTATGAACATTTATCCGCTGAATTAATATAAATAAAGAAATAATTGAGATTCAACCTGCATAGCAGGTCCACATATAAATAATTTGCACGAAACTATATGGCAGCACGGCAGCAATAACCAAGACAGAAACCTGCAAAATAGCCACAGCTGCGATACGATTTTCACTGAACGGCCCGAATTTTGCCGTTGCGATTAATTCCGCTTACAAAAGATACGCGGTGACTGATCAGCGCTTAACATATCACTTCTCTTCAGACGCCTTTATATTAGCTCATACATACGAAAAATCTCTGCACGCTTTACTGCAATTTTGCACCTCACTGCAACTCAGAGTGCTACCGCTTTGTTTTGCTTTGCTTTGCATTGTATTTGTATATGTTTCTGACTGACATAATACCCAATATACACGGCATTATAATTCTTTACAATTTCTGCTTTCCCCCGCTGCCATGACAAATGCTTCTTTCTCCCATCTCACATCTCGTTGTTGTTTTTGTTGTAGTCTTTAATGATTTGTTGATGATGGTGCTATTGCTAATGGTGTTGGTGTTGATGCTGGTTGCTGGTGGTTGGTGTTGTTATTGTTGTTTGCTGTTGATAGTAGTGTTGGTGGTATTGTCGACATTTTCGCTGAGCAACAGCATGCGCTAGAAAAATAGAGCAAAAGCAACAAAAGAAAAAGAGAAAGAAAGAACTAAACTCCTTAGAACTAGACAAAATAAATTTGTGCTCCAAAAAAGAAAGAAGCCATAGATAAATCATTTGTTCTGTTGAACGAAAACAACAACAGCAACAACAATGAGTTGTATATGCCAGACACATTAACATACAAAAGTAGTTTCTTCTTTATGATCGGCTGGCACTTTTCCTTTATATCTGGTATTTTTTGTTGTTGTTGCTGAGATTTTTTATTAGGCTTTCGTTGCTGGCTGTGCTGCATCAATCTTCTTTGCCATGCCAGCAGCAACCTCTTAAATTGCTTTCAAATATTCTACTTCCTTTAGAATTATGTTTTTAGATCTCTGCTTATATCGATTCTGATACTGATTCATACATATGTAAATGCTGCATTACTCATTATGCCTTTTAAATGTTTTCAGCTTTAAATTTCGGTAAAAATTTGTCTTGCAATATTTCGTATTTTTCATGACTACTAGCTCAGCTTTATTTACAAAATTAATCAAATATGCCGCGAATCTTTAATAATACTTTTTGAAAAATCAGCAAAATAAAACTTGTTTACTTGATTGTAATAATTTTCAAAAAATATTTGCTGAAATCATGAATTCACATAACTATGCTTTACAACTTATAAACTTCAGCAGCTTAAGAATTTAACCGACCCTGACCTACGCACAACAACAACAACAAGCACGTCATATAAGTAGCAAAATAGTCAATTGCCAAAAACACGCACTTTTTAAAAAAGAGACAAAAGAAGTTACAAAAAAAATTATTAATTGCCGCATGAGCAAAAAGTTAAAGCGTGAATTAAAGCATTTTTCTTTAACAAAAAACTACAAAAACAACAAGCAAAAATTTAGGTTTTTTTACAAAATTTGATTTTTTAAATAATGATAAACGAGCATTAAATAAAGTAGCTAGCAAAAATGTTGAAAATGATGTAAATTTAACAAAATACTGAAATTGCTACAGACAAGAATTGAACTAAGTAAGAAAGTATCAATCGGGTTAGACCGACAGAATAATACCCTACACCAAGTAATTGAATGGGTTGATAATCCACTGAAAGAAATGAAAATGTGGGCGCATTAAATTTATCGTCTACAGAATGAGTGGACCACGCCCATTTTTTCGCATGACATAGAAGAACGACATCTCAACTTAAATGCCAAATATTAATTATTTTTTTAAATGAGCAAAAAGACAATTTTAAGGAATTCTAAAGGAAAAGTTTGAAGGTAGTTGAATTTATAGGCCCATTTTGTGTTCTTGAACATTTGACCTACATGATTTGGCTTATCTCGTAAATTAAACGAATTTGAGGTTCATTGTCACTGTGTGCCACATTTGGTTCAAATCGGATAACTGTTTCTTTCTCTCTTGAGACCACAGACGTACACACGAACGAACTATCGAAAATCAACAAAGAAAGTGATTCTGATCATTTCAATATGCTTATGTCTACACTTAGGGCCAGTTTCTCAGTGGATGTTTAAATCTAATTTGCGAATTGAGTTTAAATCTAATTTAACTTTTCTTGAGTTTCACAGTGCATTTATTTAAATACGGAATAATGAATGGCAACTTCGAATATTTGACAATTGAACACAGCACAACTTGCCAAAAACATATGTTCAATTGTTCAATTATGGAGGCAGCGCGAGCTAAAAATTTTTCGTCGGCCGAAAGAAGTGAATTATTGGATATTCTTCAAAGAATCCACAGTTTATATTATTTATAATACTACGGGATCATTTATATGTGCTACACCATGCAGTTGTATGTTTAATTTGGCCGCTTATAAATTGCAATATTGTCGACGCAGCTTGCTTGCACATCCGAAATCAGCTGTTTATTTGTTTTCGATTGCAACTCTGTGCCGTACTTAAATGCCCACAACCGGGCATTTAAATTGTATTTAACTTCCCACTGTGAAACTGAAATTCCCTATTTAAACTGCAATCAGAGTTTAAACATCCACTGTGAAACTGGCCCTTAGGATGGCTCCTTCAGTGCGTTCAAATTTTCGCATCATGTTAATATGCCCTATTATCATAGATATAGCGTATAAAAATAGTTTACACCAAAACCAGTTACAAGTGGAGTTCTTACTGACGGATATAAATAATTAGCTTTAAAATTGACGGCAGACGCAATTGACACTGTTTTTGTTAGCAGGCTGAGAACGGAGGAAGGGCGCTCGCAGCAACGTGAGCTCATTTTACAAACAATAATAAAATCTACGTCGAAGTCTCAACACGCAGTCAAACCTTAGACGTGAATAAACTTTACTATAAATGTTATTTTAATTTATTACATAAACATTAATACAAAATTGACTCAAATGTAGTCAAAAAAAAATACAGAACAGTGGAAAAACGAAACTTTAAAATTAAGCATTATTAACGCTTGTAATATAATGATCAAGCTACGCATATAGAAGCTTGTGCCCGTATGGTCGTGATATATGTATGTATCTATTTCGCGTCTCAAAGTTCAAAGCACGCCTTGAAGGTTGCTTTGTTTAGTAGTATAATAATTCTAAAGGTTTTTGTACTTTATATTATATATGAAGGGAGGGGTTAGAAGAAGTTGTCTACTGTAGAGGCAGTTACACAGCTGACTACAGGCATTACTGGTATGTTCTTCTTCTTCTTCTGGTATGTTAATATTGAATTGTAAACATATAATAAAATCGAAAAACAAAACTATTAATAAACAAACAATTTACAGAAGTCATTGTTCTTTGGCGACTGCTAAATAATTTTGACCTTCAGCTGAAATTTTATGGATACAGTCAGTCCCTTGCGATTTGTTCTTTGATAATATTTACATTAAACACATTGTTCTGTACTAAAATGGATACTTGCCTGATGTCAGATGATGTCGCTGGTTCATTCCTCAGCAGACTCATATCATCTTAAATAAGGACATTTTGTTTTTGTTCCTTGTGCGACGCCATCTCTCCTGTAGAATTGGTAATTACCATATCTCGTTCGTGTACGGCTATAGAAAAGGTATAGAACGAGATATTTTAGGCTTGTGTCAAAAAAGAACGAGTTAACATGAGAAAGCTAGACCTTAACCTCATATAATAAAATTCCTTTCTGTTATGCACGGTTTTCCAATAAGAGCGCCTTAATGTTGACAGGCTGTGGCGGCCATGTTGTTTCGGCGGTATTTTATTAGTCACATCAGCGAAGGCGTCCGCTGACTAAGGCTCACTGACGGCAGCACAGCTTGAAGAAGATTCAAAAATGTATCTGCTCTGTTTATTGCCTCAAAAGGGCCGGGAAACAAAGCAATTTCGAGCAACAAATTGATTGTCTTTTAATAAGATATCTACTTGCTGTTGTTATTTATCTCTTTATTGTTGTTTTCATTATTTTAGATATACTCAGCACGTGCGCTTAATGATAAGATATCTTATAAAAAGAATATAAGTACTATATATAATGTTCTGCTACGCTGCACGAAATTTGTTAATAATATGCATAAGCTTTGTCGAGCTGTTCAACGTTCGATCGCGCGCTGATAACAACAAATGATAATGAGAATGAACTTCATCAAGGGCTTAGGCAAGAGTTCAAACAGGCGGAAGTTGATGACAATTTTTACCAAGTTGTTATCTACTTTTTATGTACTTCGTTGTTTCTCATTTTAAGCGCTTTGCTGTTTCTCATAATATTTAGGTGGCGGATTTATGCCGTTGTAAAAAGAGTAAATAAACTTAATAAGCGAAAATTTATTTTAGCTTATTTAATTGTCAAATACTTATATAGTAATTTTATTAAGTATATTTCTCTTTTTTGCAGGTAAGTCTACTTGAATGGTATGCATAGATTTAATTTCACAGTCGGCCCTTACACCGCACTGGATTTGGTAAGATTACTACTATAAGCATTACTATACAAGTTTGTCGATATAGAAATCTAAACATAACAAACTATCTTTTTAAAAATTCTTTTTATATAAATTTTCTAGAGAATTTTTTTGTTTCGCTCAATGAAATGTTTTCATGCAAGTTTATGAGCTGCTTCAAGTTTAGTACATAGACCTCAAAGACTTCATAGAATGCCAGTGTCAGTGTATCGAAGCAGTGTTTTTGTAAAATTCCTTCCGCCAGTAAATCATGCCTACGTGCCCAGCCAAGCAACCAACAGTCATTCGAAGGTTTTTCACCTTGATTTGCATACGCACGAGCCCTTTACAATTCTATCAGAGTTCTATCACAGTTCTACTTAACTGCTACTACCCCTTTTTGCCTTAGACGCAGGCAATCAAATCAGCTCAGCATATAATTTTTGTATTCATGCCGTCAGACCGATGCATGAGCTGCTGCTACGGAACTAATTCCGTATGCTGAGCACACGTGATAAATTAATTGCTGTAGCTTAGACGCTCAATGGTGGTAGAGACAGTGGAACTATTTTATAGTCTATATCTACCTACCTGTCTCTCTCATGGCCCATAACAACTGCGCTTAAGGTAAGCCAAGAATATGTCTAAAGAAGATAGTGAAAAGTAATGGTTAATAGTGACAGTGGTAGCAGCTGAGCAAGCAAGGATGGACATTAGGCTGAAATGTGCCTCAAAGTAAAAAAAAATCATCATTGTAGTTGGAACTGGATTGTCTGTCTGTTTGT